>OZ025296.1:170857600-172097100 GCA_964019185.1 Maratus speculifer | reverse complement strand
GGGAGAAAAACATGCAATCATTTGAGAAACTATTATATCTCAACAAAGTTATACAAGTATTTTATTTACCAAAAATGAAAAACGCTATTCGATTCCAAATTCCTTCAATAGTTAGGCTTATCACTTTTATACTTTTACAATTTAAAATTAATCAGAAAATGTGTCAAACTTTTGCATTATTGAGAAATTATATTAAAAATCATCAAAAAGTATATATCCGAAGACTAAGCTAACATAAGTTCTTTATCGCTGTTAATAATTTTACAAATGATGTTTTCTGCCAATAATTAAGTCTAGTACCGGTTCGGCCAGTCTATATGTAGAAAAATAATGCAAGCGTGATCTCGGACCGGCATGAGTCAGCTAAAAAAATATTAAAACGGGTTACACATAATGTAATTCTCCGATGCCGGTACACTGTGCATTTTTATATTGATGATGTCAAACTAAGATGGCCACATTTATACTTATTCTCGTTAAAACCATTTTCGTTGAAAATAGCTCATATTTTATCGTTTCTGCTGAAATCTTCAGAACGGTCCGGCAGGCGCGAAATTTTTTTTTATCGGCCCGGCCCGGCCCGTATGGCCCGTTCAATTTTTTTGCGGCCCGGCCCGTTGAAAAAAACTATTCTAAATCTGCCGGTCCGGCCCGGCCCGTTAGAAAATTCGAAACGATTCCGCCGGGCCGGGTACGGGCCACGGGCCAAGCCCGGGGCCGTGCAGACCTCTAACAATAAATGTAGAAAGCAAAATCTTAAATGTACTTACCTATATTCACTAATTTCCATCATAAAAACAATCAAAACAAACACGGACACGCGTCTTCCAAACGGTTGATGGATTAACAGATGTGGACTAATCGATGATGAAAATAATTAATAATATTACATAATTAATTTTAAAAATAAATCCTTCAAGTTTGGAAAATTACGAGCGACTAGGTACAAATTAGGTTTAAGTCTGTTAGGGCTAGTTGTAAAAAACTTCACAGACAAGCTTAATATACATCCAGATTGAAGTGATGTCATTAATAAAAAAATGCAAATAGAGGATGAAACGAGCCGCATTCTGGTTGCATTACATTTTTTAAATAAAAATAGTGATGCAATATAAATAAGCACTTAAAATTTTACAAATACCGCTAGTTTAAAATGGCGGTTGTCTGGTTCAATTTTCGTCCAGTTTTTGTGAATAGACATACACAAATTACTAAGTTCCGTTTTCATCCAAATTATGTTCCAAATATAGAAAATGGAGACAAGAACGTTAAGATTTTGTTTCAAAAATGACAAAAATTGGATTGGTTTCGTTTTCATCTTACTTTATGACAAGAAATGGGACAAAAAAGTTCAGATTTAGTTTCGGGATTGGCGAAAATCGCATTAGTCGAATTTTTATACAATTAATGTTTCTGAACTGACGTTCTTATTTTGTAGATACGTCTATGTCAAACATTCAACAAATTCTGGATGTATTTATGACTCACAAGGTAGGTCCAACATACATCTATAGACGTATTTTGGAATTAACAGAGGAAAACAGGGTGTGATCTGAACGTATGTTTTGTGTGAGACAGAGAGTTCGTACGCTTCAAAGGCTTTCAAGGATTTTTTACCAGAATTTCTGGAAAGTAATGTTTGCCTTCTTTAATGAAAAAAATCTTCACATAGCGACCAATACTTAAAAAAATTTCTGGTAATATAACAGATAAAATTCCCTAAATTCCTTGATGCGTACGAACCCTGGTATACTTAATACACTATCCATTTTAATGTAAATAATTTAAGGCTTTTTGTAAATAATTTAATAAGGCTTAAGGTAAAAACTCAGACTTTGATAGCATGTGAGCTAATAATAATTTCGTATTTTCATAAAAAATAAGTAAAGCTAAAAAAAAAAAAAAAGATAACAGGCTATTTTGATGTAAAGTCATGTTACAAATTAAGAGAAAATTTTGGTTGGATCAAAAATGATATCGATATTAAAAGGCAACCCCCTCCTCACCCAAGAGATATCTTACGATATCATACGATGTCATGGGCCAAATCACCTCTCTTCCCTAAAATGATAACAATATATTTCCATAGCCCCAAAGAACTCTCATTAAAAATTAATCTCGATCCTTCCGAGAGGGAAAAAAAAAAGCTGGTGTATGCCTAGAGCTATAATTACACATTGAGGGGAAGAGAAAAACTAATCTTTCGATTTTATTTGTAAACCCTTCATTTATTTATTTTTTATTTTTAAGTTAAATCTACCAAGTGTTAAAATTGGAAGACACATTCTGAAAAATCATCCTCAAATTCCACAAACTATAAAAAAATATATCGCAGCTAACCCTTTGTGTTTTTTTTTCTTTTCTTTTCAAAAAGGCTTGTTCCCACTTCTTATAGCGACGCCCCTCAAGGGAGCAATTTTAGAGGTACCAACAAACCAAAAGTACAGCTCATATTCAAAATATTAGAATAATTGAGAAAAAGTAATAAGAAAAAATTATTTGTCATTTATTTATTTTTTATACTAAGTAAATGCAATTAAATTTCTTATAAATTAAATCTGGAATGTTTAGATAAGGTTTTAACATTTATAAAATATAAAATACAGCACAATAAATTAGATATACAGCTTCCTTAAACACACCAGAATATTAGAATAAAATTTAGATTGGTTCAAAATATTAGAATATTTTATTTTACGCAACAATATTACCTTATGAATATGAAGTAAATGGTAGTTAATATTTTGTAGCATCCCCTTTAGCTTTCATAACAGCGTACAATCGATCTTGCATACTATATACAAGGTGTTTAGAAACATTTCTATCAATATTAGCCCAAATAGACTTTATACGTGCCACTAACTCAGTTTTACTTGAAGGAGGATTTTCTTGAAGTTTTTTCTTCATTATACACCATAAGTTTTCGATGGGATTAAGATCTGGTGAATTTGGTGGCCAAGGAAGTACCTTAATGTTGAGTTGGCGGAACCAATTCTTACTTGACACCGAGGTATGCGGGGACGCTAAATCTTGTTGAAAGATGAAATCATCTTCAAATAAATCTTCTGATGATGGAATCATGTAATATTCTAAAATTTCTTGATATATCAGAGAGTTAACCTTTTCGTAGACGATGCATAACTTTCCAGGTCCTTCTGCACTCATACAACCCCAAACCATGACACTAACAGCAAATTTTACGGAACGTTTAAGGCATTCTTTATCAAATGCTTCTTGCTTCATTCTCCAAACTCGAATACCTTGATTACCATATGAAACACAAAACATACTTTCATCACTAAATAATATATTTTTCCAATCTTCATTGCTCCATAAACGTCTTGATTTACACCAATTCAATCTTATACGCTTTTGTCTTGCAGTCATGAGAGGTTTTGTTTTCGGTACACGAGATTCAAATTTAAATTTATGGAGACGTCTTAATGTTGTCGATGTAGAAACTTCAACTCCTTCTTCTTTCCATTTTCGGTGCAAGAATCGCACACTTTTAAAACGGTTTTTCTAAACTATACGCTTCAGTTTCCTGTCATCTCTAGCAGATGTTTTTGGTTTTCGGCCACCATTTCGGCGATTATTTTGAAATTTTCCAATTTTTGAATATTGTGTTAGTATTTTACTAACGCTCGATTGCGAACAATGTAAATAATTCGCTATAAAACATTGATTTTTACCGTGCCGATACAAATCAACCATACGAAGTTTAGTAGATTCAGGAATATCACTCACACGGCCCATTTTAAGACGAAAAAGAAACAAACTGCAAAAAAAGAATACTAATTTTAAATAAAATAGTCTGAATTTAATCAATGATGCCACCAGTTAAGAATTGGTAATAATTAAAGGAGAATTAATGTGAAATATTCTAATATTTTGAACCACTTGAATTAAATATTCTAATATTTTGACTTTTCAAAATAATTTTTTTTTGCAATTAATCTTTTCAAAAATGATATTAAATTTAAGATAACAAGTAAGTTTAATCAACAATAAGTTCTTAATAAAAATATCGTTTGCATATTTTCATTAAAAGACATTAAATTACCAAATGATATTTTCAATTTCTAAAAAAAAAGGTAATTATTCTAATATTTTGAATATGAGCTGTATGTTCTTAAAGTTTAAATCTTCTTCTAGTCGATGGCGTAATCTACTTATATATATAAAATACAAACGGAAATTTCGTGTTCTCCACCTACTCCTAGAGGTCTGCACGGGTCGGAATTTCCTGGCTCGGGCCGGGACCGTAGGAAAGTTATTTCGGCCCGGCCCGGCCCGTTGTAAAACTCAAAGGTTCGGCCCGGGCCCGGCCCGGCCCGGCCCGGTTAAATTTTTATATTTTAGGCCTGGCCCGTACAAAAATCAGCTAAAACAGGCCCGGCCCATTTTGGCCCGTTACAATTTCTACGATTTCTAAAAAATTCAGATTTTTATCATATAACTAAGATTCCTTTAAAGAATACTGCATACATATCTATGGAATGATTTTACAGTATATTTTACAGCAAATACACATTAACAACATTAATGATTACTTAGATTCTTAGGCTTTCAACATTCGAATAAAGATTCATTAAAAAATCAATATGGCTTAGAATAAAAGAAAAAGGAAGGAAAGCTAAATACATCGTTAATTTTGAAGCTGTTTAATAAAAGAAGATTTATAAATATATTTCTATATCATTTTATTATAGATTTCAAATCCAAATTCATTCGTAAATTCAAAGAAGCTCCTTTCTGATACATTTTCAAATTCCTTTTTTTTTTCTTTCTCAGAAACGCATAAGATTAGCAGATATCTCTATTCAGAAACTATATAATCGAATGGCGTTATCCATTTTTTGATACAAGAAATTTAAGAATACTGCAAACAAATAAAGTACTGTCATAATTAGCGTTTTGAATAGAATTTCCGGAAGCAATAGCAAGGGAAGGGAGAAAAACCTGCAATCATTTGAGAAACTATTATATCTCAACAAAGTTATGCAAGTATTTTATTTACCAAAATGAAAAACGCTATTCGATTCCAGATCCCTTCAATAGTTAGGCTTATCACTTTTATACTTTTACAATTTAAAATTAATCAGAAAATGTGTCAAACTTTCGCATTATTGAGAAATTAGTTTAAAAATAATATCCGAAGACTAAGCTAACATAAGTTTTTTATCGCTGTTAATAATTTTATAAATCATGTTTTCTGCCAATAATTAAGTCTAGTACCGGTCCGGCCAGTCTATATGTAGAAAAATAATGCAAGCGTGATCTCGGACCGGCATGAGTCAGCTAAAAAAATATTAAAACGGGTTACTCATAATGTAACTCTCCGATTCTGATACACTGTGCATTTTTATATTGATTCTGTCAAACTAGTATGGTCACATTAATACTTATTCTCGTTAAAACCATTTTCGTTGAAACGAGCTCATATTCTATCGTTTCTGCTTCCGAAAATTTTTTTTATCGGCCCGGCCCGGCCCGTCTGGCCCGTTAAATTTTTTTGCCGGCCCAGCCCGTTGAAAACTATTCTAAATCTGCCGGCCAGGCCCGGGCCCGTGCAGACCTCTACCTACTCCTCTAATTCTACTGAAGGGATTTTGAAACAACTTATATCGTTTGATAGATATTATTTTAAGAAAGGTTTTCGTAATAGTACATTGTTCTGTGTATGTTAGTTATAAAGTTATAACGGAAAATTCTTTTATTTTGGACAAAAGGGTTACCATTTGGCATATGTCTTTCATTTGGTGCGGCATATTAAGCTATCTTTGTTAAAGAATTGAAATGTTTATATTAATTAGAAATAAAGAAAAAAAAATGCGAACATTTCTAAAAAAAAAAAAAAAAAAAAAAAAAAAAAAAAAATTACTCATTTTATTTAAAATACAAATAAGAAAAAAAATCAATTAGAAATAATGTAAAATAACACAAGTTCATTTAAATAAGGAAGCAGTTTTTATACGGCTCAGAATTTTTTAAGTATGCCAGGGTTAATTTCAAGAAATGCTGGATGAATTTAAAAAATATACTTACATCATTGAATAGATTGGCGACGTATTGATAATATAACATACATCCATTTTTTCATTTTAACAAGTTGAAATTTTTTTGTTGTCGTTCGCAAAGATTGTTATTTCTTGATGTTTTTCAGCTGCGCAAACGATATATTATGCTGTTGTTGATTAAGTAATTATAACTGCTATATTAATTGTGACAAATATGAAGAAGAGAGAAAATTGTTAGTAACTTAAATGTACAAATAAAAAAAAAATAAGAGAACTTACAATTATTCATATGGATAGTTATAGGATATATTTATCGGGATACCTAATTATCGCTAAAATAGCGTTATTTCATCTGACCAGGTAACCCTGATATTGTTGTTAATTTATTATAAATTAACAATTTTTATTTATTTATTTATTTATTTTTTATAGAAAATAAATATAACGTTTATAATATAAAAATACATGTTTATAAAAATGAAAATAAAGTTTTTCCGATACCTTGAAAATTTTGAGGATATTAAAATGGCCATCTTGGATTTCTTTGCCATTCGCGCCAATCAGAAGAACATATGGAACTCTTCCCTTATTATTTTGTATTTTTAATGTAATCTGTGAAAGGCGTGTATTTTAAATGTATGTATTATAACTATTTTACATGTATGTATTCTAAATGAAATGAGATAAAGATTTATATTTCAAATGAACTGAAAACAATGAGAATGACAAATATGTAAACAACATTTGGTAATTTATTACATAGGCCTAGCTAACAACAACAACAAAAAAAAAAAATTACTTTTCGTTACAATTTTGTAGCAACCTATACGAAGAATAATGAAAAAAATATGCTGGTAACCAAAAATGACAGCTACGTGAACTGTTTATTATGTCAGAAATATTGCTAATATTAAGTATTATGATATTACTATTCCTCAAATCAAACAAAAATATCATCGCAATGACGCATATACATTGGGAAACGTCTAGCTGTTACAATTGAATATAAAATCAACAAAATTTGAAAGTATAGTTTTAGTTTATAACGTCTGTATTAATTAAGGTGGTAAAATTAAATAGTAGATTCTATCGACAATTGGCGTAAGTTGATTGGCATGGTTTGGCGCATAATGAGCTTTAAAATAGAGGATTAAAGTAATCCGATGTTTTCCATTACCAGTTTACCGAAAATTGGCGTAAATTGGGACATAATTTTTTTCATACATTTTGATACTTTTCTGCTATACCAACATGGTCCAAATGGTTAAGGGTGTGTTCGAAAAATATTTTTCCATCCTGAAGAACTCAAAAATTTCTAAGACATTTTCAGACTCATTTCTAAAATTAAAAACATGAAATTTTTTGAGGTGATTTTTGAAGAAATGTATAAGAGGCCGTGTAATTTCATTCTTCGCTCAATTAATTAGAATTTTATTTATAAGCGATTATTTTCTCAGTATGACTCTTTTTTTCGTTCCCAGATATTTCGCTTTGGAAAATTCGGTTCAAAACGCCAACTTTGACAGCCTTTTTGCAATACTTTCTGCATTTAAAAAAAAAAAATTGACATACACGACATATTATACAGTTTCTAAGTAAGAGAATTTGGCAATTTGATGCGTTTGAGATCAAAAGGGAATTTATAAATAAATTAGAAATTAATCAATTTGGTTTGAAATATCCCCTTAATCGCTATTTATTTCAACTCAAACATGCAAATAATTTTTATTTCAAACATTATAACCTGCTATTTATTGAAAACGCCTTTTCTCTTTAATTATTATTTAACCATAACCATGCCACTGTTAAATTTACCATCTTTGGAATCAAAAATATTTTTTTATTGAGTTATAACTTACGTTTTCCCCTGACAAAAACAAAATCAAACAAATCCCCGGTAAAAAATAAACGCAATAAACACATGTATCATAGCAAACGCGGGAGCGTTTGGTATAATATGTTTAAGAAATAGAAAATGCGAACGTCTTTTTGAAATTTCTGGCGAACCAGTTGACGTACGACAGTGATTTTGTTTTCAAAAGATAGAACTCGACGAGGTGAGTAAAATGATAGCATTAAAAAAAATATATCGCAGTTTACTGTAGTTTTTTATTTAACTTTTAACGAAAAAATGAAGACGAAAAATTCAACCAGCAATAGCTAACGTTATTATGGATGGATTAACTTCGTTTTTGGTTTATTTTTATCGCCTTGATAAAACTTAGAACAGTTTTTTTTTCATCTTTGTATGTTTGATGGTTTCTGAGAAAATCGAATTTATGTCTTAAACCTCCAGTTGAATATTGTCTTTTGCTGTTGCGATTGTAGTTTTTTTTATTCATTGCCACCAAATTTAATATAAAAATTGTCATGTATGTGTCATAATTCATTCAAATTAAACAAATCACGTGAAAAAGTCCTTCCGGCAATGCCGGGAGGAAGAGGTAGCTTTCATATACTTATATATTTATTTATTTATTTTAAGGTAAATTACATTGTTCAAAAATACTAAGCTCAAATTAGTGGAAATAACCTTATAAAATTAGTGATTTTATAAGATTGAAACTAGTTTTTGTCAAGACTGAACATTAATAGGAATTTTTAGAAATTAGTCATCTTTTATTCAACCTGGTTTTATTTTAAGCGATTTAGAGAGTCACCAAATTCCACGATATCATAAAGTGTATGCCATTTTAAAGCAACATTGTGGATCGTTCAGATCAGACCGTTTCAAAATGTCAGCCATAAGCAAAATTCAAAGTGCTATAACTCAGTCATTTTTTACGATATAGACAAAATAAAAAGTGTTCTGGAATCGTTGTTTTAAGTTCTAACACGTAAAAGAAAAATATTTTTCAATTTTTAGTTTTTTCGCATTTAATTTAAAATTTAAAATTTTTTTAAAAAATTAAAATGGCCACCATATTGAAACAAAGTGGTGGATGATGCTGGCCAACGAACTCGGTCGAGACATTTGTATGTACTATGCACATTCCAAGTTTCATTGAAATCGGTTCATAAATACGCGTGTTATCACGTGACAAAAATCAGATCGTTTCAAAATGTCAGACATAAGAAAAATTCAAAGTGCTATAACTCGATCATTTTCTAAGATATAGACAAAATAAAAAGTGTTATGGAACCGTAGTTTTAAGTTCTAACACGTAAAAGAAAAATATTTTTCAAATTTTGATTTTTTCGCATTTAATTTTAAATTTTTAAATTTTTAAAAAATTTAAAATGGCCACCATTTTGAAACAAAATGGCGGATGATGCTGGCCAACGAACTCGGTCGAGACGTTTGTATGTACTATGTACATACCAAGTTTCATTGAAATCGGTTCATAAATACGCGTGTTATCACGTGACAAACATCAGATCGTTTCAAAATGTCAGCCATAAGAAAAATTCAAAGTGCTATAACTCAATCATTTTTTAAGATATAGACAAAATAAAAAGTGTTCTGGAATCTTTGTTTTAGGTTCTAACACGTAAAAGGAAAATATTTTTCAAATTTTAATTTTTTCGCATTTAATTTTAAATTTTAAATTTTTTAAAAAATTTAAAATGGCCGCCATTTTGAAACAAAATGGCGGATGATGCTGACCAACGAACTCGGTCGAGACATTTGTATGTACTATGTACATACCAAGTTTCATTCAAATCGGTTCATAAATACGTTAGTTATCGCATGACAAAAATCAGATATATATATATATATATATGGTTATATATATATATATATATATGTCAACATTTGAACGGATTGTGGTTTTTGGGTCTGGGGGTCATGATCGGTGAAAATATACCAAAATTTTCCGGAAGTGCTTTCCTCCGGACGGCTGCAATAGGTAGCTTTTTACTTTTTGTAATGAAAGCTACCTAAAACATGGTTATTTGTTTTTATTGCGAAGCTTTTAGTTTCAGTTCTTTAAACAATAAAGTTGTGAACGCAGTGTTATTATTTTTTTTTTTTTAATTCATGGTTAAATTTTCAAATAACATGCATTTTATAATTTATATGAGCATGGGATGATTTTCTCGAGTGTCTTAATATTTTGAATTTTAGTAGTAGAAAAAAAAATGGAAAAAAAACAAGTACATCGAAAAAAAAGTATCTGGGAAAACCAAAATTTCTTTTCATGAACTAAATGTAAGATTTTTTAATCATGATCATATAACGTCCTAATTTACATAAGGAAAAGATATAGAGTAAAACAAAAACTTCACATTCTGTCCATATCTTAAATAGCATTCAATTGATTTTAAATAGGGATGTGATGTCAAATACGCATTAGGGTACCTAATTGGCACGAAAATTTTGTTATTTTGTCTGATATGATAACCGGGCTAATGTTTATTAAAAATATATATTTATTTACCTTTATTTAATTTTGTTAAATTTTATAAATCATTTCATTCTGTTGTTATCAATTAAACTTTTCAATACTACTTGATTATCCCGTCGACCAATTTCGCCAAATTGTACAAATCATAAATTTATTCACCAATTCATATTGGCATAATTTTTATTTTAAATAGCGAAAGAAGAAATAAATTAGTAAAACATCAATAAAAATACAAATAAAAAGTTGAATTCAAAATCACATTATGGCATAACAAACATGGGTAACCTATTTAATGTAAACTGAATGTAACATTTATGATAATCCGTTATTGGCATTTAATTTTATAATTTGGCGATAGTTTTTTGGTCGAAGGGTAATCAATTATCACCGGTTCTTAGTCATTATTATTTTCTTTTGAAAATAATAGAAAATAGTTAATAGAGGTACTACTTGGTTATCCCGTCGACCAAAAAACCATTGCCAAACTATAATATTATATGCCAATAATGGATGATCGCAAATGTCGCATCCAATGACATTAAATACGATGTACGTGTTTAAAACGCCATTAAGGGGTTTTTATTTCGACTTTTTATTTGTATTTTTTATTAAGATTCTAAAAATTATTTTTTTGTGTTATTTAAAATGAAAATTATGTGTATATGTATAATTTCGCGGTACTTACGTATTAACGACACCGCAGCAGAACTCGCGCCAATAAAGAGCAATCTTGTTGTTCGCAAGTGCACAAAAACAATGGCATCAAAAATGAGCATAAAAATGCACTAAAAAGCACTAAAGCACTAAAAAATGGCGTCAAAAATAAGGCGACAAGGAATCCAAAAGATAACTGCGGTGGCGTTAATACGTAAGTACCAATTTCTCTATGAATTTGGCAATTTGTATAATTTGGCGAAATTGGCCAACGGGATAACTAAGTAGTACCTTAAAATATATGCATGTAATTGAAGTTTGAAAACTAAGCTTTTGCGAAATTGGCGTCAGAAGAATATCGCACAATGTCGTGCATATATGGCATCTGTGCCAAGAAAGCATCAAATGAAAAAACACATGGTGATGCAAAAAACTTTTGTGATGATGTGAAGTGAATGTAACATTTACGATCAGCAATTATTGGCATTTAAAAGTATTTTTGCTTGAGATATTGTCGAAAAAGCATTGCAAAGATATACTTTCCCTCTCTCTTCCATTTCCAAATATACTAAATTTAAAATTATGGAAAAAAAATCAGAGTTTATTTAAAACTGTGCATAAAAATTATAGTAATTATCCTAATTTTTCTAATAGAAATTCTCAATTTTCCGTTTTAACAAACGCTATTTTAAAATTGCAAATTTAATCGGCTAAATCGCCAAGTTGCATAATGATAATCGCCACTGAATATATAAATAATGCCATATTTGCAAACTTATCGGTCAAAAAGCAGTGGAACCTTGGTTTACGGCCGTCTCTGTTTTTGACAAGTTCGGTTTATGACCAACTTCAGTGATCAAAATTTTACTCTTTCAGCGTAGGATAACTCGATTCGCGACCAAAGCTGTCGAATAGTTCAGTTGGCAACCCTCACATAACTCTTTTTATAAGTCAAGTTTGGAGTAAAGTGCGCGTATTAGAGTGCTTTGTGACCTTCAGTACAGTAAAAAATTTAACTTATTGTTTTAATTTTAATCAGTTTTAAATTTTTAGCCTTCATTATGACTTCTAAGAATGAAAAAGCGTTTAGTGATAGCAGTAGTAAGAAGCTTAAGCGAATTACCGATTAATTATGAAAAGAAGTAATGACAAAACTTAGGAACGATGATAGTGTAATCAAAATAGCTAAACAATACGGTGTAGATGAACCGTCGATTACTCCGATTATAAAGAACTAGTCGGATGTGGCAACCCCAAAACTATTTTCTATAAAATGCATTTAATGAGTCAAAATTCTATATTATAGAAGAAGGAACTTCTATAATTCCTTCGTTCATCCAATCCTTAAAGACATTTTCGTATTGTTGAAACATATTCTTAGCGATTAACTTGAAGGTGGTATTTTCTAAACGTTTCATCGCCAAATTAAAGTTATCTGGAAATGTTGCTGTGTCATCAGCCCAAGGAAGGCAAACTTCGTAACGATTTTCATCGTTTACCTGTACTGTTTCTAAGAAATGTTCCTTAGTTTGGCGATCTATCTCTTCTTTTCACTTCTTCTCTATAGGATCTGTAATTCCGATTAAATCAACCCTCCATAGATTTGAAATATCGGCTTCTTTCACAAACATCGATGTTACAGTCAGTGCCATGTTTTCAGATGAACATTCCTTTTCACATAGTACTTTTCCCATTAATATCGATCCAAAATACGTTTCCACTAAAACTAAACCAGAAGACAATATTTTTCTTTGTCCAGTTAACATTTTCCCCATAATATCAGCTCCAATTAAAACTTCTATGGCATCACAACATTGACTCACATCGTTTAACTTGATGCCACTTTCCTTTAATTCTTCTAACCATGGCCCCTGTGTAACAGGTTAAATATCTTCGCATATGCTAACTTGATTCCGTACTTCAAAATTGCACCGGAAATTTTCGCTCAAATCTCTCATTCTTATTTTGTAACAGTTGTGTTGGCATTCTTGAGTAGTAATACCGCCAAACAAAGAATGGATTATCTTTTCTTGCCGAATAGGCTTGTAATTCATTTCCTCCGCTACCCTTTTTAGTATGTACAATTTTTGTGATGCTGAATCTAGTAATGTACGAACAATTTTTTGTTTACTTTCTGAAACTACTTCCTTCAAGGTCTGCAAGAACACCTTGGCACTTTTCTTACTAACATTTGTCATATTCAATAAATCTTTTTTAAATTTCTCTTCAGCTCCTTCTTGAATATCTTTACCGGACGATTTACGTTGATCGCACAGTAATGGCACATGACGCTTATTACAAATAATGCATTTTACCATCGCGCGGCATCTTTTAGCGGTATGTTCTGGTACTAAGTATATGAAACAGCATCTCTTCTCTTTGGCGATTTTTTGTATTTCTCTCAGGCTTAATTTTCTAGCAGAAAAACATTCCGAACTTGCATGTTTTCCCTGGCAAAAAATGCAGGCTCCTTTCTTCTCTGTTACGGCAGAGGTAGTCAACAGACCTGCCGCTGTCGAAGTTATATTAGTTTTATGTTTAAAATTAATGCGATTCTTTTTGGCGACATATTTACGATCTACATTTTTACCTAAACCAAAACCAGCTACTGCAAGTGACACCCTCTCTTTACCTTCTACTTCAGTTCTCAAAAACTGCATAAGACTATTTAATGTGTCCTGCGCCTCCGTTTTCTCAGTTGATATGCTCGAACGATTCCATGCCTTTAGAAATTCTGCTGGGAAACAGGATTCTACTAGTGGATATAAGATCGATGCGCACTTGTCAGTTGTAACACCTACTCTCTTAAAAAGTCAGCCACAAAATAGCTCAAGTTGAGCTGAAATCCACTCATCTCAATGTTGAAAGGCAGCTTCTGAAAGAAGAGTTGAAATAACTCAAATTTTAACCAATTTAAATGAAGTCGAGCTATTTAAATAACCAATTTAGATAAAGAAGATTTAATCGTTTGAAAAACAACTCTTTTATGATCGAAAAAATTACAGCTCTTTCATGAGAAGCCAAATCAGCTCTTTCGTTTTAAGAGTGTAAGGTATATAAAGCACGCAAATATGATTCCAACTTATTATATAAGGATGTCAACGAGAATTTTCCCTTCGTTTGTACCGCGATGTTATCAATTTGAGTAGTTCTCTCACATATACTTCTACTAATATATCTTCTCTGCGAAAACGGGTTTTTAAACTCTCAATTGCTTTGGCATAGTTATCACCAATTGTTGCTTGCACGAGATACTGAAATTTGTCTTCTGGTGCAATTTCTGAGTCTTCTGAGTCTTGTCTAAATTGTCACCAAAACGGTAACCAGTCTATGATTTCACCGCCAAACTTTCTGAACTCTAATTTTGGCAATGTAAACTTTCTTCTCATTCCATAAGTATCGATAACTGGATTAAGAATTTCACCTTGGCTGTTTACTGGTAATTGAAGTTTCGCCAATTCTAATTCATGTGCCAGTTTTAACTTTTCGCATTCAATCTTTGCTTGTAATTCCGCATTCAATGCTTCAGCTTCTTTCTTTGCTTGTAATTCCATATTCAGTGACAGTGCTTCAGCTTCTTTCTTTGCTTACACTTCGAATTTTTCTTTTTCCTTTCTTTCTGAAACGGCATTTTCTAAAAGGTTTTGTACAAATTCTGGATCATTTTTATATTCGTTAGAATTCAAAATTAGGTCCTTAAGCGTTGCAATTGTAGCCGTTGACGATACTTTCTCACCTAATTGCTCAGCCAAAAAGATTAAATCTTCTTTTTTAAGACCTTTAACCGATTTAAACATCTTGGAAATATTTATTTCATTTAAACTTTATTAATACTTTTAAAATGAATCTGATAAATATATTTGTTTAAACTCGGTCCTGTCGCGGACGCCAATAATTTTATGTATGGACAATATACTAATCGTAACACGATAGTAATTGTTACCTCTACAACTCTAATTTTTACTATTAAATATCGTTTGATAAAACTTTAAATTTTAATAGAAAATGTTACTCACATTTAGTACCTTAGTACTCATATTGCTGCGACAAAATCACAACACCTACGGTGAGAAAAAACACTTAATTTAAAGCAATAAAAAGTATATGAAAAAAACCAACAACATTTTAATTTTTCTATCTTCGAATAAGAAAAAAGGCTGTTGCCACAAAATACATCAAAATTTGGTTTTTCTCAATTTCTTTTTACATGAGACAATCACATACGAGCATGCAAATAAAACAAAGTATTAAAATGTCAATTCAACTCAATGTTTCTTTTCTCTTTTTCTCTTTTTTCTACAGCGTTCATTGCTGATCGCGTGATTCCCTAACAATCATTGTTATTATAGTCAACATATGGAAATTTTTTGCATCTTTCTATACATAAATAGAAAAAAATTCAGCTTAATATTCATTAATATTAATTAAAAGAAATATAAAATCCAATAAAAATTCACCATTCATAACTTAAAAAAAAAAAAAAAAAAAAAAACTCTTTAAACAAGTGATGTTACATAAAGTGTATTACGTGATATAATAATTATGCGGCAATGGCTAAAATATGCATTATTTATGAGTATGTTGAACGGCGTAGTTAAAGCTAGAATTAAACAGCTTATTAATCGGAGATGGCAACGTATACGATGAATAATAATAAGTAGTTTGTATAAAAAGATACTACAAAATGTATTAGGGAAATGTTCGAAAATTATCATCAGAATATGTGACTAAAAAGAAAAAAAGTCAAATGGATACATTGAGCTCTCTTATCATGCTACAAATGTGAAGCCGATTTGCTTAGAATAATATCAATTAAGATAGGTGAAAAGAAAAGTTGGAACGAAAACTGTAACTTCAGTTCTAATTGATGCAAGACAAAAATAAATAAATAAATAATCACTTTTTAATTCGTGTCGATAGGTTTTTATAACAGTATGTGGTTTATTTTTCCGTCTTAAGAAGTCATCTACATATTAAAATGAAACTTAATTTTAAAATTTTTAATTATACCAAATATATACTTCAGTATAAGTAAGGCATATTAAGTATGCCAAAGAACGTTAAAGTACAAATTTCTAACAATTTGAATAAGTCAGTTAGAAATGATTGTGAATAAATAATTAAAAAATGAATCAATCCATATTAAAGAAAGAATTCGGTCATTTATGACATAACTCAAAAAACTATTTATTACTTTTTGTTGTATATGATGCTTTTCAATTGTCAATTGTAATGTCGAACATAACGCTCATGAATATTTTAGATCAGGGCTGTCCAATGCGCCGTTCGCGGGTGCCATGGCGCTCTTTTAAGATTTTCTTGGTGCCCTTCTGAAGATTTCGTATTAAACAATGTTGAATTCAGATACTTTACCTCGGGAGGGACTCCAGCGGCTCCGGGGGGAAATTGTACTTTTTGACCATTGAAAACACAAATTTCCAAATTTTCCGGGAGGAACATTTCATTGCTGCGGGAGGGAATGTACCCCCGGGGACACCCCCAGAATTCAACACTGGTATTAAATTTTTTAGAACTAAAATTCCACCATAAAGAATGTTTTCTTTAAAATCATTACTATCTGTATCATAAAACATATATTGTATAAAGATAACTTAGAAAATTTAATGATGCATACTTTTACGATTTATAGTTATTGTTTATAAACTGTAAATATGATGTTTAAATTTGGTTATAATTGGAAATATGTATATCATTTTAATACTTAAGACTTAATAGAAAAATAAGCAAATCTCAAGTTCGCCCCCCCCCCCCTCCTTTGAAGAAATATGCGCATGTAGATATGTGCATGATAATGTGAAAAGGAAATTTTCTTTTTTTTTTTTTTTTTTTTTGTTGTTGTCACACTGGTTCACTCTCAGTTTTACACGAGGGATAAAGGGATTAAATTCTCCTGCTTGATTTTTGAAATGTTAAGTTTTTTTTCTTTCTTTCAATTTGCTTAGAAAAATAAATAAAATAGAGCAGAATGACTTCTCGGGTCGGGCCTCGTTGCCACTTTTTTCGAATCGGGCCAAAAGTTTTTCTAAAGGGCAGGCCGCGCCTAACATATATATATTTTTTTCTGTTCAACACCGGCAACTACTTCCATTCCTAATCTTCACGGCCCAAAATTTTCAGTTCTAGTTTTGTCCCAGATTGCATGAAAATCATTGTCTTGGCTTGCCCTGGTCCGTCCAAAGGTCAATAAAATAAGACCTGACTCATATTTTTTTTTGCAAAACTTACATGCATTTTTAAATCTTCATTATACTACAATTAAACATTTTATTCTTTTAGAATAATAATAGATTTCAAACTTATTGAGATATTGCTAAATTAAAATATAGTAAAAAGTGTGAAAAGAACAATCTATAACGTAATCCTGTTTTAAACTGAAAAAGTGTTGATCCATTCAAAATTAATGTACTAATGAGCAAGAAAAGAATATATAACATATTTATATTTGCTAAGAAGGGAACTCGTCTATAATGCATTTTTTTTCTTTTGTATGCAAATCCGTCTTAGAAGATTTTACTGTATACTATTTTGCATATTTCTACCACTTCAATACATGGAATATGGATTAACAGAGTTAATGATAATTAAAGCATTTACATGCAAAAAATAGAGATTCATTAAAAAATTAAATATCGCTGTTAGCGGCATTCCTGTAAAAATAAAGATAATAAAGATGAAAAAAGTTAAAAATTTTTGGTCAGAACTCCTCGTACGGGACAATTTTTTTTTAAACTAAATCTACTTAGAAATCATTGTTTTGTAGAAATTCACTCCGGCTGGGCCAAGTTCGGGCTGAATTTTTTTATGACTCAGGCCGGTCCCGGATCTGAAAATTTCGACCAATGCAGACCTCTACATTGAACTACTGCCGCTATGTATCCTGAAAAAGGGGAATTAAAAGAGTGTTTTTGCAAAGTACTATTACAATAGTAGTAAAATTCACTATGGGATCAGATAGAAGGTTTAAAGTTAGTATTACTTGTAAGTATCATCAGTAGATAAAGGGCTAAAACACAGAGTTAAACAACTTTTTCAAAAATCAACACTTCAAACGCGTAATGTAAATAAAATGCATTGCCTGGTACAGATATTCCACGAACTGATTAAAATTACTGCATTACTTATGAGTATGATGATCTAACTATAAGGTAAGATTAAACTACTTATTAAACCGGAATATTTTGAGATAGCGACACAAATGTGGATATGATCAGATAATATTAAACGTACGCATGTAAGAAGTCGTCTTACAAATGTACAAGAGAAGAAAGAAAGAACATTACTTAACTTAGATATAGATATCTCGGGGGCTGCATTCTTCTTTAAAAAAAACTTTTTATTACTTGAAGAGAACGACACTCACCTATAGTAGACTAACACACACATTACATACAAATAAAACTTTTTACATAATTCTGGCGCACGCCACTATGAACCAACTTTTTAACATTACTAAGAAAAAGAACATTTTTAATAGAACTAGTGTTGCCAGTTTTTTTTTAAACGAAAAATATTACAACTACATTTTATAATTTAGCAAAACTCAGGTCACGTGACGCGTGACAGTCTTATTTTTTTTTCTTTCTTTTTTCCTTTGGAATTTTTTTTTCTCCCCCTCTGTTTCCGATCTACGTCTCGGAGAGAAAACAGGATGCTTTTTGGGTCTTCCTCTTTTTCTCAAGGGTGCAACTGGAATAGCTTCAGATTCTTGGAAAGGCAACAAGGCAGAAACGTGGTAAGATCCAATACGTTCAGTAGGATTTTTTAGACTAGCAATGTCATATGTCACTGGTGACTTTTGAGTCAAAATTATGTATGGCCCATCTCTCTTAGGCATAAATTTTGCTGTTTTATTTTTACTTGCATTGCTAACTGGATGTAGGTTAATCCATACCTTTTCACCAGATTTGAAATATACTCGTCTATGATTTTTATTGTAATATCTCTTCCGCTGACCTTGTTTCATTTCAACAGGCTCTTTCACATTTTTCGAAATATCTGCAAAAGGTTTAAGATATGGGGTCTTCGCTCCCCCTGGTTGGAAACATTTTCCATACCTTTTCGAATGATCATTAAGTTTATTCCTCTCATCGGAATTTAAATTTTTGCCTACATCTTTATGTAAGGCATACGGACACACTTTGACCGCATCAGTACACGTATTATTTTGTACTTCATGTTCTTCTACAAAATAAAACTTTTTATGAGGTTTGTCACTAAAATGTCATCTTTTGTTAGCTATGTCTAACACTATGTTAGCTTTGCACAGGAAGTCCATTCCTAAAAGTGTTCTATTACCTTTGGCATTTGGTAATACAATAAACTCTGTTTTGAAAACTCGGCCTTCGATCTTTACGGGCACAATGGCAGAAAGAGTTTTTCTAGTCATCGTAGTTCCATCAGCTAATGTTATTTCATGAGTATGAGGATTCATTGCAACACCAGCTTTCAAACGAACTTGGCCGAGGTTTTATGCCCCTGGATTTTATGTATCTGTTTGGAAGAGATCTGAGCAGAATTAAATAAGTTATCGTGTCAATAAAAAATTGATACAGACCGACAGATAGATAAAGATTTTTACTTATGGTAGTTTTGGGATCTAGGAATCTTGATCGGTGTAGATCTGCAAAAATTTTTCAGAAATTCTAATATGGGAGCGATCGCAATAGGTTATATTTCATACGAAATCTACCTAAAAGAACCATAAGGAATGTAACAAATACTTTACACGCTAGAAACACTTCATTTTTCCCCGGAAGTTTTTAGAAAAAGTTTTGTTTGTTGTATTGAAATATTTTATTATATGCTGCAATTTCTCTATGAAATTATAGACAGCACTAAAGTTAAACAAGAATTCTACCAATTTATTTTATCAGCAATTATATTTTTTTCAATTACACTTTTAGTTTTAAATTATGTTTTTTTTACTTTCTTCTATCTTTACAAGAAGAAAGTATTGGATTCATGAAAATTTTCGACTTCCGGTTTTCGACGGATTTATACGTTTTAGAAGGTCCTGAATACGTTTTGACTATTTTTAGAAAATGTCTGTCTGTGAGTCTGTCTGTATGTGATAAAAAATTTGTGGGCGCTCTATCTCAAGAACTAATGCACGAAATTTAATAAAATTTTATATTCAGTTAGACCTTGATATGAATTAGTGCCTATTGATTTTTGGTGAAAATTAGCCTGCAGGTGCGCTGCTATACTACGTTTTTTATGATTTTTAAGATTGCTATATCTCAAGAACTAATGCACAGAATTTCACCAAACTTCATATTCTGTGACCCCTTGATATACATAGACGCTGATTAAGTTTTGGTGTAAATTGGCCAGCAGGTGGCGCTGCTATGCCACTGCCACGTTTTTCATGATTTTCATGATAGCTATATCTCAAGAACTAATGCACAGAATTTCACCAAACTTCATATTCCGCGATACCTTGGGATACATAGCCGCTGATAAGGTTTTGGTGTGAACTGCCCTATAGGTGGCGCTGCTATGCTACATTTTGCATGTTTTTTGCGATAGCTATATCTCAAGAACTAATGCAGAGAACTTCATCAAATTTTAGATTCTGTTACACTAGAATATAAAACATAATTAGACGCTGATTACGTTTTGGTATTAACCTGGCAACAGGTGGTGCAGCTATGCTGCATTTTGCACGAATTTTCCGATAGCTATATCTCAACAACCAACGCACAGAATTTCATCAAACTTTAGATTTTGTTACAAAATGACATATAACATAATTACACGATGATTATGTTTTGTTATAAATCATTCAACTGATGGTGCTGCTGTGCTATATTTTACACGGTTTTTTTAAAACTAGCTATATCTCAAGAACTAATGCACAGAATTGCATCAAACTTCAGATTCTTTTACACCATAACATAATTAGACGCTTTTTTACATTTTGGCATAAATTATCCAAGATATGGTGTTGCTGTGCTACGTTTTGCAAATTTTTTGTTATAACTATATCTCAAGAACTAATGGACGAAATTCCATCAAATTTCAGATTCTGTTAGGTCTTGACATAAATAGATGCTTATTAGGTTTTAGTATAAATTATAGAACATGAGGCACTACTAAGCTCATTTTCTCAGAATATTAATTAAATTTTGCGTTTTAGGCTTTTCGGATACCAGAATCTCATTAGGCTAGGTCAAATGTTCGAAGAAATTCGATAGTGGGTAACTTTGGGGTCACCACGTTTTTTTTTTTTTTTTTTAATATTAAAATGTACTTATGAGATAGAAGAAAGTTTTGGGATTGACACATCCAACTATTTTAAATAATTATCTTATATATTTTCAAACTTTGCATCTGAAAATAAAAGTCTGTCTGATAGTTGTTTACATTTTGCTCATGGCTATTCCTGCGTGAAAGGTGACAAATGAAAGTAACATTTAAAATAGATTTATTTATTTATTGTAAGATTTATAATTTTAAATGAGCATCAAGAATTAAATATATGTTCGTAACTTCTGTTAAATATTAATATTTTGTTATATGATGCTTATTTATGTCACAATTACTAAGACAAAAACTGAATCTAATGCGAAATAAAATAATCACAAATTCTGTGCATGAATCAACAGCTTAAATCCATGAAAAATGGTCTTTCTTATCTGTTTAATGAAATTTCATAATAAAAAACTAGCCATGTCTCAAAATTGGCAAACTTAAACAATGACTTCTCTTCCAACTAGTCTTATTAATGATATTTTTCTGATTGATTTAAGATCAGTATATCCATTGAGTGTATAAAAATTACTAGCTACGATAAGTATTTCAGCGCATTCATTATCAGTTGAAAGAACCAAAATTGGTAGATCTTCTAGGTCATTTGACAGCTGAATGGCAGAAATTTGCAATTCCTACAAAACAAAAGAAATAGGGGAGACTGGGGTACATGTGAACATCGCATTTTTTAACTACTTATTATATGATTTTTTAACTGAAAAAAAATTACGAGCGATGACGGCACCTGTAGGCATATGGTAAAATTTTTTGAAGCTCTTTGACATTTAGTTCGTTTTTGATAGCCAAAACACTGTTTATAGATGTAAAAAGAAAAATCTCAGTTCCATACATAAACAGCATTGCGTTAAACAACTTTGCAATTTTTTAAAATTTCATTTTTTCCTAACTTACAATGATGACTTACTTATTTGATCTCTAAAGTAGCTATGTATATGATGCTTTGTAAGGAGATAGATCTAGAGATCTGGATAGATATGGAGTAATATCTTAAGAAAGTAACATTTTAAAAATAATAAGTACCGTAAAATCCCGATTATATGTAGCTTTCTGCCGCACCACTTCTTTCAAAAGCAAACGAAGTTAAACTTGCGAGAAAACTTATAATCGAGAATTTTTTTTTTCGAAACAATCATTAAAAACCCTTCTTTATCATTAATTTAGAAGCAAATAAGGCAAATACAGGAGTGAGAATCTTTCGTAATTTGGCAGATTTCTGATAAATACTATCTGGATGCCCCTTCCCTAACATCTCCCCCAAAACAAAAATGTAAGCAAAATTTAAAAGTTTTTTTTTTTTTTTTTTTTTTTTTTTTTTTCAAATTTGCTTTTTTATTTTTTATTTTATGATAACAATAAACCAATCATATTGCGTTCCCCAACCTATTTATTTTCATTCTATAATCTTGTGTTAAAACATATCACTCAGATACTAAACAAATTTATGCATATTTTTTTTTCTTTATAGTGAATTTAACACATAATATAACTAATGATTATTATGAAAAATGAATAACAGAATAAAAAACATGTCAAAGGATACTTTTTCCTTGTGTTCACATGTACCCCATATGTGTTCACAACTGCCCCATTAGTGGGGCACATGTAAACAATTTTTTGAATTTATGAAACTATTAGTAAAGGTGAAAAACTATAACAGTGATTTTTAAAAAAACACCACATGTAAAAAAAAAGTTTTGTTTATTTATATTCAGTAGTTTTTATTCATAGAAATTAACCTATTTAAAAGAAAAGGCTAAATTTAAGTGAACTGTTCACATGTTTCCTAGTCTCCCCTATATAATTGAAAAATAAAAAACAATCATTGTTATTGGCTTTTTTTAAAGAAAAAGAAAGGAACGAAAACAAACATACACCACCTGAAAACAACAAGAGGTTAAATTTTTTGATGATATTGATTCCATTTTTTCCCTGATAATGATGTTATGAAAATAATAAGAATTAAAGAAGATTTTGGTTTTCTTTAGTATTAAAGAACCAACAATAAGATGTACATGGCCTTAGACAATAAAGAGTTAAAAGACGATTAAAAAAAAGGCAGGGACACCTTTTTCCAGAGATAAAAAGAGGAAGAAGAATGAACCATTCGGTCATGCTTCAGTTACCCTCTCTTCACTCGATATTTGTCTAATTAGTGAAACGGTAAACTCCAAGACTTCTAACTTTGAATCAGATGATGAATTTATTCCAATACAGTTAAAGATCTGGAAGAGATAGTTTCTGCTGGATGGAGCATCATCTGTCCGTGATTACTTAGTAAGACAACGAGGTAAGTCTTAGTAGACACTTTTCTTATAGAATTTCAATGACAGAAAAACAAACAATTGTAGAGTGTATAACAAATTAAGCTTTGCCACAAACTAAGAAGGATAAAGCAAGAGGTGAATAGGATATTTTCAAAGAAATTTGTGTGCGACTGTCAAAGTTTGCTACAAGGAGAACGGAGAATATCAGAACTCTTATCTCGCATGAGTAAAAACGACCGGGGCGTTTGGCTGCAGAATGACCGCCATGCGGCGATCAAGCAGTCAACCGCCCCGATTCCAGACAGGTAACCTCGTTCTGTTAGCAAAATCTGGCAGCTACGGGTCTGATCATCCGTTTGGAGAATAGCCGATGTCCGCCATGTATGCAAATGGCGTCTGGTGCTTGTAAAATCCGCTGTGGGTGCAAATTCCTCTAATTTACAAGTACCAAGTTACAAGAATAATACCTCTGGAGGTTTTTTGCCAGGTAAAGGTCTCGTCATCTGATCAAGGTTCTAAATTACGAAATCAACTGAAGAGAAAAGCATAGGTACCAAACAATAAAATAAAAATAAGATAAAACCGGATTCACAAAACTGATAACAAGCAGTAGGCACAGCTGCTAGGATGATGATCTACGCGCTCGCCAGATTTATTGACACTATGCCACGGTTAGGCCCCCGATACCAGGTATCAAACCCTTTCAGCTAGATGAACCGTCAGGTAGGCACCTGGTCATCGGTTAGAAAAAGAGAAAGCCAGTCATTTTAGAACGTTTCTCCTGAAAAATGGAATGCCAATTATGTCTATCGAAAAGGAAAATAACGACTTCAAAATTTACAAGTAGTGAATGGCAGTTCAGATCGAGGAGGAAGCTTATAGGAAATTTCAATAAAATTATAACAGATCATGAAGATGAATAGAAATATTTGCTGCAAGTCGTAGAGATAAGAAATGCACTCGATCATAAAAACAAAAAAATCAGTATTCTATATTTTTTTCAATATTAAAATATAAAATTGATTTACATTTCTATTTTTCCTGTTCATATTGTTTTATTCTTCTGTAAAAAATTGTGAAATAAAAATATCTACGTAACTTTTGTAGGTTTTTATTTTTTTAAAACAAATATGTGCAAAAATTACAACAAAATACACTAACTGTTGAAATTAGCAGAAGGTTGAGCACCCTCTTGTAACTGAAATATAAAATTGAAACTCTACCAGAATATTCCTGTAGACAAGTCTAAAATATTTGAGGGGTGACCTATGGTATATATGTGAAAAATAAATAAAAAAATGTATGACTGAACCATCATGTACATGTATACAATAGAACGCCGATTGTCCGAACAAATCGGAGCCGACCTTAGTTCAGATAAGCAAAAGATCGGACAAAGGACAAACAATTTAATTGATGTTCCTAACTATGCCAAAACCTTCACACTTTATCCAGGCTTATAAATGTGTTTAAATACTTTTTTTTTTTATTTTTTTTTATTTTTTTATTTTTTTTTTTTTGTCTTTTTATTTATTTATTTATTTATTTTATTTATTTATTTATTTATTTATTTATTTTTTTGTTTTTTTTTTTTGTTTACTGTTTTATCATTTAAAGTTTCCTTTTCTTTTTTAGGGTTTCGTTTATCTTTATCAAAATTTAATTTATATATATATAAAAAATTAAACTTATAAAAAAAGAGGCTTTTCGCACAGGCAATTGGCGGGAATTTTTTTTAAATTAGGAAAACTAAATGATCGCTTTTACACTTTGACATACTTTATAACACATAATACAAATTTTATAAAATTTGAAAATAGATTTGAATTTTTGTTTCGAGGGAAGGGGTTGTCTTTTTCTTTAGATAAAACGTTTTATTGCATTTAAATGCTTTTTTTTTTTTTTTTTTTTTTTTTTACCGAGCATTCATGTAAATGTTATTTCGTAACATTAAATATTTGAAAAAGTGAAAATTTTAGGGAGAGAAAGATCGTCCGAGAAAGCTATTTTCTAAATATTCTAAAGAGATATTAAACGAAACCCTTTGTGCGTTCTGTGATCACACTTTCCCACTTCTTTTATCATCCTCTGATCTCCAGGACCAAATATCACAGTACTAAAAAGATATTATTTTTAGTACTGTGATATTTCGAAATAGTTTTAAATACATATAGTTGAATAAAATCCGTTCGGGCCATTTCATATCTGTTTTCATACATAAAAACTTCGTTATGTGATGACCTAGATCAGAGGTTCCCAAAGTGTGCTCCGCGGAGCCCGCCTGAACTTTCCAGGGGCTCCGCGACCTTCCCGGAAAATAAACAAAAGATAAAAGAAATTAGCATATTGCAAATGAAAGATTTTCAAAATTATACAGGAAATTTTTGTGCGTGTGTGCGCTCGCCAAAAATAGATATACGTATGCTAGTTTGAAGAGACTGCACTTCAAAACCCACTTTTGCATTATACATGTATTTATTTTCTATATAATATTTTTGGTTTGGATTGCTTTATTTTATGTTTCTGCATTTAACGTGTTTAAGAATTAAAACACATGAAATACCATGGGAGAACTGCGAAGATAAATGCACTGTAGTGAAAAGCAACGGTAGGTCGCATGTTGGACCTATTGCTAAAATTAAAGATAAATCAAAGGAAATGTAGCAGTAGCCATTGTGTTCTTCATAGACGCGCGCTAGCCTAAAAAGCGCCTCTTTAACTTTTGACAGTTCTGAATGATGTCATAAAAATATAACCTTTATAAAATCAAGACCACTTAAAGGGTGACTTTTCAAAATAATGTGCAAAGTATGGGACGCTCTAAATCCATAGCTGCCAACATCTTCCGCTTTTTGGGCCCGGAAAATTTTTATAGAAAATTTTACCATTCAAATCGCCATAATATGTCGTTAAATAAATCAAAAATTCTATTAAATTTTCCGGGCCAAACATCGGAAGAATTGGCAGCTGTGTTTAAATCTCCCAATCCCTTACAGTCCCTCACTAGGTTCATATTGCATTTCTGTATAATAACACATACAAGGTGATTCCAAATATTTTTTACAATAAAAGAGGGTGATAGTACACATCAAAACAAACAATATTAAATAGGAGACCAAGGGTCCAAACGTTTTCCAAAGGAGATAGCCTCCATTAAAGTTTAGGGACCAAAAATTTCAAATAAACATAAAAAACGGAAAAATCGGTCAATTGATTTGCGGTTTTCACTAAAATTATTCTTTATGTCGGCATTTTCTTGAAATTAAATTATAAAGATAAATTTCAAAAAATGCCGATAGAGGGCGCTTTAGACTTTGGAGTAACGAACAACTATTTTTTGCCACTATTTTTTGCATCTCATTAAATGTTTTCGTAAGCTTAGACTCAAACTTAAATTTTGAGCTCAAAATCTGAAAGTGGGAGTGGTTAAGAAGCACAAACTGAATTGTGTTCAGAGGGTTCAAATTTCAAATGATTATAAAAAAAACGGAAAAATTGGTTCATTGAGTTGCGGTTTTCACTAAAACTATTCTTTATGTCGGTATTTCTTAAAAATAAATTCTAAAGATAAATTTTAAAAAATGTCGATAGAGGGCGCTTTAGACTTTGGAGTAACGAACAACTATTTTTTGCCGTTATTTTTTGCATCTCATTAAATGTTTTCGGAAGCTTAGACTTACATTTTGAGCTCAAAATCTGAATAGTAGGGAGTAGTTAAGTAGCACAAACTGAACTGTGTTTAAGAAAGGGGGGGGGTTCAAATTTAAAATAATTATCAAAAATGGAAAAAATTGTCGATTCGTTTGCGGTTTAAAATAAAACTATTCTTTAAGTCAGTATCGTCTTGAAAATAAATTTTAAAGATAAATTTCAAAAAATTCCATTAGAGGGCCTTAAATTTCAGAGTAACCAACAATTAATTTTAACCATTATTTTTTTGTTCTAATTAAATGCTTGCAAAAACTTATTAAATGTTTTCGGAAGCTTAGATTTAAACTTAAATTTTGAGCTCAAAATCTGAATAATTAGAAGTAGTTAAGTAGCGCAAATTGAAGTGTCTTCAGGAGTTGAAATTTAACCCCCCCCCCCCCCTCCCCGAACACAATTCAATTTTTCGCTACTTAAACACTCCCAACGATTCAGAATTTGAGCCTAAAACTTAAGTTTACGCATTTGAAAGCATTTAATGAGATTAAAAAAATAACAGTTAAAAATAGTTGTACGCTACTCTAAAGTCTAAGGCGCTCTCTATCGACATTTTGTGAAAATTATCTTTAAAGTTTATTTTCAAGAAAATGCTAATTTAAAAATTTGTTTTAGCGAAAACCGCAAACGAATCGACCAATTTTTCCGTTGTTTATAATTATTTGAAATTTGAACCTTCTGAACACTTTCAGTTTGTTTACTTAATCACTCCCAACTATTCAGATTTTGAGCTCAAAATTTAAGTTTAAGTCTACGCTTACGAAAGCATTTAATAACATGCAAAAAATAACGCAAAAAAAAAAAGAG
The DNA here is from genome assembly GCA_964019185.1 of Maratus speculifer. Classification (NCBI taxonomy): domain Eukaryota; kingdom Metazoa; phylum Arthropoda; class Arachnida; order Araneae; family Salticidae; genus Maratus; species Maratus speculifer. The sequence goes on along the minus strand of OZ025296.1, from coordinate 172,069,008 downwards.
TTGTTCATTACTCCAAAGTCTAAAGCGCCCTCTATCGGCACTTTTGAAAATTATTTTTATAATTTATTTTTATGAAAATACCAACAGAAAGAATAGTTTTAGTGAAAACCGCAAATCAATGAACCAATTTTTCCGTTTTTTATAATCATTTGAAATTTGAACCCTCTGAACACAGTTCAGTTTGTGCTACTTAACCACTCCCACTTTCAGATTTTGAGCTCAAAATTTAAGTTTGAGTCTAAGCTTACGAAAACATTTAATGAGACATACATACCGACAAAAAATAGTTGTTCGTTACTCCAAAGTCTAAAGCGCCCTCTATTGACATTTTTTGAAATTTCTTTATTATTTAATTTCAAGAAAATGCTGACATAAAGAATAATTTTTGTGAAAACCGCAAATCAATCGATCGATTTTTCCGTTTTTTATGTTTATTTGAAATTTTGGTTCCTAAACTTTAATGACGGCTATCTCCTTTGGAAAACGTTTGGGACCCTTGGTCTCCTATTTAATATTGTTTGTCTTGATGTGTACTATCAACCCTCTGCTATTGTAAAAAAAAAAAAAAAAAATTGGAATCACCCTGTATATATTTCTTTTTAATACATAATTTTTTGTTATTTAATCTGTTTCTGTCATTTGTATATTTAATTTTTTTGTTTTTGTTTTTCATTGTACAACAATTTTTGTCGATTATAGCGCCCTTTTTTTGTAATATCTTGTATCATTTAATAATCCCCTCATTAGATTAATTTAATATTTATATGTGTTGTGTATATAGTTTTTTTTTCTTTTCGTAACTTCAATTGCTTTAATCTGTTTATTTAATTTTTATAATTTCTTAGTTATTTAAATTTTCTGTTCTGCTTTACATAATTGTACTTAATTTTGTAAGCAATGTATATTGCTGAAAACGCATTTTTATTAGCATCTTGTATCCCTTTATTAATCTTTAAAATTTTCTTTTAATTGGTCTCTGCCACATTTTTCCATCAGAAATAAGTATGTAACGTATTAAACGTATGTATTGGTTGATTACACTTGTCATCACAGAATTTAAAATTTTGCTAAGCTCCACTCATTTCTTAGACTTTTTTCAATGAGTACCCACCCTGATATAAATTTAATCCCACCCATATATCCTATTTTGTTAGTTAAATTTTTCTACTAGTACTAGTTACAGTTCGTTTAACATGTGTTGCTATTAACTGAATAGCTGTTTTGTGGCAAAAACAATGACGAAAGAAGTTTCGTTCAAAACTATTATTAATAGCCAAATACTTTAAATAAAATCCCCCCCCCCAAGAAAAATGGACAATGCTGCCCTAACAATACAGCTTATAGATTTTGCCCCGCCCACTTAAACACTAAAACGATGACCTGTTTCTAAATGTATTTTTCAAAAAAAGAAGCTGAAAGGCGATTGATTTTCATCGCATATTTAGTAGTACTAGAAACTTAAAGAAGAACGAAAAAAATATTCCATAACCTCATGATTCTATTACGGGTGGGCGGGACTAGCGAAAACTACATAGTTACTCAGAGGTGACTGGAACTACACATTTTCTTTTATTTTTTCTCAAGTAACCTCGGAATTATACAGAAGTGTCTCTCTGCAAACGAAAACTGTACAACTAATCTTTTTCTTCTGTGTGTGTGTGGTTTTTGCCATAAATAATAATTGTTTTACGTAAGTCCCAATGCAATGCATTGCATAATCCAAACATAGCTAGCATTTTTATCTTTAATTCCGAGTTCATACTGGAAATCCTAAAAGAATATTTTTTATTTTAAAAATGGATGTCATTACCCCGTTTAGGAGGTCCGGGGCTAAAAATTCTCCAAAAATTGTTTTTTTTTTTTTTTTTTTTTAATTATTGGCTTAAAAAAACCCGAGTTTTTACCGTTAAATACCGCAAACCGCATGTTTTTATCCTCGTTAGATCCAGAAATATAGAACATTTTGCCTTGAGAAGCGATGCATCAGCTGCCCTTTGCCGATAACTTTAATTTCACTTATCTCAGAATGAATTTTTTCGCGATTTGTTCACTTTAAAAGGACATATCTAAAGTTCCTTACGAGATATATGAATGAAATTTTTAACAGAACTTTTTGTGCTATATTTCCAACAAATTCTATTCAGAATTTTTAATTTTGAGTGATAATTGTGAAAATATGCTATAATTAATGCAAAACTCACTCATACAAAAACTTCATTTTATTGCTTAATTTTTTCATGAAATTTTTAATTAATATTTTAAAAAATCCTGAAGACAATTTAAAATGACACATTTTCTGTCACAAAAGTTTCCTAAATTTTACAAATCGAGTTAGTATTTCCAAAGTTATATTTAGAATTAAATATGTTTAATTTTTTAAAATTTAAGTTGAAAAAAATATTTAAAATTTTTCAGATTTTTTTTCTTTCAATATTTTTATTATAATAAAATATATTTCAGAAAAAAGTTTGATAACAAAATCTCTATAAATAAAAAAAAGTCCCCGGACCCCTTAACATAATCGCTCGGGTAAAAAATAGTTAGTTTTCCTCGTTAATAAAAGCTTTCAGAAATCACTAATTTTTAATTATAATTTTTGGTGTATTTGAAGACAATATCTCGACTATACAAGGTAGATATTTTAACCTCCTCAGTACGAATTACCCCCAAAACCAATTTAAAATTACTACACTGCATCTTCAAAGACGTATTCGTCTATATATGGATTCTTATGATATGTACGTATTTAATAGAAACGCTTCGAAGTAATTTTAACACTTCTAGAAGTATTTAAATTAATTTAAAGACTGATATTTAGTGTCTCCTCCACGCTATTATTTAGTGTCTTCTCGGGTAAACATCAGGATTGAGGAGGTGAATACAAAAAAGGAAGGTTTTAATCCTCATTTTTATTTTATTGCGTCCAATAATAGTAATATTAAATAGAACTGATATAGAGTTATATAATAAAAAAATTGTTTTTTAAAATTTATCTTATGAATTCACAATTACCATATCATCAAAGTGTCAAATTGAGATCTTTGTTCCAATGTTGGAAATTAATGGCTCAGATTTTTTTCCTGCAGATTTTTCTCTGCTCCATACGCATAAAAAACATTAATTTGTAAATAACAGATTATTGTTGGTTTCAGGGGCTCTGCCTTATAAATTCTTCCCAAAAAGGGCTCTGCGAGCCCAAAAGTTTGGGAACCGCTGACCTAGATCATTTTTAGAGCATTCGTTTCTGTTTTTATTTTTATTTTATTTTTTATTTTATTTATTTATTTATTTTTTACAATTTGGATAATAGTTTTTGTCCTCGGTAGAGAATTGGGAAATCTGAAGTATATCTGAATATTTTCATTGGTTGAATTCCGCAACTTTATTTAACTCATTTTATTCGTTTTCTGATTGGTCTATGTTTAGTGTCCAAAAATGGAATACTTCTGTTTTTTATTTAATTCGTTTTTTGATTGGTCCATGCTTAATGTCTAGAAATGAAATACTTTTCTTGCCACGATGACAAAAAAAGTATTTAAAACAACAAAAAAATTAATAACTCAATAACAAAATGAGATACAGGTTTCAAACAAGTTGCATTTAAAAATAATTTTTCTCCTGTATTCGACGGTGTAAAAATTAAAAATGTGCAATGTTTAGAAATCAAAAAAATTTCAGTACCGAAAATTGTTAAGCTGAAATTTTATTTAATATTTGTCTATGACTGGCCCAGCAGTAATAACGTGATTCTAAATGTCCAGGCATATTAATATGACTCTATTATTACGTGCGCTACTTTTTGATTATCATAAAAATGATGTTATTATTGCTTTTTTAAAAATAGAAATCATTAATAAGTCTAAAATTATAGTCATCTGAAAAGGAAAAAAAAATTTGTTTGAATATACAGTCGACTCTCGTTAATTCGAAATCGGATAAATCGAATCTTCGCTTAATTCGAACAAAACACGAAGTCCCAAAATTTTCATTGGCAGAATAACGTTAAAAAATTTCATTTATTCGAACTCATTTTCTCTTGACTTCTTTTATTTCGAACTAAAGAAAATTTTAATTTTTCATTTTTTCTATATTTCTCACGAACTTAAGGTCATTTAAATACCTTTCTTTTACTTACCCATCATACGTAGTATAGGGTAAGTCTTGCAATCGTTTTGAAAATCGAAAAAAAAAAAATTGACGGATTTACACGTTTTAGATAGTGGAGATTCCGAAAACCATATTTTTAGAAAAATTTTTTTGCCGTCCGTCCGTCTGTCTGTCTGTCTGTCTGTCTGTAAACGCTCTATCTCCCGAACAAATTGAGATAGAGACTTGAAATTTTGTATGTAGTTAGTATGTAAAAATGGGACGAACCCTATTTAATATCAGCAACCTCGATTATCCGGAACTATTTTTTTCGGACTCTCGAAAAATTCGTTCTGATGAAAGGTATATAAAAATTTTCGAATTTTTTTGTTCTAAGGAATGGACGTAAAAGGCAATAAAATAACACACATTTTGCATATAGAACGAAGTCGATCGGATTATTAGTTGCCGAGATATTTGTAATCTTGTTTTCCACATTCTTCGATTTTTTATGACCCTGTATTTCATTCAAATTTCAATTCAGAAGTATATTTTAATTGGAAATGAGACGCTTAATCCGACGCAGTTAATTGTTATTAGTTAATAGAATTATTATTTTTGGAGTTATAAGGATGTTTTTTTTACGCAGTTCGGTACTACTTGAGTAGTTTGGCGTTTTATATAATTTATCGAAATTGGTACATCAGCAGTTCTTTAATATAGCACTACTATGTATATTAACAATATTTAAATTTTGTTTATGAATTGCAATGCATTGTATAAATAGTTTCACATGTTTTATTTTCATATACATATCCATGATGGGTAAGTATTACGGTGGCCCCCAACGACTAGTTTTATTTTTGTGAAAATTGTTTCGAACGAATATACATATAATCCCATGCATTTGATATCCACTTTCTTAGAGCTTCACCATCAGTGACACTTAAAATTTTACTTCCATTGTGCTTGTTTCTATAATTCTTTAATTAATTTATGTATTCATATATTTTAATTTAATATTAAGTCATATTCTAATGATAATAGACGAAAGAAACTTAAAAAGCACTATAACATTAATTCCTTTGTAATAGTACCATATTAAGCATGTTTTTATTTCACACTTTCCATAATTCGAACTTCGGATTATTCGAACATTTCTTTTGGTCCCGACGAGTTCGAATTAGCGAGATTCGACTGTAATTGGGAGCTGGGTTAATTTTTTTTTTTTTTTTTTTTTTTTTCTGAGAGAGAGAGAGAAGAGTAATTTGTACTGATAATTGGCAGCTCGGTTATTTATTTTGTTTTATTTTATTTTTATTATATTTTTTTTTAGAGAGAGAGGTAATTTATACAAGTAATTGAGAATTCGTTTTATTTATTTATTTATTTATTTTTAAGAGAGGTAATTTGTACTGATAATTTAAAAATTGTTTTTCTTTTTTGAGAGAGAGACAGAGACAGAGAAATAAGCTGTTCGGATAATTAGAAGTTAGGTTAATTGGAGTTCCGATGATCGGCACTATATATATATATATATATATATATATATATATATATATATATATATATATATATAAATTGACATTTTAGAAAATTCTGCAATTTTAAGATTTTAAGTTTATTTATTACCGATATAAATTTATTTGAATTAGAATAATTATGAACACCGGTTTAAAATGACGAAGAATACTATGATTTAAAGTGCTTAAAAAATCAATTTTGAAATCAATTTGAAGTCAAATATTTTTTATTTCCATGCTATAAATAGTGAATCTCCATATGCATTGCTACTGAAGATCTATTTGCAGCAACAAGTACTCAAATACTACAAAAATAGTGTTACAAGAATTTGGCTTATGCAACTTTAATCTTTGTGGGATAATTTTCAAAAACAGCTGAAGACGCTTTTTTAAAGTTTCGTTCATCAACCCTATTCGTCTTTGTCCTCTGTCTGTCCGTCTGTCACGGAGTCAGTACTCAAAAACTATATAAGTCAGAGACTTCAAATTTTGTGTACTTACAGCTGAGTACCTCGTGTCACACAACAAATCGTAAAATTTTGAAAAAAGTCTATTATTCTAATTAAATTAATTTTATCAATTTGATCCCTTCATTTTTGCGATTTACATTTTAAAAGAGAGGCTTCATTTGAAAGTTTTGCGTGTAGACATCATAGCTTGAAGATAAAGCGTTTGGCTAGTAAACATGAGATTGTTGGTTCGATTTCTGGTGCTGCAAGTTGAAACTTTCATATTAAGATGGATTTAATTAATAGAAATTTCGCATTTTTTGCCAATTTAAGGGTTTATCTGACTTTCACAATATTTTTTAGAATTCTTTCTTTTTCTATTTTAAAAACTATTGTGACTTATTAATGATTCAGCATTTTAAATTTCGTTTAAACAACTTTTTTTTCGTTTTTAGAAATTTAAAATTTTATTTATAACTTCGCTATTTTTTTAAATTTGACTAAGTTATGAATTCCCCCCCCCCCAAAAAAAAAAAACCTGTTTTTGTCACGCCTTGAGCTCATTTCTAATTTTATCAAAAATCTATCATGCATAAACTTTTGACCCATTTTTAAGAAGTAATATAAACTTTAAACCGATTAGATAGCTATTTTAGTTAAGAAGTTATGGCGTTTTTTTCTGTTTCTCACCCCCCCCCTATTTCCACCCCCTTGGACCGATTTTGTCCATTAACGAACTTAGCCAATTTTATACCCCTTGATTTTATGTATCAGTTTGAAAGAGATTGGAGCAGAACTATAGAAGTTATCGTGTCCATAAGAAGGTGATATATATATATATATATATATATATATATATATATATATATATATATATATATATATATATATATATATATATATATATATATATATATATATATATAAACTTTTTAACTGATGGTAGTTTTGGAGTCTAGAGGTAGATTTGCAAAATTTTTTCAGAAAGTCCAACATTGGAGCGATCGCAATAAGTAGTATTTCATACGAAATCTACCTAAAAACTCTTTCTCAGTAAAATTATTTTCATACATTTAAGCGAATTCAAAAATAAAAGCCAGATGTTTCCATAGCAACAAATTCGAATTGACAATGCTCAACTGGACTTTGAACTTGAAACAATTTTAGTTAATTTAAATTTGAATTTCGTTTTAAATCTCAAATTTTGATGGTTAAATTTGAATATAAATACATATAAATATCAATATAATGAAATTATACTTAAAACAAACTAAAACTGACAAAACCAAAGATATTTAATTTATCTAAACACGTTGAACATGAAACTTTTTTCCTTTAAAATGCATTTGTCATAAAAAAAAGAAAAAAAAATGAAATTGCTTTTTATTGCCAACTGATAATAAATCGCCAAATAACGAATTTTTCATTTTTCATTTTTCATTTTTTTTTTTTTTTTTTTTTTTTTTTTTTTTTTTTTTTTTGCCAACAGGATACGGAGGTTCCGCTGAAATTTTTTTTATAAACGTATATATCCTCATGAGAAGAACATTCAGTAACCTTTTCAGATTTTTCGGAGTATGCCCGTATGGAGACCCTCCTTGTCAGTCTAAATTTTAACTGAAGTCCATTCTTGAGATATAGCGCCCGAAAAATTATGTCACAGGCAGATTCTGCGGCAAATATTTTGTTAAAAAAAAAAAAAAAAAGTTTCACACTCTCTCTGAACCCGAAAACGTGTAAATCCGACGAAAACCGGAATTCGAAAATTTTCACGAATCCAATGCTTTTTTCTTGTAAAGACAGAAGAAAGAAATGATAAAACTAGTCGGATGTGACAATCTCATACATGTTAATGTTCCAAAATTAAATGGCAATCTATGCCCATCATGAGAGTTTTAAAGATATGGAATTCCATGCATTAGTTTCTGAGATATAACTATCGCTAAAATAATGTAAATCCTAAAAAATTCAGCTCAGAAGCGTCATCTAGGAGGCGATAAACAACAAAATCTAACCAGCAACGACTTGTGTCAACTGAATCCTAAGTTAGATGAAGATTCGTGCATTACTTCTTGAAATAGAGCTATTGCGGAAATCGTAAAAAAAGCATCAGCAATTTACATTAAAACGTAAAACAATGTCAATTCATATCACGGACTAAGTCAATCGGAAGTTTGATGGAATTCCGTGCATTAATCCTGGAGATAGAACTATCGCGGAAATCGCAAAAAATGCTGCATGGCAATGGCACCTGTCGAGCAATTTACATGAAAAAAAAAAAAAAAAAAAAAAAAAAAAAAGGTCAATTCATGTCAAAGGCCAACTGTATCTGAGGTTAAATGAAAATCAGTGCATTTGGTCTGGAAATTGAGCGACTGCGGAAATAGTGAAAAATGCTGCATTGCAACCCCACCTATTGAGCGATTTACACCACAAAACTAATCAGCACCTGATTTTAGCGGTTGCGTCATAGGTTTACCATTGTGCATTCCTGCACCCAAAAGTGCGAAAACATGGGGGATTGGGAGCAGGAAAACACAATGTAAACCTATGAGGCAACCACTAAAATTGGCTTTTTAAGTATTTTCCACCAAGACTTGGCAAACCGATTGCGTTTTAATATACGAATCGAAATTTTACCATTCCTATAATTCATCTGTGAACTCGATGAGGTGATTATGTGTGCTACTGCCTCTCAGTCTATAATTAACTGTCATACATACGAACCGCAGATAACTCTGGATAATAAGCGAAGCGGTTAATATTGTTGATTTTTGTTATCAGTTTCATTAACTTTACCCTTAAATTTGTTTTGTGTAAATTGTAATGATAAGTTTCGTTGGCACAACCGTATTATGATTCAGGTCATTGATCCTGCTGTAAGTTTAAATCTTAACATGTGATTAGTTTAATGGATGAATTACAAATTTTGTTTCTATCTTTATGTAGATGTCAAAGATCATTCTATTAACATAGCTCAGTCAGATTATATTTCATTCAGAAATTATGTCATTGAAAACATTTAATTAATTTTCAGGACACGGTTCCTTAAGATGATTACTTTTAAATCGCAGGTGGTCAAAGGAGAAAGAAAATTTCCTCTGTAACTTTTATGACAGACTGAGATAGCATATAAAGTGAAACATGTTTTTACAACAAAAAATTTCGAAAAAGCGAGTTCTCTCTCTCCCTCTGTCTTCTTTAATAGATATTTTGCTTTATTTTCAGTGGTTAATTTACCTGGAGGAGAAATTGGTCTGTTTGCGCCAGGTTTAAAGGTACGCAAAATTCTTGAAAACATTTAACAAAATGTAATATAATACAGAGTTTGTACGCTTCGAAGCATCTTTAACCAGAATTTTCGTAATGTAATATTTGGCTTGTTTAGTGAAAAAAAAAAAAAAAAAAAACTAGTTAGATGTGCCAATCTCAAAACTTTATTCTACCTCATGCGTGCATTTTAATATTTAAAAAAAAATTACACATGTTAATGCTGTAATAATTTTAATCCAATGTTATACCAACTTTTATTTTTATGTTAAACTTCTACTTTAGTCAATTAATCGGAGTAATAGCGGGTTTCTATCTCTGGACGAGCCGATGGATAATAGAATGATAAATAGATTTTTTCAAATTCAGAAAGGACCTACTTGCCATACCCAAAAATAATCATACACAAAAATTTTAGTTCAGTTCTAAGCATAATATACATTTTTTTATGGTAAAATAATGAAAATGGCACAGACATCGTGATTATAGAGCCCCTTTCCAGCGGATTTTTTACAAATTCAGGGCGGACCTACTAGCCATAGCCAAACACTTATACAAAAAAATTGGTTCAATTCTATGCGTAAATTCATATACTTTTGGATGGTACAATATTTAAAATGGCACAGACACCGTGATTATAGCGCCCCCTTCCAGCGGATTTTTTTTTTTTTTTAATTCAGGGCTGACCTATTAGCCATAGCCAAACACTTACACAAAAATTTGGTTCAATTCTATTCATAACTTCACTTTTAGGTGGTACAATATAGAAAATGGCATAAAAATCGCTATTACAGTGACCCCTTCCGGCGGATTTTTTTTTTCTTTTTTGTTTAAATTCAGGGAGCACCAACTATCTATAGCCATACACTTACACAAAAAATTTGGTTCGATTTGATGCATAACTTCATACAATTTTAGTCGGTACAACATTGAAAATGACACAAAAATCGCTATTTACGATCTTCCTTCCGGCGGAATATTTCAAAAATGAAGGCGAAATGCTTGCCACAGCCAAAAACATTCACAAAAAATTTGGTTCAATTCTATGCATATCTTCATTCACTTTTAAAGCGTAGAATGACGACATACGGACACACACACAGACTGACAGACATTTTGTAAAAACATGTTTTATGGAATCTCTGACCCCTAAAACGTGTAAAAAATATCGATTCGAAAAAAATATCGATTACAATACTTTTTCCTATTGAAGACAAAAAAAAAAAAAAAAAAAAAAAAAAAAAAAAAAAAAAAAGGTGCATCGTCAGGTATAGCAACCAATATTTTCCGAAATTTCTGGTACTAAAATATCTAAAATCCCCTGAATTCCCCGATGTGTACGAACCCTGTAATACATATAACAAACTTGTTTGTATCCGTGACGTCGTTTTCATAGCTTTAAAAAAATAAATGCATTGAAGTGACACGGTATTTTAAAAATGATCAAAATGTCTATTTTTTTTTAAAATCTAATTTTGAGTTGAAGTATTACATTTTTTAAAAATACACTGGTGACATTTCAAAGGTGCATCTTAATAATTATGAAACTTTTTTTTAAAAAAAAGATTTTATGCGCGATGGCATAATTTAAAGTGATGCCACGCTCACTATGAAATCCTGTTTAGATCACTAGGGAACGAACCTGAGGAGTTACCGAATTATTTTATTTCCTCCATAATGAAAACTAAGAATATAAGTTAACCATTACACTGCAAAAAAAAAAAAAAAAAAAAAAAAAAAAAAAAATAATAATAATAATAATAATAATAATAATAATAATATCAATCCGGGAAAAAAAAAAATCCGTTAAAATACGAAAATTGTTCTGGTAATCTAGACGCCAACAGTATTTCCATATTTTAAAGGATATTTTTTTCCTCGTAAATTCGAGAAACATTTCCTCTTTCTCACAAAATTCTTCCGTTTATTTTTATATTTCCTTAAATAAAAATTTTTGCTTAAAAGACAAAAAAAAAAAAAAAAAAAAAGTCTGAATTTCTCAAGTACAAATTCACGTCTTCATTATTCTTATTCTTTACTTCACAAGGACAGGGCACGTACATTTAATACAAACAGTGAAGAAATGTCTGTTACCCACCATGGAGATCGAACCAGGGAACTCTCCTCCAGTGTAATCTCGATACGCCAGTTTCACACAAAAAACGCGTTCGAATAGCTTTACTTATTTCGGTATCGTTTTATAAAGCAAGCAAGATTGAACACGGGATTTATTTTTCTAGAGATAGTATTTTTCTATTGAGTGTACAAATCTAAATATTTTAGAGATTTTCATTCCATAATTTCGAATATTTAGCTTTTTAATTTAATGCTTTATAAAAAATAAATTTTAGCCTTTAAAATATTACATGCATGAAGGAATGCATTACGAGTTTTATTTCCTTATTTTTGGAAGAGTTTTAAAATTGTATTGCAGTATTATTCCTATTTATTTATTTATTTATTTGTTTGTTTTTGAAAAGAAACTAATTTATTTTCCTAAAAAAACACGTATTTAAACAAGTTATTTGTATGACGATTTATTGTAAACTCAAAAAAGATAATTACTACGGTTATTAAAATAAATTTGCTTTATGGCTTTCATAACTTAGATAATCGTCAATATTATAATAATTTCGTTAATATATTTCAGATATGCTTAAAATTTTGTGTGAACAGATTAAAAAAGATATTAAAATTAAAAGTAGATTTTTTTTTAATTTTAAAGTATACTTTTTTAAAAATATGCTATAAATAAGTAAAACATTACTTTAAAATAATAATGAAAAAAAAAACTAATTTTCCTTTTCAACTATGTTTAACTTAAAAAGAATTAATATATATATATATATATATATATATATATATATATATATAATTATTTTTTTAATATCGTAAAAATATGTTAGCTTTTTATTCTTAAAGCAAAAAGAAATAATAAAGCATTATATTATGTTTATAAAGAGTTGTTTATAAAGCAATTCGCTATAATATTTTTCTATTCTTTATATAGATGGCGCCATTGGATTTACTGGTTAAAATACTAATTTAACATCAAAACTATTTAGTAAATGTTTGAGAATGATTGGAATGAATTCAACATAGTTAATATATAGGAGTTTCATTGAAAATAACATCATTGCAAGACAAGTATTACAGCAATTACTTCGCTTTCCTAAAAGATCGACTATTTCTAAACACCAACTACGGAGCTTGTAATGTTTTAATACGGAACTTGTACTATTTCCGCAAAATTGATGGAAAACTTACTGCATTTATACAGATTTTTAATCTCAAAATATCTATTACGGAAACTGTATTGTTTTTTCAGAAAAATGAAACTATTCCGTAAAATTTACGAAAAAAATTGTGTACATTATGAGTTTTTTTTTTTTTTTTTTTTTTTTTTTTTTTTTCAGTATACGGTTTGAATTACAGGTACATATACCAAAGAAGGGAGAAACAAATTCAGTTTATGAATTAGCACGTTTAAAAATTAAGCTTGCTCGTAGATGCAAAGATGCCTCAAAAATGAACAACTCGGAAATTGCATGTTAAGCGTTTTAAATATAACAAAGTTTTATAAATATTCAGATCTTGGTGTAGTAGTATACAGTATAGTAGCCGAAATCTTTTGTGTGTCCCTATAAATACTATCTGCTTTCTATTATACAGGAAGTAATTGTAGTAAACCTCAGAAACGTATATCAATTTTATATAATGTTCAATAGTTTAAATATAATTAAATGCTCTCTAAACAATGTTTCCCCCTGTACCGTTACGTAATTTAATACGTTTGTGTGGCCGTGTAAATTATTAACAAACATTATTTGCACCTCAGATTGTACAGAAAGTATATTTTGTATACTTTATAAATGCATATCAATGTTATTATGTTTGAAAACGTGTAACATTATTAAAATACGCTTGAAACTATTTTTACCCATTGGCCTTAATGTAATGCAATAATTTTGATTGTTCCTGCAATTAAATTATCTATCCGATTTTCATAAAATTTGAAATGACTGGACAAAATTATGCAACAACTATATATTTTAAATTTAAAATGGTTCGGTTGGGTAGTTTTTGCTCTGCTATATGCGGATAGATAGACAGACGGATGGACTGAAAGACGACAAAGGTGCTTCGTATTTACATAATTAGGACCGCACCTAAAAATGAGAGCTTACTTATGAGATTGGCTGTTTTTAAATTTTTATTCAAAATACATATTAAGCTTATTCAAGTTCCCGCGTAGTATATTTTATTAGAAATAAATATTTTATGTGAACAACGACGAATGACACAAATTTCTCATTTCTGATTTTTCGGTGATTAATTTTATAAAACGTTACCTTATTTGTATACAACTGTTTACATATACTTTAAGTTATGTATTTGAGGAATTTGTGCATTAAATTTGTATATTAACATTAAAATTTATGTATATATATATATATATATATATATATATATAGAATCATTAGATAATATTACAAATCAACATCAAAATATGGAATATATATGTATGTATTTAATCTTAGTTTTTTGCAGTATAATATAAGAAATATGGAATATAATATTAAAGCAAAAACATCTGTATTTAAAAAAAGTAGTAGGGATTTTTTTGAAATGTAATTTAAAAAATAAATTTTAGGTAATATCGCTGTTCTACAAGATTTTTTTTTTTAAATTATGTTTGGTTTTTCTTTTATAATACACTACATGATCAAAGATGACCGTTCACAAGCGATTTTGAGCATTTTGTTAAATATCTCAAAAACTATATAAAGGATTATCCTGAAACTATAAGTGTGTAAACAGGTACTAATCCAAAAATGAAGGAAAAAGATGAGAGGTTGTATCCATTTATCCGTTGATTAGTGTCAATATAGTATACAGAATATGGCACGTACACTATATTGCCATTGATTATGGGACACTTGCGATTTTAGACATTTTACTAAATATCTAGAAAAATACATGAGGAATCATCTCGAAACTCTTAGTGTATAAATATAATAGTATAAGTCATACATCTCCGTGAAGATTTTTTTCCCGAAACTCCAAAGGGGACCGTCAACAAATTAAAAAAGAATGAATATCTTTTGAATAACCCTGCCAAAACTAATGTAGCAAAAGCGCTCAAACTCTAGAATGTGATTGAATGCCTTATTGTAATAAGCCTTGTTCATTTTTATGCAAATAGCATGCATACTCGCAGAGTAATTAAGGTTTTTATAAAAATGATCCCAAATTTTTCCAAGTTTTTTCCTTATAATTTTCAGAGTTCTTAATATAAAATATTATTTTTTGCAGAAAATATGACAAACAACATTGCCCACAGTGCCCTGTAATCAGAATTAAAAAATAATGAAAATTGTATAAAAAATGAGTTGGTTTACTAAATAATTTTTTACTGCGCATGCGTCAAAGATATCAAAATTTCATTTGCATATTATGTTAGCTAAATGTTTAGAGCAACTTTTGTGAAAGTCACAAAATCATAACTTGAAAATTCTGACAATAATCGTCAATTGAATAAGTCGAAAATCCATTATTCTCAAAATGAAGCAAAAACAAGAGGGGTTGTATCCATATATTCATTGATTAGTGTCAATATAGAATACACAATATGGGACGTACTACTGCATTTGGATAAAATCCCTCATTTTGTTGCTTCATTTTGGAAACAACGGATTTTGTCCTTTTTCTATAGACGATTACTTTCAGAATTTTCAAGCTATGATTTTGAGACTTTTACAAAAGTTGCTCTATATATTTAGCTAACATAATATGCAAATGAAATTTTGATACCTTTGACGCATGCGCAGTAAAAAATTATATAGTAAACCTACTCATTTTTCATACAATTTTTATTATTTTTTAATTCTGATTACAGAGTACTGTGTGCAATGTTGTTTGTCATATTTTCTGAAAAAAATATTATTTTATATTAAGAACTCTGAAAATTATAAGGAAAAAACTTGGAAAAATTTGGGACCATTTTTATAAAAACCTTAATTACTCTGCGAGTGTGCATGCTATTTGCATAAAAATGAACACAGTGTATTACAATAAGGCATTCAATCATAATCTAGAGTTTGAGCGCTTTTGCTACATTGGTTTTGACAGGGTTATTCAAAAGATATTCATTCTTTTTTAATTTGTTGACGGTCCCCTATGGCGTTTCGGTAAAAAATCTAAACGGAGATGTATGACGTATACTATTATATTTATACACTAAGAGTTTCGAGATGATTCCTCATGTATTTTTCTAGATATTTAGTAAAATGTCTAAAATCGCAAGTGTCCCATAATCAATGGCAATATAGTGTACTACTGGATACAACTCCTCATACTTTTCTCACATTTTGGGAATAACGGATTTAAGTTTATTCTATCGACGAATACTTACAGAATTTTCAAGCTATGTTTTTGAGACTTTCACATAAATTGCTCTTTACATTTAGCGAACATAATATGCAAATGAAATTTTGATATCGTTGACGCATGCGCAGTGAAAAATTATTTAGTAAACCTACTCATTTTTCATACAATTTTTATTATTTTTTTAATTCTGATTACAGGGTATTGTATACAATGTTGTTTGTCATATTTTCAGAAAGGAACATTATTTTATATTAAAAACTCTGCAAAGTATAAGCAAAAATCTTGGAAAATTTTGGGACTCTTTTTATAAAAACCTTAATTTTTCTACGAGTATAGATGCTATCCGCATAAAAATGAACACATATTGTTACAATAAGCCACTTAATCATAATTAAAGGTTTGAACTCTTTTGCTACATTAGTTTTGACAGGGTTATCCAAAAGATATTCGTTCTTTTTTAATTTGTTGACGGTCCCCTATGAAGTTTCGGGAAAAAAGCTTCACGGAAATGTATGACCTGTACTATTATGTTTACACACTTAAAGTTTCAGGATAATCCTTCATGTATTTTTTGAGACATTTAACAAAATGTCTAAAATCGCAAGTGGACGGTCATCTTTGGCCATATAGTGTATACTGCCACCACAAATGTTACAGTGTTATTCAAAATTGAAAAAAAAATGTTTAAAAGGTACTATGGTGTACTTTTAATTAAGCAAAATATTTCGCTCCATGTTGTTAAATATATGTATATATAATTAACACTATTTATAATAATATATTTATAATACCATATAGAGGGAATCTCGATGTAACTCAATCACAAAAAAGAAAATTTTTTAACATTCTACTATAACATTATATTTTAAGTGGTATTTGGTGTGAAATTTTTTTTGTATGCATTGCCTTGATATCTATAAGACTTTCAAAAATATATTTGAAAAAATATTTTTAAAAATTAAAACATAATTTTATTCTTTTAAAGCTAAAAGAAATGTGGAGTTATAATCCGGTAGCCAAATCATAATTTACAAACGTGTTTCCAATATACTTCAATCCATACGCTAGACTTAAAAAGCATTAAAAAACGGAGAATTTAAGAGAAAAAAAAAAGTATCATATTGCAATGCTGATAAGCATAACTCAAAAACTTCTTGGTGGAATGGACAGAAATTTTATAACGAACATATGAAACTTATAGAAATCAATTTGAATTTTTTTAAAAATCGAAGGATACCATTCATATTTTTTTTTTTTTCAAAATTTATTTTTCTTTTCTTCAGTTTTTACATAAAAATTTTTTGAAATAACAAAATGTCTGTAATCTTGACATTGAGTTCACTAGTGTAAAATACATAAAGTTTTAATGTTAATGGAATTAATAATGTAGGATAAAACCTGTAAAAACGGAACTTGTCTATAACGAAGTACGGTCTTAAACATATGTATGTTACAAAATACTTTTAGTTTTAAGTATTAGTTTCTAACATTTGCCAGTATAGTTGCAAGGATTTATGAATTTGGTCAATCTGTCTGTATGTCTCCTGTTTGTTTGTGCTCTAAATCGCGTACATATACCAGGATTGCTTTGCAATTGATATATGTTGGCAGTGTTTAATGTTTGGGTATTGAAAATAAAATGTGCAGCATTTATAGTTCGTTTACAGGAATACTAATTAAGATTTTCATCGGTTTTATGGGGAAAAAATCTTTTGCAGTGCATTTTAATGATGTTATACCATTTCAAACATATTGAATTTTATATACAACACTGAAGTATTACAAGTTGCTTACTATAGAATTAGGTATACATATAAAATTCTTCGTCCATTTACAGGTATTCAGAAAATAATTCGGTTGAGGTATTGTCGGTGAACAATAGTGCTGGAAAAAAGGTATTTTTCATTTGTGGTACGCATTTTTAAATGTAACTAATTTTTTACATAATACTTGATATGCATAAATTCTATACATCATATACAGGGCTGTAACAAAAGCACATTTCCATTTTTTGTCGTAAATGGCTGAAAAGGAACGGTGAACAGGGATATACGTTTCCTAACTGAACTAAATTTTAGTGTACTAAGTAAAATGTCTTAGGGTAATAACGCCTGGGTAGTAATAACACCAAGTGCTAATATTGCGCGTAATTATGGGGAAATCCAGAAAAGTTGCACTGCTCTGAGTCATTTGAATCACAAAAATCGCTAAAAGTTAATTTGATACATTTGTAAAAGTTATCTCTGGAATAAGTACGCAAGTGTCAACGCTCGATCTAAAATTTGTAGATAAGTTCTACGTTGTGAAGATTATGTGTTTGTTTGTTTGCCTAAGAGGGACAGCTCAGACAAGAAAACCAGGTCTGTAGAGCACAGTGTCCCTCCTGGTCGCCTTTATTAAGGTCTTAAAAAAAGTTACATAATTTAGCTAAAACTGAAACCGCCAGAATCGCGACAGTGGGCTGTATTAAAACAAATAATAACGTAACAGGACCTCACCTCCCTGGTGCAAAAGAACCTAACACGACAGAGGGCAGATGGGAAAAAATAAAAACAAACAGGAATCACATAAGAAAAGAAAATAACAAAAACAGAAGCTTCCCGCCGGGGAACAGATCCCCTACGCGACAATGGGCGGATGTATGTGCTTGAATTGTAGCACTGAGAAGAAACAGCAGAAACTGTTGCATGCTCAGGCTACGTTGTTAGAATTGAGATTTAGAATAGGTGGTTATGGGTGTATTTTAGTTTGTTTAGTAGGAGGATGCGCGTAAGTAAATTATACAGCCAGCCTTCTGGTAGAATTGACGGACGTTTTAAGTGTCAACGCCTCGTAAGCTCACAATGGGAATAGACATGGCTTGTCGTGCCCACCTCACCGCACTCACATAAGTTAGAAGAGGAAGATTATGTGTTTATTAGGAAATTCTTTATTACATAAATTTGTAATGTATTTCATGTACTTTCGAAATTTTGTTGGAGATTTGTGATGTGTTCGCAAGGTAGCTTATAGTTTAAAATATACTAGGCAAAATATATGCAGGGGCAATAACGCCATCCAGTGGTGTTATTACCGCAGATGATTCTTTTCTGTAGAAAAGTTGCATTTTCTATTTTATCATTTTTCAAATTTTTATGGACGAGCGACCATTATTGTCATTGTTGAAAACTACAAAGGGTAAAGAAAAATTTGTATGTCCTAGATGTTGCTAATTTTTTTCGTGTTGGAAAAATAAATACCAAATAATAAATATTGCAACCGGATTTCGCAAATAATGTTAAGATAAAAGCAATTTGTTAATTTCTAGAACTGTAGAGTTTGTACTTTTAGAGTTCGACAATTTACATGCCGTTATTCCATCTTATTTTACAGTTTTGTTTGCAAAGCACTGCTCACATAAATACGTAATATTATGTCAAATAGCATTGGTCAATAAATCATACCACTTCATTTTACATATACATTTCTACTAAAGTTTTATTTATTGTATACATTGTCAATAAGTTAATGTATCAAATCCTTATATTTGTTAGGGGGAAAAAATCTAAAACTAAGCCCTGAAAATTGGTAGAATCTTAACATGACATTATTACTCCAAGGCACTTTAGTTTACATACAAATCTATAATTATGTACAAGATTCCAGAAAATAATTCGGATATTTTTCTGACTATCAGTAGTAATTTCTGAAATTGGCTTTTTATAGAAGGTATGAGTTTTCCAAAGAACGAGAGACGGCAGCACACATAATCACCTCATCGAGTTCACTGCTGAAATTCCAGAATTAGTTAAAACTCGATTCAAATATTAAAATGCAGTCGGTCTGCCAAGTCATATCTCGATGAAAAACACCGGAAAAGCCGATTTTAGCGGTTGACTCTCAGGTTTACCATTGAGTTTTCCAGCACTCAAATATACGAAAACATGGAGGACTGGGAACAGGAAAAACCATGAGTCAACTGTAATCGAGTTTTCATGTTTCTTTTACCAAGGTATGACATGACAGTCCTATTGCGTTTTAATATGCGAATCGAGTTTTAACTAATTCTGGAATTTGAGCTTTGAACTCGAATTGGTGAATGTCTGAGCGCTGCCATCTCTCAGTCTGTTAGGCATAATCTTTCACCTTTTTTAAACTGTGAAATTTTGTTACGGTATTCTGAATGTATTCGAAAGTGTTTCAGAATCTATTCTTAACAGACGATTTTTTTTTTTTTTTTTTTTTTTTTTTTTTTTTTTTTTTACCAAAGAGAAAAAAAAAAGAATTAACACTTTCCAACACAGTTGAAAAGTGCTTATGCATTCGATTTGTCTGTCTGTCTCTCCATGCTCTAACTACCGTAAATATACCCGGATTTTCATGCAATTGGTAAACCTAATTTAGTGTGCCATAAGCATATTTGGTAATGTAAAGGAAGTGTGTGGGATTAATCGTTCATTTACAAGGGCACCCAAAAAAGTTCCATTTTATTATGGTGTATGGGGGAAATCGTTTGCGTAGTATTTAAATGATATTAAGCTATTGCAAATGTATTAAAACTGATATAAATCACTGAATTTCACAACGATACGTTAGAACAGGACATTCATAACATTTTTAATCCATTTACAGAGACACACAAAAGAAATAATTTACAATACTAACTTTGTGTTATAAATGCTCTAAATACATTTTCAATTTCGATATGCACTTTTATATTTAACTGTTTTTTTAGGTGCGTTAGTGGCTTATAAATACGTAGAACCTATAGTCGTTGTCTGATCCGTCTGCCTGTCTGTTTGCCTTCATATAACAGTGGAATATTTGAAAAAAACTACCCAACCGAATCGTTTGAAAATTTAAATATATAATTGTTGCAGAATTTTGTTGAGTCAATTGGAATTTTAGTAAAAACGGATATATAATTCAAATACAGGGACAGTCAAAATTATTCTGTTATATTACGGGCAATGAGATAAAGTAGTTTCGAATGCTTTTTAGTGATGTTACGCACTTCGAAACATATTGAAATTGATATGCATTTATGACAGGCATAGAAGTATACATTTTGTAGAATATTCCGTACAAAGAATAATTATTATTCATTTGCAGGGCCAAACAAAAGAATTCCGTTATATAATGGTATAGGGGAGGGATCATTATTTGCGGCATATTTTAATTAGATTAAACTATTTCACCTATAATAAAATTGATATACGTTGCTTAAACTTACTACAAGTTACTTCCTGTGTAATAGAAAATGCCTTTCGTATTCTTGAATTTGATATACTATTTTAACTTATTAAACAAAATGCAGTTTTGTTCCATTAATCTGAATGTGTCGGAAAGTGTTTCATAATCTATGCTTG
The DNA here is from genome assembly GCA_964019185.1 of Maratus speculifer. Lineage (NCBI taxonomy): Eukaryota > Metazoa > Arthropoda > Arachnida > Araneae > Salticidae > Maratus > Maratus speculifer. The sequence continues at coordinate 172,047,942 of OZ025296.1, read as the reverse complement.
ACACATTATTTCTGCTTTCTTATTTCGGATTACTTCAGACTAATATGTTCCTACTATACTTAGAAACCAAAAAATTCACACTATTCTCATTTTAGAGAACTAATGCTTTTCTTAATAAATATATAGTACGTTTGCTTGCAAGATACTTAAAATTTATCCACTGAAATCCACACGTTTACTAGACGGAAGAAGGAATTTTTTTCTCGCTTTCAAACACGCAGAGAACTTTAAAAGTTGAATTAACACCCTTTCTTGAACATTTTTTCAGCCCTCAGGTACGTATCGCATTTAGGCATGCAAGAAAGCGTTGCCAATGCAACCTTATAAGCTATTTGAAAGCGCATGAAGTACTTTCTTCGGATGTTTAAAAAGGCGTTTAGAAAGACTTTCTTCCTGTATTGAAGCTTATTCGGTTCTTAGACTTTTTCGCTCTGTTTCGGGAAAATGTAAGCGAAAAATTTCCTTTCGGATCCGAATGCGAGATTTTATTTTACCGTAGATTAACGCATTTAATAAAAAGTGTTTGTTTCCATTTTCAGTTTTGTTCATTTAAGAAATAATTCTATACAACATTTAAAAGTTTCCATTTTCTTTTTTGGAAGGGTGTAAAAGGAAAATTGGTAAAATGTAGCAATTCATAAAACACTTTTAGAAAAATAATTTGAATTGTGTAATCTTAGCATTATTAATACTTTGCCGTTATTTTTTTGTTTATTAACATTTACAGGGTTTATACAAACTCCTTCGACTCCTTAGAAACTACTTAGAAATGAAAACGTTCCCAAGTAGTACTTAGAACTACTTAGATAAACAAAATACGCCTTAAAAACTCCTTAAATTGTATAGTGGTTTGGCACGCAAGCAATATTGCTCCCGAAAAAAAATAATAAAAATAAATAAATAAATTTCAATTGTAAATCGCACGGTAAATCCTTTATGCACGTCATTCATCAGAAGCACAGCAGTGATTGATTGGGATCATACTAATATCCACCAATGTAATTTACTTTTCATGGCCATAAGGGAAAGAAAAATCCAGACACACCTCTAAGCTTCTAATTTCAAAAAAGTGTAGATAATCATGGGGACTAGTATCTTACAGGGATATTAATAATGGTGATTTTTTTTCATTTTTCTATGTATGCCATGGACAACATTCACCTTCAAAGAAAATGATTAAGGTAAAGTGCCCTAAAGCTGACACCCACAATACAGTTTTTAAAGCTGGCATCTTTAAGTAAAACAAATATTTAAAGTATTATCGATTTTCCAAATCCAAGATATCGTTGATTTAAGAAGAAAAAAAAACTCATTCTAAATTATTTTAGAAAACTGGTAATGCTTTAATTTTTTGTTAGATGTCAGCTTTAGGACATTTTACCTTATTGCTGCTCTAAAAGAATAAATTCAGAAGTTGTTATATTTTTTCGTGTAAAAAGTGCATTAGCAATTTTTTTTTTTTTTTTTTTTTCTTTACCTTTGAAAATTTTTTTAAAGATGTATGCGATATACATAATAAGTGTTTCGAGTTTTACTGATCTCTGTGTATATGACTATTGGTCACTGCGTAGGAGGTTGTGTATTTTATTTAAACTTACAAAATCACCAAGGTTGTCAATTCTGTGCAATTTCAGCACCAATATAATTAGATTCTAATAGAGGTAAATTTGTTTGAAATGTTCTTCTCTCCAAATGGGCATTAAAAATTGGGGTTTGCAAGTGCATGCCACATAAATAACAACAAAAGTGGCAAGTCCTTAAATTTTTTGGACTCCTTGGATTTTTTCTTCCCAACTCTGTATGAACCCTGATTTATTTCTGCTCTTCTGATTCCATGAGAATTTTGACAATCCGCTGTAGAAATCTAGCCTTCGGACCGCCGCGAATTAATAGATCCGTTCACTAAACTGCGTGTTTCACTGCAACATAAGCAATATTTAAAATAATATAAATCTACAAATAAAAGTCAGTTTTAAAAATTTATGTTATGATTAATACTCTTAAGGCTTATACACTTATACGTATTAAAATATTCTGTACCATGTTGGAATAAACATCTTTTTTTTTTTTTTTACATTGTTTATAAATTAAGTGGAAACAACATTACAAATTTGCCCTTTTGCTGGGAAGTCATCATCCCGGTTTACGTAAGTATCTGTATATTTTGCATATTACATTAATGTATGTGTCAGAATATTACACAGATATATATATACAAGACCAGAATAGTACGCAATAGCATATATGCATAAATTTCACATAGCTATATGTGTAAGAATTGAATATTACACAGGTATATGTGTAAGAATATTACGCAGAAATATGCGTCAGGACAGAATATTGCACAGAAGTACGTGCACCTGTGAGCACAATAAATAGCAATACATGAAACCTTAGTTTGTGTAATCTTAGATGACTTTTGATTGACTCAGAATCTCACAGATCGTGAGTTCAAATCCCGGTTCGAAAGTATTGCTTGTTTACAATAAAGTATAGTAAATTAAGTACCTCTTATTAAGTAGTATTTCACCTCTTGATGTAGATCAGGGGTGGTCAGCTGTAGCTCGCTGCATACCACTAAAATTTTATAGTAATTATTGCCTTATCTAATCATCGAATACCTGCTATTCAATAATTCAGCCATTTCTTTAAAAAAAATTAGTGGTACCACCTGGCCAACCCCTGATGTAAATTCATCTTCCAAAACTTGTGACTGGAATTGAGAAAAAAAAGTCGACGAAACGCAGAAATAAAGCCAGTACCACGATTTCCTTATTTTTCAAAATTTTTATTTTACAGTGTGTTTATTCAGATTATACAGATTCTATTTATATCTAAATACAGTAATATTTTAGAGCTTCAAAACAACTTTAATAGAAAAAGACATGCAGTGATATATAATTTCAGACGATCCGGTTTTTTTGTAAATTGTAACAATAATTTGTGATCTAAAAACTAATCTGCTAAAAAACACGGGTTTGTTCTTCATGCAAATTTGTTTTGCAACCATAACAAAGTTTAAATTAATAAAATTTTAATTATAATAATAATTAAATAATAAATTAATGACTATAATAATAATTAATAATTTAACTAATAAAAATTAGTTCAAAATTTACTTCCCAAACTAGAAGGTTATGTATTACATACACAAAATCCTTCTTTTTTGCGAATTGCACAGATATATGTGTACTCATGTGCAATTTACACGTTCAGGTGTGTATTTCAGTGTTATCTGATAATATTTTACGCACTTAAGCCGCTTAATACGCGACACAGGAAAATGTGTATTTTGAAATTCACATACCAGTTCGTGTATTTGACAATTTACGCGGATTTTTGTTTGTTTGTTTGTTTTTACACGTATAGACAAATAGTTTTTGTATCATCAGTATACTTGTTTTGAAGTGTAAATTTACACATTTATTTCTTAGATTGATAATTAGAGGCTATTAAAAAAAAAAAAAAAAAAAAAAAAAAAAAAAGATTATGCAATTTTTAAGCAATCCCGACGTCGAGAGAATATACGTAATACTCGATAGGTATGACGACATTTCAACAAACTTTTTAGAGTTAAGTTTGCGAAGTAAAGGCATCCTTCTTAAAAAATTTCATAACTTCAAGTCAACAAAAACTCCTGCTGATTGTAAAGCTTTCTTTTCAAGCACTCATAATAAATTACAACTTGTTCGATATCATTGCACTAATGCTTCAAAACATGCACAAATAAAAGAAGGCTGCGAGATGTACGTATACCTTTGTGAAGGATTCGATGATCCAACAAAATGACTGATCAGTTAATGTGGGCACCGGTGAAAGTGCTACTGGATTATCTTTAATTTTAGAGTTAGAAATTGCTCTTGATTTTATAGGGGAAAGCCTTATTTTAGCTTGGAAATCAGAAGCTGAAATGAAGGTGTTCAGTCTTGCATGGATTCTTTTTTGAAGAGTTGGCCCGAGTCATGTGTTGGAGTTGAAATGCGCTTTTTGGAAAACCATTGGTTCCTGTGCGGATTTCCGTACATATAAGAGTGTGGGACAGGGCCGTAGCTAAGGGGGTGCTAGAGGCGGCTCAGCTCCCTCTCCCCCTAAAGCATTTTGAGCTTCCTCTGGAAAAAATTCAAGGTCGCTAAATGAATTTATGTTCCGAAAATATGTATGAAATTCTGTTACAAAATCTAGTTTAGTTTTGAGGCCCTTTCACAGTTTTGCAGATATACTAAATTGTAAATAAAATAAGTGTTTCAAAAATCTCTCATATCTTATTTGCACATATGAAGCTAACATGGTGTTTAACATTGCACTAGTTATTTACTCGAATTTTTTATCAACCTAAATTTATCCTGATAAATTTTTTATCAGCATAAAATGAAGTTATTACAACAGTTTAATAAGAAACATAGTAATTATAGTGTGAATATGCACTAATTTATTTTTCTGCGTCACAGAGAGAGTGAGAGAGAGAGAAAGAAAGAATTAAATTTGTAGATGATATTATTTTTATTCTGCCTCTGTCTTTATCGTATTTTACTCTACTTAACTTTAATTGTTATACCGCAGTCATTTAGAAATAAATTCGAACGTAAAACTTGATTATTTTTCAGAATATTCAAATAACTGTTTAAAGGACAAACTTGCATCAAATAATACATAAAATAAAATGAAAAAAACCTGAAAGTATATTTCATGCGGAAAAGTAAGTTTAAGGGTCATAAGTAATCCTTATGCTTAAAGAAAATAAAAAAGAACTAAAAGGCTTCCTTAAACAAGTGAAGCAGAAAAATTTTCAGAGTATTAAATTTTTACTAAAAGCAGTTAATAATAACGTAGATGAACAGAGAAAACTTGAATACAGGAAATAAGGGGAAATTCAACTGTGTGACCAACCCAATAATTTAGAACGCCCCATATTAATTTTCTTTAGAATTCTGGATTTAAAAATCTTAAAAGGCTATTTCAAACAGTTTTTAAGTACATGTGTGTAATTTGAAGGCATTTTTTACTTCCTGTTTTTTGTTATGTTCAATCAATATTGAATTTTACCGATATAAGAAAAAAATAATAATAAACGGAATCGTGAGAGATTTTCTTGAAATATTAGCAAAATAATAATATGATTGGAGATTAATTTTTAAAACAATTATTTAGTTGATAAATAAATTAGACTGGCAGGCGGCAGCACAGACAATCACCTCATCGAAGTCACGGATGGAAATCTAGGATTAGTTAAATTTGATTCACATGTTAAAACACAATCGGTCTGCCAAGTCATATCTTGGTGAAAAACATCTAAAAATCCGATTTTAGTGGTTTACTCATAGGATTACCGTTATGTTTTCCTGTTCCCAATCCACCATGTTTTCATACTTTTGGATGCAGGAAAGCACAATGGTAAACCTACGAGTCAAGCCCTAACACCTTGCTTTTAGGTGTTTTCCTCGAAGGTATGACTTGCCAGACCGATTTCGTTTTAATATGCGGATCAAAATTTCACTAATCCTAGATTTTCATACAGGAACTCAATAAGGTAATTGCTTGTGCTCCCGTCTCCCACTCTAAATCGTAACTGTTGCGAATTTCTAAGTGGGTAAAAAAAAGTACAATCCAGGATTCGAAGCAGAAATGTCTTTTCTGAAGCCGCCAATGCTCCTTTAAATGAGCCATTTCAGACGAATCTGGAGGACTACTTCAGCCAACTAACATTTAACAATCACAATGTCTGATTTGATGTTTGAATCGGCTCCGCAGAATCAATCGAAGGTTAGTTTTGGAACTGCCGTAAAACATGCAAGCGTAATTATGCCCATTTAGTACGCGGGCCCACTTGTATGCATGGTGCTTTACCAACTTGGAAATTTATAACAATTAAGATTTATTTACCAAATGAATAGTCGTGTTAAAAATTAATATAATTACGTATGCAGCATTTACTGCAGTTTCAAAATAAGCCTTCAATTTATTCTGTTGAACAGATTCAGATACACAACAAATGTTACGTTGGATTAATCTTCCAGATTCGCCCGTGATAGCTCAGATGGTAGAGCATTGGAGGTTTCAGCCAAGACGTCCTTAGTTCGAATCCTAACCCGGATTTTTTTTCACTCCCTTGGAAATTTACAACAGTTATAATTTATTTACCAATTGGTTTGGTGTGCTTTATTTTGTGACGACCGATTATCTACTCGAGGGATATGGGCCATGGGGGTAGTGCCCTTCGTGGGGGTCTTTCTAAGGACACCTGACCCGTATTTACGCAAGGTTCGAAGAAAACCACGAAAACTTTGAATGGTAAAGCCGACGGCCGCGACTGAGCTCGAACCCAGCAACTGCCGTCTCCCAGTTTCGGAGGTAGAACCTCTTGGCCACTGGTGGAGCTATTTACCAACTGGATATTCGTGTTAAAAACACATGCAGCATTTACTGTAGTTCCAAAATTAACCTTCAATTTATTCGGTTGTGATATATAGATATTATCATTATTACCATTATCGTCCTTATTATTTTTCTTAATTGCTAAAAAGGCGTAAGGAAAATTTTAAAAACAGAAAAATAGTCTTATTAAATTGTTGACATGTGTTGTGTTTCAACTCATCACCGAGTCATTTCCAAAACAAATTCGTTTTGAAATCTGTTTTAAATCTGTTTTAGCCTCGGTGAGGAGTTGAAACATATGTCAACAACTAAATAAAACTATTTTTCTGCTTTAAAATTTTCCCTACGCCTTTTTAGTAATTGAGAAGAATATATTATTATTATTATTATTATTATTATTATTATTATTATTATTATTATTATTATTATTATTATTATTATTATTATTATTATTATTATTACTCGCATCATTTATTATTCAAAATCATACTTGATTTTGATCTAAAGCATGCGCTCTAAATGTTTTTTAAGTCTGAATTTTTTAGCATATATTTCAAATAAGAGTATTATTATTATTTTCTAAAAAGAATTGTTATGTTTTGTTAGAAATAGGACACAAATTCCGATTTAAGGAACAAAATTCTGCTATCGAGTTTATCGAATATACTAATTCTGAAAGTTTTAAAACACGACAGATAAATTATATGCTTCTGAGCATAAAAATGCCTCATCTCTTAATAAACTGGTTTTGAAAAAATCATCCAAATTAACTAGAAAACGACATTGTTAAATCCTAAAGTTGCAGGCTAAAGAAGTTTCTCTATTTATAGATAGATTTCGTATAAAATACTACCTATTATATCCTCCCCTATGTTGGAATATATATATTCCCCTTATGTATGGAATTTCTGAAAAAATTTTGCAGATCTACACCGATCATGACCCCTAAATCCCAAAACCATCATCAGTAAAAACTTTATATCTATCTACATAAAATCTCGATCAAGTTCGCTAATCAACAAAATCGACCTAGGGAGTGGGAATAGGGAGGATTTTTGTGAAAACTAAGAAACCCCATAACTTCTTAGTTAAAATAGATATTGAATCAGTTTAAAATTATTATTTCTTCTATAAAAAGGGCCAAAAATTTATACCTGAGAGATTTTTGCTAAAATTAAAAATGGGCTCAAGGGGAGAAAAAAAAGGATTTCAGAAAAAAAAATTCATAACTTCGTCATTTCTCAAGGTGTCAAATCCAGTTAAAGGTATTATAAATCTTCTTAATATTATCTACAACTTTTATAGTACCAAGTTTTTGACAAAATTAGTTTTTAAAAAAATAAATAAAAAAAATCAAACAAAAATATCAGTTGAACAAAAAATTATCGTGTTACACAAATCCAAACTCCTTATTTTCAGACTCAATTTTAAATTCGATTTTGCCCTCAAACGTATCCAGTTGGCAGGTTCTCTAATTTAGAAACTATATAAAGCGGTGTATTGGTCAATTTTTTTTTCATAAAGGCAGAATATATTTAAAAATGCTGTCAAAGTGGTATTTTGAACAGAATTTTCGGAAGCGATATTGTTGGAAGAATTAAAGGTTGTACTCAAAACCAAACTACTTATTCTCTGACTCATTTTTAAATTCATTTTTTCTTTCAAACGCAGGCAATTAGAAGATTGTCTTGTTTAGAAATTATATAATGTGCCGTATTGGTCAATTTTTAATAAAGGTAGAATATATTTTTAAAAATGCTGTCCAAGTGAGCCTTTTGAACTCAATTTTCGGAAACTGATCATGCTGGAAGATTTAAGAGTGTACTCAATTCCAAACTGCTTGTTTTCGGATTAACTTTTAAATTTATTTTTTGCTCTCTAACACATCCAATTGGCCGATTTTCTTATTTAGAAACTATGTTATGCGCGTATTGGTCTTTTTTTTTTTTTTTTTTTTTTTTTTTTTTTTTTTTTTTATAAAGGGAGAATATACTTCAAAAAATGCTGTCAAAGTGGATATTTTGAACTACATTTCCCGATTCTATAGGGCTGGAAATGAAAAATATGATCTAAAAAGTAATTGTTTATGAATCAAGTTCTAAATAATATAACGATAAATAAAGATATCAGGTCGCTCATAAATATCTTTAAAAATCACGTCAGCAAGTTTTATATTTTTCTTTCAGGAAATCCCTGTCGGCCTGAGCAACAGGCAGAGGTAGATTTCGAAGTTAAGTGCTCATTTCAACAACAAAAAATAAAATATGATTAGAGATAAACCCAATTTAACAACTATTTTTCCACTTTTCAAGAATTTTTCATTTAATTTTTCTATACGAGCTGGTTTTATCAGAATCATAATAAGCGAAATTCGGCTCAAATTCCCACTTTCACAGCATATTTTAAAATATATTCTGATTTTATGAAAAAACCGAAAATTACGGCCCATTATACAGGGTGTTTCTAAATTCATGGTACAAACTTTAAGGGGTGATAGTACACATCAAGACAAACAATATTAAATGGGAAACTAAGGGTCCCAAACGTCTTCCGAAGGAGATAGGCGCCATTAAAGTTTAGGGTCCAAAAATTCAAATGATTATAAAAAACAGAAAAATTGGTCGATTCGTTTGCGGTTTTCACTAAAACTATTCCTTATGTCAGTATTGTCTTGAAAATAAATTATAACGATAAATTTCAAAAAATGCCGATAGAGGGCGCTTTAGACTCTTGAGTAACGAGCAACTATTTTTTATCGTTATTTTTTGCATCTCATTAATTTTTTTAGAAGCTTTGACATAAACTTAAATTTTGAGCTCAAAATCTAAGTCGTTGGGAATGGTTAAGCAGCCTTAACTGAACTGTGAAGGGAAGTTAAAATTCCAAATGATTTTTAAAAACGGAAAAATTGGTCAATTGATTTGCGATTTTCACTAAAATTATTCTTTATGTCAGTATTATCTTGAAAATAAATTATAAAGATAACTTTCAAAAAATGCCGATAGAGGGCGCTTTAGACTTTGGAGTAACGTACAACTATTTTTTACCGTTATTTTTTGCATCTCATAAATCTTTTTTAGAAGCTTAGACATAAACTTAAATTTTGAGATAAACACGTTGAGAGTGGTTAAGTAGCACAAACTGAACGGTGTTCAATGGGGGTGGGGAGGTTCAAATTTCAAATGATTATAAAGAACGGAAAAATTGGTCGATTCGTTTGCCGTTTTCTCTAAAACTAATACTTATGTCAATATTTCCTTGAAAATAAATTTTAAAGATTAATTTCAAAAAATACCGTTAGAGGGCGCCTTAAAGTTTAGAGTAACCAACAACTATTTTTAATCGTTATTTTTTGTATCTAACTAATGTTTACAAATGCTTAGATTTAAATTTTGAGCTCAAATTCTAAATGGATGAGAGGGGTTAAGAAACGCAAACTGAACTGTGTTCAGGAGTTGAAATGTTACCCTCCCCACCCCTCAAACACATTTCAATTTTCCGCTACTTAATTACTCACAACGATGCAGATTTTGAGCTCAAAATTTAAGTTTGAACTTTTACAAACATTTAATTAGATACAAAAAATAACGGTTATAAATAGTTGTTGGTTAACCTAAAGTTTAAGTCGCCCTCTAACGGTATTTTTGGAAATTAATCTTTACAATTTATTTTCAAGGAAATATTGACATAAAGAATAGTTTTAGCGAAAGCGGCAAACGAATCGACCAATTTTTCTGTTTTTTATAATCATTTGAAATTTGAACCTCCCCACCTCCATTGAACACAGTTCAATTTGCGCTACTTAACCACTCCCAACGATTCAGATTTTCCTCTCAAAATTTAAGTTTATGTCTAAGCTTCTAAAAAAATTTTATGAGATGCAAAAAATAACGGTAAAAAATAGTTGTACGTTACTCCAAAGTCTAAGGCGCCTTCTATCGGCATTTTTTGAAAGTTATCTTTATAATTTATTTTCAAGACAATACTGACATAAAGAATAGTTTTAGTGAAAACCGCAAACGAATTCACCAATTTTTCTGTTTTTTATAATCATTTGAATTTTTGGACCCTAAACTTTAATGGCGCCTATCTCCTTCGGAAGACGTTTGCGACCCTTAGTTTAACATTTAATATTGTTTGTCTTGATGTGTACTATCGCCCCTTAAAGTTTGTACCATGAATTTAGAAACACCCTGTATAGTTCCTAAATAAGAGGAACTGCCAATTGAATGCTTTGATAGCAGAATTGAAGTTAAAAATATGTCAGAAAAAATTGAGTCAGAAAACAAGCAATTTGTTATTTGAATACATCCTCAATTTTTCAATCACGATCGCTTCGGAAAATCTGTTCAAAATGTTCACTTTGACAGTATTATTTGAAATATATTCTGCCTTTATCAGAAAACTGGCCAATACGTCATATTATATAGTTCCTAAATAAGAGATCCTGCCAATTGGATGTGTTTGAGAGCAAAATGAATTAAAAAAAAAAAAAAAAAAAAAAAAAAAAAAAAAAGAATATCTAAGCAATTTGGATTTGAGCACACCTTTAATTCAATTTTTCCTTCAACTCCTATTATTGTGTAATTTGTGTTTGCTATAATTATTGGTCCTATCAAAAACTTCTCCGTATAAAAGTTGTAGATTAAGTATATGTATAGTAAATTTATTCTGATTTGATATCTTAAGAATTAACGAAGTTATGGATTTTTTTATTTTTCCCCCCTCTTTTTTGTTTTCGTTTTTAATTTTTTTTTCTTGCGCTAAATCTTGTTCCTATCAAAAACTTGTAAATACAAAAGTTTTAGATAATATTAAGAATATTTGTAATATTTATAATAAATTTAATTGGATTTGATATCTTGAAAATTGACGAAGTTATGAATTTTTTTCTTTCAAAAATAGTACTTTTTTTGCCCCTTAAGCCCATTCTTAACTTTATCAAAAATTTGTCATGCATAAACTTTTGGTCCATTTTCTAGAAGTAATATAAACTTTGAACTAGTCCGATATCTATTTTAACTAAGAAGTTATGGGGGGGGGGGGAGGCTCGGTTTTCAGAAAAACCCTCCCCTTTTCCACCCCCTTGGTCTGATTTTTTCCATTAACGAACTTGACCGAAATTTTATGATCCTTGATTTTATGTATCAGTTTGGAAGAGATTTGAGCAGAATTATAGAAGTTATCGTGTCCATAAAAAATGATATTAGGTATAGTAAGAAGTTTTAAAGCGAATTTTATCTGGCGTTTAACGTGAAATAACGCACCAATCTGCAGACCCCATGTGATAAGAACTATTTCAGCGTTTTCAAATCGACGCAAAAGCTGGGAGAAAGGTGAAAGTAAAGTTGAAATTTTGAAGGTCAAAGATATCATATGATACAGGGCCGTAACTATATACTTGGGGGCCCCGGGGCAAAACCTCCAGGGGGCCCCCAGGGAGGGCAAATTGAAACTTTGCCCCGGGCATAGTTTCTTTTCTCGCACACCGCTGTTTAAATGTACATAGTATGATAAGCCCAAAAATGTAGAATTGGGCAACTCTACTCGGCAGGCACTTGGCGGCGACGCCATTTTTGCCGATCCCACTGAAGTTGGCATAGGGAAGAAAATACGGACTTCTGATTGGTTGAATACTTTAAAGAGCATTTTATTTAGGTTCATTTTTGAGTATATGTAACTTAATCATGCGTTTCAATTTAAAAACCTTTTGAAAGATGGATTGTGATAATTTTTTTCGATTTTATGTATTTATTAATAGACTAGCTGACCTATCCGGCATTGCCCGGGATCCGTTATGATAACCTTAAGCAAACAATTAACACTTTAGTTCTACAATTAGTCGAAATTAAGCATAGGATATGGATTGTTCGTTAAATAATATTTTAACGTTTTAATAAAGAAATGCATAAAAAAATGAGTAAATGCTTTAAAAAAGGCCTTTGGACCTCAATAAAAACATCAGGGTGTAGGTCCTGAAATAAGAGTCCAAAACTCAACTTTAAATATATGCATTGAGAAGGTTTGATAATAAGTGGGTGAAATATGCATGGAGAACAAAAATTTCAAGGTGCCTAAGCCGAGACCATAGGGAGTCTCAAGCTTTTAAATGGAATGTAAGAACATGGGAATAACTAAGTGAAAAAATAGTTCCAAAAATGAAGATTGGATTAAGAAAGGACAGTTTAATAGCATTTTATGGTACAAAATCTTCAAGGGGCCAGGAACTTATTTCGCATGTAGTTGGGTATAAAATATTTTTGTAGTTATTAAAGTAATGGGAGGACGCTAAAGCAATGTGAAAGAAAATTGCAAGCAATCCGGATCATTTTTAAAGAAATTGCACCAACGGCCCCAAGAACGCGATTAATATTCAAAATTGGTGGTAGCTATACTATGACGGTTTCTTAGTTGCTGATGGATTCAAGAAGTTGTTTAAAAAAAGCGAATTAATTAAACCATTTTAAAAGGATTTATAATAAGGGCCCAAAAAGGACAACTGACAGTTAACCCTTTCCGGCGCAGACAAATTCTGTTCCTAATAAAATGAGAAATTGTCGACTGACACCGGAATTTATAAAAGACCTTTTTAGAAATTAAGAATTCCCTGATTTAAGCTGTCATTGTAAAAGTAAAATTTTACTAAAATATTATTGGTGCCGTTTGTAAGTTTGGAATTGAAATTAGGTGTTGCCGGAGGGGTAACACTGCGCCGGAAAGGGTTAAAAAAGGGCCCTAAGCCTAACAAGATTACATGTTAAAATATCTTAGTATACTTAGCTCTTTAGATCTACAATTAGTCAAAATTAATCATAGGGTATGAATTATTCATTTTAATAATATTTTATCGAAATGCACAAATTGATTCGGAAAATGTTTAAAAAAGGGGTCCTAGCCGCGGATGAAGATATGAGAATCTTGTTCCTGGAAGAAGAATCCAAGATTCAAATTTAAAAATTTTGCACTGAGAAGGGGAGAAATTTAAAGAGTGAACTATGTTTGCCTCACAAAATGTTCAGGGGCCCTAGACTGAGCCCTAGACTGATTCCACAGGAGGCCAAAGTGTCTTATATGGAATGTCAAAACATTAAAATATCTAAATGAATAAAGAATCCTTAAAATGAAGATCGGATTAAAAGGAAAAAATTTATAAACAATTTATTATTACAAAAACTTCAACGGGCCCCAAGGAGCCAGGAATTTAGTTTGCATGTAGTTGGGTATAAAGATATTTTTTGTAGTTATTAAAATGATGGAAAGACGCTATAACTATGTTAAATAAAATTGAAAGCAATTTGGTTCATGTTTAAAGAAGTTGCACCAATTGCCTCAAGAAAGCAATTGACAAACAAAATTAATGGTAGCTGAAGTCTGAGAAATTCTTTTGTCGTTTATGTAATAGGTAGAGGACATAAAAAGTTGTTAGAAAAAAAAAGCTAGTGAATTGGACCATTTTTAACCGTTAACACAGGTTTTTAACAGTTAAAACCAGGGCCCTAATATGAAATTATCTATACATATAATAAAACAGTAGGACCCGGTGTGTCTGTACATTGAAGATAATTGACAAAAATGGAGTCAGGGCGATAAAAGAAAACCAATGAAACACAAAAAAAAATTTTTTGAATTTTTTGTCTGTCTGTCTGTCTGTTTGTTCGAGGTTATCTTCGTAACTACTGAATGGATTTTTATGCGGTTTTCACTAATGAAGAATGCACACTCCCGGGCAGTGTATAGGCTTTGTTTCATCAAAATCGGACAACAGACAAAAAAGTAACAAAAAGAAACAAAAGAAACTATTAGGTGCGCTGCTCACGTTTTTTAGTACATAACGCTTTTTAGTACATATAAAATCCAATAGATGTCACTGTGCGATTTTAAAACGCGCTATCGTTATGTTTTCGCCAGTCTACTTAAGTATGAGAAAGTTTCAAGCTGGCTGTCGTTCCATGTGGTTTAGTCGGTAGAACGTCAGTGCGCCATACTGATGGCCCGGGTTCGATTCCCAGCATGGAATTTTTTTTCACTATGTTGGCATTAACGCCTATAAGCAATTAAAAGAATTTGAAATATTGTATTCAAGGCGAATTTTCTCTCTGGGAAAATTTCCTTGCATTAATATGTCAGTGTAATTTTTTTTTCGATTTAATTTTTTTTTTCGAAACTTTGTTTTTCTTAAAAAATTACAGTAAATATTTGATATTTCCCAACGTTTTTTGAATGATCGACTTGCTTTTTTTTTTTTTTAATGTATGTCTGAACCTTATCTAACTACTTCTTCAAGATTGCTTTAGATAAACCGACCAGCGTAGCGGGCGAAGGCCGCTAGTGTTAAAATATTTTAGTACATAGCGCTTTAGATCTTTAATTAGTCAAAATTAAGCATATAGTAGGAACTATTCTTTGGAATGATATAATTTTTTAAATGCACCAATTGATTGGACAAATGTTTAAAAAGAGGCCCTAGGGTCCAATTAAAAACATCAGGTTTTCTGGATTGGTCCTGAAAGAAGAGTCCCAGGCAACGTTAAAATTTTCCACTAAGAAGATCAGAAATATAGGAAGTGAAATATGTTTATTTCACAAAATGTTGAGGGGCCCTGGGCTGGACCCTATGATTCCACAGGGGAACACAGTGTCTTGTATAGAATTTCAAAACATTAAAATATCTAAATGAATAAAGAATCCTAAAAATGAAGATCAGATTAAAAGGGAGCAATTTATTGACAATTTATTTTACAAAAACTTCAAGGGGGCCTGTACTGGGCCCCAAAGGGCCAGGAAATTATTTCGCATGCATTGGGTATAAAAATATTTGTGTAGTTATTAAAATAATGGGAAGACGCTAAAACTAAGTTGAATAAAATTGAAAGCAATTTGGATCATTTTTAAAGAAGCTACACCAAGGGCTCCAAGAAAGCGATTAATATTCATAAATAGTGGTAGCTGAAGTCTAAAAAAATTTTTGTTGTTCATGTCGTAGTTGGAGGACCTAAAAAGTTGTTAAAAAAAAAGCTAGCGAATCCCACCATTTTTAAGGGAGCTATGATAGAGGGCCACATAGGGGCCAACTGACAAATACAATCAGGGCCCTAACATGAAAACATGTTAAAATGTTTAAGTAGATAGCGCTTTAGATCTTTAATTAGTCAAAATTAAGCATTGAGTATGAATTATTTGCAAGAATAATATTTTTTTAAATGCACCAATTGTTTGGGTAAGTCTTAAAAAAAGGGCCCCAGGGCCCGAATAAAAATATCAGGGCGTTGGTCCTGATATAACAGTCCAAGATTCAGCTTTATAAATTTGCACTTAGAAGGTGAGAAATTTAGGGAGTGAAAAATGTTTAGCGCACAAAAAGATCAAGGAGCCCTGGGTCCGCTCTATGATTATCTAGGGGGCCCCAGTGTCTTATATGGAATGTAAAAATTTGAAAATATCTAAACGGAACATTTATCCCAAAAATGAAAATCGAAATTAATGGAAGCAATTTATTAACAATTTACTATCACAAAGACTAAAAGGGGCCCTAAAACGGGCCCCATGAGTCCATGGTCATAACTGAAAAGTAAAAAGGCGAAAATATCTAAAAGGAGAAAGGTACCTCAAAACGGAAAAGATTAGATAAAAAGGAGTCAAGCTATTAACAATTTGGCGCATAAAAATTGCAAGGGGACCAGGGCCCTGGCCCTTAAAATATTAAAAATCTGAGCCTCAGGTGCATCAGGACCTGTCTTGGACTATCTTCACCTAAAATTTCAGACTTCTACGTGCGGTAGGTTTTGCTAACCATCGCAGTCACACACTCACACACACGTACGCAGACATACACAAACAGAGCGTTTTGTTAACTTATTAGTATATATAAGAAGAAAGATTTTCTAGAATTTTTTAGATGCTTTTTATATTATTCAATCGATTAGAAGTCCATATTTTCTTCCTTATACTAGCTTCGGTGGGGTCAGCAAACATGCTGGCGCGACATGACACATTCGACTCGACATTTTGCTGCCTGTTGTAGAACTCCTTTTGCATGCGAAGCGTAAGGAGTGTATTGAGGGATACGCAAAAACATCTATTCTAGCACTTTCTTTTTTTTTTATTACTAACTTTTAGGTATGTGCTGGGCCTTTTATAGGAACTTAACACTAGAAACTAAAATCAATAATTTTTTTAACCATCAGTTTGGGGCCCCTCAGGCTCAGGGGCCCGGGGCAGTGCCCCGGCGGTAGTTACGGCCCTGATATGATAAGTCATTTATTCGTCATTGCATTCTTTATGAATTTCACAAAGGAAAAAGTGCTTCAAAAGCATATCAATCAATCTGTCCTGTTCTTGGAGACGAAATCGTATCGAAAAGCACATGCGAATTTTGGTTTCGGCGTTTTAAAGACAGTGATTTTGATGTTAGCAATCGAGAACATAGCAGCGCTCCACAGAAGACTAGTCATGAAGATTTGAAATCTCTACTTGATGAAGATGCATCTCAGACACAAAAAGAACTTGCCGAACAATTAGAGGTATTCCAAAAAACGATTTGTAATCGTTTACAGGCAATGGGAAAGATTCAGAAGGCAGGAAGATGGGTGCCACATGCATTGAGCCAGAAAAACAAGGATGAGCGTGTTTTCAAGTCCATATATCTGCTAAATAGGCAACAGAGAAAATCTTTCTTGTAGAAAATCGTGATGGGAGATGAAAAATGAATGTGTTATGACAATCCGAAAAGCAAAAAATATTGGTTGAATCCTAGCGAAGCAGCAACATCAACGCCGAAACGATCCATTCATTGCAAAAAAGTTTTTCTCTGCATCTGGTGGGATATGAAGGGTGTGCTCTATTACGAACTGTTGGAGCCTGGTATAAGTGTAACAGCCGAACTCTACAAGCAACAATTGCTTCAATTGAACCAAGAAATCGGTCAAAAATGTCCATTTATTGGAAAAGGTTTGAGCCCCGTGAAATTGCTCCGTGACAATGTCAGACCTCATGTTGCAAAACCAGTCAAGAACATGTTAGTAACTCTTGGCTGGGAAGTTTTAGAACACCCGGCGTATAGTCCCGACATAGCACCTTCGGACTATCATTTGTTTCGGTTGATGCAGAATGCCTTGTCTTCTGTACACTTCCGGACAGTGGACGAAGTACGAAATTGGGTTGATGACTTCATCGCATCAAAAGACAAATTATTCTACACTGCTGGCATCCGTCAACTGCCCGACCGATGGCAAAAGGTGTTAGATAATGATGGAGATTATTTTGATGAATAAAGATATTATTCTCAGCTCTTAATTGCATATTTATTTCTCTGAAAAACGCTTTAAAACTTCTTACTACACCTAATATATATGTATATAACCGCAATAGGTAGTATTTCATATGAAATCTCCCTAAAATGTGTTTGTAACAGCGTTGGAAAATTTTAAGTTGTTAAGTGCGAAAAAATATTTTTTGAATGTTCCCTTATAATGATTGTGATAAAACCAGCACTTACAGAAAAATGAAATTAAAAAACTCTTCAAAAGTGACCAAATAAAGTTGTTAAACTGGGTTTATCTCTAATCATATTTTACATTTCGTTGGTGAAATTAGCGCTTAACATCGAAATCAACCTGCATCTGTAGGTCAAGCCAACGAAAATTTTTTATAAGAGGAAATTTATAATTTTACTATGTTTTAAAAATTCATTCACAATCGACAAATCATATTCATTACGAGTATATTTTTGTATACCACTATTAGGGATAGAAATATTTGTTTTTTATAGTGGCAGAAAGTATTCTTATATTCTTTCTTATTGCGTAGGAATAAATTATGTTAATAATTCATTCGATTATAATAATTGTGAATATTTGTACTCTTTTTTACTTTTATTTTATTTTATTTTATTGGAATAAATAGCGAATTTTGGATTGGATTTTTGATTTATTTCATTAAGAACATATTTGGCCTCGAAATTTTTCTGCTTTATTTTATTTTATTTTATTTTTATTTTTAATTCTTACTAATATCCACGCACAAAGATAACTTTTAACCTGAAAATATCATATAAACATGTAATATGAAATGACAATTTATTTCACTTTTCTATTAATTATAAGCTGTAAGTCAATGATCTTTTAACCATAAACTAATTAATCAAGCCTTAAAAAAAAAACTTGTTGAAAAAAAAAAGTCTTGTCCTAGCAGCTATTTTTAAGATTTAAATATATACTAAATTTATTTTAGATTCAGATTTTGAATGAAATGATGAATTTCGCTTCACAGCATTCAATGCCTTCCTCACTTCCTGAAGGATTGATATTGAGGCTATTTTCTTTTCTGCTGCAGGAGTCTTCTTCCAGGAAAAAGAGTTTTACAGGTTTGTTTGGAAGGTGGAAGATGGTTGGCTGAAACAGCTTAATTAATTATTCACTTTTGATTATTTATTTATTTTTAAATCTGAATAAATCACTTTCATCCATGAACCAATATAATATTATTTAATTTTAAAGGTATTAATTATTCCAAAATACTACACCGGATTCAAACTAACTATGCGCCATGATTACGAAATAGTATACATGATGAGCCAAAAGTCCTTGACACATTTAAAAGTTTAATTACAAATCAAGTATTTGGCACGGGAGATTTCGATTTGAACGAAAAATGCTTCTCATAATCGAATGTTCTGCATGAGGAAGCCTTGAAAGCTGTCCCGAAAGTAAAAGAATTTTAATAAGTAAATAATGAAAAATAAAGAGAAATTGAAAAGTATAAAATGGCGGATGTAGAAATCAACTTCAGATATCCATTTAAATAAATAAATATTGAAATGTAAAGGAGATTTTTAAAAGAACTGCTCAATAATATTAACATTAGCAAGCGGATGATTTCGCGTGACCCTTAACAGAGACTGTTACTCAGTGCGGAATATAAACGAAAATTACTGTCATTTTTTTTTTCCTTTTGCAATAATAAAAGTACTCCTTTGATGAAAATAATAACATTACTGTACCGATGACTATTGTGCCACGCAGAATAATCCGTTACTGATTTATTTATGCGTCTAATTTCAATAAATGATTATGTTAACTGATAATTATTTACAATTTAATTCATTTTATTAAATTCATGTTACCATTTTATTTACAATTTAATTCTTGAAATCATAATAAATGATTAAAATAATATGAAAACCGTTTGATTTGTTTTTTTCTATGGGACTTATCTGCAGAGTTATCTTCATTGTCATCAAAGTAATTAAAATTTAAAACCACAAAGAAATTCTAAACACTTTTATTTTATTGAAAAGTATTTTTGTACAATCCTACATTTTTCCATTTATTATAAGCATAACGTTGCACATTTATTTTTATTTATCTTTTTTTTTTTTTTTCATTTAAGAGCACAGAAGACATTTTGGCAGAACAAATGAAGCTTATTTAACATGATTTTTTTAACCGTTTAATTTATTTAATTTATCAAGTCCTTGGAAAAGAAAATGTTCTCTACTAATCTGCTCCATGTTGCTATATGAAAAGACATTGATATCTATGTAATTAAAAATAACATTTACTGGTAAACGGTCTACATAAATTAAGGTTTATTTGAAACAATTGTGAATTATAACAACTAGTCCAAGACATTACGTGCTCAAAAAGGACAATTAAATGCAAGTTTTGGTGTAGTTTTGATTTTTGGTTCCCTTTATGTTTTTTGGGCCGCTGAACACAAGTCTGGCATTATCCAACAAAATTTCTCCCCGGAAACACTTTTTTTTGGTAAAAAACGTGGGTTTTTTTTTCGTTTTCTCTAAATAACTTCAAAATTATGCATTTTACATAAAAGTCATCGATGCATAAATTAAAGAACACAAAATTTCCGACATTTTATGTGCTAAACGTTTTTTTCTATGATCAATGGTTTAGCCGTCAGAGAGCCGCAAAAATGAGTGTGAAAAGCAAATTTATTTTTTACCAAATGCCTGGACTAAACCTAATAGATATTCTTATTGCAATCGAGTGTACAAGGAAAATACTTCTGCTTAAAATGTATGCATTTAATTTATATTCAAAAACTTCAAAAGTTACTATGTTTTTAACTTTTTTTTATTCTAAACCATATTATTTTTTTTAATGAATCTTTATTTGTATGTTTAAAACTCAATAATATAAGTAAGGTATTTGTACCCATTATGGACAGTGCTCTCAATATGGACACCCCTAATATCTTTAAAAATAACAATTTTGATCGAGCGATTGCGCTACATGTCCGTAAAGAAAAACAGATGATAAGATAATTAAGCCTGGAAAGTGAATTAAGCGCACTATTCGCCATTTAGAAGGAAACTTGTTGTTTTGTGGTGAGCTGATCGTAACTACAAGTAAATTTAAATTCTCATTAGATGTAGTAACATTACTTTAAATATTGAAAAGTGAAGTGTTTTAGAAAGCTGATAAAGAATATCTTCGGTTGCTTTTGCATATATTGCTTTAAAATGTTTTCTTTGTTTATTTATTACAAGATTTAGTAAAACTACGCCCAATTCACAATATGGACACCTTATGTCCACATTGGAAGTAATGCAAGTGAATCTTCAAATTCATAAGAAAATTCTGCAGACAGATGCAATAAAGCTAAGCAAAACCAACAATGTGTTTTGCACGGGTCTTCGAGGAGTCACAACCGAAAATGACCTCCCTTCTAAAGTGATGTTCTGAAATTATTTATTGTACTCCCTCTCCCTACCCCGCAATACTTTAAAATCTATTTTTTTATCCCTTTTCTTCTAAAATCCTTTGATAGAGTGGCTCTTCCGTACCCCCTGTATATTAGGCCAATAAGGAGCCACCTGTCGTTAATATGGACATGCATGTCCATAATAGGGACAGGTGGATCCTTATATGGACACTTGTAAACATTTTTTGTTTTTTTTATCATTTAAATTAAACCAGAATAATTGCAAGTTCGCTAATTTTAATAATGATAGTCAACAGTCTAGAGATAGTAGTCCTACATTTTTGGAGTTCTATGACGTGTATATGGAGGTGAATAAAATAAATTTTCCTTAGGGTGTCCATATTGGGTACAAATACCTTATTCATTAATGTTGCTAATGTCTATTTCCTGTAAAATATTCTGTAAAATCATCCCATTGATAGGTATGCAGTATTCTTTAAAAAAATCTTAATTATATGATAAAAATCTGAATTTTTTGGAAATAGGAGAAATTGGCCGGTCGGGCCTGTTTCCACAATTTTCTGTATGGGCCGGGCCAAGCTGAACTTCTGAGTTTTACAACGGGCCGGGCCTGGAAATTTCGGACCGTGCAGACCTCTAACAAGTTGTGAAAATGTATAAATTATTTATTTTTTTTTAGTTGTCGGTGTATTATTTTTTAAAACGTATTATTAAAAATTCAAAAATATGTAGCATTTTATGTCATCTGTACTTTTAACGAAACAGTTAGTTTAAAATCCTTCGATTAATTAAATCTAGCAAACGAAATAAGCCATGCGTGTTTTTCAAGCTGTAAATCTTAATCTATGTTGTAAATCTTGGCTAAGTAGGAAATTGGAGCATCTTTGTAATCCAATCATAAAATGATTTCGGTGGGAAGACAAAAATACTTAGTAACAATTTTTACTGCTTTAAGAGCTCATCCAAGACATCCATTTGTCCTCAGCAACACTGCCATCGAAGTTAATCCCATTTAAATACTTGTGTTTTTCAAGCCTCGATTCCAATGGGAATTCTAATTCTTAGTTTTTACGAAAAATGAAAACAAAGTATCTTTATTCAGGGAAAGACGATAGAAATAATTAATATTAGTTGATTAAGAAGTAAGACAAACAGAAATTTGTACTTATAATATAAACAAAATGAAATCAGTTATAAAAAGGCAGAAACAAATTTGGAAGTATGCTCTGAGGTGTAAAAAAGAGAAAGATCATGGGGTTCACACCTTCTTCATTCAAGCAAATATAATTTTAATTTATTCTATCTTTAGAAGAAGACAATATTGTATTCGTGACAATTTTCGACGAATTTATACTGAACATGATTTGATTAATATCTGTTCGTAAGTCTGTTTTTTTCTGCCTGTTTCTTTGGATATGAATCAAATTTTGAGGAAGTAATTTACTAACTGAAGAATTAACGCAATATATTTAATGAGACTTCAGATTAAATTAAATGTGAAATAAATTGGAACTGATTAGGTATTGGAATAAATCGATAGTGGTGTTGCTATAGAGCATTTTTTGCGATATGTGCGGCTATGTCTTAACTGCTAATAAGCGGAAAATTTCTTATTACCTTAACATAAGTAGATACTGATTAAATGTTGTGTAAATTGCCCAATAGGAATAGGTGCTTCTTGTATGTTGTGTTTATCCCAATTTTCTCGCTAACTATACCTTAAGAGACTACACTAGTCACTCAAAAAAAAACCCGGATGATAATGTTAAGTCTAAGGGAGCGTTATTTTCAAATATCTCGCTCAAATTTTAATATTTTTACTTTTTTTTTTTTTTTTTTTTTTTTTTTGCTTGGAAGAGTTCAGGAACATTTACAACCAGGTTTATAATAGCTTATTTTCAATTTAGAACTTAATGCATTATAATTAGATATGATGTAATAATTCATAGGTTAGTTTTTACCATTTCGATTTTGGATTCAGGTAAAAAAAAAAAAAAAAATTAACTTTCGGAACCGGTTCTTAAATTGAAATTATCATAATATATATATATATATATATATATATATATATATAACAAAAATAAAAAAAAGTAAACACTAGCCCGGTTGTAAATCGTCGTCCGCTAAAAAAAAAAAAAAAAAAAAAAGAAATCATGTAAAAATATTAAAATTTGAACGAGATATTTAAAAATATCGCCCCCATAGACTTAACATTATCATCTGGGTCTTTTTCAGTGAGTCGAATGGCCTCATAAAAAATTAATTTCACCGTCATATGTGAGACAATTAGACTAAATTTTCCTGAAGACTTTTGCAATTATGAAGCTCATTTAAGATTTTATTAATATTGTTATTATTTGATGATTCAGATAAATATTCAATTTACGTGATATTATAAGGAAAAAAATCATGTTTTTAATTGAAAAAATAAATTAATGAAATTGAGCTGTTACGTGCTGAACACAACATTGGGCATTATTTCTCAAATGTTTTGCTTCCAACAAGAAATCCTGTTAATGTGATGTGTTTTTACAACTATATTTTTTTTACTAAATGCTCAGACACCTTATTACTAACTGTTTATTGTGTTACACCAATCTGCATTTTTAAACTTTTTGTCAGATGATTTCTTATGAACGAATTTCGCTGAATCTATTTTTGATGCTGATTCCGGAAATGACTTCCATTGTTGTCTGTCACGAGCGGATTTTACAAAAAATAAGGTGTTGTGTGTTGTCAATATTTTAATTGATGCGATCAAAAGTTTATCGCAATTTCATACAAAGTGCTTCATTAAATGCATTAAAAATAATGTAAAAAATGTCCTAATAAGTTAATGATACTTCTTTAATAGAATAAAAAGCAAACAGTGTTCAATTAAACAAACTTTCTTCTTCTTGTCTTTTTTGGAGATTCATCTTTTATATCCTCTTCAACACACAACAGTAGTTAGCCATCATATTTACATTCCATCTTCCCTGGTACCTATCCCTCATACCTTTGATATCCTGGTGAAAACGCTCACAGTGCTCTTCACTGTAATGTCCCAGATTTCGATATGGGAATGCAGAAAGTGCATTTTTAAACTCATATTAAGAGCCCATCTTATTGAAATTTTTCAGCATTTTTTCAACAAATACTCATGTAATTTGGATCTTTCTCATTCCCTTGAAGTTTCTGTTAAAACATTTGAAGGCGGTCTATGCGTCTTGTTCTATCGCATTCATCGTTTTTCAAAATCTTTGTCCTTCATTATATTTTTGATTTGAGGACCAACAAAAGTTCCATCTTTGAATATTTCGTGTATGTTGAAGAGAAATATTATAGTGAGGTACTTGTAGCAACGCCTCTCTTGTATTACAGCCAAACAAATAATTACAAATTGCTTAATTAATCTTAATTTGATGTGTAATGGTGGAAATACTGATTTTTTGGATTTACAAGTGGTTCATGCTCGGTAGGTTTTAATTCCTGGAACAAAAGTTTACCGCTCTGGCTAAACCCTCACAATCCAACGCTTTTGCTTTGCCCGACTGTCCTGTTCATTTAGAAAGCAAGGCATTTTTCTGTATCCAGCTTGTTGTCCCAATAGTATTTATAGTAGTATAACCAATAACCCAATAGTAGTATAACTTTCGAATCACTGCAGATAAACCATTTATGTATCTCATACTGAGTACAATCAGCTTGTATTCTAAAAGTCGTTATAGATAAATTGGCAAATATCCAAAACTACATTTATGTTATGTGTAACTATTACATAATGCTTGGTCTCGGCTATATCTCTTGTAAATCAACTCAGATCGATTGCAAATAAACTATACGTGACAGAAAAAACAAAGAAAAGTTCGGTAATCCACATAAAAAAAATGCATTAAGGGCAGTCTTAGGTTTTCAATCATATGATATCATGCAAACTCGTGTTATTATTTGAAAAAATAAAAATTAGTATGAGTAATGTTTTCTCTAATGTATGTCACGTGCAGGACATTCTTGTCAGCTGTGGGACAATATACGATATTATAATTTTAAGAAAAAGACATCAAATGCTTATTAGTTGAAAAAGTATATTTAACATTCATTTAAGAAAATTTCTACATTAATATAAAAAAACAGTTATAAAAAATAAAATACAAAAAATATTCTTTGTTTAAAAAAAATATATATATATGTGAATAGAAATTGTATTTAAAAAGACATCCAAGTAATAATTAATTACAAAACATAATTTATTATTTTGTTTTGGAAGTTTGAATGCATAGTTTCCATATTTATAAGAATACATACTATTAGCAATAACTGTCACATTGACAAAGTCAATGCGACAATTGGCGCAAATGGTTTAATTAGCTTTTACTATTTCTACATGTTTGTATGAAATTCTATCTCGGTATTTGGGCTCAGGTTTTTCACTCTTCTTACGGCATTTTTAAAGAGTATATCCTTAATTTTTTAGTATTTTTTTCTAGGTAAAACTTGCCCTCATATATGAGGGCATATTAATTGAGGGGAATGAGGGCATATTAATTGAGGGGAATGAGGGCATAATGAATTATAACTAAAAATAATCAGTTTTGGTTTTCATTGAGAATTAAGATTGTTGAACTGTTTGATTTATTTTTTTTCTTTCGACAGTCAACTTGATGTTCCCCCCTTCTGTTCAGTGATTTGAAAACATGATAGTCATTTGAATTTAATTACAATTTTCCGAAGATTTTCGTTATATACTGTTTTCGAAATTTGGAATTTGGTTCTAAATAGTTTTGGTAAAAATTCTAAACTTGGCAACGGCGTTGCGTTTGTTTGTTTATAATAGCTTATTTTTAATTTAGAACTTAGTGCATCATAATTAGATATGATGTACATAATTCATATGAAAATATATGCTGTAAAAATATTATTTTAAGTAGAAGAAATTATCATTTAGCTATCATATGTTAGATATATTTTCCATTAAGCTACGGTCAATTCGCAGACCAAAATGGTTCGTACCGGGGAGGTTACCTACACTTTTCTTTACTCAAATTTTATTATAAGTAGATGGAACAAAACAACTTACTCTAAATCTAGTAGATAATAATAAATTCTGCATAACTGGAATCATGTTAGTTACACGAGGTTTGGTATAGAAGAAATCACCTTCTGGGTGCAATCGTATCAAATTTTATAGTACCAAACCCTAGTAATGCTTTCCTTCAGTTTAATCATGGTACCCTTCTTCATAAAAAGTTTAGTACTCATTGCAAGCTAAGAATTTTTGATCGGGACTATTCTTAGGCCAGTCCATAGCTTTAAAAGCAGATTTTATCAGACAGACTTGAACCTAAAATAAAGAAATGGTTGGAAAATTACTTTATTAATGTATGTTATTCGAGATGATATGAGATATGAGATAAAAGCATTTATGATTAAATCGTGTACTACTTGCCAATTTTGCCGTATGACAGGGTACTAAATCTTGTTTTAGAAAAATGCATTTTTTTTTTTTTTTTTTTTTTTTTGTAATTTTAAAACTATCTCAATCCTAAATAACTGACTATAAACACCACCCCAATCTGTCGTTAAAAATTGATGTTGAGTAATAATTTTAGTCGTCTAACCCCAGCCTCTTTGAACTATATACTTTCGACCATTTAGTCACTGGGAATTTCACAATCGACAAAATGCAATCTTGATGATAATGCTTCACTTTTTCATTTAATAACATACTGCTTATCGTGCGATTCTTGGAGGTTAAATTTAGATTCGCCTAAAACAATAGCTGAATCCTTCCAAGCACTTGTCTATGAAAATATTTTTCACCCAAGCAAGTTGCGGCCCCACCAGCGGCCGGGAGGTTCTGACTTCTCAACTGGTAGACGGCAGGTGCTGGGTTCGAACCCAATCGCGGCCGTCGGTTTAACCGTTCGGAGTTTTCGTGGTTTTCTTCGAGCCTTGCGTAAATACGGGTTAGGTTCCCTTAGAAAGACCCCCACTAAGGGCACTCTCCCTGGGCCTATATCCCTAGAGTAGATAATCGGCCGATACAAAATAAACCAAACCCAAGCAAGTTGCTCCTTTTCAATTACCTTAAAAATAACAGCTCTTGGAGAGTGCAATTAGCATGCAAACCACATTACTGTATAAACCGTCTTCGATACTTAATGCACATATATATATTACAAATTTAAATTTTTTTTTCGCCAAAACTAACCTTTATACTATCTTAATTTTCTTATAATAATATTCCGTACTTACTTCAAATTATTAAATTAAAATCTTATTTCTAGATCTAATCTGTTAATCTGTGTGCCGACGATATAAATTCTTAATTTGCCTTAAAAAACATTATTCCAGTATGCGTAAATTTAAAAAGATGGCTCTAAATTAAAAATATTCTTAATTAAAACTTTATTTCTTAATATTCCAAATAAAACTGATTTCTTCTATATTTTTATCAACCCTTTTTAAGAAATTCTTATTAAATTTATTCCAAAACCATACCTTTCAAAAAATATCATTATTTTATTTTATCTATTTATTTATTTTTCCGCCTTCAACGATAATGTGCATATTAATAAATTCATTTCTTTTCTTTTTCTCTTAAAATTAATCATGTATAAAAATCGTCTGCCTAAGATATTTAAAATTCGGAGTCAATTATAAATTGGTTAAATAATATTTTTTTTAAAATAAATTTATCGTCTGTTTAAAATAGCCTCGTAACTGGACAAGAATTCTGTTTACATGAAAGAATGATGGTTTGAGGTTACCGAATGTTCCAGAACTTTCTTTTCAGTTTAAAAGGGGGAAGTCTCGAGATGAAAGGAAGATTCTGAAGATTTCTTGGGTTGCTTCTTCGATGAGGACAGCTCGCTGAAATAATGATGGATTTTTTGCAACAAGGAGCTTTTCCTTCCTCATTATCACGAATTTAATAAATGAATTTACAGCAGCCCATGACTAATCATTGGATCTTCTACATTTATTTATTATTTTTGTTTTTTCCCTCGCTTGCCATGACTGCGTGTTTCTGTTTAACCAGTGGAAATAATTCGAGTTCTCCTGAAATCGTCACAACTAATCGAAAAGTCGACAGGATAGGTAATGCCTGTGCTAGTGCCTGTTTCGGATTTTGAAATGAATCTACTGAAGAAGTAAAATGCTATGTAAATGAATCTAATGAATCTACTGAAACGAAGTGATGACAAAAATATGAATCGCCGAAAATTTTTCCCGCCATGATTGAAAGTGTTATTAAGCAAGAATTGCCATTACCTTTTGATTCCTCGAGTGAATGTAACAGAGGAGATTTTAATGTTAAACAGCTTTCTGTCCGAGTGGTTTGAAAGATTTCTTCTAAATATCTCGTGAATTCCTGAGGCCTGATATTCCACCTTTATGTGTAACTGATGACTCAAGATAATCATGGTCATAATGACAAATTTTTGAAAATTAATAGCTTCAAAGTGGTGAGTATGCGAAAGGTATTTGATGAGGAATTTAATAAAGAATGGATTTTATTGAAGATTTTTCGGGAACTGTAAGTTTATTTTATTAAATGTTTTGATTATTATTTCTATTCTATTTATGATTGATGGAAAGTATTTATTATTTATTTATTTATTTATTTATTATTTTATTGATGAGAGTAATTTGAAGTTAATTTATTAAATTACTAATTTATTTATTATTCTATTATTTATTGTATGTTATGGATCTGATATAGTAATTTTGAAAAAATATGTAATTGATAGAGATTATTAACTTTGAAATTTATTGCGAATGATTTTACGATCGGGATTTAATAAAGAAAATAGAAGTGCTTCATTTGTTCTAATGAGTAAGAATCAAAAAATTATGGAAGATCCTAAGTTCGTACCGTTTGACCCGAGTTCTGGAATGAACATTTTGTCGTGGTTAACTTATTTTGATACAACATGTGAAAAGGAAAAGAAAAATCTAGAATGGAAATTTAATTCTATTGCGCAATATCTGAAAGGGGAAGCGCAAAAAATTTATATCAATGACTGTTTAAATTGTACGGATTATGAACAAATTAAGAAAACTTTGATAGAAAGATTCATTCAATTAGACATCCCGAGTTTTTCTGATTTTTCAAACCTGAAATTAGATAATTTAGACAATTTAGAAACTTATTTTCGTAAGAAAGTGGAAATTGGTAGGAAATTACATCTTAGTGAAAATATACTACTACAAGGTTTAACTGATGGTTTAAAACCAGAATTCAAAAACAGTATTCTTATAAATCCTCCTAGTAGTACTACCGAATGGTACCGGGTTGTCAAACAATTCGTGGAAGTTTCCACCCCACTAGTTTCAAACCAAGTAATAAATCAACCATCAGCTAGACAAAATTTTCAACCTTTTCAACCAACTAGGCCCTGGATTCAGCCAGTTAGGCCCAATAATACACCTAGAAATTGGATTCCCCAAAGGCAATCTCAGTTTCAAAGACCTAGAGTTTGTCAAAATAATTATATTCAAAATTCATACCCTTCAAGACCTTGTAGGATATGCACAAATAGGGGTGTCAGTAATGCTTTTCATTGGGAAAGAGAATGTATTTTTAGGAGTGAGTTGCCATCCTCTGATACTCTTCCAAGTAGCTCACAAAATAATTCTTATAATATTTGACAATTAATTGTGTATGGATATACAAATAATTATAATTTACCATGTGTTGTAGATACTGGCTCAACTATTGCAATATTGCCAATTAAATTTGTTAAAAAACTTAATGCTAAAATTGAGACTATACCCTCAGTTACCATTGGTCAGGCAAAAGGATTCTTACATATAAATAAAAAATGTAGTGTTCTTCTAAAAGTGGGTAAAATTAAAAAATATGTTAACTTTTTAGTATGCAATACAAATTTGGATTACGCTATTTTGGGTTTAAAAGAATGTTCTAAATTTAAATTAACCATAGATTGTAAAAATTGTATTGTAAGGCAGGGAAGGAAAATTATAACTAACAGTATATCCATACATAATGAGAGATCCCTTCATTTCAATACAGTAAATATGGACCAAGTACAACAAAACAGGGATCAATCTAATGAATTTGTAACCTCTGAATATAAAAAAGATATGAAATTAAATACTGGTAATACTGTAGCAATAGATAATTATGATAATGAAACACTGAATGTAAATAATCATGATATAGAGTTACAATCTACTTGTGGAAATATTATGAAAAATGAAGACTGTGTTGAATATGATCACGCAATTAATGTGCATCCTGATTATAGAGGTTCCATGACTCTTCAAAATTTTCGCGATAATTCGGATTCAGATTTAACTGGGGAAATAAATTTAATTCAAGATGTAAATTTAAGGGAATTAGTTCATATTTATAGTGATATTTTTGCAAAGCATAAATATGATGTGGGTAGGATTAATATTGAACCACAACGCGTTATACTAAACTCAGACCTACCTATATCTTTGAGGCCCTACCGAACATCTCCTCTAGAAGAAATAGAAATAAAAAACCAAATTCAATCATTGTTAGCAGCCGGACTGATAAAGGAAAGTAATAGCCCCTATTCTGCCCCTGTTACACTAGTTATGAAAAGAGAGGAAGGTAAAAAAACGCGATTATGTATAGACTATAGGAAATTAAACGCAATAATTAAAAATGATGCAGAACCCTTGCCCCGTATCGATGGAATTTTAGATAAATTGAGTAGTGCTCAGTATTTTTCAACTTTGGATTTAGCCTCTGGCTACTGGCACATACCAATACATCCATCCGATACAGAAAAATTAGCATTTGCAACCAATTTTGGACTTTTTGAGTGGCTCGTGCTCCCTTTTGGCATAAAAACGGGCCCTCCCATATTCAACAGAACCATTCGAAGAATCCTTAATAAATATAAAATCGACTTTGCGTGCCACTATTTTGATGATATTATAATTTTCTCTTCCTCTTTAGAAGAACATTTAAACCATTTAGCTCAAATTTTTAACATTTGCAAACAAGAAAACATTAAACTTAAACTTTCTAAATGTAAATTAGGCCAAAATAAAATCAATTTCTTAGGTTATGAAATTACTAATGGAACAATAACACCAGCAAATGCCAATATTGAAACCATCAAAAATTTAAAACCTCCTTCCAATGTGAAAGAGTTACAACGATTTCTAGGTTCCATTAATGTTTACCATAAATTCATAAATAAATATGCTGAAATTAGATATCCTCTAAATCGATTACATAAAAAAGACACAATATGGGAATGGAACTCAGAGTGCCAGGAGTCTTTTGAAAAATTAAAAAATTCTTTAATTGCTAAACCCATCCTCAAAAATTATGATCCTAAATTACCTTTACATATGTTTGTAGATGCCTCTCAGATAGCAGTAGGTGCCGTTCTAAAACAACCTGATAAAGATAATTTCTTACATCCTATTGCTTATCATTCTAGAATTTTGAAGAGTTATGAACAAAATTATTTCATAACTGAATTAGAATGTTTAGCTATTATAGATACTCTTGACAAATTCTATCATTACTTTCATGGTGTCAAGTTTACAATTCATACGGACCACGCATCTCTAGTATGGTTAAAGAGTGTTAAAAACTTAAGAGGTAGGCTTTTTAGATGGTCACTCAAACTTAGTATGTTTGATTATGAGATAAAATATGAAAAGGGTTCAACAAATGTCGAAGCAGACATGTTGTCACGAAATCCTGTTTGTCATTTTAATCAACATATTAGTTTATTGCTAGATAGGAAAGAAATTATAGAGATGCAAGACAAAGACAATGTTTGTGACAAAAAATATAAAAAAGAGAATGGAATTATTATAGTTCAGAAAAAGGATTCAAAAAAATTGTTGTACCAATGTCATTAAGAAGAAAATTACTCCATATTGCTCATGATAATTTTGGACATTTAGGAATTCAAAAAATGCTTAATTTAATATCTCCCAACTATTATTGGCCTAATATGACAATAGACATTACCGAATTTGTTAAACATTGCGATACCTGTCAGAAAAATAAAAAACCAAAACAGAAAAGATTCGGCTTATTACAAGCTATGCCAGCAACAGATCAACCTTTTGAATGTCTTTCTATTGATACTGTTGGTGGATTTAACTATTACAACTCAACAAAAAAATTCTTACACATAATAATAGATCATGCAACTAGATTTGTTTGGGCTTTTCCCTCCAAAAATGTTACCACTGAAACATACACTAACTGTTTAAAACAAATTTTCAATATCAAAGCACCTCAAAAAATACTTAGTGACAGGCATAAATCTTTCAGATCTCCAAGGTTTAAGAAATTCCTTAGAAATCATCATGTTCAACAGCGTTTTACATCTGCACATCATCCTCAGACCAATGGAAAAGTAGAGCGAGTTAATCAGACTATAGTTACCAGGCTTAAATGTAAAGTTAATTCCACTTCTTCTAAAATACCTTGGACTAGATTATTAAACCAAGTCATCGAAGAATACAACAATACGCCCCATTCTATCACCAAATTTCCACCTGCCTATTTATTTTATGGTCAATTGCCTTATGAATCTCCTTTAAAACAAAACTATTACCCATCAGTAGACAAAGCCCTCAAAATTGCGAAAGCGCGAACTCATGAATTTCACCTTAAAAGTAAAAGACTCTATGATCGAAATTTTGTTGAATGCCCATTAAAAATACAAGACTCTGTAATTTATGAAGAATTTAAATACCCTAACACTCGAAAATTAGAACCTACTTTCTCTGGACCATATAAAATTATAAATAAACTTTCTGATGTAACTTATGAAATAGATAAATTTAATTATGAGACAGGACAGAATTCCGTTATTGTGCATGTTTCTAAATTAAGACCCTATTTTTCACCCGAAGATTTTAAACTGTTTCATGAGCAATCCAAAAAACAAACAAAACCTCAGATACAATCACTAGATCAAACTAAAGTCAAGACAATAGATTAAATTTACCATAAAAAAACCATAATATTCAACATCAGCGGGTATGTTCTTGGAGCGCTACAAGAATATTACTTGTTTTTGGGAGTTTTGGGATTAAATTGGGCTCCTTATGCAGGCATAAGGTGAACACTTTGATTGTAAAAGCTTTCAAATTGATGTTGATAAATTAATTTTAAGGGTGTTTAAGTCTAACTATATTTACTCATTTATTTGACATTAGTATTACTCTATTTATTCAGCAGATATTATATGATAATAGTTATAAAATCTAATGACTCTACTCAAACCTATAACATAATATGTGATTTTCAGTGATTGTGAAAACTAGATATTAAAAGTTTTTCAAAAAAGCAAACTATTTTTATTTCCATTTCTCAATTAAGAATGACAACTTTCATTCCTATTGTATTTTATTATTAAAGTTTATAAACCATGTGTGGATAAAACATTATTCTACATTTGGCATTGAAAACTTATAACCAAATTTGACAATTTTGTAAAAGAGTATCAGAGAGGAATTATTGTAAGGAAATACTGGTTGAGAGTCCATTTTCTAAGTAGTTAGATTTAATTTTATTTGGATTTTGGAATTATTATGATTTTTTTTATTTATACTTTCGGCTAGCAAAAAATACTTTCTTATGCTATTAGAATATAAGAAAATTATTTAGTTGCTATGTAATTATTTTTATCCTCAACCAATATTTTCCCTATCAATAATAAACAAATAGTGATATTTTCTTTTGATTATACTCTTGTTTTACTATTATTATTATTATTATGATTTCTATGATGAAGTTTAGTATTAATTATACTCTTATTGAAAAATATTAGGATATGGAGTCTTATTATACTATTACGTATTATTGTTGACATTGTTATTATTTAAATTTTTCTATATTATTTATTATTGATATTGAGAGTGATGCTATTTATTATTGAAAAATTGATATATTATTGAAAGATGTTGGATCCAACATAACATAAAAAACAAAGCTTAAACTAGATTTGGAGATATTTAATTAAAGAGACTGTATTCACTGGACATTGAAAAAGACTCTTTTATATATTCTTGAAAGACTTTTTTCATTTAAAGGACTTATTTAAAATAAACTATGCATTAAGTCATTGTAGTTATTTAAACTTCCATGAGAACGAACTTTTATTGTTTTTATTATATTTTTATCTCTTGCTTATTAATATTCATAACTTATTTACTGTTATTATATGTATTATCTCCTATGCACTTACAAATGGTAAGTGATGTTGTAACATTATTGTATTTCTTTCAGGGAAATGCTCCTACCTAAATTTAATTCAGAATTATTTTCTCTTAACTATTTTATTTTAATCGCTAATATTTTTTATATTGCGTTAATTTTCTTTTCTTCCATCTCTTGGCTTCCTGAGTTTGACAGTTTTATTCCAAAATTTAACTTTTCTAAATTATTATATTTCTGTTGTCTGAACTTGTAGTTTTATTTAACTATCAATTTCATACAAAGTCTTGGGGAGGGGGGATAATATTACAAATTTAATTTTTTTTTTCGCCAAAACTAACCTTTATACTATCTTAATTTTCTTATAATAATATTCCGTACTTACTTCAAATTATTAAATTAAAATCTTATTTCTAGATCTAATCTGTTAATCTGTGTGCAGACGATATAAATTCTTAATTTGCCTTAAAAAACATTATTCCAGTATGCGTAAATTTAAAAAGATGGCTCTAAATTAAAAATATTCTTAATTAAAACTTTATTTCTTAATATTCCAAATAAAACTGATTTCTTCTATGTTTTTATCAACCCTTTTTAAGAAATTCTTATTAAATTTATTCCAAAACCATACCTTTCAAAAAATATCATTATTTTATTTTATCTATTTATTTATTTTTCCGCCGTCAACGATAATGTGCATATTAATAAATTCATTTCTTTTCTTTTTCTCTTAAAATTAATCATGTATAAAAATCGTCTGCCTAAGATATTTAAAATTCGGAGTCAATTATAAATTGGTTAAATAATATTTTTTTTTAAATAAATTTATCGTCTGTTTAAAATAGCCTCGTAACTGGACAAGAATTCTGTTTACATGAAAGAATGATGGTTTGAGGTTACCGAATGTTCCAGAACTTTCTTTTCAGTTTAAAAGGGGGAAGTCTCGAGATGAAAGGAAGATTCTGAAGATTTCTTGGGTTGCTTCTTCGATGAGGACAGCTCGCTGAAATAATGATGGAATTTTTGCAACAAGGAGCTTTTCCTTCCTCATTATCACGAATTTAATAAATGAATTTACAGCAGCCCATGACTAATTATTGGATCTTCTACATTTATTTATTATTTTTGTTTTTTCCCTCGCTTGCCATGACTGCGTGTTTCTGTTTAACCAGTGGAAATAATTCGAGTTCTCCTGAAATCGTCACATATACATACAGTGCAAGCGTTTTAAAAATTCAACTTTTGAATCAAAAGCAATTGAATGACGATTACGGAGAAGTATCTAGTTTAGATATTGATTTTTAGACGTTTTAGATGCACTTCTATTACCCTCTTTCGGTCTGATGAAGCTATTCTCTCGACATCATCTATAATATAGATTTTGGTTACTAGTGATACATTTCCGTAAATAAACGAGCTAGTGGTTGAAAATTACTGCATCTTTTATATAGTTAGTTAAAGTAAATCCAGGTTTTTAGATCCTTGAATATTGAAGATAACTACAAAAGAAACACTCTGAAAATTTGAAGACAAGCCGACTTTATTTGACGTAGATCCAAGAAGAATGACGTACCAGAGAGGGACTCAATGAAACAGTTGTTGATACTTCGAGGTACAGAGAAGGAGTGATGAAGTTCAGGTATAATTGCCAATGTGTCGAGTCATAATCTTGGTACCCTAGACTGTTATAACCTCAAAGATATAGCACTTAGTGAAACTTTGAACTAAAAACTCGCCAACAGGACCGTTAATTGGCGTTATAGCATTTCAACGTACAAGTATGCATGCCAACGCTGAGTAATGGGAAAAATACATTTAGAAGTAGTAACAGAGATACCGGGCTCCAATTTTAATATAAACAAAGTATATATTTCCAGCCGACAAGACATTTGTATTGACTATTCAACTGAGAATGAACAATAAGTGTATAAATTACTGCTGCAACAGGAGCATATGGTCTAAGAATATCTTTTTTATATACTCTTTGACCGAAAGAAAGTATGCTCGCTCAGATAATGTTTTTAGGATGAAAAAAAGATTTGCTTTTGATTTATTTTATTAATGGCATCAGCTGAACATGGGAAAACTTAAGTAATTGAAATTTAAAGCGCAAAAGAGAAGAGATAGATTTCTTTTAGAAAAGAAAGTTATGGTTAAATTTATAATTGTGAAAGGATGCATTAAATTTTAATATGGAGAGTTTAGTCTTAAAAAGAGAATAAATAATAATAGGGGATGACATGTTACTTTCAGCATCACATCATCATTTTAAAGCTTCAATTTAATCACAATAACAATTGTAGACTGATGGCATCTTATAGTTTTAGTGATCACGCTTCTTGAAAACCCTTCTCTATTCAAAGTAACTTCCACAAATTTTTTTCTTTTTTTCGATCGATTATCGATTGGCAGTATGGAGTCAAGCTTTCACAGAATAAAAAAAATCACAACTGGTTATTCTCTCATTTTTGCACTTTATTTATGAAAACTTATTACTACAGCGCTTCCTAATTGTTCTATAATGCAACAATGGTGCTTCAATGGTGTCATACATTGCTCTGAAGCAACTAAATTAATTTTAGACTAATAAAATATTGGGTTAAGATTACAAAAAAAAACATTTTACTAGGTGAGGCAAACATTTTTTCCTCCAGTGTATTTCTGTCATAGGAAACCTACCTGTATTTACGCAGCATTGAAGTTGAAGAAAACCGCGGAAAACTAAAAAGCAACATGGGTTCAAATCAGCAGCTCCCGTTTATCAGCTTTTAGAACATCTCTGCCAAGATTATGAACCATTCTTTAAGATGTAATATTCCATTGTTTAGCAGGAAATAATTCTTAACCGTTGAAGTTATTTTAAAATTTTAGTAGCTTTTAAATAGACACTTAAGAATAAATATTCTTGTTGCTTTGAAGAAACAGAAAATCCTTTGTAAATACGGAATTAAATTTGTAAAATTCATAAAATTTCTCGCAAATTTAAATCATGATTGACAAGGTGCGGCCATTAATTTCCAAAACTGATGTAACTATACGAGAACCGGGAATCATCATAACATGGTAATGCATGTATTTGGAAAGATGTTTGTCTGCTCATGTCCAACAACGTTGGCGTCCTTCAGAAGCAAAGTGTTTACGTTGAAATTCACATTAAGATGTAGCTGCTAAATTTTTGCTGTCAAAGTCGATATGGAAGGGCATAAACATTTTCTACTTCAGATTGGATAAAACCACTACAGAACCTCTGTAAATGTTAAAACAAGTCTACGGAAGGAAGCATTATCCTGTTCACGAGGTAATTACCCAAATGTTAGCACAAAACCTATTTGAACAAAATTTGAGGATATTAAAGCCATGAAGATAGCTGTGACGTAAACATTAAAGAGTATTCAGAAAGAGGGCTTTACAAGTTGTTTCCTAAACTTATACAGAAACACAGAAGTGCATTAGGCAAGTAGGAATTGCTTCAAAATAATATTAAATGGGCATATTATATTTGAAATAAATTTTCTGGAATTATTAGATCGTTCCTGTAAAAATTAATGGCCACACCTTATAAATTCACATATAAAGAATTGATTTTATAATTTTACTTGATGAGCATGTCTTTTTATGACTGTTATCTTAAAAAAAGTGAAAATACTCAAAAAAGAGAGTCTGTATTAATCCATTTTATTTGCAAGAAGGAAAAGTAAAAATATATTTTCAATATAAAATGATGCAAATGCAAAACTGTTCTTTTTTTTCTACAGAATATTAAATTTTTATTTAAAAAAATACAACATAAAAACAAAAGAATAAATCGGTATTCGATTGCAGCTTGAAACTTGGGTCAAGTTCTAACTTTTGGAGAGCATCTGACCCGTTTTAGTTGAACCAAATCTGTCCTCGAACAATATCCGTCTCTTACGTATGAAATCGCGTGCATTATTCTATTCTCTCTTCACTTACATTCTTACTGAACTCGTATTGTCCGTAATCAAAACTTTTCTCTTTGTTCCTTTTTTTTACCCATTCTTTTCTTGTAAAATTTCGCTATTAACAAATTTATTAAAAATAACACTGTTTACATATTTAAACATTTTTTATGTACTTTTGATGAAACATCTATTTTTTATTATTATTATTATACTACCTCTTACTAATGAGAAGCGGCATTTTAAAAAAAGGGTGTCCACTCTCAACGGTATCCAATGGCTAATTTCTAAACCGTTAGTCATAAAGGTATAGTTCCAGTTAGAAAAATGTTTTAAATGAGATAAAAAAATATTTTACAAGCGATTTGGGTCAATAAAAACATTTATTAAAACTTATAAAATTTAAATCTTTATACGGTGCTGCGGTCCTATAAGTTTTATTTAGTAAATTTTCCTATTACACAAACAAGTAAGACAAAAAAGTCTTGTTATTCTGCAATTAAAATTGATCGAATAATAGCTGAAGTAATATTGCAATGTAAATTTGAAAACTTTAATCATATTGACATATTAATGCAAAACATACAATTTGTAATAAACATACAAGAAGGAAAAAAACAGAATTTTTTTTATAAATAAAATAATAAAAATTAACAGTGCCGATTCTTTACAAAATGATACGTATTTTAAAATTCTATTAGATTACACTAGCCTGAAAAAATTGGGTTATGTCATGTTTTTTTAAGTTTTTGATAATTGATTCTTATGTATTTTGTACCACTGAAACCGAAATTGACTTTATATTTCCCCAATACGTAAAGTTTTTTTTTTTTTTTTTTTTTTTTTTTTTTTTTTTTCAAGTCATAAATTTTAAAGTTAAGGAAAGAAAAAACAGCGAAAATTTGGTACGGGAGAAGGGGGTATGTTGAGGCAAAGCTTTGTCTCACAATATCCATGAGAGGAAAATCATCGTTCATAGATTCTTATGAAATTATAAAGATGAGAATTATGAAAAAAAATATTGTTGTTTCATTGAAAAACTATCATGCAAAAAGTTGTGAACATGTCTTTAAAGATACATTTTCTACATTTACACCTGGATTTTTTTCCTGAAAACTCGGGTGCCGTGAGTGACAAGTAGGGTGAACATTTTCACCAAGACCTTATTTTTTTTTTAATAAGACACAAAGGTTTTAGGGATAAAAATACGTTAGGAAACTCCTGCTGGTCTATTTTATGAAAAACAAATCAGTAAAATTATAAAAAGAAGAATAAAGTCAATCATTTCTAGTCTTTTCTTTTTATATTTCATGTTATTATTATTTGAAGTATTTAATAAATATTTTTAAAGCTAGACGTGGCAGATTTTTTATTTCTATTTTCCCATACTGAGTGCATTAGAATGTATGAAAAAATACATATTTCGGCGAAACTATATAAAGCGTGTAAACCAGTGTAATTATTTTTTTCTATAAGAACTGGGGCTGTCGCAAAACAGCTTTCTTCTTTATTATTTAATTCATTTTAAATAATGAGGTAAAAGTAAATACTCATTTACTTAGGTTAATCTTTTATCCACAAATTAATCCTTTTAAAATGCTCCTTTCAAAAAATTTCCGTATAACAGAATATGTTATAGATTCAAATTATGTAAAAATATACGAACAATATTAATGATGATTGCTTCAGCACAAGCAAAGGCAAATTTCATTGAGGGTGAAGTGGTCAGTAAGATGAAAAAGTCGGATCTCGTGTATGACTCACACTCACCGCGATCTTGAATCAGGCTCGTAAGAGAAAAAAGTTGTTTCGCAACGGCCTCGATAAGAACTCGTAGCTTTGAAATGTTATATTATTGACATAATGTGTTTTTCTTCCCTGTTCATTTTTTTTAACTTTGCAAGTTACAAACTGAAGTCAAGATATTCCTAATTTGAGACTTTTCTTTTCAGATATTTCACGAATAAGTATATAAACATGGACAGGCTTAGCTAATGATAGCTAATGGCGAGTAGAAAACTAAATATGCCGTAATAGCATAGTCGTAAAAAAAAAAAAAAAAAAAAAAAAAAAAAAAAAAAAAATCAGAAGTTATACGCTAAAGAATGTGGTATATGCTTGTTATAACAATGTATACTAATTTATTCAGAAATTAGGCGTACAGCCCAAGATATGACTTGTAAAATTTTATCCATACAGCCAATGCGAGAAATGACGTTTTCGTAGACAATTTTTTATGTATATTCCACAGTTGTGAAATAAAAACTATTATCCATATTTAGCTGTTTTAATCTAATGAGTGAAGAAGCAATAAAAAAGTTTTGCTTTGCACCGCTGAACAAAATTCTGGAAATGTGGGGGGCAAATGTAAAACACTTAATGATATATTTAGGCAAAATATCTTTTAATCATTATTTCGTAAAATAAATTCAGAATGTTGTTCTGTATACTGTAACTCTAACCTCGTTAATTTGTCTCCTCGTAAGATGTATCTTTAGATTATGAGGATACTTTCATTTTATCCATCATTTTCTATTTGCAATAATATTAAGGATATCACTTTACTTACTTCTATTAGCGGTCTCACACACTGTTGCCTTTTTTTTTCTTTTTTCTTTTTCTTTTTTTTTTTTTTTTTTTCGTTTTTCACAGTTTAACTTAAAATTTTCAGTTTGCCTATAGATACTAGTGATACCTATTTCTTTTGAGCCTTAGTACTATCTATAGAGACATTTGAATAGGTGAAATTTAATTGCAATAGTCTTGAACAAAATCTTTAGTGCAGAAACAGTATCCTAACACCAATTGTGTATTTTACTCAGCTTTCGAACGAATGAACTTACAGGAGTTATGTGACATTTTCTGTCACAGCGTATTAAATGCTATTAATCAGCAGACACTTTTCTCATAAATTAACTTGTCGGAACCGAAACTACTTCTGTAAAATATTTCTTTAGAAGTAAAATTCGATGTATTTTTATTTACTGAGATATGAAGAAATTGCCAGTGACATTGATGAAGAAAAAGAAAACATTCCATCACCAAAAACATATTCGGTTCAGAAATCTATAATGACTACTTATCCATAATAACAATCAAAATATAATGTGAGAGATGAACATTTCGAGTGTATCTTAAAACTGAAAAATGATAGAGGGAAATGATCATTAGTTCAACTATCTTAAAACAATGTGACAAATTGCATTAATCAAATTCAACTATGAAAAAACAATATATATATATATATATATATATATATATAGAGAGAGAGAGAGAGAGCCATTAGATAATACTACAAATCAACATCAAAATGTGGAATAACTCGTTAATAACAAACTATATCAAACATAGGAGTCGGCAAAAATTGGAATAACATTGAAAATGTGGTATTTATCTCGTTATCAAGGTGTGTGTGTGTATGTATATATATTGCATATTTTGCTTATTTGGACTAATTTATTACTTTGTATTAATAAATTGTTATTAATTTTTTTAACTAAAATTACTGAATTAAAGAAAAAAAAAATTTAACATAAAGTTGATAACATATTTAATTTACTTCAAAAACTAAATTCAGTTTATTCAGCGCCAGAGATTTTTTACACCATTAAAATATTTACAGTGTTTAATGTGGAATTCGTTTACTCTGAAAGAAAATTGATCGGTATCAAAATACACCCCCTCCCCTCTCCCTAGAGATATCGGACAATTTCATATGCCAGCCCCCTCCCCTTTAAAATGATAACGTTATATTTCCACAGCCTGAAAGCGATGTCTCACGAGCACCTGAATGGAAAGTTATATTTATTATCTAAGTAAAGATATTAAAAGTTAAACAATCACCCTAAATTTTATTTGCACCAAACCTACACTATAGCGCTTGACAATTCCTTGTCGTATTTAGCTTCTCGATTAGTTATCATCTCTTATGCAAATGTTTTATTTCTTTGTAATGATTAAAAAGTTTTAAAAAATTATTTGTGAAAAACAGAACAACATAGAGATCAGTCTCAAAGAAACAATCATCTAAACTGTTATTTGCATCAAAAATTTCACTTTATAGTACTTCACGATTCCTTGTCATATTTAGCTATCCGATTAGTTGCCATCACTTTTGCAAATGTTTTATTTTTTTATTTTCTTATTTTTATTTTTATTTATTTATTTATATATTTTTGTAAAGATTAAAAAGTTTCAAGAAAAAAAAATGTAAAAAAAAAGAACCACATAAAAATTTATCAAAAAAAAAAAAAAAAAAAAAAAAAAGATAATTTGTATCGACATTAAAGTCGTGCGATAAGCCTTTGTAGAATGTCGTATGTTTTACGATATAAAGCGATATCTCAGGAACACCTGAGTGGAAAGTTTTGTTTATTATTATTGTTATTATGCGGATTATAAATCTTGTTCTCCATTCAGACTTGTTCGACTACTGCTGTTCTAAGAGAAAAGAAAAACTGGGCAAGCCAAAGGCATTTTTTAAAGAGAAACTTTCTCCCATGCGTGAAGTTAAAATCATTCATCGTCTCAATATATTCTAGTATTTTTAGCAAGACGTAAAGTGCACCTCTAAGCGGTAGTTGAGGTTTTTAACCCTCCAACCTAAATTTTGTTAAGCTATAACTAATCCAGTAACTTGGGTTGAAATGTGGTTAACGGATGTGCTGTTTA
Source organism: Maratus speculifer (assembly GCA_964019185.1). Classification (NCBI taxonomy): domain Eukaryota; kingdom Metazoa; phylum Arthropoda; class Arachnida; order Araneae; family Salticidae; genus Maratus; species Maratus speculifer. The sequence goes on along the minus strand of OZ025296.1, from coordinate 172,005,117 downwards.
TCCACTTTTTTTTTCTTACTTTATTCCACTGACTTTTGAAATATCTTTTTCAAAACCCATAAATTATCTTCCAGTTTTCGTATTTCAGAATCAAAAATAATGGTCATTATCAGGTAGAAAAGAAAACAATTTAACGAAAGTATCGTAATTTTAAAATTCCTTCGATATGAATTTATATGTATAATCCTTCCAAGTAGGGAAAAAAACCCAAAATATTTTTTTTTTCAATAATTAGAATTTCTTAACTAATAATTTTAGAAAACAGCATAAGTTAATTCTATATTGAATATTTCCTTTTAACTTTTACAAAAAAGAGATAGCATACATATATATGAATACATACACATATATTTCGTTTCTTAAATACCACAAATCTCAAAACCGACACCGGAAAAAATATTGAGTAATTGAAAAGCACCAAATCCTAATATCTGTGGTGATCTGTTTAATAATAGTAAGAACAAACAAGTTGCAATGTAATTATCGAATTTTTTTTATTGCTCCCTCAAACAAATGCCATTTTTCATTGCCCGTACTTTATTAAGCAAAATAATAGATGTACTAAGAACAAACATCCGTGTTTTAAATTAAAACAATGATATTTTAGTGACTGTATTCACCAAATGCGAAAATTACATCGAATGCTCCGCCGCGTAAAAACATTTGCCCGCGATGAGAGAATATCTTTTTAATATCTCGTTTACATTTTAATGTTTTTAAATGCACTGGAAAGTTCTAAGAAGTCTTTTTTTCGTGTCTTTAATTTTTTCCTTTTCTTTTCTTTTTCTTTCTTTCTTTAAAAAAAAAAAAAAAAAAAAAAAAAAAAAAAAAAAAAAAAAATCTTTTGAAAATAGCAAAATGCCAAAGAAGTATATAAATATTTCCTTCATAGGATTAATATAAGCGAGCGGATATTTTCCATTGAGGGAAGTGGCCTGTTTAATGGTGATGGTAAATACCATTTGAATGTCACAAACCGGCTTTTGAGAAAAAGGATGATAAGATACGTTAATCAAAAGTTCAGAGTTAAGTTTTAGGGAAGTTATCACTTTCTTTTTTATTGTTACTACTTGTCTAAATGCCCTTCATCGGACAGTGGCTAGAAATCGTACTTTTCACTTAAAATTTGAAATAATTGATAAAAACAGTTTACAACTCATTATTTCAATTGTTCCATTTCAGAAATTGATGGGCAGAAAATCGAGTTGAGCTGTCTAAATCTTTATTTCTAAAAAGAAATCTAATTTCATTGGTTTGTGTTCCATGAAATAAACTCAGTAAGTATGCGTGTGCTGGTATATCTGTTAAAAGTTTTGTTGAATCTGTTTTGTTTCCTTTTTACAAACGATACTTTCAAATTAGCTATACTGCCAGAAATTAATAAGGAAGAAATCATTAAAAATTCATATATGTACAGCAAACTTTTTTAAAAGTCTGATTATTTCAGTGATTAAGCACACAGTTCGATTGCATATTTATTATATTTGAGAATTGATTAAATCGACAAAGAAATAATCAAGTCGTTGGGGGCCACCGTAATACATACCGATCATGAATATGCATAATATAAAATATGAAAATAATTCATGTGTGAACTATTTATAAAATACATTGCAATTCAAAATATATATATATATATACTTTTATTTAAATATTTTTAATAAATAATACTGCTCTATTATCGAATTGCGGGTATTACTTGATTATCCAGTTGACAAATTTCGACAAACTATATAAATCGCCAAACTACTCGCAAAATTATACAAAGTAGCAAAATTTGTATTTTAAATAATGAAAGAACAAACAAATTAGTAAAATGTTAACAAAAATACGAATAAAATGTTGAATTAAAAATCATATGATGATGTAAGAAACACGTGTAACGTGTTTACTGTCAAGTGAGTGTCATATTTAAGATTAGTCTATATTGGCATTTAATCTTATAGTTTGGAGATAGGTGTTTGGTGGGCAGGATAATCAAGTAGTTCTGAACTGCGTAATATAAACATCCTAATAACTCCAAAATGGATAATCATATTAACTAACAGTTTACTGCGTCGGATAATGAACAGTTTACTGTGACGGCAATAATCAGACACAAGCATACTTTTCATTGTATTTGGATTTTACAAAGTATAATATAACATAAAATAAATGTTATGATTTATAATAAACCTTGGAAAAAATTACACTGTCTTTGTCATTTTTCAACCGCATTTAAAAAAAATTATATATGATTTTTTTTTTTTTTTTTTTTTTTTTTTTTTTTTTTTTAACATGCCCATTCCTCCCTCACATTAGGGAGGGATGGGACATTTTTCGTCTAAATTTAATTGAGTTATTAACATGAAATTTAAATTTTTATCATCAAATTTATATATTTTTTAATATGTTAAAATGTTTCAAGTTATGTTACTCGGTAATTTTCCATTTAGTACTGGCGAAAAATAATTCGCAAAAAATCCTTTTGTTAAAATTGTGCCATCTCTCCCTAATTTTCATTAAGTATTATTTCCTGCATATAATACAATATATTATAAATATGGGGAAATTGCGAGCATTTTAGCATAATCTGAAGCAATTAAGTTCTAATTTTTGTCTAAATGAAGCTGAATTGTGGCGCAACAAGCCACCTTGTTGACAATCATGCACATTATCTATTACCTTTCCACTTGAGAATAAGCCAAAGCTGTATAAATAAGCATCCTAAGATAAATGGGAGAGGTGTCCTCTAAAGTTATAGGCGGGTCACATCAATCAAGGTCATACGCCACCTATCGGAAGGGGTGAACTAGAAGAGGATTATTAAGTAGATTGTAATTTCTTTTGTGTGAATGGCAACGAAATTGCTTTGAGTAGCGGATAGGGACAGCTTAATGCAATAATGTTAAAACTTAGGGCGTGTTCAGCACAACTTACCGGTAACTTACCGAAGTGGGAAATGTTACCGACCGATTGTAGAACAGTACGAAATGAAAATCAAGGTGAATTGTGACGTCATCTATAATTCAACGGGATAGTTTTTATTGGCGCAAAAATTTGCTTTCGTACTTCCCTACAATCGGTCGGTAATATTGGTTACTTTGGTAAGTTGTGCTGAACACGCCCTTAGACTGCATAGCGAAACCGGAAAAATAAAAAAAATCTCTACCCGGTTTCGGCGAGTTTTTTTCTTGGTATTGATGTTAAAGCGATGTTATACACTTAAAATTAGACAAAGGTTATAATGAAAATATTATTTCTTCAATTTTTAACGATGATTTTAATTACTATTTTATAGAAATGTACAATGAAAGCATGTTATAATCTTTTTAATATTAGAATATTAATAATTATATTTGATTTTTTTTCTTATAATGCATTCTCTTCAAGTATTAATGACATAATCCTAAACCAGCCCAGACACTGGATTTTGGCAATTTTGTGACAAACACTCTCGAGCGAACTGAATTTTCAGAAGTCTAAAAATTCTCCCCAATCACAACGCGAAATTTTCGGCAGACAATTAACGATATGAACAGTTCCAACGGTGATTCCTAAACGCTGCGCGCCTATTAAAACAAGACAAAAAAATCATTGGGCACATGAAATTGACTGTGCAGCAGGCTCTAAATTGAACGAGACTCGTCAATGCCGCGTTCATTAACGTACGTATGAGCGCTGCGCGCCCATTTAAACAACAACAAAAAAAAATCACTGGATGTACAAAACTCGCTGTGCAGTAATCTCTAAAGTGCACGAAACTCGTCAATGCCGCAGTTACCAACATACGTATGAGCGCTGCGCGCCCATTTAAACCGAAAAAAACATCACTGGCTGTACGAAACACGCTGTGCAGCAATCTCTAAAGTGCACGAAATTTGTCAATGCAGCAATCACTAACGTACGTATGAGCGCTGCGCGCCCATTTAAACCGAAAAAAAATCACTGGATGTACGAAACAGGCTGTGCAGCAATCTTTAATGTGAACAAAACTCGTCAATGTCGCGGTTATTAATGTACGTATGAGTGCTGAGCGCTCATTTAAACAGTTATAAAAACGTCACTGAATGCATGAAACTGGCTGTACAGCAGTCTTTAAAGCGCATGAAATTCGTCAGTGCCGCGGTCAACGCGCTTATGAGCGCTGCGCGCCCATTTAAACAACAACAAGAAAAAAATACTGGATGTACGCAACTTGTGCCACAACGAAACTCGTCAAAGCTGCTGTCTCTAACGACACTAAAATCCAAAGAAACATCTCTGAATGCACGAAAGTCGCATTGTAGAAATGTCTAAAATGGACAAAACTGGTTAATGCCCCTGTTACTAACACAGGAATCAAACTATTAAAATCTGTATAATTTTGGTCAAAAATACACGATAAAATTTTAAAATATTTTTCTAATATTTGTGAGGCATAATTATGCTAATTTTTATAAGAAAAAAGTATTTCTGTTATATGAATGCGCTACCGTATTAACACCTCACGTTATAATATTAAGTGTAATAAAATTATGAGAAAAATAAAATATAAATGCACAATAAAATGTAAAACGCAGGGAAAAGTAACCGAAACGAACATCAGTACCAAGAAAACAACTGGCCGAAACCGGGTAGGGATTTTTTAATTTTTCCCCTGTTTCGCTATGCAGTCTAATAGCGGTATCATACGTACGCTTTTCGCAGAGCTTTTCCCCCAACACAACATTACAGTCAGCAAAATGGTCCGTGACCTTGATATGAGGGAGAATCTGCTGGCTATTCTTGCTTTCCCGTATTGCACGGAAAATGTTGGTCATTCATTCAGCGCTGATCAACTGACCAATAAGAGCGGAGCGAGAAATTAAATAACCCCACGAAGAGGTTTGAAAAACCTGTTTACCGAACACTCAGCAAAATGAACGACCATGTTTTGTAAAATGCTTGCCGAAAAATCTTTCTCCGTGTGATACAGCTCTAAGTTTTAACATTGTTGCATTAAGCTGTCCCTATCCGCTACTATTGCTTTGTTGTTATAAAATATTACTTTAAAAAGTTGCGTAGAATAAAGTTTGGGTTTGAAATATTATTGTAAGTAAGTATAGAATAAATAAATAAATGTTGTATATTAAGATGAAATATTATTTAATTATGTAATACAAATGTACCTGATTTAACTATTTTTTTAATGCAATTGAAGATGACGCATAAAAATTAGTAAGAAATTAATATGCAAAGACAAAATTTAGTAGTCTCGTTTTTACTAAATTCTTGATGAGCTAAATTATACAAATTGATATACACGGTTGTATTCCCGATGAGAACACAATATTTTTTAATCTTTAGAATATGTATAGAATTTAATAATAAAAGAATATTCAATTTAGGTTCTTTTTTTCATTTATCGAGCGCAGACGATAAATATCCAATATTTTCTTGGTCATAAAAGCATTTATGTTATTTAACTTACAAATATTTCATTCTTTTAATTTAAAACTCATTTCATTTTTACATTTGGAATAACGTTAATTTAAAATGCGTACCTTAAATGTTGTATTATTAAACGAGCAAGTATTGTTCATTCATTTGTTTAAATAAATATTTTGCAATTCTAGACAATAATTTTCCCAAACCCGCCAAATTAGATTTTTTTTTAAATATACAAAGCCATTTGAAGAATTCCTATTAAAATTTCAATCATTAGTTTCAAGTTATTCTCTCATGAAAGATAAATCTCGTTTATTAGTCTTATTGCAAAATATTTTTATCACAACTTTCTTTTGCTAAAAATATGTGTATTTTAAAAAAAGAAGTCGCATTGTCATTTTAGTTTCAGGGTAAAAGTCAATATGGTTTTTAGCATTAGTGCTTTTTCTCCCGAAATTAAAATGATATTGTGATTATTTTATTTTAATGTACATAATTTTATCAAAACAAACTGTAAAAATAATATTTTGCAATAAATCTGGTAAACAAGATACATTTGTCATGGTTGAATAAAAATTCCGAAAATATGCGCAAGAAATGCGCAGATAATAGATATCTACGCATATATGACATCATACTAAAATTCCCCGTATTTGGATTATCACTCTGTCTGTCACTAGCTGGCGCAACTGTGCCAATTTACGACAGAATCCAGCATTATCTTTGTACGCTTGATATGTATGCAGTTTTGGAATAAGCAGAAAATAGAGTTAATTTCTCTAAAAGTTTAATTCTGAATCAAGTATTAATTTCATGGGTTCACAGGTGAATGACGTCAGTCTTTTTCATAATTTTTGTTTGATTACCTTCGCAAAATTAAATACCTAGGTTTGGTAAGGATTATTAAAATACATAAAATGTAAATATTAGTGCAAGAGGTTAAAATATGAAGTACTTGAAAATGTTTTTTTTTTCTTTTTTAAATCATTGAATATCTTAAATGAATAACTTACAGTAGCTCATTGTTTGTTTACATAATCAGAATTAAATATGATAGTTGAAATTGTTTGTCGATAGTGCAAATCATTGAAATTTTGTTGTGTTGTGAAGGTTTTACAGAAAAATGTGCTGAAAAGGTATGATTTGAGGCAGAAGAGGTTTGTATATTTAGACCGATAAATTTTCTCATACACATCTGAAATCGAAATTAAGCCTAACATGTTTCTATCTTATCGCCATCAACTTTTTATAAATAAAATTTTAATGAGTATTAAACGAAAACATGTACATTTTTCGCCAACCAAGTATTTTTAAGGGTTTTTTTTTTCCACTTGAAACGACTAATTTTGGGATTATCACAATTCTGCGGTTGGCAACAGATGAAAATACTACCATGTAACAAAAGGTTGTTTTCTTTGAGTATATTTTGTTAGAACAACGAGTTTTTGTTAACAACGAGTTTCCTGTGCTGTGCCCTACAAAATAATTGGTATTAATATGGTTAGATCCAAATCGGCTAGAATGTTTCATTTAATTTTCTTATATTTGAATAAAAAAGCGCAACCATTATCAGGTAAAAAAGAAAACAACTAAAGAAAAATATTATGATTTTAAAATTCTTTTAATATAAAATTATCTCTAATCTATTTAAGTAATAAAAATAATAGCTGCACATTAATTAAAGTTGGATAGATACAAACCAAATTTTAATATTTGAAATTATCAGTTTAAAATTTATATTTTGACTCGATTGTGTACTGTAATATCCAACATAAGGTATTGTGCTGTGAGTTTATTATTATTATTATTATTATTCAGTGGTCACTGTAATTTAATATTAAATTCAAAGAACTGTTCTAACCATCATATTCATGCATGTTTGTAACTATGCAATTTAAAGTAAAATATTACAATGATATAGTAGAAAGTTTATAATTGTAATAAACTATTAGATTGTTCATATTTGGATAGAAACAAATGGGCAGTAAATATATTTTAAAATATACAACTAACTGATGAAAAGTAAGTGATATATTTTGTATAATGAAACAAAAAACCCAGAGTATTGGTCTTTTCATTTTTTTATTTAAATATAAATAAAAGCAGACAAAACATCACTTTTCTTTAATAAATAAAACACCGAAGACGACGAGAGATAAGACAGGTAATGCAAAGAATTGAGCTTTCTTCGAAAATCTCCGAAGGGAAATAGACAGGTAAAATGCAGGTACTGTTCAGGATCCATAGGATCTTTCAAAGGAAATATAGGTCGTAGTTTAGAAGAGACATACATCCTGAAAAAACAGAAATTATATATGTATATTAAACTCTGGAGTGAATGATGCATATAATTGAAAAACTCTTAAATTAATCGTGCTTTGTATGTAAAATATTACGCCTTTTTATTTAACGTTACGAGATTTTTTGTTATGAAAAGACGTAATTTTTTAATCGATTTTACCTGCAATGACTGATACATTAAAATTATAAAAGTGATGTACAACAGTTTTTTTTTTTTTTTTCTGTTAGCAATGCATTATTTAAAGATACTTAAAAATTAATTACAAATTCATAAATTGACTTTAATAGATTTTTCTGTTTGTCGCTCCAGATGCTAAATCTCTAAATAATCTTTATTGTTACAGTTGTTTACGAGTGACAAAAGAGATGCAGTTAATATGTGCCAAACCACGCTCGCCGAAACATGCCAAAAGATAGCGAAATTGAAACAACGAAACCTTTTAAATCCTAAAAAGTAGAAAATACAAATAAAGAATGTAATAGGAATATTTAGATGAATATATATAGATATATAAGAAATAGTGAATAGGTAATTTAATAATGTTTATGTCTTTCCTATTGCCATATCTTAAAAAGTAAGCAGAGTATTTTTTTTAAACTATTTCCATTTTAATTTTTAAATGACTTAAGAAAAGGGGAACTTCTGTTTTCGGCCGCTATATCTAAATGTCCACTATTTCCTCAACAAACATATTTCAATTTTATTATTATTTTATACTTATTTTTATAAGAATGAAAAAATAATGTATTTGATGCATTGATCCTTTTGGTTCAATATATTTTCTTATTGTGTTTTTCGGGAGTTAATCATTACCCTTATTTAACCTACATTAGCTTCAACTAATCTTCAGAATTTGATGCATTTTTCATTTCAAACATGTTTACTCTTAGTTACAGCTAATTTTTTTACAATTAATAGGAATTTTATCTTTTCTTATAAAAAAAGCAATATTTCTGAAATTTTTCTTTCTTATTTTTGATCTCTCTCCTATAATCATTTATATAGTATTTATATACAATACATATATATATATATATATATATATATATATATATATACACATTTGTGCGCATGTCAGTTTTCTAAATAAATAATTGCAATATGATTTAGAAAGCTTATTAAGGTATCTGTATACTTTCAGAATATTTTTTTCAATATTTGCAAATTTTAAGTTTAAAATTGATAATTATTATCAAACATGCATAGTATATTGTATATTATGTGTATTATAAATATGCATTACATACATTTGTGTGGATACAGAAACATAAAAATAAGTAATTTATTATTATCTATTTTTAAAAAAAGTAGTATAAAGTTAAGCGAAAAATTACTATTTTCTTAAAATTATTTAAATTTAAAACTTTTAAAAATAAATTCATTTTATGTATTAAAATAATAATAATAATAATAATAATTTTACACAGGAATTAAACTTTTTTTATAACAATAACATGAAGATTTTTAAAATTTTAAGTGTAAATAGACAAACAACGCTGAAAATTCCTAAAGAACGTTAATAATTCATAAATTGAAATTTGTAATTCACAAACTAATAAATAAATCAGTATAAAAATAGACTACTTCCCTTGAATGTATCTTTAAAACATATTTTAAAATTTTGTAGTAATTTAGTTATAACAATATTTTAAACAGAAATTTGCTTTTTAAAAAAAGTAAAAAAAAAAAAACACTTTTGAGAAAAACTTTAAAAAAAAAACCTTTCAACTTTGTTTTTACGTTTTTTTTTTTTTTTTTTTTTTTTTTTTAAGTTTGTAAGAAATATAAATATTTAAAAAGCTCCAAGATCATAAAGTTTTCACTCTTTTTTTTTTCTAAAACAATGACATTTATTACATTTAATAATACATTCCCATTAGATTTTATAGATGTTCCATGTTAACTCATCTAGTCTCTAAATTTGTTCCACACTCGATGACGAATGTATTGTATCATTGAATTTACTGCAATTATTATACAGTTTTTTAGGCCATTCATAGTTCTTGCTAGACAATTAACTGTTTTTTTTTTTTTTTTTTTTTTTTTTTTTTTTTTTTACGAATTTCCATGCAAAGAAATATCGATTTTACTCAATTTCACTGGTTCAAAAAATCGTACTGCATAGTATCCTTTTTGCTCTCAACTGATGCTGCTTTGTTCTATGCGAGACTCAGAAAAGTGATATTTCGATAATATTTGAAACATTAATGACATTCTCTTTTTAATAACCACAAGTCATTCACATAAACTATATTAGTGTTTAAAATGGCCTACAGTAGGTGCTAATTGAAGTTGGTGGTACAGGAAAATTGTCCCTTTAGGCAATGAGTAAATGCTGTTGAAAATATTAGTTATTATAAGCTGTTTCTAAAGGTTTAAATATTTAAATTTGGATAATCTTAAAAATGGCCTATAGCAGACGCTAATCAGAGCTGTCTGTACAGGAAAATTATCCGCTAAGGTAATGATTAAATGTCGTTGAAAATATTGGTTATTATAAACTGGTTCAAAAGTTTTAAATATTTAAATTCGGATAATTTTAGTCTGTCATCTAACAGAAAAAATTTATATCACATGAAAAATTAAATTACGTAAAAGAATTTATCATTCTGAATAATTTAAAATAGGATTCTTGAGAGTACATTCCTGAAGCAGTGAGCTTAAACTTTTCCTCGCCGGTAAATTTGTATAAAAATGTTTGAATTGTTGGTTGTGCAGTTGAAAGAAATTACCTTTTGAATCACCCTGTATTAATGATATTATCAACAAAATAATACTCACTAAGAGAGCGAATGGAAGAAGACAGAGTGGAGGAAAGGGGATAAATTAGTATCTTGGGTAAGATGGGTGTCTGGGAGCTGCGTAGGATGGGGCTGCGTAAGAAGGAGCTCCATAACCGTGTTTGGGTTCATCGACGACGATGGGACTGGCGTGGAGGAGAACGTCAGCTGGATTCTGGTTGTCAGTACCGGGTTCGTTGGTCTTGATTTCAGCCCTGTAACCGTGTTCATCAGCAACGTATTCGACTACTCGTTCGATTCCGTGAAGATCCTATACAAATAATGAAACCGAGTAAATATAAGATAATGTACAAAAAAAGAAGAAAATTATTAAGCTGAATTTCATTTCGCGCCAGAGAGGCTTATAGATGCTGATTAATTTTTTAATCAGCCCCATACGTTAATGCTTTTTATTTATATATTTTCCAATTTCTCTGCTTGCATATTTACATCTGAGCACATGAGTTTCAAAACGTCTTATCCCAAACTTTAAAAAATCAAGTTTTCTCTATCAGTCTCTTCTGTTCGTAAACTTAAGTATTTAAAAAAAAAAAAAAAAAAAAAAAAAAAAAAACACTGCAATCTGTACACTACACTTTACTCTAACTTTAATTTACTCTAACACTACAATCAAACACTACAATAAATACAAGATTGTAGCTAGTTTTTTCTAGCTTTACTGGTTTCAATGTGTAGCTTTTTAAGTATTTTTTGCGAAAGTTAGTTTTTTACTAGCTTTATCGTGTATTTCTGTCATTGTAAAATCCTGTCGCGGTTTCACAAAATTTAGTTTTCTGGATAAAGCGAGTTTTGAAACTCACGTCCTTATGTAAATATTTTGCCTGTATTTATTTTGCGTACGTATATCTTACAATACATTTATCTTTCGTACATAGATCTTACAATTGACAGAGATTTTACTGTATTTGTGACATACATACTTTCATACAACAATTTAAAACGCATGCAATATACATATCCTTACAATATATATCAAATACAATTCATATAATATGTATAAAAATGCTTTTTTTCAAATACTTTGTTGCTAATAAGAATTGTTCCATAATTCTGATTCAACTAAAAGTCAATGTAGCTATATTTATTTCTAAGGATATTTTGGAAGAAGGAGGGGGAAGTACCAATATTCTATCAACAAATTGGAAATTATAGCTGTCCTATCATTAATAAAGCTTTTTTGCAACAGTTAAAATTGTTAATCTAGACTAGGCAGCCTCCAAAGGAAGCAAAAACGTGGAAGAAATGTATAATTTACAATCAAACAACGGTGACAGTGAAATGAGAGGAGAGTGTTGCATTTTCACCTGCTGAAACAGAAGGAATTTTATGTTTCATACTTTGTTTGAAAGGAATGTTTATTTTTTAGTTTTAACGCTGAGCAACTGAACAGAATATTATTCCAAATAGTTGATCTTCTAAAAATTTTATGTTACAACTTTTTTTATGAGTGTATATATACACATAGACCATTATTTAATCATCCATTCTTTTATTTCTCATAATTAAGATATTGGTACATGTTTTCAGTTAATATAAATTAACAAACAATGTCAGACATAATATGATGCCAAAATAGATAGACAAAATTGCACCAAGAGAAATTGTTTATTTAGCTGAAAAGAACAACTGTTCTGTGCTCTCAAAATTACTTTATCCTTTGCTATTTTTATCATTTCAAATGTAAATTATACAATGTAAATTCAATATAAATAAATAAAATGCTATGTATGAAAAAACAGCTATTTTATCTTTAAAGAATCATTAAAAAATTCTGACTGTATGTTTCTCCCCCCCCCCCCCCCACAGCAATTGCACATCTAATCATAATGTAATAACACATTAAAGGGTTGTAATTAAGAACTGATTAAAAACTTTTTTTAATTACTGTCGAGAAAATGAAATTGAATAGATTATGTAGATTTACTTCACTAATTATTATTGTTATTAGTATTCACAAACTTTCATTAGTCTTTTATTTAACAATTTTATTCAAATTGAAAATACTGTTATTAAAAAATATTTTATTAAAAGTCGATGTTCTTCACTAAAAAAAATTTAAGCTAGAAAACATTTTATGTCTTAACCGTCTTGGGTCTGTTTATTTATTTACTTTTTATTATTATTATCATTTTTTTTTTTTTTTTTTTTTTTTTTTTTAGTTTTTAGAAAAAAAAATATTTTACGTTAATAACATTAATACTAGCTATCCATATAGATTAATTAGAGTTTAACGAATTTTGCATTGTCTGAAACATAACGAATGTTGTTTGTTTTGTATATTATTAAATTCATATGACATAAAGAAGAGTTTTCGGAGATGTTTAGAAAATGTTACATTACAACAAGATTTAACTTATTTTACAACTTTCTTATACTTTTATGCTTTATTACACTTAATTCTTTCAGGAAAAGAACTTTATTTGAAAGTTAAAGAGTGAAATATACGTTTAAAATAAATGAATAGTAAACGGCGCAAAGAGAATTAAGCAAATATTTATTCTTATTATTACTAACTGCCTAAACGTTAAAAAAGTTATATAGTAAATGCATAGACATATTCTAATATTACTACATGTAAATAATAACAAAAATACTTCTTAAAACAAAATAATACTTAATTAAAAGGCATGTAAAGTTAATAGTGTGCCACATCCGAAAGGGGTAAAATATTGTAATAGCTTCTTTAAGAGAAGTACATTTTAAAAATGCTTAATTAAAGTTATGCTTGACATTTTAAAAGTGACATCTGAGATGCATAAACCGATCTCAATATAGACAAAGATTTCTTACTTTGTAACCGTAGCTTCCTTGAACACGGCCATGTCCATCTCCGGATTCCTTACGGAAGGTGGTGGTACCATAGTCATCATTGGTCTCGTACCCAAAGTCATAGGGCTGGGGCTACAATGACCATAACAGAGTATTAAAACTTGATTTTAAGACTATTGAGTTTTTTACGTTTAATTAGCAAAAAACAAATATCATAAAATGTTTATTAAATCCATTAGATTTTTAAATCACAAGATTTTAGGAACATTACCTTTTGTAAACATTTGAATGACTAATTTATATTAATTTTAATCAATAGAAAAAAATGGCTGGACAATACTTTGTATACAACTATTAAATAATATAATAGTTAATTTCAACACCGCATTCCAGCAAAATGTTTCTCTATTTGGCGCTTGATGCGAATACTATTGTTTGTGTTTTTACTCACTCAACGCCGGTGCATAAATAGTGATTATCTGAGAATAGAGAAATACCTATCATGTAATCCTTTTTGTCTTTGACTGTTTCTGAATTGAATTGGTTTTGAATCAGTATCAGTAAATAGAGCAGTGTAAATGACACGGTACGATTCAATGTGTAAAGCGTCATCAATAGTTCAACATATCGGATAAGAATCTTAACTGTATTAGCACGCATTTGAAGAGAGCAAATTGAGCACTCGCAATTTGGCGAGCCGGATTGTGCTTTTACTCATCAAATGGAGCATTTTGTCACGATTTGATGCAATGGCGAGTGGCAGCGAGAACTAGACACGTGTCTAATCTGACAAAGCTTAAGTAGATGAATTATGTAGGGCTAGTGTTACAAATTTAAAATTTTACAGAAATAGGAAAAAATATTAATGTCATTGATAATGATGACTAGGTATCATAAATGAAGTACCTAAATGAAGCACCTAGGGTAACATAGGTCCTTTGTCCGATTTTACTCACTCTCCACTTTTGTCTTCATGCAGAGCATCGGGAAGAGTAATAAACAATTAGTTAAGTGAGAGAATTAAGTAAAAATATGATTTTTAATTTATATTTCTATTTAAAGTAAGCAAACTTTTTTATTATAAAATTACAATTTTTGACTCTAGATAATCACACTCCACACAGACCCTTGTCCCAATTTCCAACAAAAACCAGATTTTCCAAAATTGTTATATATAGGTCCTTCTCCTAAACACATATTCAATTAATCTCAAAACTAAAGTCGACGTTTCTATCTGATTACATAAAACTTCAAACTAGCTTTATATCATGTTTTTTTTTTTTTTTTTTTTTTTTTTTTTTTTTGCATTCATTTCATTTATAATGTCACAGCTTTAAACAATTAAAAAGTTTTTTAAAAATACAAAATTGTTTAATGTAATCGATTGTCGGTAAAATCGTGATAGTTATAGATACCAAATTGTTTTATTATTTGCTGCCACTAAATCCTGACAGTATACTTCGCTTTATTTAAAACGAGAAATTTTATATGGTTAATTAGTGCAGAGATTACTGTTAGGATTTAGTGGTAGTAATTAACGCACAATCTGGCATCTGACTTTTCCAATAATCCCTTAGAACAAATATGTAAAAGGAAATAAAATGAACAAGCTTTTAATTAAACGTACATTAATTATAGCATGTAAAGGATAAAAAAGTTGATTTACGTACTGGGTAATGTTCCTCATGTGGGGCACCATAGGGAGCTGGAGCTCCATAGTGTTGGGCGAGGGTGATGCCAGCAAGGGCGGCGAAAAGGAGTGCCTGAAAAGTAACAAAATAGAAACGGTTAATTCCTTCCATCAGAGAAATAAAATTCATATTGAAAAAATATAATTAATAAATAAACGGTCAAGTGCGTTTGTAGGGTTCCGTAGAATAAATATATGAATTATTAATTGTATTATACAAAAATTCGTAGCTAAAAGAATAATAAGACTTTGTAAAAAACAACAATGTAAGTTTGGTTTTAGCTGTATATACTAGAAAAGTATGAACGGATATTATTCTAAAAGCTCAAAAAGATATGAAACCTAAGTAATAGAAAATATCGATATTCTATATAGCTCTTTTTTAATCTTATCCAAATTCGTTTCGTTTTTTTTTTTTTTTTTTTTTTTTTTTTTTTTTTTTTTTATGAATTTTATTTGGTATTGACAATAAAAGTAGTATTTATTTTAAACTGTATTCGGCATTTCATAAAATTAAATTCAGCGTATTTTCTTTTTACAATGTAGCTAAAACAAAACCCTTGTTCAAAGTCTAAACTTGGCATTGTACTAACCGTGCTTGAAAGGAGGTCATTTAAAGGAACAATATTTAAATAACTGTTTTTGAAATTAAAAGATGGACAAAGAACATTTTAATAAAGTCCTTTTTAAGTAATAAAATGAAAAAAAAATATATAGAAAATATTTTGGAAACTGCAATGCATGAAGCATTTTAAATTTTGAGTAAATAAATATTTTAAAAGATATTTTAGTTCGTGGTATCTCACTTCTTTGAAAAATTTAGTACTGAAAAATAAGTTTAAAGTCCACTATGCTTTAAAAATATGTTAATAAAAATTAAAAAATTTGGATGAAATCAGACTAAAACGTAAAGAAGAAACCAAAATGCTAATGTAGTCCAACAGTTACACGTGAAGAATTAAATTATTTATCTACATACACATCAAACTTGACATTACTGTAAATTTATCAAAAAAGGTTGTAGTCCTTATATTTATGATCCTTTGAATTTTACACCCATGCTTTTAACAAAATACCAAACTTTTCTTCGGATTTTTTAAAATGTAATACATTTTTATTTTTAAAAACACATTATCATTATTATTAGTAGTATTAGTATAAAAAATATTTTTACATAAAAAATATATTTGACAGATAATAATTTCATGTTTTCCCTCGTCATTCTAATACATTTTTCATTATGAATAGTTATTGTTTAGATAATGTTTTATGTAGACTATGTTTTTTATTTATTTATTTATTTATTGTTACTGATTAGCGAAATAAGATCAAATATTTTTTTTTCCTTTTAATATAACTATACTACAATTTTAGAAGGTATTGTTTATTGCAGTCAGTAATTCATTAAGCAAGATTTATAATATTTGAAATGTGTTTTAATTTTTATAAATTGTTTAAATAATAAATAAATTTTATATTAACAATAAGTTCCTTGAAATACTGAATTCTGTGACTTCAATTTTGTAAAGAGAGAAAAAAAAAAAAAAAAAAAAAAAAGAAAAAGAAAAAAAAAAAGAAAAGAAAAAGAGCAGCTATTTAAATACTGTTAAAACAATCTGCGAAAAGTATTTGTAATGTGTTTTTCGAATTATTCAAAAGAATAGAAATAAAAATAATTACTATTTTCAACTCTAACATTTATATATTATCTTGTATAAACATTTATTGAAAAATATTTTAATAAATTTTAGATAAAATACTATTTTTTCCAAATTAAATAACTACATTATACGGCTATTTGAAATTCATAAATAAGATCATACGTGGTTTTTTTCGTCAAAAATATCACATATTTAAAAAATAATTTAACTTGTAATTCAAAAAATTTATGAAAAGCCTTCCTTATAACAATATCTGATATTAATATGGTACTTCATAAAGCACGTTGATTACGTTACTGAAATTCTTTCAACTTTTTCTTTAAATCAAATAAATAAAAAAAGTATTAAAAAATAATTAAATGTCTAGTGTATTTTTTATTTTTTATTTTTAATTTATTTTATTTATTTTTTATTTTTTGTAATTAAAAAATATATATATTATTTACAATACTGTATCTTTTTTTATATAACAGGCTATTATGAACATCTTTTAAAATTTTGGTCTGATTAATATTAATTTTTTATAAAAGATTATCAAGTATATATTATTACTTATTGACTTGAGTTTTCGGTATGTTTGACTATTGTTTTAAAGAAATTGAATTAAAGTTTAAAATAATATATTAAAAAAAATTAAATGTTTTAATGATAATTTGACTTTCATTTGAATTGAATTAAGAAATTCCTTTTAGTTTTAATAGGAGAAATGTAATATGTAAATCTTATGATTATTTTAATCGTCTTTTCAATTAAAACTGAATATTTTAAAGTGCATATTATATGTTTTATGTTTAAAACAATGCAAAAATTGCGCTCCGTCATATGTTTATATATATATATATATATATATATATATATATATATATATATATATATATATATTTAGAAATGCAATACTTAACACTGTAATCCTAAGAAGAGTTTCAGCAACATAGGTTATTTTAATAATATTATCACAGGCCCGGGCAACGCCGGGCGGATCAGCTAGTTTTTGTACAAAGTTAAGAATATAGCTTTTTAAAAAATTGAATAATTTAATAAATACAAAGTTTAAAGAAAGCAATTGTCCCTCCATAAAAGAGGTTTTTTCAATAAAAACATAACAATGAATGTCAATGCAATAAAGTAAAATCAAAATAAAATTAGGAACATGATGAATGAGTTAAACAAGGAAAAATAAAATAGCCGATTCCGTTAATAAACTGCTGGCTTATCTAAATCCAGAACTGATAAGCAGCAATGTAATGTACATAAAAGAGGTGTAATATACTTAACACTGTAATCCAAGAAGGGTTCCAACAACGTACCTTGATCATGTTTGAGCTTTGCAGAACTGATCGTCTGAATATGCTTTTGGCAGTTCCGACAAAGCTTATATACCCGATGTAGTTAATGCAAAAAAAACCTGAATATTCAAATTTAAGAAACCACCACCCGAACTAACCTAATAAAAATCAAAAGCATTGACATGTGTGGCATACGGTTTGTGAAAGTTTTTTTCCCCCCTCACTTCTCAGGTCAGCCACCGCCTAACTCATAGGTGTGCTCCTAATCAATGCAATATCGATAATTGTTCGGCCGCACCCTGCCCCGAAGTGGACATCGGAAACGATCTGCAATCATCATATTGTGTAAGAAGCAAAATAAAAAAACAAATATGACACAATGTTCATTATTCGTTAACACGCAAAACTTGTTGTTAAAAAGTGTGACGAAAGTTACACTCGACAAACTTGCTCGAATTTTTTTCTTTACTTGGAGCCTTCATTTGACATTGAAAGACAAT
Source organism: Maratus speculifer (assembly GCA_964019185.1). Taxonomy (NCBI): domain Eukaryota; kingdom Metazoa; phylum Arthropoda; class Arachnida; order Araneae; family Salticidae; genus Maratus; species Maratus speculifer. Next base: position 171,986,720 of record OZ025296.1, on the reverse strand, counting down.
ATTTTCTCATTAAAACGGGATTAAAAAAGCAAATTTCTGTTAATAATGAACTTGATGTCTTTATTCTCGGCTATGGTCAAGACCTTGGTTCAAGTTTGAATGGTGTACATTTTTCTGACATAGTTGAAATTTTTGCAGTAAAAAGATAATGACGAATGTTAATTTAATATAATTTTAAAAAAATAAAGAAAGAAAGAATATAAATTAATTAAATTAAATTAAATTAAAATAATCGACTTTCTTTATAAATTGCTGGCTTATCCAAATACACTATTGATAATCATCAATTGAATTATTTAGTATCAGACAGCATCTGAACATTTATATGTCTCCATTTTAGACGATGTTCAACACCTTGTTTCAATCTTATACTGTATAAGTTTGAATAATATGATTTTTTTTTTTTTTTTTTTTTTTTGATAATATAGAAAATTTTGCAATATAACCATAACAACAAATGTTAATGTAATAAAATTAAGTAGATATATATAAATTTTAATGAATATGAATGAATTAAATAATGAAAAATAAAATAACCAACTTTGTTTATAAAAAGAAAAAGCTGGCTTATCGAAATTCGTTACTGAGAAGCAGCAATTGAAACTTTTAGTGACTACCTACGTCTGCTTTCATGTATGTACCTTTAATTCTTGACTATGCTGAAGACTTCGGTTCAATCTTATACTATAGAAGTTTGGATGATTTGATTTACTTTATTTTATTTTATTATTATTTTTTTTTTCACATTGTAGAAATTTTTACAATAAAGATATAACAACGAATGTTAATGTAATAAAATAAAAAAATATACATAAATTTTAAAGAAAATGAATGAATTAAACAAGGAAAAATAAAATAACCGTCTTTGTTTATAAATAGCTGCCTTATCTAAATCCATTACTAACAAGCAGCAATTGAATCTTTTAGTGACTACCTACATGTGCTTTCATGTATGTACCTTTAATTCTTGGCTATGCTCAAGACCTCGGTTCAATCTTATTCTATAGAAGTTTAGGTGATGTGAATTTTTCTCACATACATAAAATTTTTGGGTACTACTTGGTTATTCCATCGACCAAGAACTATCGCCAAATTATAAGATTAAATGACTATAATGGATGACCGTGAATGTCACAATCAATGGCACTAAATATGATACACATGTTTAAAACGTCATCAAGTGAATTTTATTTCGGCTTTTAACTTGCATTTCTATTGATATTCTACTAATAATTTGTTTTTTCGCTATTTAAGATAAAAAAATTATGTCAACATGTATAATTTGGCTATTTGTTTGGCGATTTGTATAATTTGACGAAATTGGTCGACGGGATAACCAAGTAGAACTAATCTTTTCAATAAAAACATAACAACGAAAGTTAATGCAATAAAATTTTAAAAAAAATTAAAGTATATGAATGATTTAAATAAACAAAAATAGAATAACCTTCTTTCTTTAGACATTATTGGCTTATCTAATTCCATTACTGATGTAAGCAACAATCGATTATTTTTATATCTACCTACGTGCTTACATTTATGTATCTCTATTCTCGACTATGTTCAAGATCGAGAAGTTCTATCTTGGTTCAATCTTATGCTATATAATATGAGATTAAACGAAAAACCAAGAAAAAATTCATAATTTAAACTTACATTTAAATTACGTGAATTTTTTAACATTGTAGGAATTTTTACAATAAAAGCATAATAATGAATCTTAGTGTAATAAAATTTTTTAAAATACAATAATAAAAAATTAAAGCATACGAATAAGTTAAATAAATAAAAATAAGACAATCGATTTTGTTTACAAATTGACGGCTTATCTAAATCCACTATTGATAAGTAGCAATCGATTTTTTTAGTATCTGCCTACGTCACTTTTATGTACAATAACACCCCTACTAACTCTGAAACGAATTATTATAGAAGAAAGTTAACGGTACCAAACGATTGAAAATAAAGTCTGCTTATAAAAGATGCATATAAGATATATGATGTATATAAGGTATAAAAGATAACTTATAAAATCCCTTTCGGCATGGCCTATAGGCGGAGGTAGATTTCGAAAAGTTTTCAGCTCAAAAAAAAAAAAAAAAAAAAAAAAAAAAAAAAAAAAAAAAAAAAAATGCCTATTCCTACTTAAATGCCTATTTTGGCAATACATTTTGAATTATATTCTTACTTTATTTAAAAAATTGACCAATACGCTCATTATATAGTTCCTAAATAACAAAAAACTGTTAATTAAATTCGTTTGACAGCAAAATTGAATTTAAAAATGAGTCATAAAATAACCAATTTATTATTTTAATACATCCACAATTCTTTAATCAAGATCGCTTTGAGAAATTTTGTGCGAAGTGCCCACTTTGACAGATTTTTTTAAATATATATTTAGCCTTTATCAAAAATCTGACCAATACGGCACATTACACAGTTCCTAAATAACAAATAACTGTCAATTGAATGCGTTTGAGAGCAAAATTGAATTTAAAAATGAGTCATAAAATAAACAATTTGTTATTTGAATACAACCTCAATTCTTTTATCATGATCGCTTTGGGAAATTTTTTTGCGAAGTGCTTACTTTCACAGCTTTTAAAATATATATATTCACCCTTTATCAAAAAATCGACGAATACGCACATTATATAGTTCCTAAGTAACAAAAAACTGTCAATTGAATGCGTGTCAGAGCAAAATTGGATTTAAAAATGAGTCATAAAATACCCATTTTGTTATTTGAATACCCACAGTTCATTAATCATCTCGCTTTGGGAAATTTTGTGCGAAGTGCCCATTTTGGCAGCCTTTTTTTAAAATATATTCTGCCTTTATCAAAAAACTGGCCAATCCGTCACATTATATAGTTCCTAAATAAGAGAACCTGTAAATTGGATGCGTTTGAGAACAAAAAAAGATTTAAAAATGACTCGGTAAAAACGCAATTTCTTAAATTTCCTCAAATTTTAATCACGGTAACTTCGTGAAATTCTGTTCAAAATACCCTTTTTGGCAGCCTTTTAAAAAATATATTCTGCCTTTATCAAAAAACTGGCCAATACGTCAAGTTATATAGTTCCTAAATAATAGGACCTGTAAATTGGATGGGTTTGAGAACAAAAATGAATTTAAAAATGACACATAAAAAACGCAATTTGTTATATTTAATGAATTTTTTAATGATGAAAACTTCGGGAAATCTGTTCAAAATACCTTTTTTGGCAGCCTTTTTAAAAATATATTCTGCCTTTATCAAAAAATTGGCCAATACGTCGCATTATATTGTTGCTAAATAAGAGGATCTGTCATTTGAATGCGTTTAAAATCAAAAATGAATTTTAAAATGAGTCAGAATACAAGCAGTTTGGATTTGAGGTTTTTTCTCCAACTCCTATTTTTGTTTAATTTATTTTTGCTATAAGAATTCGTTCTATGAAAAACTTGTCAATATAAAAGTTGTAGATATTATTGTGAAGATGTAAAATAAATTTAATTAGATTTAATTGCTTAAGAATTGAGTAAGTTATGGGTTTTTTTTCTTTTTCCTCCCCCCTTTTTCTTTTCGTTTTTAATTTTTTTCATCGGTAAAAATTGGTCCTATCAAAAACTTGTAAATACAAAAGTTTTAGATAATATTAAGTACATTTATATAAAATTTAGTTGGATTTGATCTCTTGAGAATTGACGAAGTTATGAATTTTTTTCTCCCAAAAAACATGTTTTTTTCACCCCTTGAGCCCATTTTTAACTTTATCAAAAATCTGTCACGCATAAACTTTTTCCTCATTTTTTAGAAGTAATATAAACTTTAAACTGATTCGATATCTATTTTAATTAAAAAGTTATCGCGTTTTTTCTGTTTTCACAAAAACCCTCCTAACTTCCACCCCCTTAGTCCGATTTTGCCCATTAACGAACTTAACCGAGATTTTATGCCCCTTGATTTTATGTAAAAGTTTGATGAAGATCTGAGCATAATTATGGAAGTTATCGTGTCTAGAAGAAAGTGATATACACCGATAGATAGATAAATAGATAGATAGATAGATAGATAGATATATAAACTTTTTTACTGATGGTAGTTTTGGGGTCTAGGAGTCATGATTCGTGTAGATCCGCAAAAATTTTTCAGAAATTCCAACATGGGAGACAATGCAATAGATAGTATTTCATACGAAATCTACCTAAAAGATGTCTATAAAATTTGCTTAGAAGGAAGGGGGAGGGGCATCTACATATCAAAATGGGCATTTTTTTTTTTTTTTTTTTTTTTTTTTCCAACAGCAGAACCCATTCGAATTGCATGGAAAATTGTTTTTAGACTAATTGAAGAGTGTAGAGTTGATTTATGTGGTTAAAATTGGGTAATGCCAATGAAAAAAAAAAAATCAAAATTTTGCTTGTTTTTAATTTGTAAATGGCTCCTTAAGCAAATTTTATGTGCATTTTTTAAAAGAAGACATTACTTTTAATCGTTTAATACCAATCATTCTTCTTTTATAATTATTTGATAAATTAATATACGACGTTTGCTTTTTTTTCCCACAACTGTACCTTTATTTGCGGCAAGGCTCAAGGCCTTGGTTCAATCTTATATTGTATAGGATTAAATTTTATGAAGTTTTCTGACATAGAAGAGACCTTTGTAATAAAAAAATTTAACAAAGAATGCTAATGTAATAAAAAAAAAATTATTAAAAAAAATAAATGAGTTAAATAAGGAAAAATAAAATAACCTACTCCGTTTATAAACTTCTAGCTTATCTAAATCCACTAATGATGAGTAACAGTCGAATTTTTACTTTCTTCTATCTTTACAAGAAAAAAGTATTGTATTCGTGAAAATTTTCGAATTCCGGTTTCCAATGAATAGATACGTTTTAGGGATCATCGATTTCAAAACACATGCTTTTACAAAATGTCTGTCTGTAAGTCTGCCAGTCTGTATGCGACATGAATTTTGCGGGCGGTCTTTCTCAAGAACTGATGCACGGAATTTCACAAAAATTTAAATTCAGTTAGATCTTAATATAAGCTGGATCTGATTAGCTTTGGTGTAAATCTCTCAACAGGTGGCGCTGCTATGCTGTTTTTTTTTACGATTTCCACAATAATTATATCTCAAGAACTATTGGACGGATTTTCATAAAACTTCAGATTCCATTAGTGTTTGATACACTCTAAAAGTGGAAAGAGCGAAAAACTCACTTTTAGGGAGAGTGAGAGCCATTTTCACACTTTTTGGAGTGACTTTTGTAAAAATACACTCCTAAAGGAGTGGAAATTTCTACTCTATACAAAGGAGTGAATAATCTCACTCTGAAATCGAGAATGAGAGAGTCACTCCGCTGATGAGAGTGACTGGTCTCACTCCGCTAATGAGAGTGAAAGCCCGGCATTACAAACTTTAAAAAAAATTCCGTTAAAATTTGAACCAATATATGAAGTAAAATATAATAAAAACACCAAAATATGTCAATTTTTAATTTTCAAATGCTCCATTTCATAATATAACCTGGAAAATTACGATTATTTGGTATTAAAACGCACTCTTTTTAAGAGTCAGCAATTACTCTTCGAAAGAGTGAATACTCACTCCGTACGTAAGAGTGACTCATCAGCCAATGAGAAATGTCTTCTCACTTCCTTATACTGATAAGAAAAATGTTTCCGCCATTTTTCGTTTCCTCGGTCACATATGTGGACCTCCGTTAATTTCATTTTTATTAATAATATTCAAACGTATTATAAATTTCGATCTTTGAATGATATGCTTCGATATGTATGATATGAGATAATCCAAAAACCACATTAAACCTTTTCTGGAATCACAATGAAAAAAAAATAATTCAGTAAAAAAAAAAAGTATTACTTCATTAATACTCAAAAACAAAGGGGTTACAGTACATGGATATTATTTACCAATCAAGGGATTGTTATTTATAAAACAAAGGATATTATTTATCAAGGTAAGCTATGTTTAATTTTATTTTATTTTTTTTTATTTATTTATTTATTTTATTTTTTTTTTTTTTTTTTGTTCCCAAAAGTTTCACGTTTATGCAGAAAATCATTTGCTTCTATGATGTCATTTCTTTATTCATTTTTGATGTTATTTCTACGTCAGCTATCCTATATCTTACCTCCTCAGGGGGAAAAATGCTGACACAAAAACATTTCTTTTCATTCGTCATACAATATAAACATCAATTAGCTGTTACATGATTTTATTATTCCGATACTGTTTTAAAGCATTCACTTTTTTTTTCTTTTTGAAGTTAAATGTGTAATTCCAATAGGAATTTCTTATATGGCACGATTTTTGAGAAATTGTTGAATCCAAGAATGTATTTTATTCCGTTATAAAATGTCCATCTGTTATAAACTTTTTTTTTTTTTTTTTTTTTTTTTTTTTTTGTTCTTGACACATGTAATTCTAGACATGTAAAAATAAAACATGATATTTAAGCATTGAAACAAAGTTATTTTTATTCCTGATGTGATAAAACTGCTCTAGTAATTTTAAAAGTTCATAGTATGCCTTATATAAAATGAAATATTTTTAAAGAGATAAATATGCTTTTTATATTAAATTATACATTTATGTTTTTATATTTATTCGTAAAATGCAATAGGATAGATATGCCAGTAATAAACACCCCTGAATGTTTTCGGTTTATAAAAAATAACCAATAAAAATGTAGCTTTTATTATTTTTTTCGTAACTCCCCCCTTACATATTTTATAATTTTGCACTATTGTTCATGTTCATAATTAAATCAATCAGGGAGCGGAAAATAATGTTTTAATTTTAAAGTTTATATATAAATAGTTATTTTCCAGTAATGTAGGCATTGCTAAAAATGCAATTTTGGGGAATTGACTTAAAGGAAAACTTAAATAATCAAGTATTATTTTTAAATTAGACTTATCAAAATGTAATGACACCAAAACTTTTATAAAAAGTTATATTAATGTGACTAATAAAAATTCAATATTTTATACATTTTTTATTATTATTATTTAAAAATGAACGTATGTTTCGCCTGTTTTATAATCTGGCAATCAAACCACTCATGAAGCCGAGAATATTATTTAAGGGCACAGTCAAAGAGGGGCTTATAGGGCTTAACCGTTCACCATTGAAATAAAAACACTTAAGTTACAGATGTCATTAAAAACATATTTTCTGTCTTAAATATTTGTTTACATTTACTTTTTCAATTTTGGTAGCAGATATTTTTTAGAATAACACTTTCATTTTTGGTACCTGTTTTGAAAGCGAATGTAACTTTATAAAAAATATCTGCGACCAAAATCAAAAAAAAAGAAAAAAATAATAATAATAATAAAATAAAATAAAATAAATAAATAAATAAATCAATAAAAATAAATAAAATGTCGAAATGCAAACGAGATATTAGAAAAGTCCCTCCCTATAGGATTTTACTAGTTACCTCGTGAGCGTCTTCGCCAGCAGGGACAGAAGCCTTAAGGGTGTCCATTACTGGCACATCTACTCTGTATATGGGCATAAAAAATTGAAATTAAATGTGACTTTCCATGTCGTTTTATAAATACAGGTTGTATTAATATGTGATTCTCAGCAAAAAAAATTTTAATTACATGCTAAAAAAAAAAAAAAAAAAAAAAAAAAAAAAAAAAAAAAAAAACCCAGAAAATTTGCATTACGAAATTATTAAAATAATATGTAAAAATTAATGGGTATCTGGAAAAAAAAAATACTGATTGATTAAGATTTTAAAACTGTTTAATATCTTGCGCTTATGGGCATTTTAAAACTATCATATATTTATGGGCTACCAATGAAAGCAAGTACAAGGGGAAAGATTGGAATAAAATAGTTTATTTCTGTTAATAATCTTATTTAATTCATAGTAACTTTAATTATGTTTTCCCTTAAAAAGTTCAATTAATGTTACATACTATGAATTAAATAAATATTGTCAATAAAGTATTTTATTCCAATCTTTACCATGCTTGTATTTATTTTCATTGTATGCTCAGAAAGATAAGATTCTTTTAAAATAAACCACTAAAAAACGCACTCCTTTAGCAAGAGTGAAAAGTCACTCCTCCGTCAGAGTGACTACTCACTACTACCAGGAGTGAAAAAACGCACTCTTCTAGCAAAAGTGAATAGTCACTCCCCAGAAAGTGTGATTATTGACCTCTATTTAGAGTGAATATTAACTTCCCAGGAGTGAGTATTCACTCTTTCAGAGAGTCAACGATTCCACTTTTGCTCAGAGTGAATAGTCACTCTAAAGAGGTTGGGCATATTTTGAGTGTGCGATAGAGTGAGTATTCACTCCTCCGGAGTGAATAGCCACTCCTTTTTATTTAGAGTGTATGATTTGATTTTAATTACGTTTTGATATAAATCGCTCAACAGATGCCGCTGCTATTTAGTATTAAGGATGATTATTATAATAGCTCTATCTCACGAACTAAAGCACGAATTTTCATCAAACTTTAGATTCAGTTAGTCCCTAATATAAATTAGTATTCTGTAGTTTTGGAGTAGATCCCTCAACACGTGGCACTACTATGCGGCATTATTCATGATTATCACAATAGCTCCACCCCATATGTTCAAAATGCACAAATTTTCATCAAATTTCTTATTCAGTCAGTCCCTGATATAAATGAATATTCTTTAGTTTTTGGAGTAAATTGCCCAACAAGGGGAGCTGCTATGCGGCATTATTCATGGTTATCGCATTATTGCTATATCAGGAACTAATGTCCGGATTTTCATCAAACATTAAATTCAGTTAGTCTCTGATATAAATTAGTATTGTTTAGTTTTTAAAATAAATGGCACAACAAGTGGCGCTTCTATCCAATTTTTTTACGATTTCTGCGGTGATTCTATCTCATATACTAATGCACGAATTTTCATCAAATTTCAGATTCAGTTAGAACTTGAAATAAGTTGTTGCAGGTTAGATTTTGGTGTAAATTACCTAACCGGCGACGCTGCTACGTTTCATTTTTAATTGTGTTAACATATATGAGATAAAAGAAAGCTTTGTTTTAACTAAATCCGACTAGTACTAAATCCGACTAGTTTAGTATCTGACTACATCTGCTTGCACTCATATACTTAAGATATATATATAAGAAATTTAATTATGTTCTTGCGCTTGCATAACTGATTAAAATCTCATTGAAATAGAACAAGAACACAAAATCATGCAAAGACTTCCAGAATCCAGACTGCTTCAACAAATTTCATCATTTAGTAAGGTCAAAGGTGATGTCTATGTAAGTAATTCGAAAAACGCATAAATACAATTGAATACCAAATTTCAGAAATTACCATCAATAGTTCGAAAATTTTACCACCTGTATAGGATCTATAGATTTGTATATGTACTACATATAATATGCTAAAATTTAATTTCGTTAGAAAAAGCATCGCACAGTTAAGATTTTCTCTACATCAGTTTTAGTTCATAAATGGAAATATATCCGCCATGTTTTGAGCTGCCGTGTATATGATCTACAGAATTTATAAACACCAAGTAATATGCAAAAAATAATTAACTTTTAAAAAGCGTACCACAACTGAAAACGTTCTTTTAACAATTATTGTTCATGAGCAGTACTTTAACTATACACAGGACTGTAACATTGCGTGTAAAAACTATAAGGACAGCAAAAAATATTAATTTTTTTGATAAATTTCAAAATAAGTAAAACTTTTTTCCTTATTATATGCATAAGCATGCTGAAAAGCTAATAGAAAAGTGAACAGAATTCAACTGTGGAATTTTTATTACAAAAATACAATAATTGCACAAAAAAAAAAAAAAAAAAAAAAAAAAAAACAATTTTTTCCTGTGTAAAAACTACAAGAACAGCAAAATAAATTCAACATAATAACCGAAGAAACAAATTATTAATATATTATACGTCCAACTCCGAGTTTAATGATTGCAAATATTCCATCAGTCCTCGGCATCATTAATTTTTGCGACTGTTCGGGATTGTTTTTGTGCTATTCATCATCAGTCATAGATCTCAGTTCCGATGCTGAGGAAAAATGCCTTTGTTAATCTCATTGAAATACACTGCTCAAAACAATTAAAGGATATTTGAAGTTTTATATAAAATAAAGATATAAACGAATTTTTTTCTTGCCGAAAATAGAAGAAGAGAATCAAAAATTTCAAAAAATTTGATTTCTTCCTTCGGAAATTTCCAACGTTACTCGTCCATTTGAGCTGTATCGGCTGAAATAGACATAAGATTATTTATTGCTGAACTTCTTTATTTATAATTATCAGTCATAACTGACTCAATGCATGGGTGAAAATTATGAAGCAAATAATGCATATAATGACTAAACTTTTTACATTCTCATTAAAAGCTACAGACTAAACAATAATCAGGAATTTTTTAGTTTGAAACTGCAGAAGTGTTACTCTTTGAGAAAGTTCTAACATAACAGATGATCATTTACAAAAAATCTTCATTAAAGATAAATCGAGAAGCGAATATCTAAAATTAAAATATTTTTTAATTAAAGGAAATTCGTATAATGAGAAAATCTTTCTGTGTCGTTGATGAAGTAATTAACGTATGAAAATAAAGAGTGTTGGGTCAAAGGAATAGACTCTAACATAAGAACACACATTTTGTTAACTAATAATTATGTATATTTTATAAATGCATATATTTAATTAATAATTATGCATGTTTTCTTAATACATATAATTAATAACTATGTATATTTATGTAGGTATTAATTGTTTTTTAAAAATTTTACGGACTTTTTCGTTTTTGTTTTCTGCTTAAAATAGGAAGATCACCGAAATTCGATTTCGGTTTTGGCTTTAATAGACTTTATTTGGCCGATTCTTAATTTTAAGATTTTCTTTCTCTTTTTGATATTCACGTGCAAATACTTTTGTTGCTAGAAAGGATGTATTTTTATTTGCGCTGTCTTAGAATTGGCAACAACAGTCAGTTTAAAAGATCGTTTAAAAATGTGAAATATCTATTAAATTTAAACTATTTGCAATATTATTTTTTGGCTATTTAAAAAATAACATAATACTTTCCATTTACGATGGTTTACGCATTTTATATAATTCATTATTTAAACATTTTCTTTATCTTTTAATATTCACATGTAACTATAGTTTTTATGACGTAATTTTCAATATTTTCCTGCTTTAACTCGTAGTCGTTAATTTCACAACTGAAAGTGTTTTTCTGTTTGTAACAGTTGCATGTAAATAAATCTTTAATTTGAAGAAAATATTATTTTTTGATCATTTGGAAAAAATTTAAAATAATAACCTTTTCTAAAATATGTAAAAATGTCTGTCGAAATGCTGAAAATTTGAATTTAAAATTAATATAAACCTACACAAAAAATAGTCAAATTAAAAATGTAAATGCAGTTTGCACACCGGGAGTTTCTATTGTATATTTTTAGAAAAAAATGATTAAAATTCCTAAGTATAGTTTTTGCTCCTATAAAACTTTTTTAAAAGAACAATTTTTCCAACTTTAGAATTAAATAGCTCTTTTAAAAAACATTGAATTTGAAAACTGCCCGCATCAGTTAGTTTATTAAACATTTCTCTAAAATATTACCAATTTTCATATTTTTGTGTGCATTAATTCTCTTGATATTAGCGAAGGTGACCTAGGTGACAAAAGATTCATTGTCAGCAGCGGGGACAGCATTAACTACTTTTTTTTTTTTTTTTTTTTTTTTTTTTTTAACCGATTTCAAGGAGGGGGTTATGAAATGATTTTGACCTGTATGTGTTTCTTGTTCACCCATAACTTCCCTAAATATGAACCGATTTTGATAATTCTTGTTTTGTTTGAAAGTATAAGATATCCATGTGGTCCCATTTTAATTTCATTAAATTCTGATGATTATATTTTTCTTAAATAAAAAAATATGTGGATTTGATTAAAAAAATAATGATTTATCGCAAATTATTTTTCATTGTTGCAGCCGTTTTCAAATCGTAAGCATATTAAAACTATGGATTCATATGCGTTAGCGCCAAGATATCGCCAAATTTGATTCTTTTTTTGAACTCGGTTAGTATTTTTTTTTTTAAGTATATTTTGTTAGAATAGAGAAATACATTAAAAATAACACAAAACTCGACATTTTCATATTCCTGCAGTTTTTGTAATTTTAGGATCTAATAACAGTGTTAAAAAATCCGTAATATGTAGAAATGCTGCTCCACACATGACATGGAATGACCCATTCGGTGAAATATTTTAAACCTTTTTTAAATAATTTGTATGAAATGATACTCTATTCGTTAATGTAAATTATGTTTTATAAAATACTAGAGAATCCAACCATTGTTTTTTGGCTTATAGAACATACTGATCTGTGTTAATGATGGGCGATTCTCAAAAATTTCCTATTCGATAAAAATCGTAATCGTAAAAAAGCGCATTCGATAAAGTCATCGATTAATTTCGAGAATCTACAATCGAGATGTTTTTACAATCGATTATTAAAATCTTTGTTATTACATGTTTAAAAAGCATAATTTAATAAATACATGGAAACTGAAAAGAAATGAATTTAAAAAACAACAACAAACCAAAACGATGTTATAATGGAGCCGTAATAGTAGAAACTCATGTAACGGCGTTCCTTGGTTTAAAAAAATTGTAAAGTCGCGAGTAGCAAAATGGCCAAACAAAAAATAATCAAAAGCACTCCTACTGAAAGAACATGGACTAAAAGGATATTAAAAGTGATCAAAATCTTTTATTGATTTTTGTACATATATTGAGATACGATCTACAATTCTCCCATTATTAGAAGACTCTCTATTGAAATTCATTAAACGGACCACTCGGGGGGGGGGGGGGAGCAAAGTAGTGCAGGAGCAATGAAAATGCATAATATGAGTAAATGGTCATTAGGCTTTCCAACAATACTTCGCATGATGGGTGTCGGTTAAATTTATTAAAGAGTTTCCCGCGGGGGCAAAGTGGGGCGGGATGAGCGCGGGAGGTATATAAAATAAAATGGTAATTACAGAGCTTTCTAATGATATATCACGAAAGAGGAGTCAATAAAAGATATAAAAACACTACCCTTAGAATTCCAACTATTGCAACACCCGGAATACAGCCTGTCCTCACAATTTGTGAATTTTTCATACATTATAAATTATATATTGAAAGTCTCTAAAAAAAAAAAAAAAAAAAAAAAAAATCAGATCTGAATTTACAAAAACGAAATGATTTCAAAAAAGTTTGAAAAGCGCTTCTGTAAGGAGGCCAAATTGAGGAAAAGAGAAGAAAGATTCATAATATGAAAGAGTGGTTTGAAAACTTCCGTTGATTTATCATATGACGGGTCCATAAAAAGCTTTATCTTCCACTAAGACCACTCCTCACTATTCCACTATTTTTTTTCTTCTCTGAATACATCCGGAAATCACGCAGCCTCGCTTTTAAATGTTTATATTTAATAAAATATTTTTACCAAAGGGCTCCATCAAAAAATCACATTTAAAATGTAATTTATTCTCAAAATAGCTACGATTTAAAAAATTCACCCCTCATCGCTCCCCTCCCCCCTGCGGAAATTCAACCCCAGGAGGAGAAACGTTCATAATGTGAAAGAGTGATTCGAAAAACATTCCAATAATCAATCACATGAAGGGTCCAAAAAAAGTTTGGAATTTACTCCTCACTCGCAGGTTTAATTTTTCTTAACAGAATACACCCGGAAATCACGCATCCCCCACTTTAAAATGTTTATAATTAGTAATTTTTATTAGAAGGTTCCATCAAGAAACCACTTCTAAAATGATAGTTATTCTCGATATAGCTACGATTAAAAAAATTCACTCCCCACCCCCACCCCACCCCCCGTCTTGAAATTAAACTGCAAGAAGAGAAAGGTCCATAATATGAAAGAGTATTCCGAAACCTTTCCTATGACATATCACATAACGGATCCAAAAAAAGTTTGAAATTTACTCTTCACCCGTGGCCGTAATGTTACTTTTTCTTATCAGAATGCACCAGGAAATCACGCAGTCCCCATTTTAAACTTTTGTATTTATAAAATAATATTTACCGGAGCGCTCCTCTGAAAACCACATCTAAAATGATATTCATTGTCAAAATAGCTAAAAAAAAAAAAAAAAAAAAAAAAAAAAAATCATCTTCTTATTGCTTTCTTCCCCCTCTTGAAATTCAACTCCAGGAGGAGAAATATTCGTAAAATGAAAGAGAGGTTCGAAAAAATTCCGATGATATATATATAACATGACGGGTCCAAAAAAGAGGTTGAAATTTACACCTGTCAGTTCACTCATTTTTCCCAGAACACACCTAAAAATGACGTACCCCCCACTTTAAAATCTTTATATTTAATAAGTTATATTTACCGAAGAGTTCCATAAAAGAAACCTCCACATCTAAAATGATATTTATTGTCGAAATAGCAACCGTTTAAAAAATTCACCCTCTTATCGGTTTTTCTCCCCACCCCCCACCCCCTTTTCCTCCTGAAATTCAACTCCAGGAGGAGAAAGATTCGTAAAATGAAAGGGAGGTGCCAAAACATTCCGATGGCACATATAACATGACGGGTTAAAAAAAAAAAAAAAAAAAAAAAAGGTTTGAAATTTACATGTCACCCGTGGGTTCACTTATTTTTCCTAGACTACACCTAAAAATGATGCAGCCCGCACTTTAAAATCTTTATATTTAATAAATAATATTTACCGGAGAGTTCCATAAAAAAATCCACACCAAAAATAACATTTATTGTCGAAATAGCTAAGATTTAAAAAATTCGCCCCCTCATCGCTCCCTCCCCTCCCCTCCTCCCGCCCCTTAAAATTCAACTCCAAAAGTAGAAAATTCATAATATGAAAGAATGATTAAAAGAGCTTTTGTATATGCCTCTCATTTCAGCAAATTTCATCCCGATAAAGTCAGGCATAACGAGAAAATCATTTCATCGCGATGAAAATTAACCTCGATTGAAATAGGTTTATAGAAGGACTTGTAACTTCCAGATGAAATTTAACCTTGATAAAAGTGGCACTCCGAGAATCTTGTGGTTTGCTGATGAATGCCTTTTTCGATAAGGATGATTTTCGTTCTCGCTGAGAATAGAGATGACGAGCTTTATCGAGGCGTTTTGTCGATGAAGCTTTGTGAAATGAAAGTTTTATCGAAAAACGAAGTACAGAAAGAAGCATGAGAATATGACAATAACTTGTGAAATGAAGACCTAATTTTCAAAGTTTCTGGTATTTTAGTCTTACCATGCTGTCACGTACGTGGTACCCCCCCCCCCCAATAAATATTATTTATTTAAAAAAAACAAAAATTCAAAGAGGGGGCTGGAGAGGGGACGAACATATGTTTAAAACTGTAGCGATTCCTACAATACCTATCAATTTAAGTGTGGTTTTTTTTTCATAGAATCATTCGGTAAATATTATTTATCAAATGTAAAAAAATTTAAATGTCAGCTGCAGGAAATTGGGGGCGAAAGGGTTGAACTGACGGGGGGCAGGGGAGGGGGACAATTTTCACTTTTTAAACCCGTCATATTGTATATCATCTTGAAGATCTCGAATTACTCTTTCATATTATGATGCTTTCTTGCCCCCCCCCCCTTCCGAATTTGGTTCCCACGGCGAGAGGGGGGGGAGGATTTGCATTTTTCGAAGCTTTTTGTGTTTTTATCATTTTAGATCGAATTTTTTAATTGAAAACGTCCTTAGGCGTATTGGAAATTTTTTTGAGATGGAAAAAACCATTGAACTAGCCACATTGTTACTGTAACCTAGGCACATTGTTTTAAAGTTTCTTCTTTGAGGACCTCTTCCAAAGGTGAGGGACTAGACCCCCTCCCCCCAACATACACTTTAAAATATTGCTCATTTTTTTCTCTACCAATTTTAACTTAAAAGTTTAAGCTATATGGCACAAGTGGGGCTATTGACCCCCCCCCCCCCTGTTGGTTATTCACCAACATAATTTTGCTCATTTCTTCACTTCAATTTTTAAAAGGCTATAACTTTGCTTGTATGGGAGCTACTGCGGCGAGAAAAATTATAGCATAGCTAACTTTTCGTCGCCGCTCTTTTTGCAGTTTTACGGTTTTCCCCATAGCACCGGGTTTTTTTTGGGGGGGGAAGGGGGCCAGGGGGGGTTTCATTTTTTGATGTAATATGTTTATTGAAACTTATGCTTCATAAATTACCAATTTAGCATAAAAAAGTTTCTGCCGTCATTCTGGGTCACGTTACGAACCCATACTGTTTTTTTTTTTTTTTTTTTTTTTTTTTACGGATTTTGCAATAAATAATATTTATAATATACATGGAATTTAGAAAAGCAGGAGGTGTTTGTTTGGCATGTGACCACTTACTGATCTTATGTACCAGTAGTAGGAAAACAACAGTACGGGGACAGCCGGAGGCGGGACTGCGGGACCGTCCCACCTCCGGCTGTCCCACCTCCGGCTGTCCCACCTCCGGCTGTCCCACCTCCGGCTGCCCCACCTGCTCCTCCAGCTGCCCCGCCTGCGGTCCCTCCTGCCCCCACCATACATCCCCCTCCACAAACGCCCCCTAGTGGAAAAAAGGAACATTCTATTCTAACAGGATAGGTGAACAACCTTCCCTAATTAAAAATATTATCAATCACATCTCAACATTGAATCATACTATAAGATGAAGATTAAATTTGTATTTGAATTTTAAACAACCGTAATTTTAATGAGTATTATTAATTAAGCGAAACAATTAAAATTTCAGTTTTTAACCATTTTATTTAGATTTCTTCAACTACAAGATGAGATTATCAATTTAACTCAAGAAAGTTAAACATATATTTGAATTTTGCTTGATAGACATCTTAATGAGTAGTATTAATTAAGTAAAAACAATAGAAAATATCCAGTTTTATAGAAAAAGACTGATTTCTTACGATTTTTATCAACTATATGATCAATGTAACACTTAAAAGTTGAAAGTTAAACATGTATCCTAGTTTTTCAACAGCTATAGCCTTAATGAGTATCGTTAATTAAGTAAAAAAACAATGGAAAATATCAAGTTTTATGGAAAAAGACTGATCTCTTACGATTTTTATCAACTTAAGAGAGAAAACTTAAACACACATTTCAGTTTTTCAAACGCTATAACCTTAATGAGTAGTATTAATTAAGTAAAAACAATAGAAAATATCCAGTTTTATAGAAAAAGACTGATTTCTTACGATTTTTATCAACTATATGATCAATGTAACACTTAAAAGTTGAAAGTTAAACATGTATCCTAGTTTTTCAACAGCTATAGCCTTAATGAGTATCGTTAATTAAGTAAAAAAACAATGGAAAATATCAAGTTTTATGGAAAAAGACTGATCTCTTACGATTTTTATCAACTTAAGAGAGAAAACTTAAACACACATTTCAGTTTTTCAAACGCTATAACCTTAATGAGCATTCATAATTAAGTAAAAAACAATGGAAAATATCGATTTTTATAGAAAAAGACTGATTTCTTACGATTTTTATCAACTGCAAAAGAAATTTAAGCATGCATTCCAGTTTTGGACAACCATTTCCTTCATGAACATTATTAATTAAGCAAAACAACAGAAAATATTAAATTTTTAACTGATTTCTTCATATTTATTTTTTTTTTTTTTTTTATATATATATATATAAAATCAGAATACACAACTTAAAATAGAAATTTAAACATATTTTTTAATTTTTGAACAGTCGTTACCTCAAAGAGTTTCAATAATTAAACAATTAACAAAGGAAACTAATGATTTTTTAACGAAAAAAGACGAATTAAACGAATTTGGTTAACTTTTACTCTAAATGGAAATTTCATCATACTTTTATATACTAACTAAGTAGAATTTTAATGCATAAACGAACACATTTCAGTAAATATTCAACGCACACGCAAATATGAAAACAACACCTGCTTCTTGTGACGTCATATTGAAACCAAAAGTTATTCCTCCGAAGTCCCTCACCATACCTTTTCACCCCCATCTCCCCCAATTTTTTACCTTAGGTAGGGAAATGGACAATGCAATGACCTCTCATTCTTGTATATTTAGAAGTCTGGGAGAAAAAAAGAGAAATTTTATACACTCCAATTTCATAACAGTTACCGCAATATCCCAAAATTTTAATTTTGGAAGACATAATCAGTATAATTAATTAAACAAAATAATAAAAATATTATTTTTTAAGATGAAAAGGTGAATTTAAGCGAATTTGATTAGTTTTACAATAGTCTTTTGAACAACAACTTAGAAATATAGATTTCTAACAGAAGAATTAAACGTATATTTTAATTTTAACAACAAAAACTTAACAAGTATCATTAATTCAACAAAAATAAATATCAATTTTAAAGAAAAGACGAATTTGAATAATTTTACACTAGTATTTTCAAAAGCAACATAGAAATATCAATACTTATTCACATATTTCACTTATTCACTGTATTCAGTACTATATTTAATAAATATGGATACAATTTAAGAATTTTCTAATCTATAATTAAATATTAGCTGTATATTTAATGTTACCCATGTTTTCAACATTAGTTCATAAACGTGAATTTTGTATTTTAAATACCATGTATTCAGGTTCAGATTATTTTCACTTGAAAACATACAGAATTTTTTAACAGAGTTTGTTTTTGAAATCATTGAAGCAACTGTATTTAATATTTTTAACACCAATTTTCTAAGATTTTCTAACATTTTCCGATTATACATTCTTCAGAAGTACATTTCTAAATGTTACAATCACTTTACATATCGAAAAGATATCATTGAAGCAACTGTATTTAATATTTTTAATACCAATTTTCTAAGATTTTTTAACATTTTCCGGTTATACATTCCTCAAAAGTTATTATTACGTATTCTAAACAATAGAAAATATTAATTTTAAGAATAAAAAGACGAATTTAAACAAATTTTATTAGTTTTACACTATTTTTTCTCACCTCCAACACGGATATATCAATTTTAACAGAAGAATTAAACGTATATTTTAGTTTTTAACAACAAAAATGTAATAAGTATCATTAATTGAACAAAAATAAATATCAATTTTCAAGAAAAGACAATTTTTTACACAAATTTTCAACTTTGAAATACATTTGCTTACATATATTGTTACAGTATATTACTAAACTTAAACTTTTTAAAAAGTTTGAATGTCTTTACAAAGGTTCATACTTATATTTTTCACGTCTTGACTGCATTCGAAATCTTACAATAAAAGTATACTTTTATTATTATTATTATTATTATTCTAGAAAACCTAAAAAATCGTTTCTTGCTGCTTTAGACACTTGACATATTAAAACTACTCTACCCATATAATTAATCAAATTAGGACATGATTCATCTTACACTTCAAAATTTCTGAATTTTTACAATACTTATTTTCATCAAACTTTATTCTTGATCCTATATATTTTAATAGCACAGAATTTTAACATCTGTTTTTATCTACTTATCAAAAAATTATTAAAACACCCAACAACATTTTCCAAATATGAATATTATCTTTACAATTTAATAATGCAAAACATACACGAATACAAAGTTTAATTTTTACAAACATTTCATATTTCAAATCAAACTATTCGAAATTTTCACAACATAAGAGCAAACATTAGACGAACTTTTTAACATTAATATTGCTTACATCTTTTCATCATAACTTTTAACTATGATAATTATCCATTTTTAGGTTGATTGTCGAAAAACTGTAACTGAAATTACATAAACTTAATGTAAAAAACCATGTTCTCACACAATTTCTTGAAATTCAACAAAGAATTGACTATTACTCCAATACTTATCTACTTCAATCTCGACTCTCGATAGTATATAGATATTGCATCATTACATACTTACAACTCTTTTCAAACGTTTATCAGAAAATCAAGTCAATCAAAGTCTAGTAGTTATTACATACCTGTTCCTCAGAAATATTACTATCATATGAAACAGTAAAGAAAATTAATAGATATTTAATATTTAATAACTTCATACGTGAAATTACTGCTGAATAAGAATACTAATAATCAAAAAAATCAACTGTTGGACAAAAAAATAGTACAGATTACCGAAAATTCAACTACTTAACAATTACTACTTAACAATTTTCTACAAAAATTACAAAAATTAACAAATGAATGACAAGTTAGAGAAATAACTAAAAAAAAAAAAAAAATAATGAACATATTTACAAATTTATTAAAATCACACCTTTTTCTGGATTACAAACCACAATTTCTTGAAAAATTTAACACCGAATTTGTAAGATTTTAATCCTAGTATTACATACACTCAATAAATATTCAAAATTAAAAAAAAATAATTTTTTAGTCTCATTAATAAGCAGAAATTCTATATTAAAAGAATATTTTCATAG
This sequence comes from Maratus speculifer, assembly GCA_964019185.1. NCBI lineage: Eukaryota > Metazoa > Arthropoda > Arachnida > Araneae > Salticidae > Maratus > Maratus speculifer. Next base: position 171,966,220 of record OZ025296.1, on the reverse strand, counting down.
TAGTACTTATAAAAATGAGAGTTTACAAACTGATTTTCATAATTTTATCACATTTAAACTTAATATTTTACATAAAACATTATTTAATCAAATTTTATGCTTTCTAATTCAGTAAAATTCAATACTTTTTTAGTTTTTAAACCAATACCACAATATTTATTTACATCAAACTTGATTCTTCACCTTTTATATTTCCACATTACACACGTGAGATAAATACTAACTTGGATCAGGAGTTGAAGTCAATTGATTCCATTCGATTTTCATCATGTACGCATTGCTCCTACACGAAATTTCTTACTGCTATAATCATCTAATGTATTAAAACTAATCTACTCATATTTTTAATCAATTCATCAGATGTTTCATCTCGCACTTCTGAATTATCGTGCATCAAGTTGCTTAAAATATAAATACTATCTTTATAGTTTTAATGATATATAGTATACATGGTTTATCTTGAGTTAACACTTCCATAGTATTAATCAAATTATATGTTTCATCTTGCACTTGATCTTAATGTTTTCATCTTGCATCTGAATTATCGTCCATCGAGTTTTTTAAATAATAATATATTTATAGTTTTTGATTATACATAGCATGTACAAATACAATCTTTAATTTTAACATTTCATATTTCAAATAACCTATTTCCGAAACCAAGCTATGTGAATTTACCACAATGCTTATTATCATAGAATAATTTGTGTTTCACACTTTTCTAAAAATTATCAGATATGTACCCCTCAGAGAAATTACTATCATATGAATAAATGAAGAAAATTTAATTTATATTAAATGTACACGAAATTGATTGCAATATACATGTATTTAATAAAAATAAATAGGCGATTATTTATACATTAAACCTTTACTAAATATATATTTCTTTCATTATACAGATGTTTCAACAAGATGAACCAAAACAGCAGCAAACTTCAGAAATTAATGATCCAAATGATTCATCCCTAGCACATGTAGCGTTAACGAATAACACATATGTGAGTACTTATATGAGAAATACTAGAATTCGTATATGAAACGTAATTAGAGTAAATACAAAATGATTTGTCTTACTACCTACACTTTAACAAGTGCTTTTTACCTATATTATTGAAGAGAATCCTAACTGTGTCCATTTATTTCTACTACAGATGTGCTCTATTTGCTACAAACACTTCTTAAGTAAATAGAATTTAACAGAACATACAAAAATCTATACAGATGGAAAACCTTACACTTGGAAAGATTACCATAAATGCTGTTTTCAAGGAGACGTGAATAAAAAATGCACACATCATCATATAAAGCATCGTCAGATATATGTAAACTTAGCGAAGATATTCAAAAATTAGTCAGACTTTTGTAGAATTTAGAAATAAAGGAAGATATTTAGGCTATTTATCCATCATATTTTCACAACACCTACCACAATATCTCAAACTTAAAATTTGGAAGACATACACACTGCTGAAAAGTAATTTTGTTATTCTTCTAACCGATATGAATGTATAGATATTATTTTGCAGTGTATTCTTTGAATGCTCACATTAAATATTCTTTTATATGCATATATCGTTGTGTTTATTTTTCTAATACCTATTACATTAATGAAATACATAACATTTTAAGTGAAATAACACTCCCACAACTTAAAAAATGCATAAGAACATACAAAAAATAATCAGATGTATGAAAAAATATACAAGTTTACAAAATAATTTCATTGTTTTCTAGAAATATTAACAAAAAATATTTACAATATGAAAAAATTGCAAAAGTGAAAAGAAAAAACACAAATGTAAAAACAAAAACCACAAAGTGAAAAACTCATAACAAAGTTTTTGAAAAAAAATATTTACAACAAAATTTTTTTTTTACAAAAACCAAAACTTCCAAAAATATTTTTTTCAAAAATTTTTTTTTTCAAAAACATTTTTTACAAAAAATTTTTTTTTGAAAATAAGTTTTTACAAAAGTAAAAAATAAAAAATCACAACGTTAAAAATATGAAAAATTTTAGTTAAAAAAAGTGTAAAAAAAATTGCAAAAAAAGTTGCAAAAATTTCAAAAAAAGTTACGAAAAAAGTATCAAAATTTTTGTTCTTTTTAACGTTGTGATTTTTTATTTTTTACTTTTGTAAAAACTTATTTTCAAAAAAAAATTTTTTGTAAAAAATGTTTTTGAAAAAAAAAATTTTTGAAAAAAATATTTTTGGAAGTTTTGGTTTTTGTAAAAAAAAAATTTTGTTGTAAATATTTTTTTTCAAAAACTTTGTTATGAGTTTTTCACTTTGTGGTTTTTGTTTTTACATTTGTGTTTTTTCTTTTCACTTTTGCAATTTTTTCATATTGTAAATATTTTTTGTTAATATTTCTAGAAAACAATGAAATTATTTTGTAAACTTGTATATTTTTTCATACATCTGATTATTTTTTGTATGTTCTTATGCATTTTTTAAGTTGTGGGAGTGTTATTTCACTTAAAATGTTATGTATTTCATTAATGTAATAGGTATTAGAAAAATAAACACAACGATATATGCATATAAAAGAATATTTAATGTGAGCATTCAAAGAATACACTGCAAAATAATATCTATACATTCATATCGGTTAGAAGAATAACAAAATTACTTTTCAGCAGTGTGTATGTCTTCCAAATTTTAAGTTTGAGATATTGTGGTAGGTGTTGTGAAAATATGATGGATAAATAGCCTAAATATCTTCCTTTATTTCTAAATTCTACAAAAGTCTGACTAATTTTTGAATATCTTCGCTAAGTTTACATATATCTGACGATGCTTTATATGATGATGTGTGCATTTTTTATTCACGTCTCCTTGAAAACAGCATTTATGGTAATCTTTCCAAGTGTAAGGTTTTCCATCTGTATAGATTTTTGTATGTTCTGTTAAATTCTATTTACTTAAGAAGTGTTTGTAGCAAATAGAGCACATCTGTAGTAGAAATAAATGGACACAGTTAGGATTCTCTTCAATAATATAGGTAAAAAGCACTTGTTAAAGTGTAGGTAGTAAGACAAATCATTTTGTATTTACTCTAATTACGTTTCATATACGAATTCTAGTATTTCTCATATAAGTACTCACATATGTGTTATTCGTTAACGCTACATGTGCTAGGGATGAATCATTTGGATCATTAATTTCTGAAGTTTGCTGCTGTTTTGGTTCATCTTGTTGAAACATCTGTATAATGAAAGAAATATATATTTAGTAAAGGTTTAATGTATAAATAATCGCCTATTTATTTTTATTAAATACATGTATATTGCAATCAATTTCGTGTACATTTAATATAAATTAAATTTTCTTCATTTATTCATATGATAGTAATTTCTCTGAGGGGTACATATCTGATAATTTTTAGAAAAGTGTGAAACACAAATTATTCTATGATAATAAGCATTGTGGTAAATTCACATAGCTTGGTTTCGGAAATAGGTTATTTGAAATATGAAATGTTAAAATTAAAGATTGTATTTGTACATGCTATGTATAATCAAAAACTATAAATATATTATTATTTAAAAAACTCGATGGACGATAATTCAGATGCAAGATGAAAACATTAAGATCAAGTGCAAGATGAAACATATAATTTGATTAATACTATGGAAGTGTTAACTCAAGATAAACCATGTATACTATATATCATTAAAACTATAAAGATAGTATTTATATTTTAAGCAACTTGATGCACGATAATTCAGAAGTGCGAGATGAAACATCTGATGAATTGATTAAAAATATGAGTAGATTAGTTTTAATACATTAGATGATTATAGCAGTAAGAAATTTCGTGTAGGAGCAATGCGTACATGATGAAAATCGAATGGAATCAATTGACTTCAACTCCTGATCCAAGTTAGTATTTATCTCACGTGTGTAATGTGGAAATATAAAAGGTGAAGAATCAAGTTTGATGTAAATAAATATTGTGGTATTGGTTTAAAAACTAAAAAAGTATTGAATTTTACTGAATTAGAAAGCATAAAATTTGATTAAATAATGTTTTATGTAAAATATTAAGTTTAAATGTGATAAAATTATGAAAATCAGTTTGTAAACTCTCATTTTTATAAGTACTACTATGAAAATATTCTTTTAATATAGAATTTCTGCTTATTAATGAGACTAAAAAATTATTTTTTTTTAATTTTGAATATTTATTGAGTGTATGTAATACTAGGATTAAAATCTTACAAATTCGGTGTTAAATTTTTCAAGAAATTGTGGTTTGTAATCCAGAAAAAGGTGTGATTTTAATAAATTTGTAAATATGTTCATTATTTTTTTTTTTTTTTTAGTTATTTCTCTAACTTGTCATTCATTTGTTAATTTTTGTAATTTTTGTAGAAAATTGTTAAGTAGTAATTGTTAAGTAGTTGAATTTTCGGTAATCTGTACTATTTTTTTGTCCAACAGTTGATTTTTTTGATTATTAGTATTCTTATTCAGCAGTAATTTCACGTATGAAGTTATTAAATATTAAATATCTATTAATTTTCTTTACTGTTTCATATGATAGTAATATTTCTGAGGAACAGGTATGTAATAACTACTAGACTTTGATTGACTTGATTTTCTGATAAACGTTTGAAAAGAGTTGTAAGTATGTAATGATGCAATATCTATATACTATCGAGAGTCGAGATTGAAGTAGATAAGTATTGGAGTAATAGTCAATTCTTTGTTGAATTTCAAGAAATTGTGTGAGAACATGGTTTTTTACATTAAGTTTATGTAATTTCAGTTACAGTTTTTCGACAATCAACCTAAAAATGGATAATTATCATAGTTAAAAGTTATGATGAAAAGATGTAAGCAATATTAATGTTAAAAAGTTCGTCTAATGTTTGCTCTTATGTTGTGAAAATTTCGAATAGTTTGATTTGAAATATGAAATGTTTGTAAAAATTAAACTTTGTATTCGTGTATGTTTTGCATTATTAAATTGTAAAGATAATATTCATATTTGGAAAATGTTGTTGGGTGTTTTAATAATTTTTTGATAAGTAGATAAAAACAGATGTTAAAATTCTGTGCTATTAAAATATATAGGATCAAGAATAAAGTTTGATGAAAATAAGTATTGTAAAAATTCAGAAATTTTGAAGTGTAAGATGAATCATGTCCTAATTTGATTAATTATATGGGTAGAGTAGTTTTAATATGTCAAGTGTCTAAAGCAGCAAGAAACGATTTTTTAGGTTTTCTAGAATAATAATAATAATAATAATAAAAGTATACTTTTATTGTAAGATTTCGAATGCAGTCAAGACGTGAAAAATATAAGTATGAACCTTTGTAAAGACATTCAAACTTTTTAAAAAGTTTAAGTTTAGTAATATACTGTAACAATATATGTAAGCAAATGTATTTCAAAGTTGAAAATTTGTGTAAAAAATTGTCTTTTCTTGAAAATTGATATTTATTTTTGTTCAATTAATGATACTTATTACATTTTTGTTGTTAAAAACTAAAATATACGTTTAATTCTTCTGTTAAAATTGATATATCCGTGTTGGAGGTGAGAAAAAATAGTGTAAAACTAATAAAATTTGTTTAAATTCGTCTTTTTATTCTTAAAATTAATATTTTCTATTGTTTAGAATACGTAATAATAACTTTTGAGGAATGTATAACCGGAAAATGTTAAAAAATCTTAGAAAATTGGTATTAAAAATATTAAATACAGTTGCTTCAATGATATCTTTTCGATATGTAAAGTGATTGTAACATTTAGAAATGTACTTCTGAAGAATGTATAATCGGAAAATGTTAGAAAATCTTAGAAAATTGGTGTTAAAAATATTAAATACAGTTGCTTCAATGATTTCAAAAACAAACTCTGTTAAAAAATTCTGTATGTTTTCAAGTGAAAATAATCTGAACCTGAATACATGGTATTTAAAATACAAAATTCACGTTTATGAACTAATGTTGAAAACATGGGTAACATTAAATATACAGCTAATATTTAATTATAGATTAGAAAATTCTTAAATTGTATCCATATTTATTAAATATAGTACTGAATACAGTGAATAAGTGAAATATGTGAATAAGTATTGATATTTCTATGTTGCTTTTGAAAATACTAGTGTAAAATTATTCAAATTCGTCTTTTCTTTAAAATTGATATTTATTTTTGTTGAATTAATGATACTTGTTAAGTTTTTGTTGTTAAAATTAAAATATACGTTTAATTCTTCTGTTAGAAATCTATATTTCTAAGTTGTTGTTCAAAAGACTATTGTAAAACTAATCAAATTCGCTTAAATTCACCTTTTCATCTTAAAAAATAATATTTTTATTATTTTGTTTAATTAATTATACTGATTATGTCTTCCAAAATTAAAATTTTGGGATATTGCGGTAACTGTTATGAAATTGGAGTGTATAAAATTTCTCTTTTTTTCTCCCAGACTTCTAAATATACAAGAATGAGAGGTCATTGCATTGTCCATTTCCCTACCTAAGGTAAAAAATTGGGGGAGATGGGGGTGAAAAGGTATGGTGAGGGACTTCGGAGGAATAACTTTTGGTTTCAATATGACGTCACAAGAAGCAGGTGTTGTTTTCATATTTGCGTGTGCGTTGAATATTTACTGAAATGTGTTCGTTTATGCATTAAAATTCTACTTAGTTAGTATATAAAAGTATGATGAAATTTCCATTTAGAGTAAAAGTTAACCAAATTCGTTTAATTCGTCTTTTTTCGTTAAAAAATCATTAGTTTCCTTTGTTAATTGTTTAATTATTGAAACTCTTTGAGGTAACGACTGTTCAAAAATTAAAAAATATGTTTAAATTTCTATTTTAAGTTGTGTATTCTGATTTTATATATATATATATAAAAAAAAAAAAAAAAATAAATATGAAGAAATCAGTTAAAAATTTAATATTTTCTGTTGTTTTGCTTAATTAATAATGTTCATGAAGGAAATGGTTGTCCAAAACTGGAATGCATGCTTAAATTTCTTTTGCAGTTGATAAAAATCGTAAGAAATCAGTCTTTTTCTATAAAAATCGATATTTTCCATTGTTTTTTACTTAATTATGAATGCTCATTAAGGTTATAGCGTTTGAAAAACTGAAATGTGTGTTTAAGTTTTCTCTCTTAAGTTGATAAAAATCGTAAGAGATCAGTCTTTTTCCATAAAACTTGATATTTTCCATTGTTTTTTTACTTAATTAACGATACTCATTAAGGCTATAGCTGTTGAAAAACTAGGATACATGTTTAACTTTCAACTTTTAAGTGTTACATTGATCATATAGTTGATAAAAATCGTAAGAAATCAGTCTTTTTCTATAAAACTGGATATTTTCTATTGTTTTTACTTAATTAATACTACTCATTAAGGTTATAGCGTTTGAAAAACTGAAATGTGTGTTTAAGTTTTCTCTCTTAAGTTGATAAAAATCGTAAGAGATCAGTCTTTTTCCATAAAACTTGATATTTTCCATTGTTTTTTTACTTAATTAACGATACTCATTAAGGCTATAGCTGTTGAAAAACTAGGATACATGTTTAACTTTCAACTTTTAAGTGTTACATTGATCATATAGTTGATAAAAATCGTAAGAAATCAGTCTTTTTCTATAAAACTGGATATTTTCTATTGTTTTTACTTAATTAATACTACTCATTAAGATGTCTATCAAGCAAAATTCAAATATATGTTTAACTTTCTTGAGTTAAATTGATAATCTCATCTTGTAGTTGAAGAAATCTAAATAAAATGGTTAAAAACTGAAATTTTAATTGTTTCGCTTAATTAATAATACTCATTAAAATTACGGTTGTTTAAAATTCAAATACAAATTTAATCTTCATCTTATAGTATGATTCAATGTTGAGATGTGATTGATAATATTTTTAATTAGGGAAGGTTGTTCACCTATCCTGTTAGAATAGAATGTTCCTTTTTTCCACTAGGGGGCGTTTGTGGAGGGGGATGTATGGTGGGGGCAGGAGGGACCGCAGGCGGGGCAGCTGGAGGAGCAGGTGGGGCAGCCGGAGGTGGGACAGCCGGAGGTGGGACAGCCGGAGGTGGGACAGCCGGAGGTGGGACGGTCCCGCAGTCCCGCCTCCGGCTGTCCCCGTACTGTTGTTTTCCTACTACTTGTACCTCGATTTTATATATTTCCCCATCCACTCCGTTACCTTGGGGGGGGGGGGCAGTTTTCAAAATTTAACGCTCAGTTCGAGATTACGTTCGGTTGTTCGTTCAATTCGAGATTTTTTTTTTTTTTGTTGTTGTTGTTTACAAGATTTTGCTGTGCGTGCACACTGCGTTTGGTATATGATGCCTTATACAGCGAGGACCCAGTTCGAGATTTCATATTACAAGATTACGTATAAGTTAGAGACACCAATGAAAGGAGGGGCTCACTAGCGAGCGAATCCGTCGTGTCTTTATTAACACCGACTCATTCACCTGTATTAGACTCTTGATAAAATTGAATCCTGTATGGTATAAAACCAATTGCAAACTGGTGTCATCGAGAAAAATTTTACACAATCGAAAGTTATCGAGATGTTCTATTTTTATTATTATATTGTATATATCTATATTATATTATATATTATGTCTATATATCTATATTATATTATATATTATGTCTATATATCTATATTATATTATATATATCTATATTTATGATTATATTTTTATTATTTAATAAAAAAGACACTGAAAATTGGCTTACAGCTAATCACAAATAATAATTTCTTTATGTTTGATGGAAAAATTTATGAGCTAAAGTTGGGGGCTCCAATTGGTTCTCCCATTTCGGGTTTCCTCGCGGAATTCAAAATAAGACCTTTTGAAAAAAGAATTTTTGAAAATTTTGACAAAGTTCCTTTGTTTTGGAAAAGGTATGTTGATGATGGGTTTTTTTTGTTTTTTTTTTGGTTTGGGAATGGGGGGTAGATTCTTTCCTTAATTTTGTTGATAAAGTTAATAAATTAGATAAAAATATTCAATTTACCTATGAATTAGAAGCGAATAATAGTTTACCGTTTTTAGACACTTTTTTAATTAGGGAGGGTGATTCTTTGAAAAGATCAATTTATAGAAAGAAAATTAATAGCCAACACATTATTCCAAATTCCGCTTGTTCACCTTTTTGTTATAAATTCTCTACTTTCCGTTTCATGGTTGATAGAACGTTTAAAGTCTGTTCTGATGAATTTTTAAACGAAGAGTTGCGTAAGATCCGTGAGATTGCAGGTTCTAATGGATATAAAATAAGTAGCATCAATAAATTAATTAATTATTATAGAAAAGGGAAGCCTAAACAACAATATCCAGGGTTAACAGAAAGATTCAATAAAGGGGGTGATTCTAAAAATTTTAAAAGAGTTTCTTTTCCATATCTGAAAGGTAGTTTTGAGAAATTAAAATTTAAATTAAAAAAGTTTAATATTGATTTGATTGCAACTCCTCCACCAAAATTAAGATGTTTACTTAATAAGCAAGTAGATCCTATTGGACATGATGATCTTGCTGGAGTTTATGAAATACCTTATATTACTGAAAATGGTGACTTATATTATTACATAGGCATGACTGGGAGAAAGTTTGGAATTAGAAAAGGGGAGCACGAATCTGATATTAAATTTGGACGTACTAACACTGCCCTATCAAGAACATATTTAAATGAAGAGATAAAAATATTGTTTAATCAAAGTAAATTATGTTTCATATCTAATTGTAATCGTAAATCTATTATAAGAGAGTCCATTGAAATTTATACGCGTAATAATCTGGTTTGCAATGATACCGTTTCTTTTATTATTCCGAAGTTATGGTTAGAATTAATAAATAAATTCCTCATGAGGGCATGAATGGTGCCTGAACCAAGTTGGAATTTCTTTTGATCATGGTCTATTTTTATTTAAATTTAATTTTTTACAATAGCGCGCGTGTTTTTTTGGTGTTTTTATATCTCTTTGTCGCGTGTAATTTGTATTGACCGTGAAATAGTTTGAAATTTTTATTTTCAGTTAAGTTTTTAGATCATGGTCTATATTTTAATTTAATTTTTTGCAATAGAGCGCGTGTTTTTTGTTATTTATATCTCATTGTCGCGTGTCATTTGTATTGTCCGAGAAATATTTTGAAATTTTGTTTTATTTATATTATGACTATGGAACTTACTTGACGGTTCCGAAACATGTCAATGTATTTTATTTTTACTATAACACCTTTCTTAAGAAAAATTAAAATTGTTATTAAAATGTTTACTTTGATCTATTATACTATATCACTACTAATGCATTTACGCTCTGTAGAAAAACTAGAAAGTGCCTCGCAGTAGGCGACAATGAGAGTGGCTGCGGTGCTGCATTTACATGTGTGTATACTCAGTTAGGTTAAAATATACATTTTTTCCAATCGAACTAATATTTTTTCTTAAGAAACGAAAGAAAATAAAACAAAACGGGTATACTAAGTCCAAATCGAAAACGAAAAAAACCATAACGCACGGGACTGGAATACGACCTGCAGCGAAAAGCAAATTAGTCAATTAGATCTACATAAAAGGAAATAAAATGAACCTGACCCAAAACCCACCCACGGGTCTGGTCCAATTTGACTAAAATCGAGTTACCCGACCCGATCTGAATCTCGTGTAATTACCCCTCACCTTTGCATAAATTTTATTTGCCCTTCGTTGTTAATATTTAATCCACCTATGAGTTGGAAAATGGAAAAAATAAATAAATAAATAAATAAATAAAAGATTTGTGTGACCCTTAACCGAAAATGTTACTTTTCGCGGCCAAAATCTACCCTCCCTTTCACATGTCACAATACATATTTTCAAGACAAACAGGCCTTAATAAATGCATTTCTCGATTAGTGGAACAAGGTCATTGGGTCGACTCGATTCGGTATTGCAAAACGGTAAATTGAGCTTCGAAAGACATCTGAATAAATGGTAAGGTAACCGTATTTCTTTTTTGTTCTAGCGATCATTATCGGATTGTTGAAGAGGGAAAGTGTACGGCTCCTGTTTCATTTTCCATAAAGTTATCTCCGGCTGTTTGAGTATTGCTGAATATGCTTGAATTTTAGATAAATTTATTGGATATATACAATTACTTGTAGGTAGTTTTGTATGATGATAAATTAGTTTTCAACATTACAGATGCTTATCAAGTTTTGAATTCTAGAAATTGATCAGAAGAAAAATGGAATTAGCCCATTTATTACAAGAGTTTTTTCTTGGCATTCTTTGCACCTTAACACTTTGAGGTCTGAGCTATTTCAACTGCATATCTCCCTCTGGAATGAGGGTATTTGGTACTTTTTACGATTCTTTAAACCTTTAACGAAAAAAGCATTTTCATTCCAAAGATATTGAAAAAGAATGAATGACACCGGTAATTGCGAACAAATATATTTGTAAATAAGAAAAATGTGATTTTTCCCATACATAATAAAATGGATTTTAAAAAATTAAAATTCCGTTGTCGTTGTTACATATCGGAGTTAAAATTTTGTGGTTTCGTAGAGAAACCAATGAACGTTAAAAGGTTAAACAATATTTGGAAATTACGTATTTTAACAATTTTTTCTTGTAAACTTCTAACTATTTTTATTCATATTGAAGGAACTATTTAAATGTACTAAAAATTAATATTTTATGCGAAATTATTGAAAAAAGCATGTTTTACAGATTTTTTTTTTTTTTTTTTTTTTTTTAATTTTTTGCACTCGAGAGGTAGCTCTTACTCACCGCTAGTATTGTCAGGTGACCCATGTAAATCGGGGCGCCAAATTCTTTGACACCTTTTGCACTTATTTTGCCGTCTTTTATCACAGACTATTCGACCATCAGATAGAGCGAAGAAAATTAGTTTAAAACACTGATGTCTGGAAGATCCATTTACGCAGAACACTAGTAGTAAGTGAGAATCACCTATCGAATGCAAAGCGTTAAAAGTCCCGCATAAGAAAATATGATTTTTGAACATAGAATTTTACATAGACTTGAATAAAAACTGACTCAAATGTTGTATACAAAAATATCTGAAAATAGCTTTTAGTTATACAGGGTGTCCCAGAAGTAATGAGAAAAACTTTAACGGGAGGTAAGGGAATTGACATGGATTAAGATTTGCATCGCAACCCATGGTCGGAAACGTTTTCCTGGCGCGGTAATGATGACACAAAACACAAGAAACTGAGGAGACGCACAGGAGCAAAAAAACATGTTTATTATTCTTAGTATTCTAAAGTGCCGGGACAGTGCTGGAAAGTGCTGGAAAGTACCTTGTTGCACTCATCGTGGAAGCTCTTGGGGGAAGTTCAGGACATTCACGGTATTTACGAGACCATTAGATTTCCATACGCCGAAGATAAGTTTCCATGCAACACTGCTCGGGGTCGTAATTTCTGACATTTACTTTGATAACGCTCGTTGTCTTTTTAATGTTCTTTTGTATGCCTTTGAATTACATGTCAATCCGCGTATATTTAAGTGAGTTATATAATTCATAAACAATTTTCAACTATATTTGTGCTTTTATGTTCTATGTATGCAAAAACCAGTATTCCTACAGTTTAAAATTTTCAGTACCATTATTTTAAAATAATAATCTTCACCTTATGTAATCGGTAATCCGTGCGATCACTGAAAACATAACGTTGGCAGGAATTCGTGCCATAAGAGGACACATAAATCATCTTACATTAAAAAGGCATCATTCGTTAAAATAACACAGCTTAGTAAGATTTTCTCGTAAAAATAATTCGATTTTATCTGCTTTATTTATTAGTACATAGAAAATGTTTTTGTATATTTAACAATTGTATGTTTATTACAATAATATAACATGATTTAAAATTCTTATTTAAGAGTAAAATGGAGATTATTTGTAATTTTTACGAAGCATATTAATTCACTACTTTTATTAGGTGTGTTCGTAATTGTGTAAATAAGTAGCACCTATAGACGTCGATCAGTCCGTCTGTCCACATATAACAGAGCAAAAATTACCCAACGGAATCATTTGAAACGTAAAATATATAATTGTTGCATAATTGTGCGAGTCATTTCGAATTTTATGAAAATCAGACGCATAGTTTAATTACAAGGACAATCAAAAATATTCCGTTAGATTACGGCCAATGGGAATAAAAAGTTTCAAGTGCATTTTAATGATGTCAGTCTTCCGAACATAATAAAATTGATATGCATCTATGAAGTGTATACTAAAATATACATTCGATACAATGCAAAGAATATATGTGTGTATTAAAGAATAATGCTATGAGGCAAAGAATATCTGTTATTAATTTACAGGTCTGCACAAAAATATTCCAATACATAATGATATAGTGAAAAGTATTGTTTGGGGGACATTTTAATTATATTAAACCATTTAAAATTTTATGAAACAGATATACGTTGATGAGGTTGACTATAAGTTACTTCCTATAAAATAGAAAGATATAGTATTTACGCGGACACACAAAAAAAATTCAGCTTTTATACTGTATCCGAAGTAATGTATACTATTACACCAAGATCTGAGTATTTTTAGAACTTCATTATAGTACAAACGCACCTCATTTGCTACGCTTGACGTGCAATTTCTGACTTGTTTTTTAAATACCTTTTGAGCGCAATTCTCAATTTTCCTTTTCTTTTCTATTCCTTAATACACATGTTTCTGCCTATGAAACTTATGTTGATGTTTTTTAAATACTTAATTTGTAGTTTCTTCCACCTACTTTAAAGTGGAACTCTCCATTCCATTCTCTTTTTATAATGCATATGAAACGGAAGTCTGTCATCATCCTTTCTTTACAAGTTATTTAAAGTTTTCGGAAACTTTCTTTCCTATACCAGTATTTCCTTTACATAATTACAAAGATTCAGAGTCGCATTTTCTTCTTCATTTATGCCCCAAAGATTTAAAGTAATTTCAACTTTCACTTTCTTTGTGAAAACTCAAGTTATTTTTCAATATCTATTCATAACGTATTTCATACCACATAATAACACACCTCACTAAAAAGGGGAACAACGTCATATTTCGACAACAGTTAATGTTTCAGAATGAAACTTATATACTTTTATCCTGAACTCTGAACCTTTTCACGAAGTTACTTGTTTTGAATTAAGTTCCTTAGTTTTAAAAACTGGTAACGTGAGATATGACCGTTATTATGAAGAAAAATGTGAGGCCAGTAATTGCTTATGTAAAAAGCATCCAAACATTTCAATTTGATTTCGTGAAGAACGTAAACCGTAGTAATATTTGCAAGACATTTTCATATTGTATTTAAAATTATATGTATTTTTTATACAGCAATGAAGATGAGGCGACGTTGTTAAACAACTAATCTTTTAGATTGATCCAGTTAATTCAAATCAGTTCAAGAGTACATTATTAAAATGTCTAGATTTGTGAAATTATCTTTTTCTTTTCTTTATTTTTACCCCTTCGATAGCAGGGTAAATGTGTGGCGTTTTTCTGGAATGTTTAGTAAGTAGTAGAATCATACAAAACAGAAACTAGTTTGATAGGTACAATCATTCTTCATAAATTTTAATGCATAATCTTTTTCATAAAATTTGTAACATGTGGATGTCAGCTCAACTCATTTTACAAAGGGATGCTTAGTTCAAGTCTAAGATCTTTTTAGACAATACTTACAGTTAACAAAATATCCGTTATACAGTGCCAGATTTGCGGCCGGGCATTTGGAGAGCAGGCCCAGGGCTCCTGTTTTTCAAGGGCCCCCAAATGCTGCAGAAGGTTTTTCAATATTTGTCAAAAATTTGGTATGGTTTTAATATCCAATGAAATTTTACATTTCATTCTAAATTCTATTACGTTCATAAATTCTATTTTTATAACGCTGTACATTTTTTGTGAAATATCCATTTATTACTTTATCATTTGGAATATTTTCTTTTGTTTTTATCACTTTAAAAATATATTGTATTTTTAATTCTTATTTAATCCTTTTCCTGTTATCGTCAGATTATTTGAGTGTTAATGATCGTAGTTTGCAGGTTGTAGAGCTCCCTAATAATTTAAATAATTGTAGCTTGTTGGTGTCGAAAATTTATTATTAGTTGTTGCATACTTCATCATTCCAGATATATAGACCTGCATAGGAAAAGATAATTTGCACCACACAGTTTATTATAAAACGACTACTCATTTATATTTCAAAATTGGGAAATAATTATTTAAAAGTAAGTTATTGATAATCATGTTTAATTTTTAATGGATATTTTAACGTCAATAATGGCTATTTTAGTAACTATCTTTTTTCTTTTTTCTTTTCTTTTCTTTTCTTTTTTTTTTTTTTTTTTTTTTTTTTTTTTTAGTCATTTGGACCCCTTGTAAGTATCGGTGTCAGAGCCGTGCGAAAGGGGGAGGGCGAAGGAGGTGGTCACCTCGGGCGCAGAAATTTATGGGGAACCAAATTTATAGAACCAACATCATTTTTGGCCTATTACAAGAAAACGTTGGGGAGGGGGCGCCAAATTCTAGCTTTGCCCCGGGCGCAATTTTCTCTTCGCACGCCCCTGATCAGTGCAAAGGGGCTTTTGTAAGCTTCTGTGCTCAGGAGCCCCCAAATTTGCAAAGGAAAATTTAGCGGATTCTTTTTTTTTTTAATTAAAACTGCTGTTTCCGAATAATAATATTTGCTTCATTTAATAACAAATTAAGTAAGCTGAACATAAATAGTCGGAAATAGCTGTAAATATTTCAATAATAATAATAATTTAAAAATAGCTTAGTTAGTAACACGGCAATTTTCCTTTGATCCCGCCTCCTAAATTTTTTTTTTTATTTCGCTTCGCATGTTTTTACTGTAGTAGAGAAAGCCAGACGAATTCAGGATCACCGCACCTGAATGCAGGGCTGAGAGCGCTGACACTAAATGGCGGATGTCAAAGGTAGATATAATAAGTCAAAGGTATTTTTACCAGTCAAAGAAACCTCTTATAATATGTTGGTGTCTAATTTTAATAGACCGTACTTACGTTTAAAAAAAATCCGCCTTCAGCAGCCACCATTTTTTTGACTGCGCTCATGCCAGTATTGAGCGGGCGGTGTTCAGGTTCAGGATACTCAAATACGATATAAAAATAATTATAATTATAGATGACTATGCCTATTGTGTTAATGAGGTTTTAAATGCACTTTATATCACTACTATGTTTTATAATAGCTTATTTATACAGGGTGTTTCAGTTAAACGTTTCAGAACTCCTAAGAGAGGTAAAGTGCATCTGACGACTCGAAATCATATAGCATTGCGGGGTCAGAAATGCTTTCCCGGCGCGCTAGATGGTGTTGTGCAAAAGTTCCGAATAAAAGCAAAATGTTCGTAACTACCTAGATGTAACATTTGGTCAACAGTGGATCGGACGTGGTGGTCCCGTGTGTTGGCCTGCTCGGTCACCCGACCTATCATCTCGTGATTTTTATTTCTGAGGTCATATGAAAACACTGGTTTATGACACCCCTGTTAACAATGCTGAGGAGCTGGTTGCAAGAATCGCAGTAGCTGCCAGAGAAATTCGAGATATGCCTGGAGTATCGAGAATGTTCGGATTTCCATGCGCCGGAGATGTGAGGTGTGCATTGTAGTCGGTTGCAGAAATTTCGAACATTTACTTTGACCCATGTACCTTTTGCTTTTTTAGTGTATTAATAAAGCGATTTTTCACGTACGGTGTCTTTTCTTTAAGATGCTTCTGTGTACATCACCGCTTCAGGAAAACATTTCCGGCCCCACATTGCTATATGATTTCGAGTTCATCAGGATGCACTCTACCTCTCTTAGAAGTTCTGAAACGTTTAATTGAAACGCCCTGTATAGCCAGTGTTCTACAGGCAAAAGAATGAAACTCGAACATATTAAACAAATACTTTTGTATACTTTTACATTTTCTATGTTTTGTTTACTTTTTGCTATGCTAACAATATTCTTTAAATACATTTTGGGTAATATTCAACTTCCTCCAAGCGGTAATTTAAAGTTTTCAAATTAAGTAAATATTTATAAGAATAAAAAGTGTGAAGTTTTCAGACATTAGAAGCGTTAAATTAAACACGTTGTTACGTAGTGATATTCTGAAATTTTCATAAGCTACTTAGTCTGGTAATTTTTTTAATAACAAAGTAGATTTCTGCAGGGGATCTTTGCTCCCCCCCCCCGTCTGAAACTCCCGTGTTCTTACTAAATTCATATTTTTAATTGCCTATTTATTGTGCTAATGGTTATCGCTCATCTTAGATTTCTTTTTTTACACTGTAATTTATAAGGATAAGCAACAGTTGGGACAAGCACTTTACATTATCTTAATATCCCTACTTGCCTGCTATATTTACTTGCCTCTCAACCACAAACACCTGCATCTGATGTATAAGGAACTTTTGTAAATGTAAACTGAGTCATCTAATTTAGAAATCTAATGTTTTACAATTCTTGTTCCGTAAAGATTATTTTGATTGATATTCTATAATATTCAGTGTCTGAGATCTTATCCAAATACATAATCATCTACTCGATAGCATAAATCCACTAAAGTTATCCAAAAATGGGCATGTTTGGAGACTTTGATGCCTTATAGGTTATCATTCATATCCCTGTCCACTGCCAATTAACCTCCCCAGTCCTGATGTCGTCTGGAAGCGACACTAAAAATCAATTAATTTAAATGCTTCTAGAATTGTTACAATTACATCTAGATTTTTGTAATAGGTGTGAGCATGTTTTAAGCATCGATATATAAACTGTTGCATCTTTGGAGATGTTTTATAATAATTTTAATCTGTTTTTTGTAGTGTCACGTAAAATTTGTCTTAGGGCTGAAGAGGTTAACTAAATAGCAAGCGTGATTTTGCACCATAAAGTATTTTTTGTGATATACTTTTACTAGTATCCAAATTCAATTTAAAATCGTAGTGTTACAAATACCGATATTTGACGCAAACCTATATTTCAGATCAAATTACGAATGATTAAATAATCTTTCATTTTCCTTAATCGGATTTTCCGATTAATCTATCGAAATCAGGATTATTTAAATGATTTTATTTTTAATAGACTTCAAGCTGTTACCCTGACTTTGTTTAAAAGAAAGATGAATGCATTAATTAATCAAAAAATTTCACTAAAAGTAGAAACATAAATAATTAACTATCTCTTCATCGCATTTTGTAGGACACAATACGGAATTTTTTATTTATGTGGATTTGCTCAGTCATAAAAATGTGATATTTTGTGCCAATTATAATAAACAATTGCACAAAAGAAACTAATCGGATGCTTTTTTGTGGCAGTTATCTCGGAATATACAGACTAATAAATAGACAGACGGAAATCAAAAAATTCGCATCTCCGCAATAAGCCTAAACTGACGTTTCGGCAAAAAGAAAAAAAAAACTTTTTCTTTCTGTACAAAAAAGCATTAAATTGAATTGAAATGAAATAAGTAATTTTTTCGAGGGAAAAATTATTATTATTATTATTATTATTATTATTATTATTATTATTATTATTATTATTATTATTATTATTATTGACGGGAACAAATCAAATTGCTAATTTCAAAGAATGATCCCGAGCCTGAATGCTGATCGGGCCCGGGCGGGTGAGCCTGTATCATCTCTAGTGTTCTTGTTAGTAATCGAATTAGAACAGCCTTAAAGTGTACAATCCATTGTTGATATGGTTTCCGGTAATATTAGTCTATAGAATATGGAATACTATTTAAAATATCCCATAAACAGCGGTTATATTGTCTTGCCCTTAATCCAAAATACTACACTACCTTTATATAGTAAACGATAACACTTCAGTTATTACCATAATAACACTCATATCTTACGTTACTGGATTTTAGATTAAAGAAGCAGGTTTAGATAAAGCAACTTCGTGAAAAAGGTCAAAGTTTATGACAAGAACTTTTATTCCGAAGCATTCACTCTTGTCTGAACTTAGTGTTCTTTTTATCAAGACGGGTATTATTATATATTTGAGTCATGTCATGAATAGATTTCGATAATTAACCCTTTGTCAATCATCAACTTCGATTTTAAAAATATTTACTCACATGCTAGAATGCATCATTTGTTGCATGTAAATATAAAAAAAATAGGACATACAATAAAAGTTTTTTGATAAAAGGGTTTTTTTTTACAAGTTTGCAATAAAAGCAAAATTACATACGTCTCATAAATAGTCTCAATTTTGTAATACAAAATTGAAAAGTATACGAATTTACCATTGTAAAAAAAATCTATATATGGACGTTTCCACACTGTTAAAACTGGACAAGGAAAGGATATTGTTGCAGCGTATATGGGGTTCTTTCGATCTTATGGTTAGAGAACTTCAAACTCTTGTCTCTTAGAAAAGTAGAAGATAATTTATTTACAAATCTTCAGAACAACAGAGTCTTCGAAACTCACAAATAATACTAGATATTCAAAAATAACTGCTCAAATCTATCGTACAAGTATAGCTTTAGATCCCAGAGACTCTTTATACAACGTCTCAACACATAATAACATTCAAAACAACATAAATGAAACTCAAGCAAACTTGCTAACAAACGCCTTGTTCACTCAATGACTGACTGGTAAATAATAACCACAACAGCTCGTATCGCTCTCCTTATATAGGCTCGCAGCAGGTGCTGGAAATTTTTAGAACCATCTCGAAAAATCCACGGAACAACATTCAATGTATCAGCATATCTAAAGGGGGGGGGGTTAACATAAATAGGGAAGGGTTACCATCGCCAACAATCGCCAAGTTTGTCGCCAACTTGGCGATATATCGCCAAATTTGGCGACCAAAATTAGTCGCCAAAAGTGACGCCAACTTGGCGATATCTCTAATATTTCGCAAAACTGCCATAGACATTCACTGAAAATAATAGACAAGTTTGCTTAATAACAGAGACAATGTAACAAAAACTAATATTAGTAAAGGAATGGAGCTTAATAAGATTATTTACATTATTTTACAGTACAAACACTAACTATTTACAAAATTCGTAACACTACCCCCTCCTCAAAGACTGCACGTCCCGGGCAGTGCAATCCTTGAGTTAGAGGAAAACACTTAAAATAAATAAACAAATAAATAAATAAATAAATAAATAAATAAATAAATAAATAAATAATAAGATTTACATAAATAAGAACTAATTACTATTTACATATTTACAAAAAGTGACTTTCATGACCATGGTCTGAAATTCGAGTTTTGAATTTCTAATCACTTTGGCCAAAATAAGGGGCTAGCCGGTTATAGTGTACGACCTTGGGTTTGGCGTGTGGCGATTTTTGTATGCGTACAACGACGTCATTCAGCCTGTTGACGACTGTGTAAGGACCGTGCCAGTTTCTTTGTAATTTTGGCGACACTCCCTTACGACGTATCGGATTCCACAACCAAACTTTGTCACCTTCGTTGAACTCATGTCCTGTTGCCTTTGTGTCATACCGTGTCTTCATCTTTTCCGTTTCCAGTCCGATTCGGTTCCTCGCTAGACGATGAATCTCCTCAATCCGCGCCTGGAGTTCATCGACATATTCCTCAGGCGATGAAGGAGCATCAGGAGGACGGCCAAACAAAAGATCCGCAGGCAGACGAAGATCACGACCAAAGAGCATTTGAGAAGGGGAGTAACCAGTGGCCTCATGAGTGGCACTCCTGTAGGCAAGCAGGAAAAGAGGTAATTTCTTGTCCCAGTCCTGTTGGTCTCTAGACACCAGGAGAGAGAGGCTATTTAAGATTGTACGATTGAACCGCTCCACCAAGCCGTCCGATTGCGGATGTAGAGGTGTAGTTCGAGTTTTGTCCATGCCGAGTAGTCCACACATTTCCTTAAACACAGCCGAATCAAAGCTTCTTCCTTGATCGGAATGGATCTGAAGAGGAACTCCGTATCTGGAAACCCAGTGTTGAATCAGTATGTGTGCTACGGTTACCGCCTCTTGATTAGGAATGGCGTAGGCTTCAGGCCACTTAGTGAAGTAATCCATGACAACGAGGATGTACTTGTTGCCATCAAATGTTCTAGGAAGAGGACCCAGGATATCTAAAGCAATTCGTTCGAAAGGATATCCTACATTATAACGCTGCAATCGTCCACGGGTGCGCCTCTTTGGACCTTTACGTGCTACACAGGTGTCACAAGTTCGACACCACTTCTCCACATCAGTGCGAACATTATTCCAGTAGAAACGCTCTCGAACCTTTTGCAGGGTCTTCATTACACCAAAATGACCTCCTGTGGGACTCCCATGCAGTTCTTGAAGGACCATAGAAATTCTCGACTTAGGGAGTAGTAGTTGCCATCTACATGTCTTTCCATCGTCAGACTCCCATTTTCGGTACAAGATACCGTTCTTCAAATGTAGAGAATCCCAGAAAGCCCAATAACGTTTAGTCGTAGGATGGTAATGGGCCATGTCTTGCCAGCTGGGCTTCCTGCTGGACTCCTCTTTCAGCTCTAGAATTGGCTTAATTTCAGGATCAGCAAGTTGATCTTTAACGCAGGCTCTCGTCACTCCACGGATCTTGCGATGATGTGGACCCAATTGTAACTTGTCTTACTATAGGACCTTTGACATTAAATTTCTTCTCAACCCGGTCGCAGTATCTACAATTCTCTGAGCAGGGTCTTCTTGAGAGAGCATCTGCATTTCCATGTGATGAGCCTTTTCGATGGCGTATCTCCATATCGTACTCTTGAAGCTTTTGTATCCACCTGGCTATCTGGCCTTCTGAGTTCTTAAAATTCAATAACCAAGTTAGAGAAGCATGATCAGTTCGGATCAGGAATTTTCGACCGTAAAGATAGTGATGAAAATGGTCTATGGCTTTCACTACAGCAAGAAGCTCTTTTCTTGTTACGCAGTAGTTTCGCTCTGCTTTTGACAAGCACTTGCTGAAATAGGCGATAACACGCTCCTGGCCGTCGATTTCCTGGGACAGTACAGCGCCAATGCTTTCGTTACTTGCATCTGTATCAAGTGTAAACTGTTTATCGATTTGAGGATATGACAGAATTGGAGTGGATGCTAAGGCCTCCTTAAGCTTTTCGAAAGCAGCGTCACATTCCTGTGTCCAGATAAATTTTTGATTGGCTTCTGTTAATTTATGAAGTGGTCTTGCAATCATCGAGAAGCCTTTGACGAATTTTCTGTAATAGGTGCATAATCCTAGAAAACTCCGAAGCTGGTGAACATCTGCTGGACGATTCCAATTTTTCACAGCCGATATCTTCCCTGGATCAGTCCTAACACCTTCCGCCAAAATGATGCGTCCAAGGCAGGCGACTTCATTCCGAAACAAATTGCATTTCGAAGGGCTTAACTTCAAATTAGCTTCCTTTAACTTTTGCAGCACCCGCCTGAGGTTGTCCAGATGTTCATCAAAAGATTTTCCTATGATTATGGTATCATCTAAATAAACAAGACATGCTTCATATGACAGCCCCCGGAGAACCGTTTCCATAAGCCGTTCGAAAGTTGCAGGTGCGTTACATAGACCAAAAGCATTACCTTGAACTGCCATAATCCTTGTCCCGTTGTAAAGGCAGTCTTCTCGCGGTCGTCCGGATGGATCTCTACCTGCCAGTAACCGCTCTTCAGATCCAGAATCGAGAACCAAGTGTTGCCCGCAAGTGTGTCGAGAGTGTCGTCGATCCTTGGTAGAGGGTAATTATCCTTTTTAGTGACGTCATTCAGTCGGCGGTAGTCTACACAAAATCTTGTAGATCCATCCTTCTTTCTTACTAATACATTGGGAGACGCCCATGGACTTGTCGATGGTTCGATGATGTAATTTTCTTCCATATCCTTAATTAAATTTTGCACCTCTTCTTGCTTGGCAAAAGGTAATCGTCTAGGGTGCTGTTTAATAGGAGAGTGATCTCCCGTGTCAATTCGGTGTTGTGCCATTTTAGTTCGTCCAAAGTCTTCAGATGTTTGGGAGAATAAACTTTGGAATTCCCTAATTAAATTTTCCGCGGCGTCCATCTGTTTTGGATCTAAGTCTGTATTTTGTAACAAATCCTTGACTAAATTATCTGAAGATTTCTCAGAGTGACTGGAATTTTGACTTATGCACGTCACAGGAGCACACGATGCTATCACCTCTCCTTTCTTGATAGTCTTCGTCTTATCACTGATGTTAACAATTCTGACTGGAATGGTCTTTTTCGAGAGGTCTACTACAGAAGAAACCACCAATACTCCTGCTTGTGTACTATTATCTTCTGGATAATCTATATGGCCAAATCGGTAATTAGTTTCATTTTTAATTTCAGCTGGAACTAAAAATTCTGTTCTTGGATCTAGATTGATGTCTTCTTTGGCTATTACTGTTTGTTTACATTCAATTTCATTATTTAATCCAAAAAGACTTATTTCTTCAAATTTTGAGAGCATTTTGTTATTTTTGAAATCAAGCTTGAAGCCAAACTTCTTCAGAAAATCTAGCCCAATTAAGCAAGGATCTGTTATGTCAGCCACATATGCCGTATGGTAATATTTCGTTCCTCCAAAGTGTATGGTTAAATTGGCCTTTCCATATATGCCAATCTTGTCGCCCGTCACAGTTTGCAGGGTAACGCATGGTGGAGTCCAGATGAGTTTACATTTCAATTTTCGAGCCAAATCTTCTCTTATTATTGTAACATTGGCTCCTGTATGGACAATCATACGGCACTGAATTCCGTTAATAAAGCCTATCACATATAATTCATTATCACCGCCACTCATTTTTGATATCTGGAGGATCTTCAGGTGGGGCTTTTCATTCTCTGGCAACCTCCGCCCCGCGAGATGGCCAAAATTTAGTTTCCCTGCTGACTGTTTGAATTTATCTCACGTTCGTGGATTTTGGGGCAATTTCTTCTGAGATGTCCTGTATCACCGCATCCCCAGCACGTGAGATTCTGTCTTCTTGAACTTGTTCTTCCGTATTTTAAAGCTTCAAGTTCTTGATTTATTTTCCTAATTTCTTTCAAGATGTCGATTTCATTGTCTGAGCTTTTGTTCACCGTTGCCCCTCGGCCTGAATGACGATCTCTTCGGCTGGCTTGTGTAGCTGCTTCCAACTTTAAGGCATATAGTAATGCAGCCTTTAAATCCTGTACATCTGCCATTCGTACCGCTCTCTGCACTTCGGGATCTTTTATTCCGTCTACAACATAGGTTCCCAATCTTTTCTGGAACACCGTCCCCTTTGCAAGAGAAAAAATGCAAACGCCCCCCCCCCCCTCCCCTCTTCCATAATAGTTAATTATTCAAAATGTTAAAATATTGTTACAGATTATCGATATTTTATCTGTGCACCTATTATGAATCAAAAGTAGAAGTTAATTAAAACACCCGTCAAATGTTGTAAAAAACTGTTTATTAAAATTGAAAAATAAACACAAAGCTAATATATATATTATTTAAATATTGAACTGGATGAGGCTGATGGAATTTTAACGCTTTGTTCATGTCATATTCCAATTTCTTTAACATCAATCAAAAATTCTCAGGTTCAAAGATGTCTGTTCGTTTTCTTAGACAGTAAATTAGCTACTGCACGGAATCCACTCCCAGCCAAATCTAATAAAGGGAAAGCAATTAAAATTTTCTGTACTCTCGCTCACAATCCAGGTAGAGAGCTGTATCGGCTTTTGAAGTTAGAACGTTTGGTATCCATTTCTGAATTTGACTTTTAGCATTTGACATTTGCTGTGAGTTCCACGATTTCTGCCTTCAAATATGATGATACTGCTGTATCTGCATTCATGAAAGGATCTAAAAATAAACTCTGTATATTCATGCATAAATATCAATGTCAAGAACTAACAAATATGAAATTTGGTGAAAATCTGTGCATTAGTCCTTGAGATAGAGCTGTTGCAGAAATCGTGAAAAAGGTAGCATAGCAGCGCAATCTGTTAAGAAATTTTCAACAAAATGTAAACAGCATCCGTTCAAGTCAAGGACTAACAAAATCTGAAATTTGGAGAAAATCTGCGCAGTAGCTCTTCAGATAAAGCTGTTGCGGATACCCTGTAAAAGGCAGCACAACAGCACCACCTGTTTAGCGATTTACACCAAAAACTAACCAATATCAATTCATATCAGGGACTACCTGAATATAAATTTTTATTGAATCCCGTGCATTAATTCTTGAGATAGAGACCCCGCAAAATTTATGTCACATACAGGCGGACAGAATCGGACTCACAAACAGACATTTTGTAAAAGCATGTATTTTGGAATCTATGTCCCCTAAAACTTTCAAATCCGTCAAAAACCGGAATTGGAAAATTTTCATGAATCCAATACTTTTTTCTTGTAAAAATAGAATAAAGTAAAATTTTTAGGACATATATTTGTCTTTTCTATAAGCACGCATTTATTCAAATACTCTTGTTCCCTAAAAAGATTCATAGCATAGTTAAAAAAAATGTTTTTTTTTTTTTTTGGTAAAATAAACACAGGTAACGATTGGTTTGTAGAAAAGTGCCTGGATGCATATTTCAAATACTAGATACTGCGGACATTTCTTCTCGGATAAGATATTTTGAAATATAATTTTTCCCCTGCTTTACTTTAAATAAATTTATTTTTGAAAAACAATTATAGATATAATGATTTTTATCATTTTCACTAAGAATAAGCAAATTTCTTAAACTGATTAAAATCATGGGTTCGTCTAAAAATTCAGGCATTGTCGTCATACTTAAGAATTTTTCAAAATACAAGTTAATAAAAAAAATAATTCTGTTTAAAACTTTTAGCCAACCAATTATCGCGAATTTTGTACTCCACAGTTTTAAATTCATAATGATTTTTAATCCGAGGCATAGCGATTTTTCGTGTTCTGAAGGGATATTTTGTCATTTATGAAAGAATTGCAGCTACAATGTTTTCAGCCTGATATAATAAAATTTTGTTCTCCTCGATTTTAGTCCTTCTACGTTTACCAAGGCGATTTTTTGACAGTAAAATAAATTCAATCCAACCCCCACCCCACACCACCCCCTCAGACTTATGTTCGTCTGTATAAATTTCCATTTACAGGTGCAATTAAGGTTTTTGCCATGGACTGAGCAATTCAGGGGAGATCAACTATTTTCGTTATATTAGCTTTTAAATAGTAGGTAAGCCATGACCGCCCCCCCCCCTGATTGTCCTAACGCCCCCCATTTTTCTGTAGACTCGCTATCGCCCCCCTAGAAGACTTCAGCGCCCACTGGGGGGCGGTACCGACCCCGTTGGGAACCTATGGTCTACAAAGTACTGCAGTGAGAGCATTTCCCGTACATTTGTTGGGCAATCAATGAATGCTAAATTTGCCAGACGTTCTATATCCGAGGCAAACTCTTGAAGGGTTTCATTCGACTTTTGATGGCGACTCTTCATTTGGATTCTCGCATAATCTTTGAAGAATTTTTCGCCGAATCTCATTTCAAGTGCACAACTTAAAGTCTCAAAATTGAGTTGCGTCATATCGGGCAATGTTTGCAGCACGTCGGCGGCTTCTCCTCTTAAAGATGCTGCCAGTTGACAAGCTTTCACCTCGTCACTCCATTTGTTCGCTTCGGCTACAGTGGTGAATTGGGTCTTGTAAACTTGCCAGGAACTCTTTCCGTCGTATGTCGACAGCTTGATGCGCACGGGAGAAGCAGGCGGATTCCTAAATTCTTCATAATTACCACTGGACGCTGAAAGCTTCTTCTCAAGATCTTGTACTTTTTTATTTAGCTTTTTATCTACTTCAACTATTTTCTCTTCAATATTACTAACTTCATTCTGAATTTTCTCTTCTACTTCCTCTATTTTTCTTTTCATTTTCTCTTCAACATTACTAACTTCATTCTGAATTTTCTCTTCTACCGAATCTATTCTTTTCTCTACCGACGAGAACTTTTCTTCCAAAGTTTTCTTCATTTCTTCTTGGCTTTTATTAACTTCCTCCTTTAATTCTTCCATTCTCTCTTGGCTTCTTTTCATTTCTTCAGTCACATCTTCTTGGACTTTGTCGATTTTACTCGATAACTCTTCTTCGCCTTTGTCAATTTTATTTGTCAACTCTTCCATTCTTTCTTCGTTTTTATTCATTTTATCCGCCAACTCTTCTTGGCCTTTCGTCAATTCTGTCTTTATGCCACTAATAGCATCTAATAGTTCTTTCAGTTGCACGTCCATGCCTCTTGTTTTCGCCATAAGATCCCGACTCCTGACACCAAATGTTGCAGCGTATATGGGGTTCTTTCGATCTTATGGTTAGAGAACTTCAAACTCTTGTCTCTTAGAAAAGTAGAAAATAATTTATTTAAAAATCCACGGAACAACATTCAATGTATCAGCATATCTAAAGGGGGGGTTACCATAAATAGGGAAGGGTTACCAACGCAAACAATCGCCAAGTTTGTCGCCAACTTGGCGATATCTCTAATATTTCGCAAAGCTGCCATAGACATTCACTGAAAATAATAGACAAGTTTGCTTGATAACAGAGACAATGTACCAAAAACTAATATTAGTAAAGGAATGGAGCTTAATAAGATTATTTACATTATTTTACAGTACAAACACTAACTATTTACAAAATTCGTAACACTACCCCCTCCTTAAAGACTGCACGTCCCGGGCAGTGCAATCCTTGAGTTAGAGGAAAACACTTAAAATAAATAAACAAAAAAATAAATAATAATAATAATAATAAGATTTACATAAATAAGAACTAATTACTATTTACATATTTACAAAAAGTGACTTTCATGAACATGGTCTGAAATTCGAGTTTTGAATTTCTAATCACTTTGGCCAAAATAAGGAGCTAGCCGGTTATAGTGTACGACCTTGCGTTTGGCGTGTGGCGATTTTTGTATGCGCACAACGACGTCATTCAGCCTGTTGACGACTGTGTAAGGACCGTCCCAGTTTCTTTGTAATTTTGGCGACAGTCCCTTACGACGTATCGGATTCCACAACCGAACTTTGTCACCTTCGTTGAACTCATGTCCTGTTGCCTTTGGGTCGTACCGTGTCTTCATCTTTTCCGTTGCCAGTCCGATTCGGTTGTAGAGGTGTAGTTCGAGTTTTGTCCATGCCGAGTAGTCCACACATTTCCTTAAACACAGCCGAATCAAAGTTTCTTCCTTGATCGGAATGGATCTGAAGAGGAACACCGTATCTGGAAATCCAGTGTTGAATCAGTATGTGTGCTACGGTTACCGCCTCTTGATTAGAAATGGCGTAGGCTTCAGGCCACTTAGTGAAGTAATCCATGACAACGAGGATGTACTTGTTGCCATCAGATGTTCTAGGAAGAGGACCCAGGATATCTAAAGCAATTCGTTCGAAAGGAGCTCTTACATTATAACGCTGCAATCGTCCACGGGTGCGCCTCTTTGTTCCCTTTACGTGCTACACAGGTGTCACAAGTTCGACACCACTTCTCCACATCAATGCGAACATTATTCCAGTAGAAACGCTCTCGAACCTTTTGCAGGGTCTTCATTACACCAAAATGACCTCCTGTGGGACTCCCATACAGTTCTTGAAGGACCATAGAAATTCTCGACTTAAGGAGTAGTAGTTGCCATCTACATGTCTTTCCATCGTCAGACTCCCATTTTCGGTACAAGATACCGTTCTTCAAATGTAGGGAATCCCAGAGAGCCCAATAACGTTTAGTCGTAGGATGGTAATGGGCCATGTCTTGCCAGCTGGGCTTCCTGTTGGACTCCTCTTTCAGCTCTAGAATTGGCTTAATTTCAGTATCAGCAAGTTGATCTTTACGCAGGCTCTCGTCACTCCCCGGATCTTGCGATGATGTAGACCCAGTTGTAACTTGTCTTACTATAGGACCTTTGACATTAAATTTCTTCTCCACCCGGTCGCAGTATCTACAATTCTCTGAGCAGGGTCTTCTTGAGAGAGCATCTGCATTTCCATGTGATGAGCCTTTTCGATGGCGTATCTCCATATCGTACTCTTGAAGCTTTTGTATCCACCTGGCTATCTGGCCTTCTGGGTTCTTAAAATTCAATAGCCAAGTTAGAGAAGCATGATCAGCAGGTTTTGGAAATTTCTAGAACCATCTCGAAAAATCCACGGAACAACATTCAATGTATCGGCATATCTAAAGGGAGGGGTTACCATAAATGGGAAGGGTTACCATCGCCAACAATCGCCAAGTTTGTCGCCAACTTGGCGATATATCGCCAAATTTGGCGACCAAAATTAGTCGCCAACTTGGCGATATCTCTAATATTTCGCAAAGCTGCCATAGACATTCACTGAAAATAATAGACAAGTTTGCTTGATAACAGAGACAATGTAACAAAAACTAATATTAGTAAAGGAATGGAGCTTAATAAGATTATTTACATTATTTTACAGTACAAACACTAACTATTTACAAAATTCGTAACAGTATCTATACTAACAAACACTTCCGTCAACCAATGTACCACGACATTTTTGTCCATACAATCATTGTAGGATTACTGTTGGAGATGACGTAAGCCAATCATAATCATAGGCCTGTCCATGCAGACCAATCAAATCACTCTAACTAATGTACATATTAGGAGTCGTAAAGAACGGACATGTGTTTCTTGCTTATTCACAGTTATTTGACCCACAGCGACATCAGCTGCCCTTTCCTTATACTTATAATAATCAAAATGTACTCATTTTTGATTTTTTTCCTAATCGTATAAAAGCTTCGAGTACATATCATTTTAATTCAAAAAACGCATGTACTCTTTTTTTTTCTTTTAATTCTGGTGTAAGAATCTATCAGACTCCCCCCCCCCCTCTCAGGAAATGCATTGCGAGGTTTTTCTGCGAGAACAGTGGAATATTAATGTCTTAATGTGAGCGAGTACGTAGTATGCACTAAATTTTCTGATGTATTCTTCCGCGCTATATAAGACATGTCTTCAAGGTGCAACTTGTAAATTTAATGTGCTTACCTTAAACATGTTTCGTGCTATACGTTCATTATAGAATACGCGTTCACTAAATAATTTCCTATTGATATCTTTAACCCTTCACTGTACGATTTTTTCTATTTTTTATGGAAAAAAAATATTTGAAATCTCTATACTGGTCTAATTGGTAAAATAGTAATAGTAAATATTAAAGTCTACTGGTAAAAAAGTAAAAAAAAAAAAATAATTTCGAAATTTCAGCTAAAATTTGTATATTTTATGACGTGTACCCTATGTACATAATTAGGGGGTTTAAATATTGTATTGCTATATTTTTCAGCTAAATGAGCTTAAATGTTAAATTAATTAATTTTTAATTTTACCTGCTTAACACTCTGCTCTTTCTTTATATTAATATTTTTAAGTACTCCGTAAAAATAGTTAAGGTAAATTTTGTCTTAATAGTTCTGTCGGTCGTTTCCTCTCAGCCCGCACAACTTTGAAGAAAGTCCATAGTAGTTATAGCTGCCACCACCGATATTATTAGGTGATATCGATCACCCACTGTGAGGATCGTGTAAATGTACACCCACGCTGTCAATTAACTGAATTAACAGTTTATTTATACTCTATGTACACAATATAATACACTATATACAATTATAACTCGGATATAGATGATCCGGTTCAACATTAAATTAAATACAATAAACAGTTGGCTGTGTACTGTTCAAATTACACCTTCTCCATCTCATTCTACATACGTTAGATTAACTCTACCGGAGATCAATTTCGAATCTCCCGATACATGGGTTCTCAGACTACGCTATTCGACCCAGAGCACTCAACACAAGGACCTCTGTCCACCACTGCTCTCCAGGTATACTCTCTGAATTCTCCCTTGACTGTCTCCGTCAAAAAAACTGCTCTTCCTCATTCCTGCACTTCCCCAATGGAAACCCCCCTATTCGTGGAAATCCTTTATTTCCCTTCTTTAATAGACGCCCCAGAAGGTCAAACACTCCCCTCTGTCATCTTCTTTTTCATCTCGCTGCACCTGTGCATGCTCGCATGTTCACCCCCGCTTTAGACAAAGAAAGGATGTCACCTTGAAATTTCAGTACACAGCCCATACAATACATAAGATATTAAAATAACAAATAACATAAATTCCAGTTTTACAGCAGATGTTTTCTCAGAATCTGACAAGTTTCATCGACTTTTTTTGTTTCCAAATAACAAATTCTTTTGTTTGTCATATGCGGCCACTTGACATGGACAAAATAAGTGTTATTCCATTCTTTGGACTGTTCTAGACAAGCTACAGCCATCTTGTTGGTCAAATTTATGGCACATAATGATAATAGCAGTTTTTTTAGCTATGTGCCAGATGGGGCACATGGTGCAGTAAAGGGTTAATATGCGATTAGAGTAACCAAAGACTATATTAATATTTAACGGCAAGATTATTTTTCTGTCCAGATTGTCATTCATAGTTGAAAATATCATGTACTCGTTTCTAAAGCAATTTTTACTCAAAAAAGAGAGAGAGAGTGCGCAGAAGTTTTTATTTTAAAGTAAATTGTTCTTAACAGTGCAATCGTTTTAGTTTTACAAAATTTTCGAAGTTCATTTTAGGAATAACGATAAAAAATTGCTCAAATGGTAAAGAAAACTTTGCCTTGAAAAATTTATCTGGTATCGCCGTCTGTGTCAGAATTCTGAACAAATTAAGTTAACTGATGTGTTGGAAAATAAGCAATGAATTAAATCATCTCTTGGGGTCTCAGGAGTCTTAATTTTTACCTGGAGGTGCAATTTAGCAACAAGTCACATTTAATTTTTTTTTTATACAAGGAAGGTCTCCATACGGGCATACTCAGAAAAATCTGAAAAAATTACAGAATGTTCTTCTCATACAGTTATATATGTTTATAAAAAAAATTTCGGCGGAACCTCCTTATAACGTCCGTAAAAAAATAATAAAAATTTCTTTTATTTGGCGGTTTATCTCCGGTTGGCGAAAAAACGAAATTTTGAAAAATACGCTTTTACGCTTCGAATACTTTTTAAAGAAAAAACTTTCTATGTTCAATTTATTTAAATAAGTTTAGTTTAAGTAATTTTAGTTTTGCATTTTTACTTTACTTTAAGTGTAATTTTGTCATATAGGTTTATATGTACTTATAACAAAATGAAATTAATATATTTTATCATTTAAAACACAATTTAAATTGAATAGAAAACGGTTACTTGGCCGTGAAATGGAGCTTTCTCATTGGTTGAAATAGAGATATTATATACAAGCGGTAGAGTACGTTGCAACAAAATGCAGCAGATTTTTAACAGTGTATGACACGGTCAATTCGCCGCGCTATGGAGCATTCTCATTGGTCAGAAGAGAGATATTCTATAAAAGTAGTGGAGTGACGTTGCAGTAAATGCTGCAGATTTTTAACAGTGAAGTCAATTAAAATCAATTTTCAGATTCGTTAAAATCGTCTGCTTTTGGCGAGGAAATGCACTGCTTGCCAAATCCCGCGTCGCTTTCAGCTTTTCACGCCAATTATTCCAAACTATTTTATTTTTTTACATATCTAATAATGTAATTCCGCCGTTAATTTTAACTGATCCTTTATTACCTACATGAGTAGTTTAATTCGTATTTTTTTCAAAAAATTCTGAGTATGCCCCCAATGGAGACCTTCCTTGTTAGTCCCTATGACACATAAATGCTTGAAATTTTTAATATAAACAACTTAATATATATTCTATTCAAAATAATGCTTTTAATATTCTATATTGAAAGTTTATTTGGTACTACTAGGTTATCCCGTCGACCGAAAAATTATCACCAAACTATAAGATTAAATGCCAATAATGGATTATTATGAATGTCACATTCAATGACATTAAATACGATTCACGTGTTTAAAATGTCATTAAGTGATTTTTATTTCGACTTTTTATTAATATTCTACTAATTATTTGTTTTTTTTTTTTTTTTCGTTATTTAAAATAAAAATTATGTCAATATGTATAATTTGGCTATTAGTTTGGCGATTTGTATAATTTGGCGAAATTGGTCGACGGAATAACAGAGTAGTGCTGTTTATTTTTTAAAGTTTAATTTAGATAAAAAATTTAAACTTGTTCTTTGACTGCGCGCAACATTACTCAAAAACTAATAAAGCAATTTGCATCAAACTTGTTAAATATCTTGGTTTTAAGTTAAAAAATAACTTATATTTCAAATTTATTGCTACAATTGCAGTAATCATTTAAAAGTGGCAATTTTTGAATAAAAGGGGTTTTAGAACTTTAAAATATAAATTAAAATTTTAAATAAATAAATAAATAAATTGCTTTCAGGGGCGTGCCGACCCAGTGTGCGAAGTGTGCGACGCACACAGGCGCCGAAGTAGTAAGGGCGCCAAAAATTTCAGTTAAAAGCAAATATATATATTTTTAATCTTTAACTTAATTATTCTAAAATTTATCGCCTTTTCTTGACATCTGAATTGTGTTTCGTCTTGCTTATAAACATTCAATTAAAAAATATATATATTCCGTTTTATTTTATTACCGAGTACTTTAATTAGTGATTTAAACACAGACCTATTCAATCTTTATAAACAGAGACGCATCTCATTTGGTTGCAAACTATGAAAGGTGCCAAAATTCTCAGAATGAGGCGCCTCTGTGATTAGTACTAAGTGTTCATTGGATAAGTATAAAGAAGGAAAACGGCGGTCTAATTCCCCACCCTTAATTTTCATAAATGGGTTTTTCATGCAGAATTATCAGATTTCATTCAAATTTTAGACAAAGGATAATTCTGACGAGGGCACCGCCATAATTAACTTTGGGAGTTCATTGTTAAGTATAAAGAAGGGGAACGGAGGACTAAACCCCTGCCTTTAATTTAGATAAATGGGATTTTCGAGCAGAATTATCAGATTTCATTTAAATTTTAGACATAGGATTATTCTCATGAAGAAAAATCTATGATTACTTTTGCGAGTTCATTAGATAAGTCTAAAAGGGGAAAAATGGGAGGTAACCGTCCCGCCTCTTAATTTAGGTTATTGGGTTTTTCACGCAGAAATTACCGATTTGCTTCAAATTTCGGATATAGATTCATTCTAATAACGTGCCTCCTTAATTTGTTTTGGGAATTCATTGGATAAGTATAAATGGAGTATCGGTGGGGCTTCCCCTCTTAATTTATGTTAATGGTTTTTCTTGCAGAATTAAGAGATGTGCTTCAGTTTTTGGATGCAGGTTCATAGTGATAAGATGCTTCCCTAATTGACCATGGGGTTCTTTTTACTTACCCATCATACGTAGTATAGGGTAAGTCTTGCAATCGTTTTGAAAATCGAAAAATTTTTTTTCACGGATTTACACGTTTTAGATAGTGGAGATTCCGAAAAACATATTCTTAGAAAAAAAAAAATTGCCGTCCGTCTGTCTGTCTGTCTGTCCGTCTGTCTGTCTGTCTGTCTGTCTGTCTGTAAACGCTCTATCTCCAGAACAAATTGAGATAGAGACTTGAAATTTTGTATGTAGTTAGTATGTAAGAATGGGACGAACCCTATTTAATATCAGCAACCTCGATTATCCGGAACTATTTTTTTCGGACTCTCGAAAATTTCGTTCTGATGAAAGGTATATAAAATTTTTCGAATTTTTTTGGTCTAAGGAATGGACATAAAAGGCAATAAAATAACACACATTTTCCATATAAAACGAAGTCGATCGGATTATTAGTTGCCGAGATATTTGTAATCCTGTTTTCCACATTCTTCGATTTTTCATGACCCTGTATTTCATTCAAATTTCAATTCAGAGGTATATTTTAATTGGAAATGAGACGCTTAATCCGACGCAGTTAATTGTTAGTTAATAGAGTTATTATTTTTGGAGTTATAAGGATGTTTCTTTTACGCAGTTCGGTACTACTTGAGTAGTTTGGCGTTTTATATAATTTATCGAAATTGGTACATCAGCAGTTCTTTAATATAGCATTACTATGTATATTAACAATATTTAAATTTTGTTTATGAATTGCAATGCATTGTATAAATAGTTTTCGCATGTTTTATTTTCATATACATATCCATGATGGGTAAGTGTTACGGTGGCCCCCAACGACTAGTTTAAGTATAAAGTGGATACGGGCGATTACGCCTCTCGTTAAATTTGATACATGAGTTTTTATGTAGAATTATCCGATTTCCTTTAAATTTTGGATGTAGGTTCTTTCTGATAAGGCGAATCTCTTAATAGTTTTGGAAGTTTAAAGGTCAAGTATAAAGGAGGAGGGTATAAAAAATCTATATCCAAAATTCAGAGCAAATAGGATAATTCTTCTTAAAACACATTTATATAACTTGTCTTAAATTATATAAATGTGTTTTTATGAAGAATTATCCGATTTGCACTGAATTTCGGATATAGATTTTTTATATGATAAAGTATATCCCTGATTAGTTTAAGGGGTTCAATGATTAAGTATAAAAAGAGGAAATGGGGGGGGGAGTATTTCCCCAATTAATTTGTTTTTCGAACGGCACGAACTTGAAAATATAAAGCTATAATGTACAATTAGTATGCATAGTCTGTGAGCTCAATACCATCAGTTTAACTGGGCAATATCTTTTTTAATTATTTTTAAATCTTAATATATACGTGGACGCAGCCAATACTGGTAATTACATGGAGCTACGGACGAGGCCGCCACAGTGCACTCAAGGGACCCAATTTGGCCATTTTCCGCGGCACTTTATTTTTAAATAGCGATCATCGACTTACTGTAAAATTTCTGTCATAAATAAGATAAAATCTATTATTTGGAAATATTGGTAAAAACCTTCCCTGCGATAATCAGGCCATAGAAATAGGGTAGACTTATGCGTCCCAAGTGTTTTACGCGATGCGCATGCATCTCATTTACATAGCCATAAGTCCCTATAAGACTCGAGACTCTTCGTAAAAAAAATTTGCAGAAATAATATAAATCAAAGTAAATTTGAAATTAGATTTTACAGATGGGCAACCTATCTCAAAAGGTTTTCAAAGGACTCAGAAACCTTAATCACTAAATAACAAATTAATAATTTTCAATAATTAACACTAAATAACGGTCATTGGGAACAATTAAAAAGAACCCCATTTAAATAATATCTATTTTAATTAAAGCATCCTTTAACCCGTAAATGCCTAAAATAACTCAGAAGTTATTTTTTTCCCCTTTTAACACTTTCTGTAGGCCTTTTGGTAAGCTATTATGTGTTACATATAATAAGATTCATTAAGTCTGTCTTTCTTCTGATTTGTTATCACAAAGTGTTTATAACTTCTTTTATTGATACTGCTGAAAATATGCTCTCAACTGGGGATTTTTTTTCTATCTTTATAAGCTACATTAAAAAAAAACAAGTTAGAAATTGCACGTGAAGTTTAGCAAATGATAATGCGTTCATACGATAACGAAGTTTTAAAAATATCACTCTCATACATCAATCTCATAAAATTGCAAATAGTTAATTACAATTAAAATGTGCACCAAACAATGTTCTCCCTATACCATTATGTAATGGAATATTTTTGTGTGGCCTTGTAAATCAATAACAAATGTTCTATGCACCACAGATTATACAAAATGTATATTATAATATGTACTTTATAGATGCATATCAATTTTATTATGTTCGAATGTGTGTAACATCATTAAAATGCATTTGAAACATTTTTCTGCATTGACCATAATGTAACGGAATATTTTTGATTGTCCCTGTAATTGAACTATGCATCCGATTTTAATAAAATTTGAAATAACTCGACAAAATTATGTAATAATTGTGTATTTTAAATTTCAAACGATTAAAATACATTTTAACCTTTTTTATCCATTGACCGTAATGTAATAGAATACTGTTGATTGTCCCTGTAATTGATCTATACATCCGATTTTCATAAAATTTGAAGTGACTCGACAAAATTATGTAATAATTTTATATTTTCAATTTCAAACGATTCGGTTGGGTAGTTTTTGCGTTGTTATATGCGGGCGAACGGACTGAAAGACAACTATAGGTGCTACGTATTTACATAATTACGAACGCACCTAAAAAGAATCTATCAAATTGACGGAAATAACATATCAACTTCGGCAGCAATGCGGAAAACTGCACAATTTACAGAAAAAATCTGTAATTTTTCATTAAAACAATTGTTTTTTTTTCTGTAAAAAATATTTTTTTTTTCTGTAAAAGTCCAATCCGCATTTTTTAAAACAGAAATAAAATAATCAGTTTTAACCTCTTTTTTTTAACAGGAACAAATGTTTTTTTACAGTTTTTTCTGAATAAAATACATTTTTTTCTACAAAAATTACATATTTTCTTCAGCATAAAAAATAGTCATTATTAATTCTAAAAACTATGAAAAAAGTTGTAAAAATATATTGTTTAATAGTTGTTATTGTGTAGTGTAAACATTTAAAAATAAGTACATAACTTATTTTTATTTATTTATTTATTTATTTATTTGTTAGGATGAGCGAAGCGAATCCTCTACTAGGCCACTCAAATTACAATTTGTCGTACACATTATGAAAAAACTGTTGAGTATTTTGACTTCAAATTAAACACAAAAATAAAATATGATCTGTAGATTTGCAGAATATAATTTTTTTTACAGTAAAACGTTAAAAAAATATTATTTTAATTAATTTATTTTACATGCATTTCCAATACGGACGCATTTCAGCAAATAAATAAAAAATGAAACGCGTATATTTTCAGAAAAAAAATATAAATCATTGAGTAAGTAATTATAGATAGAATCATGATTAATTTAATAAATAAAATATGTTTTCATTATTCAGAAAAATCGTTTGCACAGATGACACTTAAACATTTTAAAAGAATTGTATTATAGATCTTTTTTTTTTTTTTTTTTTTTTTTTGTAAAGTGGCAACAAAAGAATTGTAAACAAATAAAATTAATTGTTAAATTTGTTATATAAATGAAAAATTAAAAGAATTGCGTGAACTTGTTGCCTCGATTCAAGCTCTTCATAAATGTACTAAAGGAAAAGTTGGCCGATTCCGAAATGACAAATGGACTTCAACTATTTCTTACTTTATCATTTGTATCGAAAGTAATGTTTTGTTCTTATTTGTGGACCGAAAAGGGTTTAGTGAACGGGACTTTAGACTTTGTTGCATGTATTAAAGAAAATCACAAGCCACCAGACCAGATATCGCGAATAATCATGGATAAATTTGAATACTACAGTAATTTAACTTATAAGAATTGGTGCGTACCAATTCCCCCAATAATTGAATTCTGGAAAAATGGAAGCATAAATTGCTTAAGGAAAGAGTTTCTTCTGCAGTTAGCTTTTGCTGTTACAATTCATAAATCCCAAGGTTTAACATTAGATGAAGCAGTTGTAGATATTGAGGATATATAGGCACCAGTTGGCTTAAAAACGTAAGTAACGTTGTCAAGAGTGAAAATCCTTCAAAATTAAGCATTCAATAGAAATTTTCCTTACGAAAAATTCTACAATATCAAAAATTCTCGTGCACTAACATGTATAAAAACGAAGAAATTAGAATAAAAAGTTTTACAGTTAAAAATTTATAGTATCGACGAGAGCAGATTTCAAATGTTTTTCCAGAAAATAGGATTTTGAAGAAGTAACTTTCTTCAAGCTCTCTTCAAATATATTATTCTAAAATAGCTATCAAAGATTGTTTGATGTTAATTACAAAGATTGTAAACATGCATATTTCAAACAAGTTTAAAAAACACCAGTGGCTACTAGAAATTGTAAAAAAATCTTTAAAAGAATTTTTAGTTGAAAATTAAAAAAATATTTTGTAAAAGTTTGCTTCGAAAATATTTTTTAATGCCAGTCTTACACCATAAATATAAAAAATTCTAGGAAATTGATAGTTATTTGGCTGAACTTACATTTGTAGAATTAAAATGCGCCAAAACGTAAAATAACGTTTTTGTTTAATAAAGATGCAAAAATAATATTAAAAAATATTGTTACTTTCAAATATATGCTTTATAAAATAATGCTTCGCGAATCCAAACAAAGCACGGCTTTTGCTAGTTTATATTTTATTTTATTTTTTTAGTTTTTTTGTTATGTCACTCAGGCGTGACATTATGTCTGACAGAAACATAAATAATTCTTTTTACTAGTTTTCTACCGGATAATTAACAAAAAATTACTTATATATATTTTTTGAGAACAAAATAAACTAGTTGGATGTGCCAATCCCAAAACTTTCTACTATCTCATACGTACATTTTAATATTTTAAAAAATTAGTTAACATGTTAATACTTCAATATTATTAATTCAATACTATGCCAACTTTGATTTTCACTTTAAATTTCTGCATCAGTCAACTAATCGGAGTAAAAACCAGTTAATGTGGATAATGGTATTTATTTAAATCAATAGTTTTCCCTTATTCTGTTATCACCAGCTGCTTACAAATAACCGGATTAAAAGGACAGGAAATCCCGTTTGTGCATGAGCCGATAGAAAAATAGAACAATAGACAGATTTTTTTCAAATTCAGCGAGGATCTGCTTGCCATACTAAAAAATATGCCATACTAAATAATACACAAAAAATTTAGTTAAATTCTATGCATAACCTCATACAATTTTTGATGGTATAATAGAGAAAAGGATACAGACATCGCGATGATAGCGCCCCCTTCCGGCGAATTTTTTTCAAATTGAGGAAGGGCCTGCTAACTATAGTCAAACACTTTCACAAACAATTTGGTTCAATTCTATGCATAATTTCATACACTTTTCGGTGGTACAATATTAAAAATGGCACAAAAATCGGTATTGCAACGCTCTCTTACAGTAGATGTTTTTCAAATTCAAGGAGGATCAAGTAGCCATATCCAAACACTTTCACAGAAAATTTGGTACAGTTCTATGCATATCTTCATACACTTTTCGATGGTGCAATGGAGACATACGTACACACAGACATACGGACAGACATACATTTTGTACAAGCATGTTTTTTGGAATCTCTGACCCCTAAAACGTGTACATCCGTCGGAAACCAGAAGTCGAAAAAAAATTTCGATTTAAATCTTTGTTCTACTGAAGATAGAAAAAAGTAAAAATCATCCATTTAAGGGTTAATATGATTTTTTAAATTAGTTAGAGGGAACATTCGAATGGGTGCCAAGAAAACATTCAGAAGGACCCGCCCTATCACTTCTGCGGACTATGCGTTGGGCAGTCCTAGTCCTGAATAGAAAATCTTGTAAAACCAGAACTTGTTTGAGAATGTTGTTCAATATAGATATTTTAGATTTGAGAGAATGGCGTCAGTTATGGGTCAAATTTTAACTAGTGAAATCAAGTATCAGCCGTTTGTGAAGATTTTGGGATGCCCATGCGTCGGTTTAACACTGTGATTTTTGCACCCATAGAGTAAAGTCTACATTTGGTGGCCAAAGTAATATCTTTTTTCAGCGCTTTTAAATATTATTTTTTGGAGAAAAATTGTGTTTTTCCGGTTATAAACCTCCGATCAGAACAAATGCTTTTTATCTATACTGTCTTGTACTCTGACATCTGACGTTATGGCGGAAAAGGGGGAGGGGATGGCAAAAATAAGCTAAATTTAGTCATAAATGTTTAGTCAAAATTTAAGAGTAGCGGTTATGCAATCATTGCGTTCACTTCTGTCTAATCACATACTGCATAAATAATTGTGATGATTGTAAGACTTATTTACCCCAATTCAAAACATCGAAATCTGAGCACATATTAGCATTAGATGCGCATAACAGTAACCTTCGACGCTACAGAGAGTGGTAAAAAAAAAGTTCCATTTAGACGTAAATAAGTTACGAACTACAATAATGGCTGTAATATAAACGGAAAAATAAAGATTTATGAAAAAAAGTTTTGCCCGGGCTGATGAAGATAACCTTAAATATGCCACCAATGAAATATTGAACGATTTTATATTTTTCCAAACGAATTTGGATTTTTTTTCTTTTTTTTCGGGGGGGGGGGGGTGTATAAGGCGCCAACTGTAGTTCTGCACACAGGCGCTGTGCAACGTTGGAACGCCCCTGATTGCTTTCAAAGGAATTATAAGTTCAAGATACATTAGTTTTATATCATTTTTAATATTTTAAATGGCTCTTGAACCAATAGTTTTTGCTACAATCTTAAGTGCAATAGATGCAAATCAAAAAACAATTTAAATTTTTTTAAATCAAAATTAAACATTTAAAAATTGTATATGTAGTATTAAAACTCCTGTTTCTTAGATATAGGTGAAAGATATAGCTTAAATACGTAAGAAAAATAGAAAATACGACATAGCAACCATTTGTTTGGAGTCAGTATCCAAGCAAAAAGTCATATTTGACGTCTCGACTGAAAGCTTGTATAATATCAAATTATGCTTTTAAAATATTTATAAAAGCGTAATAAATCCTTTAAATATTTTTTAAATTACATTTTTCGATTTCGTTTACACTTATATGCAGTAAGCTTACAACAATTCAAAAAAAAAAATAAAAATAAATAAATAAATATCTCAACACAACGTTTTATTCATCGATTATGCTCTGTGCGGCTCTGTGAGTTGACTTCAATTTTTGTTGTCGTGCCATCTATCAGAATCAATATAAACGAAGAATCTTTTCCATTGAAAATAAAGTTTAAAAAAAAAAAATAGATAAATAATACAGATTGCAGGATGTAATAATATGACTAGAGATTTTTTTTTAAACGTTTCCGTTACATAATTTTAAAATACCATTCAATAGGTATAAATAAATGAATATTTTTTATTATGATTTCTTTAATATATTTTACATTTAGTTTTATTATGTAAGATGCTAACATTTATCGGCTTGATTTTTTAAATTTTGTTTTCTATTATAAATTAAGTATTTTTTTTCTCAAGGTGTAATGGATATATGAGATATTATTATGACTGCATTAATGAGACTAAAAATTCTTTTTCCACATTCTGTTGCCCCCACCAGTGGCCGCGAGGTTCTGACCTCCAAACTGGTAAACTGTAGGTGCTGGGTTCGAACCCAATCGCGACCGTCAGCCTAACCGTTCGGAGTTTTCCGTGGCTTTCTTCGAACCTTGCGTAAATACGGGTTAGGTTCCCTTAGAAAGCCCCCCCCCCCACGGAGGGCATCCCACCCCTTAGGGCCTACATCCCACAGTGTAGATAAATGGCTGACATAAATACAAACAAACCACATTCTGTTATTAAATTATAATATTGCTTACTTTTCAAAGTTATTATATTAAAAAAATATCATGCTAAAAATCTAAATTTTATTTGCCTTGATGTAATTAGTATATGTAATGCATGATTGCATATTCCTTATATTTTAATGACATTCGATAAGAAACAATTTTCATTTACAATGCAAGCACATTTCAAGTGGATATACGCTGAACTTTTAAAAATTGATATAATTATATTAAAATTTTACGAAAGAAATAGTAATAACGATTTTAATTTGCATT
This sequence comes from Maratus speculifer, assembly GCA_964019185.1. Lineage (NCBI taxonomy): Eukaryota > Metazoa > Arthropoda > Arachnida > Araneae > Salticidae > Maratus > Maratus speculifer. The sequence goes on along the minus strand of OZ025296.1, from coordinate 171,923,640 downwards.
AATACGGAATGAAATTTTAAAAATTCATTTAGTTCTAAATAAAACCCTCTTGCTTCTGCATATTTTTTTATAAGAAACAAAAATTTTACATAAATGTTCATTTGTTTATATTAACTGCTGCTAAATGGCGCCACATCCATATTTAAAAATAAAGCATAAAGCTTCATTAACCGATGAATTAGGAATCTATCTTATATCCTTCCTATATGACTAAAATCACTGCCGAGTCATTGCTTTTTATAAAAAATAATGCATTTTAAATTTAAAAATAAAATTGATATTTAATTTTAACGTTTTGTGAAATATTCAGAAATTGTGCTTTACTTTTCTAATTTATTATTGTTGTTGTGATAAATACTGTGGTTTGTTTTGCTCAAATGTTAAACTATTTCAGAAATTGGATATCAAGTTTTAAAAAAAAAATCTTATGATTTGAATTGTTATTTTTAAAATATACTTTTCTACAATACAAACCCTTCAATAATAAAATCTTCATTCGGTTTGTATGAAGTCTAATGAAATAAAACGCAAGTAAAAAATCCGTCATTTTTGAAGGGAGTTATATATTAGTAATCGTAATAAATTTTGTTTTCGTGCATTTTTGCATAGGAGTGAAAAAATGCTAAAAGTGCTGTTGCATCAAGATCTGAATACTTATAAAACGTAGTACAAACGCACCTCATTTATCACGTTTAACGTACAATTTCCGACTTATTTATATCATAATAAATGTCGAAAAAAAACCTTTCAAAAGATTTTTTGGTTTACCTTGTTTCTGATAGAAATGAATTTTAGTGTTTTACAAAGGATATTAGTCATATATATATATATATATATATATATATATATATATATATATTTTAAACTAAGTAAGCATTAAATGGTTAATGCCTGCTTCCTAAGTTCTAAAGGTTAACATTGTAAGACAAGCCATATTCATCTTTTTGTTCAATCACGTTTTCTTCTTGTTCGGTTATTGGTCACTGGAATCATATCAGTAATTGATTAAAATATGATGTGTTTACCCTCAAATCTCTGTTTTCGTAAAAAATTTCGATTTTGTTTTTATTGTTTCAAATTAAAGTTCAAACATTTAGGATTCCAAAACTTACCCTTTTTTTCTTTTAGTTCAGCGACAATTAGAAGCAAAGTTATACCCCAAAATATAAACCAGAATTGAGCTTTCTGAAATCGGAAGTGACTGTTTGAAAAGCCACAGAAATGTAAATAATACATTTTAACACACAAATATGTAATATATAATATATACCCAAATATATAAACACCTACAAATATAGTGGATTTTAAAGTTGTAAGCTTTATACCCATTTTTTCTTAATACCTTATATTAAAGTGTTATAGTGAAGTATGTGAATTGCGAAAAGCAAAAGCCATACTCTAGTCAGGGATTCTATAGCTAGGAAAATGTATTTGCAATTAAAATTTTCAAGATGCCGCTTAAATAATTTTGTGGTGTCCAGAAAGTTCAGATGATTGTTTACGATTGTAAATTTCAGGCATGTTTGACTGTTTTTACAAGTTCAAATTAAACATTCATGAAAACAATGAATGATATAGAAAGTTTACAAAATTGTTTGGCGTAGAGTCGTGATTGATGTAGTTAGATAAAATTTACAAGGTTTCCAAACGGCTAATCAGAAGCTACATTGCTGATACCTGAAGTTATTATCTTCTTTAATACGTTGATAGTCGTCGGTAACTGACACTGAATTTCCCATTTAGGCCGCGTCAGTCACCAGTGACTGACAGTATTTGGGTTGTGTAACAGAAATCTTATTTCGCGACCCAAATGGAAAGAAGACAAAATAGACTTGGAATTCAATGTGCTAAATGAAGGGGAAATCCTGCTAGAATGTTTAGAAACATTTGTTGATGTACTGAGGTCTTGCTTGTGATTGTAAAAAAGAAACTGTAGTCTACTAAATCAAGATTTTTGTAAACGTCCTATAGCAGCTAATAAAAATGAAATAGAAAAATAAAAAGTTAGCATAAAACACAAAATTGATCACTGGAAGCAAAATTTGTAGATGTTTAAATGACAAATGTTTTAGTGAAACTGTATATCTTGAATTAATGTTTAATTAAAACGCCTTCTGTTTAAAAGAAAAAAAAAACATCACCGGTTGGTACTTGTCCTCTAAAAAAATGAAACGGGTTTATTTTAAAATACAATGTGTACAGGAAATAAAAAGTGGATTATACATGACATTATGTTGCGAAAAAAGTATTAGTATCACCTAAATAAGCAGCAAAGTCCAAAATTTAGGCACACAAAACTACACTTTTCATCTGATGGGATCATCAAGATGTTATTTATTCTGAATTTCTTTCAATATAAATCAAGAAGTAAAATTCAGAAGATAAGTTGTGAAATCTGTTTAATCGGAAGTAAATTTTAATCAGAAATTTAAACAAAATATCCAATAGATGTGTCGAAATCAAATCCAAATATCACAGAAAGACTGTTCCACTTACCATACTGCGAAGTCTCAAGCTCTTTGTTCATTTGAAATAAAATAGATTCTCGTTCAGAATATGACTTCTTTATACACTACTAGCAGCCTTCGCCCGCTGCTCTGGTCTGTATCTCAATATATATATATATATATATATATATATATATATATATATATATATTTCATCAAACTTTTATAATTGTTATCCTATTCGTTTAATCTTACATAATCCGGTTCGAGGTCGATATTAACGTCATAATTAAAAAAATAGTTCTAAAGCCACTAAAATATCTATGTTTAACTATTTTTAATAGGTGTATTATCATGAATTTCTTGTTTCTACCTAAACCTGTTGCAGAGATATGGCGAAATGTTTTAAAAGTGTGACCATCCCAATAAACCGTGAAGTATATAATGTAAAATAGTGGTCAGAGAGCTTTCAAATGATTTATCACAAGGGGGGTGTAGGCTAAATTTAGAAAATCCCCTTCTCCCAAAATTCTAACTATCACCACCCTTCTCCGGAAAAGACACTTCCCCTCTCTTTGAAATTTTTAAGTATTATAAATAATATTTATCGGAGGGTCTCGTTAAAAAAATCCTGTCTAAAATGATAAAATGCTACGAGTTCAAAAAAGTTCCAAAATTGCCCCCTTGGGGGCAGAAAATTAGGGGGGGAAAAAAGGTTTATAATCTGAAAGAGTCGTTCGAGGACTTAAAGGAGGAGTTGTATCCAAATAGAGTAAGTAGTATGTGTCATATTGTGCATTCTATATTGACACTAATCAACGGATAAATTGATACAGCCCCTTATCTTTTTGCTTCATTTTGGGAATAGCGGATTTTGAACTTTTTCTATCGGCTATCAGTTTCAGAATTTTCAAGCTATGTTTTTTAGACCTTCACAAAAGTCATTCTATGCATTTAGATAAGATGATATGTAAATAAAATCTTGATAGTATTCACACATGCGCAATGAAAAATTATTTAGTAAATCTGCTCGTTTTTCATACATTTTTATTATTTTTTAATTCTTATTATAGGATATTGCATAAATATTTGTTTGTCATATTCTCGGAAAAGAACATTATTTTATGTTAAGAACTCTTCAAATTATAAGCAAAAAACTTTGAAAAACTTGGGATTGTTTATTGTTTTTATAAAAACCTTAATTTCACTACGAGTATACATGCTATCTGCATAAAAATGAACACAGTTTATTACAAGAAGCCACTTAATCGTGATCTACCGTTTGAACGCTTTTCCTGCATAAGTTTTTACAGGGTTATCCAAAAGATATTCGTTCTTTTTGAATTTGTTAATGGTCCCCTATGGAGTTTCAGGGGGGAAAATCTTCACAGAAATGTATGACCTGTACTATTACGTTGACACAGTTAGATTTTCAGGATAACTCCTCGTGTATTTTTCTAGCTATTTAACAAAATGTCTAAAATTGCAAGTGACCAGACACCTTTGCCCATATAGTGTACATCCAAGATTTAACTTTTAATTTAAGATATATCTACCTCTGAGACACTTTTTTTGAAAAATATTAAATTTTTATCAAACACGTGTATTTTTAGTTAAAACATAAAATTAAACTATGAATTCATATAAATTTTTAATGTAAGTTTCATTAACTTTTCTAATTTAAGCAAGAATATATAAATTTTAGTAACAAATTCCGTTTACGCCAAACCTTCTACAATGAAATCTATTCAATGTATTTCACTGTTTTTTTTTTCAACAATATATTAGCTGATCAACAATATATTAGCTGACCGTGTTATGAAGCAAAAGGTTTGCAATACCTCTTGAATTTACTAACATATACCATATTTTGAATACAAAACATAATTTCTTTTTTGAAAAAATGTGTATTTTTCAATAAAAATGGCACTTAATATATGCAAACTTACAACCTATATTTTGTTTCATAACATACCTGTACAGATGAATAGAAACTTGTCGAAATTTTATTTCAGTATCTTAATTTTTTTAAGAAATGGTGTTTCTCGTAAACGTACACAATGAAAAACGCGGTTTTCCAGAAAACGCAGATTAGGAGTTTGATAAAGAACAAAAAAATATATATATAAAGTTTACAATTTTAAAATCCATCGTATTTGTAGGTGTTTCTGTATTTTCGTATAATCTTACATCTGTACCTATATTATAAGAAGGTAAAGTTTGTTTATTTGTTCGGGGTAATACCCAGAACTACGGAATTGATTTCAAAAGTAATGGTACCAAAATGATGATGTTCGCCCCACGTCAAACATAGGATGTATCTTATGTCAATGCCATTAACCCAAAAGGGCTGCAGAAGTAAAAAACGTTCAAAAATGCGATTTTCGTGTTATTAAAGTGCCAAGAAACATGAAATTTGGCATGTTAATTACTATACAGTATAAATGGTCTTAGATAGAGGTTATCTAAGAGTGAAATGGTTAAGAATTTTCTTAAACGATACGAAATTTAAAAAGAGTAAAAATGCATGAAAAGTGTTCTAAATTGCGATTTTTAAGCAATCTCGGAAAGTAATGAACTGATAAAAAAAAAATGGTGACAGTCCTTGCTCCAGCATAGGCTGTATCTTATGTCAGTGCCACTACCGTAAGGGGGTGTAGAAACGAAAAACATTCTAAAAATGCGAGTTTTGTGTTACTGAAGGTCATAGAAACATTAAATTTGGCATGTTAATTACTTATACGATATAAATTATCTTTTCGTTAAAAAATGCATTGTAAATGTGTTAAAACGTTTTGCTCTTGTTGAGTAGAGAAATTGAAAACAGCCTTAAATGTAAAAACATATGCTAATTAAGACTGTTTCTAAAAAAAACTTTTATTTTCGGAAATGAAACTCAAAGTTATGAAAAAAAATAAAGGAACTTTGAAAGATAAACTTGTTTCGCTTGCTCAAGATCTTACGAAAAACATGCAGAATTTTCTAATTATCCCAATAGTTTATCGTGCTGTCAGACGATACACATAACTATAATGATAGATTCTTGAAAAATAAAAAGTCTAGTTAAGTAGTTTTCAATCATATTAAGCATCCATATCCGACATTTAAAGATCATGATCTTTCTCATTGGTATGCAGCAAAGATATCATTTCGTGCTGAGTATGAAAATAACACGCTTGAAAATGTATATTTTCCGTTAATTTATTGTAAACACTTTTAACAGCGAGAAAAATAAAGTACTACTATTATTTGAATAAAAAAATTAACTGTAAAACAACAATAAGAAAAATATGTAATTACTTTCCACTGGTTTGACTTTAGGTTAACCATTAACTGATGTGACAAATTGTAACGTAACTAGTGTGAAACGGTCTGTGAGACCGCAAAATCGAAAGATGAATAAAAGGCATAGTTAACTGATAAGATGGTGTTTTTCTACTAAACTTTTTGTACAAGACTATGTTATAATTAATGATTTGATCACCTATTTAAAAGTCTCTGATGATAGTAAAGAAATTCCAAATGAGACAACATTTCGGTAGCATTTGTAGTTAAACTGAAAACTACAAGTTAAACTATAAAAATTGAAAAAAGCAGCGGTCTTTGAAACCGGTAACATTATTTAAAGGTTAATATACCACATTTAAAATGAGTAATTTTTAACAAAAAATAAAACGATTTTCAAAGGATTTTTTTCTTACCTTCGAATTTTCATAGAAATACTGTATTGATGCATATTAGAATCCTGCACTGCCTTCAACCCATTAATGCAATAATCTAAATTTATGAAAATATATTCTGTAATTATATTTATCATATAAATTTTATCTCTTATGTTAAAAATAAATATTTACTCATTTCTATTCAAATATAGTATTTTTTTTTTCCAAATAAAAAAAAATTGTGGGCATTCTTTTGGAATACCGGATTACCAAAACTGATCTGCAATAATCAAAATCCAACTCGAAACTCATCCAAACTCAAAACAATTAGAATCAATCCGGCTCGTAAAAAAACAAGCAAACAAAAATGGCAAATCGCGGGTCGAGTTGGATAAAGGTAAAATTGAGTTATACCTGACCTGATGAAGGACTCAATTGATGTTCATTTTAAATCCTATTCTAATAAATAATTGTTAATCGATAAATAACAAGATTTTTTTACTGATTTTCCTTTTTCCATAGTCGAGTATCACTTAACATTTTCAACATAACTAAAAAGTTCTTTGCGCGCACTAGTGGACTTTCGTAAATGTACTTAGATTACCATGCAAACGATATAGGCTATTGAAATTTATTACAGGAAGATGAAGGATGAAGTGCATGTATATTATTTATATAGTTCTTTTACAGTGACAAAATACTGTAACGGTTTGACTCACACTACTCGCTATGGGAGATAATGGAAGTGCTTTTGAATTTTGATATATTTTTTAGCCTCACTAAATTTTAATATTACGTGGTATATAAATTTTACAGATTATATAGGAATGCGAAAAAGAATACATAATCCTTACTGTCTGCGAGCGCGAATTGCTTAAAGAATACTTTTGACTTGTGTTAAGTGTCTTCTGGCTGAACTATACTTTAATAAACAAAAAGATATTTATAGAATAAGGGTAAGATATTCTTTGAACTAACAAAATACATGAAAAAATGACCTCTGTAAGAATTACAGTCACTTTATATCTAATTAAATTTTAATTATAAAATTGAAAACACATATTAACAAAGATTTATTTTATTAATAAAATTATTAAAAAATGTATACACATATATGAAGTTTTTTAATTTATTTTTAAAGATAGTACTATTTTTATAAAAGAATTATTCTTGCATGCATTGTACGCATAATTTTCCACATTTGAATAGTTAAAACAATTAAGTTTTTTTTTCTTTTTATTGAGTAAAAAAATAATGTGTTTTCAAAATGACCTTTAATAAAAAAAAATAAAACTTATAGATCCAGAGAATTTTTTTGATTTTACTAAGAAATTCGAAATATCGGGATTTTTTAAAATTTAAAAGTAGTCGTGAATTCTAAACTTCTAACTTGAGAAACATAATAATAGGTTATTTTGTACTTCTATACGTTTAATACATTTAGCAAAAATCTCATAAAATTGTTGGCAACTATTTTTCAAATCATCGCGAGCGCAAGGATCAAAATCACTGTTTTGAGAAAATCGACTTTAAAGATTAAATCACCCATTGATCATATAGGAAAAGCTGAAAGGTTTTTGGACATAACTTCTCTTCTAAGACGAATTTTTGTGTGCGGTTTGTTTTTAAATATTCTTAATATTTCAAGTGCCGACCGATCAAAATCCTATGTCATCGAATCGAGCACAAGAAAAAATCTTTTATTTTATGGAGGAGTAGAAATAAAGGAATCTAATGATCCATGTCTGCCGGAGGTGAAGTGGTGCATAAGCCAAAAATTGATACCATTAGTGATTGACTCGTAGGTTTAACATTTTGTTTGCCATACAATCAAAAGTATGAAAACGTGGAAAACTGGATGCAGGAAAACACAATGCTAAGCCTACGAGACAACCACTAGTGTATTCATTTTTGGCTTATGCACCACTCCGTTTCCGGCAGAGAGATTCAGTCAGTAGATTCCCCTATGACTACTCTTTCTTAAAATAAAGAGTTTATTCTTGTGCACAATGACATAGGGTTTTTTGCGGTCAGCTCTTGAACTATTAGGGATCATTTTTAATTGCGCGTCATATGGCGCCAACATTAAGGGGCCATTCACGCGTCAGCGCGTGATGTGGGGTGATTTCCAATAGCCAGTCACGCGCTGGCGCGGGAAAATCTTTCACTGATTCTTTTTTATAAAAAGTAACTCGGCTTCTGGAAAAAACACACTCCTACAGTGCGGCATTAACCATCATCAAATCTTCACGTAAGCGGCAGCGAACATGTTAATTAGAGTCATTATACAAAATAAATAATAATACAAAATTAATTTTTAACTGGTGTTAATCGGTCTCACAAACCACTGTGTTTTTTTTTCCTTTTTTTAATAGTTTAACTTGTAATTTCCAGTTTAACTATACAAAAACTAACGAAATTTTGTTCTGTCATATCAGTTAAAGGTTAAAAGTCTTTCGTTTTTGCAGTTTTGGAATTGATCGACTCAATTCAAGTTAACCTTTAACTAATGTTACCGGTCTCACAGGCGATTTTTTTTTTTTTTTTTTTTTTTTTTTTAATTATTATAGTTAAACTTGTTACTTTCAGTTTAATTACAAACACTATGCGTTTGCAATTTTATTACTATCACCAGAGACTTTTAAATAGGTGAATGTTAATTCTAACAGTCCTATACAAAAAGTTTAGTGCAAAAACACCATCCTATGAGTTAATCACACATTTTATTCATCCTTTACTCTTGCGGTATCACGAAACGCTTCACTACTAGTTACGTTACAATTTCTGTGACATCAGTTAAAGTTTAATCAACGAAAGAGGTATGAGCAATAACACAAAGTAGTATATATTACCACTAATGTTTTTCTCTTACTTTTTAGGTGCGTTCGTAATTATGTAAATATGTAGCACCTATAGCTGTCGTTCAGTCCATCCGTGCGTCTGTCCGTCCGCATATAAAAACGCAAAAACTACCCAACCGAATCGTTTGAAATGTAAAATATATATTTATTATATAATTTTGTTGAGTCATTTCAAATTTTATGAAAATCGGATGCATAGATCAATTACAGGGTCAATCAAAAGAATTCCGTTACATTACGATCAATGGGGAAAAAAGTTTCAAATGCATTTAAATCGTTTGATATTTAAAATATATGATTATTACATAATTTTGTCTAGCCATTTCAAATATTATGAAAATCGGATGCATAGATCAATTACAGGGACAATCAAAATGATTTCGTTACATTACGGTCAATGGGGCAAAATGTTTCAAATGCATTTTGATGGTGTTACACTCAATCGAATATAATAGAATACATGAAGCTATGAAGTATACATATAATATTAAAATATACATTCTGTACAATCTGTGATGCAAAGAAAATTTAGTATTAAATTACAAGGCTACACAAAAGTATTCCACTACATAATGCTATATGGGAAAACATTGTTTGAGGCGTGTGTTAATTATATTAAACTATTTAACATTTTATGAATATGATGTACGTTACTGAGGTGTAATAAAAGTCACTTCCTGTATATTTACAGCAACACAAACAAGATTTCGATCACTATACTATATCCGAACTACTATAACAGCAAAATCTGAATATTTTTTAACTTTGTTATCGTACGGACGCACATCATTTGCTACGCTTCACGTGCAATTTCCAACTTGTTTTCTTTTCCCTGCATATCGAAGGAAAGGTTCTTTTATGAAGGTTTCTTTCAAACATATAAATTCTAATTATTTTTTATAGTTGCTTGTGCTTTTCGTTACATTGGTTTCTATGTGTCGCGTATTTACTAACCACTACTTTATTGCAAGATAAAATAGCAATTTTGTTTATTTTATAAATATCAACAATTTAAAATTCTTCTGATACGCCTAGTTCTAGCTGTGCCATCTTATGATATGACAGAAATTTGTAGATCGCACACAATATTGCACAAACGAATTCAAATACCTTAGTGACAATGGATGATAATTTCTGACTTTGGGCTTTTTACTCTATTACATGCGTTTTCTAAATTAAGCTTCTTTAGATATCTTCTTACATAAAATCAAAAGATGAAACTTTTTTGACGGAAAGTCTTTCAAGATCTATGATTTTTTTTTCCCTTGTTTTAGTTGTAAGATAGATAAACAGTGTTGAATTCAACCGTTTTTATCTGGAAAGGGGAGGGGGGAATTCTGTGGCTTCGGGGAGAGGTAATTTAAAGATCCGGTAGAGTAATTGTACTTTTTTCTATTAACCCATAACTGCTGTTAGCAATCTCACAGACCGCTGAGTTTTTTCAAGTTTTACAGTTTAACTTGTAATTTTTTGTTTAACTACAGATACTGATAAAATTTTCTTTCGTTTAAAACCCTATTACTATCTCTAGAGACTTTTGAATAGCTTAGTTTCATTTATAATAATCCTGTGTATGAAGTTTAATACATAAATAGTATTCTGAGAGTTACTTTAACATTTTATTCATATTTAGATTAAGCGGTCTCACAGACCGCTCACAGTAGTTATGCGACATTTTTTGTCACAGCAGTTAAGGGTTAAAAAGCATAAAATTTCAAACCTTCCACTGGGGTTATTTCAATATTCCAGGGGAGGGGGGATGTTCCCCTCTCCTCGGATCAACACCTGAATTCAATACTGTGAGTAAACGTTTTTCTTAATTAAAAGCATTAATCTCACTTGAATACTTGAATGGAATCTAGTTTGACCTACTGAAAAAAATGACTGACAAATTTCTATCTTGTTATAGTTTTCTTTTTTTGTTAATATTTTTGCTCTTTTTATTATCAGCTCTCTTTCAAAATCTCATGTCAAGATAAACTAAACCTTTCCTTGGAAAGAAAGCAGCTGCAACCGAACCATCAAGGTTAATCTCGCAAAAAATAAAAAATAAAAAGAAGGCGATGAAGTAGAGCTTCTCTTAAAATTTTGGCTTTGTGTGTGTGTATGTATGATGGCTGGTATTAGGTTCATTTCGCAAGCTATGGTAGTAATTTTCTCTGAAGCCAGAGGCATCAATGAGAAATCACACGACTACCTGAAGCAGGAAGTTACACGGTGAACTCGTTCGGAATAAATCTCAGATTTGGCAGAGATAAGCGAGCCGTTCTCACCCCGCCTTCAAGAGTAATGCCTGATTTTTATGTTTTTACATCGAAAGATTTCACTTTACGCGACAAAAACGTTAAATTACTGGGTAATGTAAACGCAATTACTTTCTCTGTGTTGCATTGTAAATTTATTTTCTCCGACAGCGACATGGTAATTCAAAAATTGTGGAAGGAGCTCAAATAAGCAGTTTCAAAGAAATTGTACAATTATACAGCTCATATTCAAAATATTAGAATAATTACCTTTTTTTTAGAAATTGAAAATATCGTTTGGTAATTTAATGTCTTTTAATGAAAATATGCAAACAATATTTTTATTAAGAACTTATTGTTGATTAAACTTACTTGTTATCTTAAATGTAATATCATTTTTGAAAAGATTAATTGCAAAAAAAATTATTTTGAAAAGTCAAAATATTAGAATATTTATTCAAGTGGTTCAAAATATTAGAATATTTCACATTAATTCTCCTTTAATTATTACCAATTCTTAACTGGTGGCATCATTGATTAAATTCAGACTATTTTATTTAAAATCAGTATTCTTTTTTTGCAGTTTGTTTCTTTTTCGTCTTAAAATGGGCCGTGTGAGTGATAATCCTGAATCTACTAAACTTCGTATGGTTGATTTGGATCGGAACGGTAAAAATCAATGTTTTATAGCGAATTATTTACATTGTTCGCAATCGAGCGTTAGTAAAATACTAACACAATATTCAAAAATTGGAAAATTTCAAAATAATCGCCGAAATGGTGGCCGAAAACCAAAAACATCTGCTAGAAATGACAGGAAACTGAAGCGTATAGTTAAGAAAAACCATTTTAAAAATGTGCGATCCTTGCACCGAAAATGGAAAGAAGAAGGAGTTGAAGTTTCTACATCGACAACATTAAGACGTCTCCATAAATTTAAATTTGAATCTCGTGTACCGAAAACAAAACCTCTCATGACTGCAAGACAAAAGCGTATAAGATTGAATTGGTGTAAATCAAGACGTTTATGGAGCAATGAAGATTGGAAAAATATATTATTTAGTGATGAAAGTATGTTTTGTGTTTCATATGGTAATCAAGGTATTCGAGTTTGGAGAATGAAGCAAGAAGCATTTGATAAAGAATGCCTTAAACGTTTCGTAAAATTTGCTGCTAGTGTCATTGGTTTGGGGTTGTATGAATGCAGAAGGACCTGGAAAGTTATGCATCGTCTACGAAAAGGTTAACTCTCTGATATATCAAGAAATTTTAGAATATTACATGATTCCATCATCAGAAGATTTATTTGAAGATGATTTCATCTTTCAACAAGATTTAGCGTCCCCGCATACCTCGGTGTCAACTAAGAATTGGTTCCGCCAACGCAACATTAAGGTACTTCCTTGGCCACCAAATTCACCAGGTCTTAATCCCATCGAAAACGTATGGTGTATAATGAAGAAAAAACTTCAAGAAAATCCTCCTTCAAGTAAAACTGAGTTAGTGGCACGTATAAAGTCTATTTGGGCTAATATTGATAGACATGTTTGTAAACACCTTGTATATAGTATGCAAGATCGATTGTACGCTGTTATGAAAGCTAAAGGGGATGCTACAAAATATTAACTACCATTTACTTCATACTCATAAGGTAATATTGTTGCGTAAAATAAAATATTCTAATATTTTGAACCAATCTAAATTTTATTCTAATATTCTGGTGTATTTAAGGAAGCTGTATACCTAATTTATTGTGCTGTATTTTATATTTTATAAATGTTAAAATCATATCTAAACATTCCAGATTTAATTTATAAGAAATTTAATTGCATTTACTTAGTATAAAAAATAAATAAATGACAAATAATTTTTTCTTATTACTTTTTCTCAATTATTCTAATATTTTGAATATGAGCTGTATTATGTGTAGGGCACTAAATCTCATTCCTTGGAAAACAACTTAACCGCTAATGTTTTTCAAAGTTTTAATTTTCATAAAATAAATAACTGATAAACATCCTACCTGTTTAAACATATCATACATTACATGTCTCACTATATTTTTTATACAATTATAGTGAGCACAAAAAAGTTCTTAAAAAACAAATGCTTGCATGTAGCAAAGTTTTTATTGGTTTGTAATTTTTTTTTCATTTAACTTTTAATTAAATTACCGGTCTCACAAACTATTGCTTTTTTCAATTCTTATAGTTAAACTTGTTACTTTCAGCTTAACTACAAACACTACCGAAATTTTGTTTTGTTTGGAACTCTAATACTATCACCAGAGACTTTTGAATAGGTGAATTTTAATTGTAACTGTCCTGTACAAACTGTTTTATATAAAAACACCCTTTTATGAGTTATTCACCCCTTTTATTCATTTTTCGATGAAGCGGTCACAGTAGTTATGGGACAATTTCTGTCCCATCCATTTCTGTCTCTGTTAAAGGTGAAAAATGTTTGGCGCTTATGCAATTTTTGATTTGACTGACTCAGTTCAAGTTAAATATGTATTATTAAAAAAATGGAGAAAGAACTTGTTTGGGGTCATCTTAAACAAGTACTAAGTTGCTCCTTAATAAGCGTGAGTTCGTAAAGTTCACTTTCTGTTTTAAAATTTTCTCGTGTTGAAAAATAATATACTCCTCCCTTCATTTTCCAAATTTGGTTTTCTGCCTCAGATTCGTATGAACTCAAAATTAGAGCCACCTGCAATGAGTTTGAGATTTCAGGTCAGCCGCGTCGAAAATGAAGAAAATAAGAACTGGGATGAGCAGAGCATCTATGTATTTTATACGCCTACAATGGATCACGAAACAGCACAGATTTTTTAATTTTTGATAGAGTTCACTGCATTTTGTTGCTGATTTAAAATATTTTGGGATACTTTTAATCTTCAGAATAAATCATTTGTCGAGAAAGAACATGATTCAGATAACAGAAAGGAAACTTTACTACAATTCTTTTGAATTCAGGATTATCATTTAATGTCATCGGTGATAAACTTGATCTAAACTAGTTAGAAGTTAAGTTTCTTTTTTTTTTTCTTCTTCATTTCTTTCCTTACATTTATTGAATAACATTTAACCTTAAACTGATATCATGGAAATTATCACACAACTAACGTGAAGTAGTCTGTGAGATCAAACTATTGAAAAATGAATAAAAGGAGCTATTAACTCATAGGATGGTGTTTTTGTAGTAAATTTTTTGCATAGGTCTGTTATAATTCATATTCACCTATTCAAAAGTCTTTGGTGATAGTACTAAAGATCCAAACGAAACAAAATTTCGGTGGTGTTTGTAGTTAACCCTTAACTGCTGTTAGCGGTCTCAGAGACCGCTGAGTTTTTCAAGTTTCACAGTTTAATTTGAAATATTTATTTTAACTATAATTTTGTTAATTTGGTCAAATTTTGTTTCGTTTGGAGCCTTAATACTACCACTAGAGATTTCTGAATATATAAAATTTAATACATCATTTTATTCATGTTTAGATTAAACGGTGTGACAGACCACTCACAGTAGTCGGTGACAGATTTTGTCACAGCAGTTAAGGGTTGAACTGAAAATTACAAGTTAAACTATAAAATTGAAAACAAAGCAGTGATTTGTGAGACAGGTAACATCATTTAAAGGTTAAACAGAAAATTACAAGTTAAACTACAAAAATTGAAAAAGTCAGCGGTCTGTGAGACTGGTAATATCAATTAAAGGTTACCCTTAACTGCTGTAACAAAAATTGTCGCATAACTACTGTGAGCGCTCTGTCAGACCGCTTAATCTAAAGATGAATAAAATGTTAAATTAACTCTCAGAATATTATTTTTTATTAAACTTTATATACAGGACTATTATAAATAAAATTCAGCCCTTAAAAAGTGTTTAGCGATAGTAATAGGTCTCCAAACGAAACAAAATTTGACCAGTATCTATAGTTAAACAAAAAATTACGAGTTAAACTCAAAAACTTGAAAAACTAGCAGTCTGTGAGACCGCTAAGAGTAGTTTAGGGTTAAAAATCAATCAAACTCAGCAGGTCTCAGTAGAATCTTCATTTATTCATTTGCTGTCTTTCATGTGGTCAGTCTTCAGAAGATAGTCTAGAGGTCGACGGAGTCCCTGGCATGTTTATCTCCGCTTCTTTCTTTTGTTGAAAGTCCACTTTTTCTTCTTGATGGCGGTAGAACTTTTGGAAAAGATTCATGAGGAAAATAATTTACGACTTTTTGTAGCAGATTGTTGAAAACGAAATGTAAAAGTAGCTTTAAACTTGCCCCACGACTTCGACGGCAGAAAAGAATTCTGAAAGATAATCCAATCTATGATGTACGCAAAATGTCGTATTTCGGTATAAAACTAAATATAATTCCCCGATCCATAGCCGACGGTTCTACACATGCTCATATCTCGGTATACGTCACATGCATCTGGGACCAAAGAGGCATGTAAAATTTTATGAATATTGTTTTAATTTACGAACAAACAAAATTTAAAAGGAAGAATTAAAGAATTTTACTGCTGATCGAATCTTTTGTTGATAAGATTTGATAAGCGGATAAATCCATAGACAAAAATAGAAGTTAAATGCTATAAGATTATCTATCCTTCCATGGGATAGTTCAGCAGTTATTGTTACTTAATCGCACAAAGATATAATATTTGTTTTACTTCAATAAGGAAAATTTTAAAATAGCACTTCTGAATGTTAGTAAAATTTATTCTTTTTTAGTACTTTCCAACAAAGTTGAAAAGTGCTTATGCATTCGGTTTGTCTGGCCGTCTGGCCGCGCTCTAACTCCTGTAATTACACTCGGATTGCTCTGAAATTTTTTGACGCTGTTGACGGTTACCCTAGCATGAACCCTATTTCAAATGAAAACTTTAACATGATTAGTTTATTTACAGAGGCAGTCAAAATTTTACCGTTACATTACGGCCTATGGGGAAAAGTCGTTTCAAATGAATTTTAAAGATGTTACACCATATCAAATATATTAAAATTTATATGCATTTATGAGGTGCACTAAAATATGTATTCTGTAAAATATGCGGTATAAAAAATAGCTATTATTCATTTACAGGGCCACACAAAAGAATTCCATTACATAATAATAATAAGTAAGAAAAATCATGCGTTAAGCATAGATTATGAAACATTTTCCAACACTTCCTGAAATCTTTAGCAAAACTTTGTTATTTAGGGAAATAAGATGCTACTGTCCATAACCAAATAAGTATTCCAATACTTTTGAACAGCCCTGTATTTTATCCGTCGTCTGATACATATATATACTATAAAATAGGAAAATTTATTTTAGCAAAAAAAGCCTAACTGTTGGAAATTTCTGTTTCAGCACTTTATTCTAATAGATGGAAAATATTTGAATACTTTTGTTCAGTAATTTACCGAGTACCTTTATTACAAGCCAGTATTTTGTTAAAATTAGTTCAAACAAAAACACCCTTAAAACTACTTAAATCATATTTCCAGAAATTATCATTTGTGGGTAACTATGTAGATAGTCCTTTTCCAGACTCTGTATATCATTTTATCGATATTCTACAAACAATTCTTAGTAAACTGAAAGCAGTTCAACGTAAAAATGCATAACTTATTTAAAATTCATCTTTAACTTAACTACACTCACATTCAGTAACCTTTATGAGCTCTTTTGTGTAACCCTATATATCAACTATAACATTTATACATGCCATATAATTTGTAGACATTTAGTAAAACTTAAATAAGTTATGCATTTTTACACTGAACTGCATTCAGTTTACTAAAAAATGTTTGCAGAATATAGACAAAACGCTATACAGGGCCACGCAAAGAACTGGATACATATGGGACGGGTTTCATAAAACTTTAGATTCCATTAGTCCTTGATATAATATGGGGCTGATTGTTTTTTTTTTTTTTTTTTTTTTTTTTTTTTTGTGCACATCGCCTAACAGGTAGCGCTACTATGTGACATTATTCCTGATTATTGCAATAACTTTATCTTAATAACTAATGCACGAATTTTTATCAAACTTCAGATTCAGTTAGTTGTTAATCAATGATATGAATTAGTTCTGTTTGTTTTCTGGAATAAACTGCTCAATAGGTGGCGCTTCTATTCAGATTTTTTTTACGATTTTGGAAATGACAATCTCAACAACTAACGCACGAATTTGCAACAAACTTTGGATTCAGTTAGAAGTTGATATAAGTTGTTCCTGATTAGATTTTGGTGTAAATCACCTAGCCGGTGGCACTGCTATGCTTTATTTTTTAGAAATGTATGTGATAAGAAGAAAGCTTTGGAATTATCACATCCAACAAGTTCTATGTATGGAAAACATATTTTTTACTTTTTTTCTATCTTTACAAGAAGAAAGTATTGAATTCGTGAAATATTTCGACTTCCCGTTTTCGATGGTTTTATACGTTTTAGAAGATCCTCACCACGATTTAAAGGTTTTTTGAAAATGTCAGCCTGTCAGTCAATCTGTCACTCTGTTATACAGTATGTGACAAAAATTTTGTGGGCGCTTTATCTCAAGAACTAATGCACGGAATTTCACAAAATGTTACATTCTGTTTAATCTAGTTAATCCTTGATATAAACTCAAACTGATTAGTTTTTGGTGCATATCGTTCAACAGGTGTTGCAGCTATGCTACATTAATTGCAATTTTCAGAATAGCTCTGTCACAAGAACTAAGGACATAAAATTAAAACTTTTCATAAAACTTTAAATGCAGTTAAACCGTGATATAGTTTGGCGGTGATTACGTTTTGGTACATATAGCTCAACAGGTGGCACTGTTATGCTGCATTATTCTCATGATTACATGATCATCGCAATAGCTCTATCTCAAGAATTAATGCACGAACTTTCATCAAACTTTATATTCTGTTAGCCCCTGATATAAATTAGTGTTACTTTGGTTTTGGTGTAAATCTCCTTACAGGTGGCGCTGCTGTGCTGCATTTTTCACAATTTCGCAATAGCTGTATATCAAAAAAACAATGTATGGATTTTCATCAAACTTCAGATTAGTACCCAATAAAAAATGCTTCTGATTAGTTTCTGGTGTACATCAGCCAACAAGTAACGCTATTATGCAGAATTCTTTTTTTTCTTTTTTAAGATTTTTGCAATAGTTTTATCTCAGAAACTAATACACCGATTTTCATTAAATTGCAAGTTCAGTTAGAAGTTGAAAAAAATTGTTGCTGACTAGATTTTGGTGTTAATCATCTAACCGGTGCACTGTGGGGTATTTGAAGAATCTGGCTGGCCAAAAGTCGATTTCATAAAGTACAACGCACGATCGAATGGAGGGATATACAGGTTGAAGCTGAATCTTTGGGGAATCCTGTGATACCATTTTTATCTTGTTTAAGCAAACGATGACTTCCTGTTATCACTTGGAATTAGAGTGTTCCGTTAAACGCACATCCGTCAAACGTTGTGCATTGTGACTTTCTATTTTCGAAAGTGAATAATTTTATTTTTGAAAGTATTTAAAATCTAATCGTTATGGATAGTGGCGAGACAGGTATCTATTATTATTTTTTCAATTTTTGAATTAAGAGAAAGATAGTTTTCGTATTTGCAAAATTAATTTAAAATAACGTATATTTTTCTATTATTTTTGTCCCTTATTTCTGACTTTACGAAGGGTTTAGCTATATTTCCAAGCTTTTCCAAGCAGAGTTACTTGTTGTACCAATAAGTATACACCCTTTATTTTGTGTTTTCGTAGTAGTTCCGCCTTCGTCTGCTTTTGAAAATGAAGGCAATATAAATATGCTCTTTCAAATTTCTGAGTAAGCATCCGAAATTACTATGTACAGATATTTAACTCATATTTATGATATAAATTTTAAAATGAAAAATATTGTTATGATTTATTAGAAAGGGATCATATTTGTTTACTTTTTAGTCAATCTTATTGAAATGAATTTATCTTAATTTGCAAAAAAAAAATTGCTTTAAAATAATGTATTCATTCCCTTTTACCTTTTTAAAGCACTTTTCAGAAAATGAAAGGAATTTATTGCTTGTTGTTAACTTTTTTTGTCTAAAAAATAAGTCGCATCAATTTTACATAAGTGTTTGTTAAAAACTAGTGAAAGATTGTAAGATTTTTTAAAAATATAAAAGATAAAATAATGTTATCTATCTAAATATTATATAATTATTATGCATTCTCTTTTCTACATTTCGTATTTATTTTAATTTGGAGTCTTCGAATGTCAAAGTAATGACTAGAAATGAATTTTTCAACATTATGGAAAAGCAAAACCATCAAATGTAAATGATCGACTGAATTTTCTTGAAAATTACCTTTTTAATAATGATACTTTTGATGATGATGAATTTAAAATTTTTAAGCACAATTTTTCCCAATTTAAGAGTAAATTCAAGAGTAAATGGATCGCATCCCTTCAAAAATTAGATATTTTTATGAAAAATAATAAGGACTGGCTTGAAAGTACAGTAGAAATTTCAAGTAAAATAAATGGATCAGGGATGACAGCAAAAACTTTCACTGAATCCAGTGATAGGACAAAGCGGAGAATGTTTGAAAGTTTGATGAGATCAAAAGATGTGGAAGTACTTACACATGCCGCTCAATTAAAATTAGAAATTTCAGAGAAGATAGATGTTGCCCATGTGTCAAAAGAATTAACATAATCACCAAAACAAGCATCCAAATATAAAAAGCATATTTGAGAACTCAGCAAGCAGAAAAGAAAACACAAATATCCCCTTTTTTAAACATATCATTATTTGTCGAAACTAATCTTTCCATGAACCAATATGAAATTATAAGACGATATAAATAAAATGTATACTCGTTCTACAGTTTTCTACAACAAGCTAAAATTCATTGCTATTCAGAAAAGCAGTCTTTTAAAATTACCGAAATTTGCGCATAAATCAATACTTAAGAATAACTTAATTTAACAGTGACACGATTATTCATTTATTTGAAAGAATTTTTGGGAAATTTAAATGAAGAGGGAAAATGTGCATTAATTCTTATATGTAAATGGGGCAGTGATGGATCGCAATAAAAACAAAAATTTGAGAGCGATCCCTCTTTCCATATTTCAGAGCTTATTAGTTCGTATTTAATTAATTTGCAACATAAACAACAAAACTACCTGGCAAAACCTATTATATGCCTCACTGCTACTACACCAATAATACTCCAATAATACATCTTCTTACCACACTAATAATACAATTTATCATAATTATCATTTATTTTATAATACTAATTTTGTTCAATAAAACAAGTACAGAGTTGTAAAACATTAATGATTTTTAAAATAGTAACCAATATTTATTACATAAACGTTTTTGAACCGTTTAAATTAGTTTAAAAACAAAAAAATAATTTTGGCCGCCCAGATTTATCAAATACCCCACTGTGCGGTGGCGTTACATTGCTACATTTTTTAGGAAGTAGTAACAAGCATGAGACAGAAGAAAGTTTAGGGATTGCCACTTCTGACTAGTTTGTATTTCAAAACGGTATTTTTTTTTTTTTTTTTCAAGCTTTTTAAGAACAATTTAATAAATGAAAAAATTTCTACTATATTTAAATTAATAAGTTTTATTAAAGATTTAATTATATTCTTTTATGAATTTTATATGGATTATGTGAAATGTTGAAATTTTACATTGCACATTTGCTCTTGACCTGCTACTTTCTATCTTAATTAATTTCGATTTTAAGATAACCCTGAACTTAAATTGGAAAAAAGTGAAACATAATAGCTGTCCTCTTAAGATACAAATACATTTTCCTCTAAGGTGAATTAATGGATTTTAATTGAGTACCAGAGTAATATTAATTCTTTCAAAATCAGCTTCAGGCTTGGGCGTTAATAAATTCCAGATATCGTTTGCTTTTGAGCTCATCGAGCTCGAATTACTAAAAGCAGGCGAACTAACGCAGACTCCCCCGGGTAAGGATGCATAGAACTGGCGTACGGAAAGTGAAAATCATTTTTAACTCTTTTAATTTATTTTTTACGTTGCGTATACTGTATTTTCTTTGATCTCATGGACATGTTTTTACTTTATGATGTAGATTTATCTATTTATTTATTTGTGTGAAGCTCAAATTTGATTGGGAAATTTAGTTATAGAATGTCGCCCAGAATCAAACAAATGCTGAATTATTTACGTTTTTAAATACAAGCAATTTAAATTTCGCAACCGATTTGCACGTGTATGTTTGACAAAGATTTAACGATAAAAACGCATGCATGAAAAATAAGTTTTAAAGACATACAAAATTAATAAATTGAAGTAAAATTTTCAAAGAAAATGCATTTTTTTTTCTATTCGACAATACAAAATTGAAATTGTGAGTTACAAATTAAAAGAAATTGCGATTAAACAAAATTGATTACTCAGGTCATTGCGACCGTTAATCTGAATTCAGCGTTACTCATGGGCATGTTTGTTTTATTGTGATGTAGATTCAGGAAATCTGCGAAATTTACACCAGAAACGAAAATCGTGTGAAATGTGAATTATTGTTATTCACACTTTTTTGTTATTAGACCGGGAAGAGGCTGGAAAAACTATCACATCATCGAGTTGGCGGTTGAAATTCCAAGATCAGTTAAAATTCGATTTGAAAATTAAAATAAAATTGGTCTGTCAAGTCATATCTTAATCCTGGTGGAAAATACCTGCAAACACAATTTTAGTTAGTTGACCGGTAAGTTTGCCATTGTGTTATCCGATTTCAGAACCAGTTGCAACCGGTTTCAAAAATGAAAGTAATTATTATTATTTTATTTACTTATTTATTTTACCAAAATCGAAAAATTAAAAACTAGCCGGGCTATAGATCGTCCTCAGCTATCCTATGCAAAAGAAATCATTCAAAAGTATCAAAATCAAAGCTAGAAATTTGAAAATAACGCCTCGATACACTTAACAATAATGTTTTCTTTTTTACCAGTGACTGAAGTGGCCTCTTAAACTCGATTCTGCTTTAAAGCATTGACAATTTTCTGGAATCACCGTGTACTTCAACTCTTGCTATACTCATTATATAGGGCTAATATCATAAAATTTTACTAAACAATAAAAAGATCAGCAAAAGTAACCATTTATGAAAATTTGTATGCTTGCTTCGGCAATATTGAGCATTCTGAGCGACAAGTTTTGTGTCTGGTATGTGAATTTTACGAGTAAAATTAAAATTTCCATTGAAAAGCACAGCTAATGTCTTCTAATTTTTAACTTGGGGTAAGATTATATCGTGCACCTGTTCTTATTAATTGACAAAGAGGTATAAGAATGTCGTGAGGCCTTAAAATTGTGAGGGAGTGACCTTTGTGATAAAGGCACTCTAGCATTTTTGTGAGATCGTGACGTCAATGATTTAACATGTGTAGCGTGGAAGCGACATCTATCCTCTCTTTTACTTTAACTTTCTAGAGCGTGTGTGTCGTTCTACAGTTATGTCGCGGTTAGAAGCAATATGCAAATTTATAATAGCGACGTCAGTTTGTAGCATATAAAACCTTTGAGTTTGAGTGAGGTGTGAGTAGCGGCACAAGCCAGCTAGGTGTGAGTAGCGGCGCAAGCCAGCTAGTGGTGAGTAGCGGCACAAGCCAGCTAGGTGTGGAGTGAAGCAGTGAATTGAATTGGATTGAATTATAGCGAGTTATTGATAGCCTCCAGTGAATTAGCGAGGAGTTTCGAAGTGAGATAGCTAGCAGCGTTTGCCGATTGAGTTCATTCAGAGCAGAGCTATTCGAGAAGTTTGCCGTTGGTAAGAGACAGTTCAATTAAGTTGAGTATTTTAGATAATAAAGAGTGTTTTACAGCCACGGGCTGTCTAATAAAGATTTTATCTAGCAGTTTAGCTGAAGTCTAAGTGAGAAGTTGGTTGGAAATGCCCCGACTGAGTCTAGTGCCGGAGCTGTGAGTATATTTATGAGTTTAATCTTTTAGTATTGTGACTAGTTATCGAAATTGACGAACTGACGCTCCACTTCCCCTGAGCCCTAACAGTTTAAATAAACTGTGGTTTTAACTTATATCTCGAGTTATGTCTGCATTCAACCAACACACCCCCACGACCGTCACAAACGGCACCCAGTATGTGCATCCTTCCGTTACAAAATGATCATTGATCTTTACATTGGCACAAGGAACAAAGCCCTGTACTCGAAATCAGTGATGGGCGATATCGTTTTTTTAAACGATTTAATCGATTCTATGATTAACTCGATTAATTGATGCTGTAAATTTTTTAATCGATGTCTCTAAAATAAATACATTTTTATTTTTCTTCAAAATTTGTAAGTAAAGGTCGGATATGCCAATCCCAAAACTTTCTTCTATCTCGTACACGTTAAAGCTTCAAAATTCACTACCACATTGTCAAATTTAGGTGATAACCTATGCCCATTATGAGAATTCAAGAAGTATAGTTTCGATTAAGCATGTGCTTATAAAAGAAAAAGAAAATATAAACATTGCAATTTACCAAAAAGAATCACTGAATTTTGGACCACACCATCTTATATGACTGCAACCGAAATTCCCAATTCAAATAGCATTAAAGCGATCCTGTTGGGCAAATTAATACCCAAGCCTAATAAGGACCTATTCATGTGAAAGTGCAACTTTATGTGAATTTTGATTAAATTCCGCGGGATAGTTTTGAGAAATAGCTATCATGAATATCACGAAAAATGCCATATAGCAGCGCACTCTGTTATATGATTTACGCAAAAATCTAATCAGGAATAATTTAAAAGATGTCTAAACAGAATATTAAAGTTTGATGAAATTCCGTTCATTCGTTCTTAAGATATTATTGCTAGCATCGTGTAAATCCTGAAAAACAGCATTTAATTAGTAGTTATTAATGGGTAGTAGGAATATTTGAGATTTTATGCTTAATGGACTAAAGTCCAGTCTCACCCGTCAGCAATTCTAGAATGTTCTTCTTCAGAACCGCAGAAATCCCTTTCGGAGAACAACAACTCTCTGAATTCAACACAGCTGAAAAATGCAGCATTGCAGCGCCGCCTGTTACATTATTTTCCATTATTTTATTATTACATTATAAACAGAAACAACTTATGACAATGTCCAATAGAATATTAAGGTTGACGAAATTCCTTTCATTTGTCCTTCAGATATGACCCTAAAATCGCGTAAATCCTGAAAAACGTGTTGAATTCAGGAGTGACCAGGGGGTCTGACATCCCCTCCCGAAACATTGAAATGCCCCCGGAAGGCGTGGGATTTTATGTTTAATGTAGAAAAAAACAATCTCTTCCCCTGAACTCTAAAATGTCCCTCCTGGAACCGCACATATTCCAGAAAAATGTCTGAATTTGACTCTCCTGTTAACAACAGTATAGAAACGCCTTCTGTTGGACGATTTACGCCGAAATCTAATAAAGAACGACTTATGCAAATGTCTAACTGAATGTGAAGTTTGATGAATATCCGTGCATTAGTTCTTGAGATAGAACTATTGCGAAAATCCGAAAAAATGCTGTATAGCAGCGCTACCTGCCGGTAGATTTATATCAAGCTTTATCATCAACAACTTATGTCAATGTCAAAGAGAATCTTTAGTTTGGTAAAAATTCGTGCATTAACTTTTGAGACAGCGATCTAACGAAAATCATGAAAACTACTCTATTGCAGCTCCGCCTGTAGGGTGATTTTCACAAGAAAGCAATCAGCATCAATTTATATGAAACTCTAACTGAATCCAAATTTTCAACAGATTCCATGTATTATTTCTTGACATAGAGTGCCCACAAAATTTTTGTCAGAGACAAACAAATAAACTAACAGACAGACAATTTATAAAAATAGTCAAACCATATTCGAGACAGGACTTTCTAAAACGATAAGTACTCCGAAAACCGGACATAGAAATTTTTCATGAATTCAATTATTTCTTTTTGTAAAGATAAAGGAAAGTATTAATGAATTAGTCGGATGCGGAAATCGCAAAACATTCTTGCATCTTATACATGTTAATATTTCCTGCAAAATGAAGCATAGCAGCGCCACCGGTTAGGTGATTTACATCGAAATCTCATCGGCAACAACTTATGTGAATTTCTAACTGAATTTGAAATTTGATGAAAATCCGTGCGTTAGTTTTTAAGATAGAGCCATTGTAGTAATAGAAAAAAAAAAAAAAACCCTGGCTAGAAGCGCCACTTGTTGACTGAATCACTCCAAAAACTAAACAACAGTAATTTATATTAGACTCTGAATCTGACTAACTGAATCTGAAGTTTGATGGCAATTTGTGGATTACTTCTTGAGATTGAGCTATTGCGATAATCATGAATAATGCCACATATCAGAGCCACCTGTTGGGAGATTTACACAAAAAGTAATCAGATCCATATTATATCAAGTAATAACGGTATCTGAAGTTTGGTGAAAATACGTTGATTAGTTCTTGAGATAGAGCTATTGCGGGAAGTATGAAAAAGGCAGTATTGCAACGCTATTTGTCGACCGATTCACACTAAAAGGTAGAAAATGTGAGTTCATGTCTAAGGCTAACTGAATCTCAACTTCGATGAAAATCCGTGCATTAATTCTCGAGATTGAGTTATTGCGGAAATCATAAAAAAGGCTACATAGCAGCGCCATCTGTCAAGCGATTTACATCAAAATGTAGAAAACTTCAACGCATGTCAAGGATTAACTGAATCTGACGTTTGATGAAAATCCGTGCATCAGTTCTTGAGATAGAGCTATTCTGTAAATCGTGAAAAACGCTGCATAGCAGCGCCACCTTGAACGATTTTCACCAAAAACTACTCAGCACCAATTTATATCAGGGATTAATTGAATATAAATTTTTATTAAATTCGTTCATTAGTTCTTGAGATAGAATGCTCACAAAATTTATGTTACATACAGATAGACTGACAGACAGTCACAGATCCACGTATGACTTATGACCCACAATTATTTCTGAAGTAGATTATTTATGTTAAAATTATTTTACACGAACTATCCCATAGCAGTTATCACTGTTCTGAATTTCATGATTATTGACTAAAAAAAAATTTACAAGGAGCAAGTAGCATCAGAAAGAAACATCTAGAATATACGCCTAAAAACTTGCTTGAAGGTGAAAATTATTAAGTGACGATGAAAGGATGAAATTTGGAGAATTGAATTCATTGAGCGCAAGAATGTTTTGAGGAAAAAGTATTAAAAAGGAAAATATCTTTTTTTTTTTTCAAGTTGATGAGTTAAAAAACGGTCATAATGATTTACCCATGTCACTAATTGTTGACATGCATGTGACGCTGCATGGACGGTCTAAAAAATCACAGTGTGACGTGTTATGCAGGTTATGATATGTCCTATATAAAATTGTGTACATAGCGTTTATCATTCGTTTACTTTACAAGGATGCGTCTCTTGGCGATATTTGTGAGTTTTAATTCTAATTCCATCCGAACGAAATTGAGTTACGTTATTATGGTTCTCTGTACCATGTTGTCAATGGAAAATACAGTGTGATTGTGGTTAAAGCTTTTTTTTAGGGTCCAATATTATTGAGATAAATTACAGTCTTTGGAATGTAATTGTTTAAATTGAATTATACATTCCGACTGCCGTCAATTTTAATGTACTATATGTTTAGCTAGATATGTATTACAAATTTTAATTTCTTTTCGCCAAAATTAACCTTTATACTATATTAATTTCCTTTTAACAATATTCCGTACTTAGTTCAACTTATTAAATTAAAATCTTGTTTCTAGATCTAATCTATTAATCTTTATGGAAACTATATAAATTCTTAATTCGCCTTAAAAACATTTATTCCAATATGCGTAAATTTAAAAAAATGGCTCTAATTGAAAAATATTCTTAATTAAACTTTATTTCTTAATATTCCAAATAAAACTCATTTTTTCCCTGTTTTTATCAACCCTTTTTAAGAAAGTCTTATTAAATTTATTCCAAAACCATACCTTTAAAAAAATATCATTATTTTTATTTATTTATTTATTTCCCCCCCCCCCCCCTTCAATGTTTGATATTTGTGCGTATCAATAAATTCATTTCTCTTCTTTCTTTTCTTTTTTTTTTTTTTTTTTTTTTTTTTTTTTTCAAAATATCGTCTGCAGGATATCGAATTCAGTGTTCGATTATAAATTAGTTAAATAATAATTTTTTAAATTAAAGATTTATCGTCTGAATGAAATTAATCTCGACGATGGACATGAATTCTGTTTACGTGTGAAAATCATGGTTAGAGGTTAGAGAAAGTTCTAGAAGCTTTTTATTATTGACTTGAGTGAAGAGGCCCAGAGATGGATGGAATCTTTTATTCGATGTATTCGGGTTTGAACGATTTAAAATTAGACGAATGTTTTTTATGGAATATTGCTTCGGAAGGAAAGAGCATTTTCCCTCTGCATATGACTGCATTTAAATAAATCTTTTGGAGCAGCAATTGTGGAATTTAATGAAGTTTCTACGTTTATTATTTTACTAAATTTTTATCTCGCCTCGACTCCTGTGACATAACATGGAGAAACTTGCAAATAATATTAATCGCTTCTATCTCAAAATATCACATATATATATTTGGATAGATGTATATGTTTGAATACAGCTTATCGAACTTAAATCATCTGTTAGGCCTTTCTATCTAGCCTGAACATACTACATTTTGTGTAAAATCAAGTATTCAAGTGTTTTATAATAAATGTGTTTTGCATGATTTCTCTTTCTTGTTGTTCAGTTATGCTTTTAAGAGGCCATAATTACACATGCATCCAACGTACACTTTCTTTCTTCATTCAAATGCATTTTGTGTGCTCCCGTGCTTGCAGCGCCCTGTATTCCACATACTTTCAATTATAGATAATGTAATTAAAATAAAATGTATTATCATTTGCTTTTGAGACTTATAGCATATGAACACATCAGCCGCATGTCTTTCAGTAAAGCTTTAAAATCGAGCATTCTTTTTTATTCATCCTATATATGATTACATTCTTTATGAATCGAATCTATTTATACAGATAAAAGTGCATTGAACTTTTTTTTTTCCTTTAGACTCTGTAGCATGAAGAATTCAAAGTTCAAATCCATCGAATTTTTGAATCACTAAGCGAAGAAATAAATTTCAAGTGAAAGTGTGTATTTTAATTTCCCGTTACAAAACCTTTTTCGTTTAACGCCAGAAATTCAAGTTGGGTTATTTTAAGGTACATAACATTAATTGAGTTACTTTCAAAATGAAGCAGACAACAATGCTCGTCCTTCTTTTCATGCAAAATCTGCAAAACACGTTTAAAAGTAAATTAAATCTCTCCAAGGCCGGTAGACGCATTGTTGTGAATTCTTTAACAAAAAGATCTGCAATTCATAAATAGAAATCAAATTCATTAACATTCATTCTCTTTCATTACCAATTGTCTGAGTACATTGTAAGAAGTTTATCTTTGAACTACTTTAAAGCGCGTTGATTCGCGGTTGTTCTGCTGCCATAACTCGCTGGGAATGAAACGCTTTATCCGCTTTTCATCTTACTCAGCGCTTCCCCACTTTCATTCATAAGAAATATTATTAAGGGATTGATCGATACTAGATCTATGATATCACAGTCTGCGACGACAAAGCATCATCATTCGTGCAATAGAGGTCAACGTTTGGGTTGTGGTCTGTGTTGGCGGAATCTGGATCTCTCACCTCGACACTTACTTGCAAATACCGACCTGCTTTGTAGGCAAGGTTGGGACCAAATGCTCTCACTTTTTCAGAATCTCCACCTTCTAATGAATGCGAAATATGCGGAGTCAAGGAATGTGGATGTCAAGGGTGATTAATTGACAATGGAATCACCTAAATATTATCCCAGAATTGACCTGGAGCTTATTTATTGTCTCTTACAATACCCCCCCCCCCCTTCCGCTTGATTATTTATGCATTTTTCATTGAGCTTTTCCATTGTTTCATACGTGTGGCAGAGATGCGACGATTTATTGTTAGAGTATGACACAATTTTTAGATGCGACACCAATTTTTATTTTTAATGCACAAAAAAGCAGCCATCCGCAGCTACTTTTATCAAGCATCCTTAATCTTTGCATTAAAAAAGCATTAAATTTCTTTCCTGTTGCCAGTCTACATTCTTACATAATACATTATTCTCTTTAGAAATGTCTAGCAAAACATATGTTAGCATCCAAAACATATCAAAATAAACAATTCTGTGAAATACTAGTTTAGAAATTGATTAACAAAGTTTATTCTTCAAACTATACATTAAAAAAGCATTAAATTTCTTTCGTATTGTCAACCTACTTTCTGACATAATAGATTGTTCTTTTTTAAAAATGTTTGGGAAAACTTTCATTTCATCAAAAACATATCAGAATAAACATTTATGCGAAATACTAGTTTAGAAATTGATTAACAAAGTTTATTCTTCAAACTAAGATTTCATTCAACTCTTTTTCATTTCCAATTTAATTCAAATGTAAATCATTGTTACAAAATCCATAATGTTAAGAATCCAGAAATTAAGAATTATCGGAGGATTTCGTTTATTTTCAACTATTATCGACTAAAATGAAGTGAAAAGAGGTCTATGTGTTTTTAGGCATAGAATTATAGGTATTCTTATGCATATCGCACATTTATCTTGTAAAAAGACGTATTGAAAGAAAGGTGGTATTTGAGACATTATGATTACGTGGGGCAACTTGGCCATGATTTTACAATGCTACTGTGGAGATTCTGGAAATTCAGTTTCCAAATCTAATGATCATTTGAATCAAAGTTTGGACCTCTGTAAATGTGTTTAGTTAGGTTCACTCTATCAGACGGAAATTTTAAAAAATAAGTTTTAATGTCTAAAAATAAGAATTATATATCTTTACCTTTTCTTTCTTCGTGGGTCAGAAGGATCTGTGATTCACACACTTTTGTGTTTTTAAAATAATGTATCATATTCTGTTTGAAAAAGTGTAAGATACTTTAAAAAAAAATTAAACCAGAAAAATCATGTAGGGGAGAGGGGGGCACATTTGAACACACTAAATATTTTCCTTCAAATAAATTATTTAAAAAATGTATATGGCAATACATTACTGCTGCTTCAAGGGAATAATTATACAAAGCTGTACCATTTTGTATGAACAGTACTGTCTAAACAAGATATGGTTTTTGTCTCCCTCTTGAGTCTAAAATTAAGGAAATAAAGTTGTAAGATTTTTGTTTACAAACTTCTATCCCTAAAATTTTAATTTATTGTTCAATACTTAGACAAAGATGTTAGCTTTAGTTTATAAGCTTTGTTTATTCAAATTCTTCAGCCGAATTAAGTAAACCATTATAATGTTGGACTCCATGTGATGGAGCACCATAGAACAAAAAAGTTAGGGAACCATTGAACAGTGAAAAAACATCGAATAAATTTTTGATAAATAATATATTAAATAATTTAAAGAGAGCACTTAAAAATATGAAGTAAAGAATTGTTAATGTATCTAAATATTATTATTTCAATTTTTTTTTTTATGAAAAGAGGTTAATTAAGAATATCAAAGAACATGGACTTATACTGCTAACAATTTCCCTTACTCCACACATAGGCTCCAAGCTCTCTACTAATCAGTGATGGGAAGTTTCAAATCTAAATTGAATCAAATCTAAATTCATTTATTGGATAATTGCAAATCCTGGATACAAAATAATAATTCATGATTTAACAGGTTTCCAGACATTATTTCCTGTTTCCGTAACGGATAAAACGGAATTTTATATCAGGTCTCTTAAAAATAAATAGCGAATGAAAAATTTTAATTTTCCAGAAGTATCAGATATCACATTGGTGTATTTCAAGGATATTGTAAAAAAGTTTTCACAACCAAACACAACTGGAGGGACACTTTGTGTTTTATCAACAATGAGTTTTGACATCAACATTGATGGATTTAATTTTGGTTAAATAACAAAAAAATCGTAATTTAAACAAAATGTAGTTATTTAATTTTATTCATATTAATTAATATTTCTATAACTTATGCATCTTTTTATAAAAACTCTCAATATTTTCATATTTTATTCATTTGTTCAAAGCTTGTTCCTTGCTTGTGCTCAAAGGTACCTCTCCATGGGATAGGTTTGAACAAAAATCTTTCAACTTTTTAAATCCTCACAACTTATTTAATTTTTTTGAAAAATGTTTAATTTATAGTTCTTATGATGAAGAAATGCGTTGCTTTTATTATGTAATATTTAAAACTCAATAAATGTAGTTCAAGTAAGAAATATATTGATTTTTTGAAAAAAATGTTCAAAGGTGCCCCCCCCCCTCTCTCCCCTAAATTATATATCAACTAAAGAGTGTTGCAATGGAAAGCTTTGCTATCAAGATGTCTGAAAAAAGTATTAAATGTGAAATCATTCGATTTATTTTTACTAAAAGCATAGGAATTAGGTGCGTACTTGTGTACTTTAGTTTTGGTAATAAGTACCAAAGTTATATGAATATTTTAAGGGAAAAGTAACAAGATAAATCTATGAACAAACGGCTACGTAAATAAGTAAGTACCTCATTCTCTTTTTTATTTCTTCAATTTTGAATTGCAATATGTCCAATAAATTTGTGAAGAATGTAATCGTGGTTTTATATCGAACAAAGCTATTTTATAGTGGTTTCGATAATTTTCTAATAATGTTATTTTTTCTTATGCACACCTTTTCATTTGTATTGGAAAATTTCAAACTTTGGCCATTTCACTTATGAAATTTGGTTTGATACGTATAATATGCTTTTTAAAATTTTTATTATGCAATTTTAATAAGATATTATGTAATTTTCTTTATTGTAAGCAAAATAATAATAATAATAATAATGGATAAATTGATTTCCCGTATTAAGAGAAACTCAAAAAACGAAAAAAAGCTATAATTTTTGGAGTAGCTGGACCCCATATGATTCAGTTACCCCTGATACGTGTCTCATTTACTCCATTTTTGAAAAATTGATGGAGTAACTGGGACACCAGCCTTACATTTGAAACATGAAATAAATATGCAACCTAATAATAATAATACAGTCACGTGTCTAGTGTTTTAAAACAATCATCACTTAATAAAAGTACTTACAGTATTTTAATAAAAAGACTATGAAGTTACACGAAATTGACGTTGTTTTTTTATATAAAAAAAAGAAACAGAAAACAGAAGACAACCTATCACAATAAAGACAAGTTATGATTGATTTGACACACGTTGTTTTAAGAAGTATAGATTAGGGAGCATTGTCCACAAAAGCTAAAACTTAAAAGGTATCAACGGTTTTTTATGAAACAGCCTATGGCCCAGTTACCTCGTGAGTCCAGCAGCCCCTAGCTAACCTTAATACGTGCAAATCGCAAAATTACTTTCCAACTCAACTTGTCTTTAAAAGACTTTTTTAAATGGTATATTAAGAATGCCGAGCTTAGTGGGTTTTATATTTATCATATGCGGCATTTTCTAAACCTACTGTCTACAAATTTTCAGTTAAATGGCTATTACGCGGTTCATATAAAAATATGTAACTAATTTTTTATTTTCGAATTTGGATATGAAGATTTTGGATTAAGTCATAACTGAGTTCGCATAAAATAGACAATTGGTTTTTATACTTGAAAATACATGTTTCGTCTTTTTGTACACACTGGTCTAGAACTCGCAAGTGTTTAAAATATGTTGGTACATACATTGGCTCTTCATTGGATTTTCCATTTCTAGATATTAATGTGAGTGTTTAAAAATTCCCTATTGACTGCAATTTATTATTTTATTCTTGGCTGACATTTTATTCTTGATCATTAGAATTCTAACTTAACCAGGAAACTACGCCAATAGTGTAACATTGAAAAAAAAAATCTAAATAAGTAGCAATCGAAAAGGCACATTGAAACAAGTTTTTAGACCTATAAATTATTTTCTCTCGTCTTCCCGGTATCGAGATATAAAATTTTAAAGTTTACAAATTAAAACATCTAGCGCTAAAAACGGAAGTCTTTTTGCCAGCCAGCGAACGAAATAATTCATGGTAAAGCAGTAGTAGCTTATTCCATTTTTAATCATCTATTATTATCAATTAGAAGTTTTTTGGGTAAATTATAGATGCCACGTGAATTTATTCAGCTTTGAACCCACATTTTGAATGTAGAACCGATAAACCGGAAATTGCAGTACAAACAATCACCTCATCGAGTTTACGTCTGAAATTCCAGAATTAGTTAAAGCTCGATTTTTATATTAAAACGCATTCGGTCTGCCAAGTCAATTTTTGGTGAAAAATACCTGGGAATTCAGTTTTAGCGATTGACTCGCAGGTTTACCTTGTGTTTTCCTGCTCCCAGTCCTCCATGTTTTCATATCTTTGGGTGCAGGAAAACATAATTGTAAAACCGAGTCAACTGCTAAAATCGGGTTTCTAGGTTTGCAGACCCAACAGTTGTACCTGGAAAAAAACTTCGAATGGGCTTCTTTATTTTCATATATCGCTTATCATAATATGTGTAATACTTTTTAAAATATAAATTTTCCAAATCCGGTCATTCATTTGCGTTAACCCTGTATATCTCTATAATGCGGATACGAGGGCAAATAAATTATTTATGAGCAAATATACTTCAATATACTATTTCGATTGCTGCTTACGTAGATTTTTTTTTTCTTTTTTACACAATGGGTGGTTTCCTGGTAAGCATTAGACAACGAAGCAACTAAAGTTTAACAGCAAAAAGCATAAGAGCATGATTTGGATGAGCGTTCTATGGATGTTGAACGACTTTATATAAAGATATGGAGTAAACAATGACTGAAAACACGAATCATTCCAGCTCACACTACAATTACAATGTAATAATAGATAATGCAAACACACAGATTCAGTGATCATCGCCACCAGGCTAGAAATGTGAACGCCAGACACATAATATTCCTTTGATTTTTGTTATTTTTTTTAATTATGTGCCTTAATAAGCTAGCGCATGTTGTATTTCTTAAAGTTTTTT
This sequence comes from Maratus speculifer, assembly GCA_964019185.1. Classification (NCBI taxonomy): domain Eukaryota; kingdom Metazoa; phylum Arthropoda; class Arachnida; order Araneae; family Salticidae; genus Maratus; species Maratus speculifer. The sequence continues at coordinate 171,889,341 of OZ025296.1, read as the reverse complement.
TTTTCTTTTTATTCAGTGCTATAAATATTAATATATTAAAAACTATTTTGTATTCTTGTATTCTGTGAATCGTTTTAATACAATACGTAACAATATATTAAACTGATTTTGTTTTCCTTCGGTACCACAGCCACTATAAATCTATTTATGTAAATTTGATGGATTAATAATGTTATTTAATGCTAACTGTAATGTTTATGGCAAACAGTGTTGATGTTATAATGTCAAAAAATCTCACTTAAGAAAATGGAGGGGGGGATGAGTAACCGTGATTGTCCTATGAAAATAATTGAAAAGGTGAAACAGAAATAATTAATCAATTTGAGTTTCTGTAAAGTAATACAGAAGATACGAAACATGGAAAAAATTACTCTTCATGATCATAATAAAACCTCCTTAAAGACAAACACGGTGCAGGGAGTTCTAGAATTTTCTTATTTTTCCTTACAAAGGGGGAGGGGTTCAAAATGACTAAAAATATGCTTACGTAACATTTGAACGGCCCCTAACAGATCAGCTTCTCCTAACGATGTTTCAAAAAAAAAAAAAAAATGAAATACAGAATTACCATAAATGAATGACCTAATTAATAATATATATTTTTCAAGACTGTTACACATCTTGTAATAATGAGTTACGCATGAAAATAAAGAATATTCCAAATATTTTTAATTACAAAAGTTCGATGTCCAAACCTTCCGTAACATGTCAAACACTTAATCTGCATTCTAGTTCGTTCCACCATTTGGTAATTTTGCACAGTCAGTGATTTTTAGTGCAGCACTGATGCACCGTAAAATGTACACGGTACATTCGTGATGCATTATATAGTGTTTTATTGCGTCAGTGCTGCACTGAGAATCGTTGACTTAATAAAATTGCCAAATATCAACGAACTTGATTACAGATTAGTTGTTTATCATGTTATGAAATTTCACATATCAAACGTTCGTAATTGGAAAAAAAAAACTTGGAATGTTCCTCTTTATTTTCACATATACCTTTTTAATATAATATGTGTAATCTGTTGTTTTGAAAATATAAATTTTTAAAAATTAATCGCTCATTTATGCGAATTCTGTATATCGGTAAATTTGACTTTATCTCTTAAGGCCCCACACTAGGCACAGAAAAGGACCCGGATAAAAATGTAAAGTCTATGGAAGCGTTCTTTTCAAATATCTCGCTCAAATTTTAATATTTTTCCATGTTTTTTTTTTTTTTTTTTTTTTTTTTTTTTTTTTTCATAGAATAGCTGAGGACTGACTTTTTCGATTTTGGTTTAAGATTTTTTATATTATGATAGTTTCAATTTCAGAACCGGTTTAAAACCGGTTTAAACAGTTTTGAAATTTAAAATAATTTAAAAAAAAAATCTGAAACCAAAAACGAAATAGTAAAAACTAGGCCGGTTGTGTATCGTCCTTAGCTATCCTAAGCAAAAAGAATCATGTAAAAATATTAAAATTTGACAGAGATACTTGAAAAGAACGCCTCCATAGACTTTACATTATCATTCGGGTCTTTTTCTGTGCCTAGTATAGACTTTTGCCTAGGATGGATTTCCGCATTATTGAAAAAAAATACGTATTTCATTGCGTTATTACATTTTCAAATGAATCATACTTAATTTGGGCTATTTATCCTTCACTGCATCGTACGCCATATCAGGCGCATGCCTAAAAATACTATAATTCTCAATATGTACCACGAATTTGGCCAATATGATCTTTATCACTGATCAAGACCAGCCCAAAGAATGAAATAACACTTATTTTGTCCAAATCAGAAGGCTGCATTTGGCAAAAAATTAGAATCTGTTCTTCGAAAACAAACAAACAAACAAAAATCGATCGAGCTATTAAAGCAAAATTTTATCTTCATTTTTTTAATAGAATACTTAAAAAATATTAATATAAAGTAAGTTGCGGAGTGTTAAGCAGATAAAATTAATGCCTGTATTTGATCTATCAGTTGATACATATATATACTATAATGGGGAAACTAAGGCAAGTAAATGCCTAACTAGTTGAAATTTCTCTTTCAGAAATTTATATTAATAGATGGAAACATACTTCATTACTTTTGTTCAGACCTAGAGTTTACCTAGTGCCTTTATTACACGCCAGTATTTTGCTAAAATGTAGTTCAAACAAAAACGCATTTAAAATACTTAAAATCACATTTCCAAAAATTGTCATCCACAAATAATCATGTATACCTTTTTTTTTTTTTTTTTTTTTTCATCCTGTATATCATTTTATCTATATCCTAGAAATAATTCTTAGTAAACTGAAATCAGTTCAATGTAAAAATGCATAACTTATTTAAAAACCACCTTTAAGTAAATTACGTTCATATTCAATAACCTTTACGATCTCTTTTGTGTCACTCTGTATATCAACTATAGCATTTACACGCACCATATAATATGCATACATTTATTGAAACTTAAAAGCGCATATCATAATTAAAAAAGCATTTCATCCATCCATCAGCCATCTCGATAACAGTACTTCGGATAGAATATACCATTTGAAATCTTTTGTGTGTCCCTGTAAATGATATGCACTTCATATTATGTGGGAAATATTAAGCCTCAGTGTCCTATATCAATTTTATTATACATGAAATCGTTTAACACAATTAAAATATGTCGCACACAATTCCCCTCTATATTATTGTGTAATGGAACTCTTTTGTGTGGTCCTGTAAATAAATAATAACAATTATTTTCACTCCATATATTACAGAATCCATATTTTAGTGCATTTCACAAATGCATACAAATTTGAATATGTTTGACATGGTGAAACACCTTTAAAATTCATTTGAATGGATTTTTTCCCATAGGCCGTAATGTAACGAAAAACTTTTGACTATCCCTGTAAATATACTAATCATGGTAGAAATTTCATTTTCGATACAATTCGTGCTAGGGGAAATGTCAATAACATCCAAAAATTTCATGGCAATCCGAGTATATTTATGAGAGTTAGAGCGCTTACAGACAGACAGAAAAACCGAAAGCATAAACACTTTTCAACTTTGTTGGAAAATGTTAAAAACGACATCTATATGCGGAAAATATTTTTTTAAATAGGCCTTCAAAACTATAAGCAATATGACTATTCTTCAAAAATGGTTCTGCACACGTTTAAAAAGCTATATATTTAAATCAATATACCTAAATTTGAGCTAAAAAGGCTTAAAAAGAAAACTTTTTAATATTTTTATTATTATTATATTAAAAATAAAGCTATTGAGTTCGATAATTCAAGAATCCATAAAAATATACATCTAAACATAATTAAACATAACGTAACAATAAAATCTGTCTTCGCGCAAATGAACTTTCTCGTGTGAGTTTAGGAGTCGCCGCATATAATCCATGCTCATGAAATAGACATGAACGATGCACCCGATAATAATCAGCTATTATAAAATATGTGTTTAACAGTTGTTGAGCAAATTTTAATTTTTGCATTTGTGGGCAGCTTTTATGCGTCAAATTCTCCACTGTGTACCGTGGCAAAAAGACATACAAATGTAATGTTGGTGTTAAAAAAAAAAAAAAAAAAAAAAAAAAAAGAAAGAAAGAGAAGAAAAAGAACCCCATAAATTACCGGAAGTAAGCCCCCTCAAAATATAACCCCCTCTCATACATTTTGCATGCTGTATGAATCCTGAGAAATTTATAAATTGCTAGTATATCCCCCCACCCTTTTAATTTTACCTATCTATTTCACAATAGTCTCAATCATAAACATCCCTTAAAATCATTAGAATTTTCTGTCTGCTAAAGGGGGGGGGGGCTTACTTTTGGTACTTAACCAGGGCCGTAGCTAGGAGTGAACAATGGAGGGGGGCTCAAGAGAATGTAGGGGGGCTCATAATTTTTTTTTTCTCTCTCTTTCTGACGCAGAGGATAAATTAGTGCATATTCACATTGTAAGTACTCTGTTTCTTATTAAACTGTTATAATAACTTCATTTTATGCTAAGAAAATTATATGATGATGAAAGTTTTGAGTATATAACTGGTGCAAAATTAAACATCATGTTAGCATTATATGTACAAATAGGATCAAGGAGTGTTGAAACATTTATTTTAGATACAATTTAGTAACTCTGCAAAACTGTGAAAAGGTCACAAAACTAAATTAGATTTTTGAACAGTATTTCATTTGAATTTTCGGAACAGAAATTCATTGATTGACCTTGAAATCTTTTCCAGGGGGGGGGGGGGGTGCTCAAAATATTTTAGGGGAGCTGAGCCGCCCATAGCGCTTCCTTAGCTACGGTTTTGTACTTAACGTTAAATGTAAAACTGATACAGTGATTAAAAATTTAATTATCTTTACTTTCTAATATCCGTCATAATATTTCTTCGTTAATAACCAACTTATTGAATATCTGATTTATAAAGTAATTATTTTGATCTACACTGATACTGTTTTAATTCGCAGAGAAAACCCAAAAGTGTTGCGCGATTCATTCCTGTGATATAACGTAAAAACATTTAAAAATTCTTACTTCCCAATACGCGAGTCATAATTATGCTTTAATGAAACATTTACATTCGAAATGTTTCTTTTACAGAGCTATCTCGTTATCATTCTTTCGGCAATGATTGATGTTAAGAGCAATTTTACATTATTATGTAAAACCCTGAATAACCAATTATTAATGAAAGTGCGATAAAGATCTAATAAGTAAATGAATTACTTGGATTTTTTTATCGTTTCCGCAAACCATTTACAATCATTAGGGAAAATCATTTTAACTTCTTGCAAAGCTCTCGAAAAACGATTCTGCGGTCAAAGTGTTTGACATGAACTAGTTCTGTGAACCACAGGCTAAGCAGCAAAGATGCTTTCTTTCCAGTCTCGCCCATTAATAATGGCTTTGCAATAAATTTTACTAAACTGCAACTAAATCCAAGTCTAAGTTGCATTAATTGAAATTCTGGTATCCTGAAACATTCTATTAAAAAAAACAAAGTTTCGCCTACGGTGAATATAAAATTAAGGAAAAAAAATCCGCTTTTCCCATTTGTCTATGAAATTCATTAAAACTTAAAAACACATATAAATAAGCTAAGTGTACATCAGTGGTCGGGAATATAATAACGGAAGTTTACAGTTCGACAATTCGAAAGATGTTTTTTTTTTAAAGTAGGATAATTTATTTATTTATCATTATTATTATTATTATTATTTTAGCATTTTTAAGTTTTGACAACGTTTGCTATTCATTCTGCATCAAAATGACTAATTAATTACATAATTTGGCGAAAATTATTAGATACTAAACTTAATTGTAAGGGACTCACAACAGATGTCTAAGGAGCCCTCTCATGTTTCACCGTTACGACAGCCAAACCCTTTCATTAGGCAATAAGAATAAGTATATTTCGCTGGTCGAAGTGTAAACAACAGATATGTATTTTGTGCATTGGAGAATTCACATTTTATGCCAACAAAACGCAATATACGACAAGCGTTACATTTTGGTTTAAACTTGAATAAATTGGCAGCAGAGAGTCGTCGTTTACTAATCCAAGTTTAAAGGGATTATGCTTCCTCAATTTCAACGTATAAGTACTTGCTTTAATGACTCAAATATGGCGATTTTAATTTAAACGATAAGGTGCACCCTGATCAACAGAAAGAAAAATCAGACCAGAATTGGAGACATTTTTGGACGCAGATCAATATTAAATGCTAATGACATCTCATAACGTTTGAATTCGACAGGAGAGTGGTTTTTGTAATAAACGTTCATTGTTGTAAAAAAAATAAATAAATAAATAAATAAAATAAAAAAATACGTGTGGTACTCGGGGACTGCCGCGGTAAAGCTATTGCATAGCATTTTTTATCAACTTATGCAATTATAATTATTTATTTATTTTTTACTTTTGCAGTTTTTTTTTTTTTTTTTTTTTTTTTTTTTTTTTGTCTTTGATATTAATTCTAGTTACACTTTTTGATCGTGATGACCGACAACATTTTTTTTTTTGTTTTGATTGAACTAATGAGAATTAGTTCAATAAAATAAAAATCGTTTAAAATAATTTTATTATCTTACAATCAGAAATTTTTATCATTGAAACTATACGCTTATGGTAGCTGAAATAAAAAAAAACATAAGTTTGAGACTTGATATTCTCAAAATATCTGAAAAATACCGCGTCAATGTCTGCCGAAGTCTACCAAAGGATACCGTGCCGAAGTCTGCCAAACTGAAGCGACGTTAGCCGGAGTGTTAGGTTTTTTTTCTCGTTACGGAATTTCTAGATTCTTTCGCCGCGCTCAAAGCCCACGATAAAAGCTATGCAATACCTTAATAAATTACCAAACAAAATTTGGCCGCGCTACGAAAATTAGATCGCTAGTTATAAGCATTTTAAATTTTTCGGCCCTCACCACGGGGGTCTCCTGTCACCAAAAATTAACACTCTCTCATAATAAATTACCAAACAAAATTTGGCCGCGATACCAAAATTCGATTGCGAGTTATAAGCATTTTAAATTTTTCGACCCTCAACGTGGGAGGTCACCTGTCACCAAAAGTAACACTGTCTCATAATAAATTACCAAACAAAATTTGGCCGCGCTACGAAAATTAGATCGCGAGTTATAAGACTTTTAAATTTTTCGACCCTCACCGTGGGGGGGTCTCCTGTCACCAAAAGTAACACTGTCTCATAATAAATTTCAAAAGAAAATTTGGCCGCGCTACGAAAATTAGAACGCGAGTTATAAGCATTTTAAATTTTTCGACCCTCACCGTGGGGGGTCTCCTGAAACCAAAAGTAACACTGTCGCATAGTAAATTACCAAACAAAATTTGGCCGCACTACGAAAAGTAGATCGCCAGTTATAAGCATTTAAAATTTTTCAACCCTCACCGTGGGGGGGGGGGGTCTCCTGTCACCAAAAGTAACACTGTCTCATAATAAATTTCCAAACAAAATTTGGCCGCGCTACGAAAATTAGATCGCGAGTTATAAGCATTTTAAATTTTTCGGCCCTCACCGTGGGGGGTCTCCTGTCACCAAAAGTAACACTGTCTCATAGTAAATTACCAAACAAAATTTGGACGCACTACGAAAAGTAGATCGCCAGTTATAAGCATTTAAAATTTTTCGACCCTCACCGTGGGGGGTCACCTGTCACCAAAAATTAACACTGTCTCATAATAAATTACCAAACAAAATTTGGCCGCGCTACGAAAATTAGATCGCGAGTTATAAGCCTTTTAAATTTTTCGACCCTCACCGTGGGAGGGGGGGGGTCTCCTGTCACCAAAAGTAACACTGTCTCATAATAAATTTCCAAACAAAATTTGGCCGCGCTACGAAAATTAGATCGCGAGTTATAAGCATTTTAAATTTTTCGACCCTCACCGTGAGGGGTCTCCTGTCACCAAAAATTAACACTGTCTCATAATAAATTACCATACGAAATTTGGCTGCGCTACGAAAATTAGACCGCGAGTTATAAGCATTTTAACTTTTTCGACCCTCACCGTGGGGGTCTCCTGTCACCAAAAATGTCTGTCTACCCTGTCAATACCCTGTCTCATAATAAAACCACCCTGTCTCATAATAAATCATCAAACAAAATTTGTCCGTGCTACGAAAATTAGATCGCGAGTTATAAGCACTTTAAATTTTTCGACCCTCACCATGGGGGATTACCTGTCACCAAAAATTATCACTGTCTCATAATAAATTACCAAACAAAATTTGGCCGCGCTACGGAAATTAGATCGCGAGTTATAAGCATTTTAAATTTTTCGATCCTCACCATTTGGCGGGTCTCCAATCACCAAAAGCTACATTATCCTACCTTTTTTTTTTTTTTTTTTATCTTAAGACGATTCTTTTCTATACACATTCTATCAGGAATTTTTATTATTGAAACTATAGATTTATAGTAACTGAAATAAGAAATATAAGTTTGAGACTTGATATCCTCTAAATATCTGAAAAATACCGCATCAATGTCTGCCGAAGTCTACCGAATGATACCATGTCGAAGTCTGCCGAGCTGAAACGACGTTAGCCGAGTGTTAGGTTTTTTTCGTTACGGATGTGTTAGGATATTTCTCGTTACGGAATTTTTGGATTCGGTCGCCGCGCTCAAAGCCCGCGATAAAAGCTATGCAATAGCTTAAAAACCTTTAAAATTAAGTTTAATACCTACTACTTGTAAGAGGAAATGATAAATCATAAATCACTGCCTGTCATTAGAATATTTTTGCTTCAGGTACAACGTGCTGAAGCAAACCAAGTAATTTAGTTCTTTTTTTCTTAATTGGTCCACTTAATTGTCATTATTTTGCCCTTTAAATACAGCTTATGAAGTTTAAATATGTGTAATATTTGAGGTACGAGAGAATTTCGACTACTAAAACAAATTTCTAATAATATTTTTTTCAGTTTAGACATGGTAATTTAGTTCCACCATCAATAGTTTAAACATTAAAATAAGTTTATCAGTTATTACCCATACAATCTCTTCTACATGGAGTTGTTAGGTAGGAAACAGTATGGATGAACTCCACCATATTTTACGGATATCTGGTAAAAATATTTCCATCCTTGGTTACTGAGATTTCTTTTTGTTGAAAAAGAGTATTTTTTTTTTCAGTCACTTTTTAATTTGTTGCCTACTATTTATAAAATATTATTATTTATTTTAATTATATTGGTTTTTTTATCTGGACCGGTTTCTGACCTTTCAACTAGTGACTCTCATTTTTTGTGAATGAAAAATCTGTTTTTCAGCCTTGAGTTAATACTTTCAACCTTTTCTGTAACATTTCTTAAAAATGATTCTGATTAATAAGTGAAAAGCAAGCAGGAAGTTCTATTTCAAACAATTAGAATTAATCACATGGGCCAACCCCAAAACTTTCTTCTGTCTCATACATGTTAATACTTCAAAATTAGCTATCACATCGCAAAAATTAAAAGACAATCTATGCATGCCCATCATGAGAATTTAAAAGTATGTGGTCTCTTAATTTTGTTTACAGGGTGTCCAGCAAACAACACCCTGATTTCAAAATTAAATTTCTCAAAAACAAATATCAATAGAATTATGCAGTAAACGGTTCTCAGTCAGGTAAGCTGTAAATCAGGTAAGCTGTAAAAATCTTATACAAAAGTTTCGAACGGTAAATATTTTGAAAAGATTGTGTTCTGATTACAAAGAATGCTTTGATTTGACATTTTTTTATGCTTTAGATTGCTGCCAGAGAATGTGTTTTTCGGCTTAAAGTGCCATATTTCATAGTTTTTTTAAATTAAATTTTTGAAATTTCGAAATTCTAAAAATTTACTTCCAAAAATCTTTAAAATACAGCACTGTAAGCTGAAAAATTATTTCTCTGCACGCATTCTAAAACAAGAAAAATGTCAAATCAAAGCATTCTATGCAATCAGAACGCAATTTTTTTTTCAAAATATTCACTGTTTGAAATTTCTGTATAAGATTTTTACAGCTTACATAATAAAAAAAACCGTTTACCGCATATTACTATCGATCTTTGTTTTTGAGAAATTTAATTTTGAAATCAGGGTGTTATTTTCTGGACACCCTGTATTTAAAAAGTAGATATAAGCATCGCATTTTTCAAAGGAATGATTAAATATCGGTATCCAACTTTTTAGATGTCTGCAACTAAAATTCCGACCCAAAGAGCATAAAAGCTTCACCTGTTGGACATTATACGTTAATCCGTTATTGCCAGACGTTTTAAACATTGTTAAAATCCTGCAAGATCCCAATTTAAAGGTTAAAAAAATGTCATGATCACGTCATTTTAGCTAGCTTAAAAACTGTAACTCTTCGACTATCAGACAGAAATTCGGTTGATAAGTTAATGCCTGGCGGCTTTAAATATGGCACTGAATGTGCCTGTTTGAAGAGTGGTTTTATAGGTTTAAAAAATATCATTTTTATGTCATTTTTGCAAAATTGAAAATAGTAACATAATACTCTTTGGCTATCATACGACCTATAAACCAGTTAAAGCCGTCTGGCATTGACTTATCAGCCGAATTTCTGTCTAGCAAATTAATTATAGATTGTCTGATAGCCAAAGTGTAATATATTAGTATTTTCAAACTTGCTAAATTGACATGAAGAAAAAAACCGCTAAAAAAAGTGCCATAAACATGTTTTAGGTGCAATTGTAATTATGTAAGTACGTAGCACCTATTGCCGTCGTTCAATCCGTCCATCCGTTTGTCATCTGTCCGTCTCTCCATCTGGCCGCATATAGCAGAGCAAAAATTACCTAATTGAATCGTTTGAAATTTAAATTATACAATTGTTGCATAATTTTGTTGATTCGTTTCAAATTTTATGAAAATCTGATGCATAGTTAAATTTCAGGGACAATCAAAAGTATTCCGTTACATTACGACCAAAAGGAAAAATGGTTTCAAATTCAGATGCATTTTAATGATGTTACATTCGTTCAAACATAATAAAATTTATATGCATCTATAAGTATATACTAAATTATACATTGTGTTTAGTTTGTGGTGCAAAGAATATTTGTTATTAATTCACAGGGCCACACAAAAGTATTCCATTATATAAAGGTATGAGGAAACATTGTTCGGGGTGCATTTTAATTACATTAAATCACATATTAAATTTCACATTTTATGAAATTGATATACATTGATGAAGTTTACTATAAGTTACTTCCTGTATAATAAAAAGCAAATAGTACTTACAGGGACACACAAAAGATTTCTGCCACTATAGGGTGTCCGAAGTACTATATACTATTACACTAAGATCTGAAAATTTTTAAAACATCGTTGTAGTATGAACGCACCTCAATTACTACGCTTGACGTGAATTTTTTTTTTTTTTTTTTTACTTGTTTACCTTTAAATCCGGATCTTTTATCAATTCGATGCTGCCCCGCAATTACATTTTCTTAGTATACGATGAAAGAACTACCTATTTAGAATTTCAAGCACAAAAAGATTATTTTAATTTTTGTTGGATGTATGGTGTGTAGATAGGTTAAAAAAATTATGTCTGAGGTACAAGGATGTGGGTTTTTTGTAATCCATGTTTGTGGTTCATTCTCGCATATTAAAGTGGTGAATGGTCATCTTTTGGACTTTCTTTTTTCTTGTCTTTTGTAACTCTAAATTAGGTTCCGCCGTTATCACAACGCATATTACCTTCAGATAAATCTATTATATGAGATTCTGAGAATTATTCGCATAATGGATGTTGAACAATGCTTCTATTGGTAGACACCTCTCAAATTTGATTCACGAGCAAGTTAAAGAAATAATTTTATGAACATTATCTAGCTATACAATGGATTGTCTTTAATAACCATTCATGGATCTAAAAACATCCTTCCTGAATCTTTGTGTTTCAAAATGTTTTCTAAAATCAATCTGATTGACCTGGATATGTAGCACTATTTATGCCCGATCATTTTGGAAAAGAGGCAGTTATTTTCATATTATCACAATAGGACATTTTATTTTTTGTGGTATACAGAATAAATAAAAGTAAACAAAATTAGCTAGAATTTCGTAGCTAAAATTGCTAACTTAAAGTTTTACAGACAGAAGACATTCTAATAAATTGAGAAAAATTATCACAATTCATTTATATGAGTTTTTTCTTTATGCTATATACAATAATAAACGAAAATCCCTGCTGGCATCGGCCTACAGGCGGAGATAGACTTCGAAGTTAGGTGCTAATTTCACCAAAAAAAGTAAATTGTGATTAGAGATAAACCCAGTTTGACAATTTTATTTGACCGCTTTTGAAGAATTTTTAATTTCATATTTCTGTAAGAGCTGGTTTTATCAGATTTAAGTTAAGGCAATATTTAAAAAATATATTTTTCCGCATCCAACAACTCATAATTTTCTAAAACTTTTTCAGACACATTTTTTTTTTTTTTTTACTATAAAAAAGAATTAAACACGAACAAAAATATTTTTTCCGCGCTCAAAAACTTAAATTTTTTTTTTTTTTTTTTTTTTCAGACTCATTTTTCAAAGAAAAGTGTGAAATTTGCTGATGTGATTTTTGAAGATATTTAGAAGCGAGTTGATTATTTTATTTTTCGTTGTATTAATTAGAGCTTGGTTTATGAGCAATTATTTTCTCGACCAAATTTTTCGTTCCAAAATATCTCGTTGGGAAATTCGATTCAAAATGCCCACTTAGATAGCATTTTTTAAAACTATATTCAGCCTTTATTAGCATGTCGTGCAATTCGTCACATTATATAGTTCCTAAATAAGAGAACCTGCTAACAAGGAAGGTCTCCATTGGGGGCATACTCAGAATTTTTTGAAAAAAAATCGAATTAAACTACTCATGTAGGTAATAAAAGATCAGTGAAAATTAACGGCGGAATTACATTATTAGATATGTAAAAAAAAAGAAAATAGTTTGGAATAATTGGCGTGAAAAGCTGAAAGCGACGCGGGATTTGGCGAGCAGTGCATTTCCCCGCCAAAAGCAAACGATTTTAACGAATCTGAAAATTGATTTTAATTGACTTCACTGTTAAAAATCTGCAGCATTTACTACAACGTCACTCCACTACTTTTATAGAATATCTCTCTTCTGACCAATGAGAATGCTCCATAGCACGGCGAATTGACCGTGTCATACACTGGTAAAAATCTATTGCATTTTGTTGCAATGCACTCCACCGCTTGTATATAATATCTCTATTCCAACCAATGAGAAAGCTCCATTTCACGTCCAAGTAACCGTTTTCTATAAAAGCAAGGGAGTGCGTTGCAACAAAATCCAGCAGATTTTTAACAGTGTATTTTTCAATTTGGAACAATTTTAATTAATTTAAATTGTTTTAAATGATAAAATATATAATTTCATTTTGTTATAAGTACATATAAACGTATATGACAAAATTACACTTAAAGTAAAGTAAAAATGCAAAACTAAAATTACTTAAACCAAACTTATTTAAATAAATTGAACATAGAAAGATTTTTCTTTAAAAAGTATTCGAAGCGTAAAAGCGTATTTTTCAAAATTCCGTTTTTTTCGCCAACCGGAGATAAATCGCCAAATAAACGAAATTTTTATTATTTTTTTATGGACGTTATAAGGAGGTTCCGCCGAAATTTTTTTTATAAACATATATAACTATGTGAGAAGAACATTCTGTAATTTTTTCAGATTTTTCTGAGTATGCCCGTATGGAGACCTTCCTTGTAAGTGCAAGCTTTTGAGAGCAAAAATGCATTTAAAAATGAGTCATAAAGTAAGCAATTTGTTATTTGAATACACTTTTAATTCTTCAAACACGATCGCTTCGGGAGATTTAGTTCAAAAGGCCCACTTTGACAGCATTTTTTGAAATATATTCTGCCTTTACTAAAAAATTGGCCAATACGGCATATTATCATCATCATAATCAACCGTTTTCGATCCACTACTGGATGTAGGTCTCACCAGATTTTTCCAATGTTTCCTGTCTAGTGCTTTCGTCATCCAATTTACACCGGCCACTTTTCTGATTTCGTCACTCCATCTTACTTGGGGTCGTCTTCTTGGTCGTTTTACATCTGTGGGATATAATTTCTAAATAAGAGAACCTGCCAAGTGCAAGCGTTTGAGAGTAAAAATGAATTTAAAAATGAGTCAGAAAGTAAGCAATTTGTTATTTGAGTACAGCCTTAATTTTTCCAGGACGATCGTTTCTGTAAATTCGGTCCAAAATGCCTACTTTCATAGAATTTTTTGAAATATGTTCTGCCTTTATTAAAAACTGACCAATACAGCATATTATATAGTTTCTAAATAAGCGAATCTGCCAAATAGATGCATTTGAGAGCAAAATTGCATTTAAAAGTAAGTCATAAAGTTAGCAGTATGGGTTTGATTGCGCCTTTAATACATTTTTTTCTTCAACTCCTATATTTTTATTTTTTATACTAAGGATTAGTCCTGTCAAAAACTTGTCACTATAAAAGTTGTAGATATTATTGAGACGATATATAATATATTCAAGCGAATTTGATATATTGTGAGTTGAAGAAGTTATGGATTTTTTTCTTTCTTCGAACTCCTCCTACTTTTTTTTTATTATTATTATTTACTTATTATTGTTATTATTATTATTAAAAATAATTTATTACTTTAAGAATTGGTCCTGTCAAAAACTTGTCAATATAAAAGTTGTAGATAATCTTAAAGAATATTTATAATAAATTTAATGGGATTTGGTATCTAAAGTTATGTTTTTTTTTTTTTTTTTTTTTTTTTTTTTTCTAAAGCCATATTTCTTCGCTCCTTGAGCCTATTTTTAACTTTATCAAAAATCTGTTATACCTAAATTCTTGGCCCTTTTTTTAGAGGAATAATAACTTTAAACTGATTCAATATACATTTTAATTAAGAAGTTATGGCGTTTTTTCGGTTTTCACAAAATTCCTCCCTATCGATTTTGCCCTTTGGTCCGATTTTGCCCATTAACGAACTTAACTGTTAATGGGCAGTTAATTTAACTGAGATTTTATGCCTATTTAATTTTATGTATCAATTTGAAAGAGATTTGAGCAGAATTATGGAAGTTACCGTGTCCATAAAAAAGTAAAATAGATAGAAAGATAGAAAAAAAATTGTACTGAGGGTAGTTTTGGATTCTGGGAGTCATAATCAGCGTAGATCTGCAAAATTTTTCAGAAATTCCAATATAGGATCGAATGTAATAGGTAGATATCATACGAAATTGACCTACGCCATGTTGTTTTACTTTAATTTTTATTCGGAAAATTTGAAAAAAAAAAAATTATACTTTTTAAAAAATGATTTTTTTAATAAAAATTACATTTTTTTTTCAAATTCTTATTTTAAATATTTTTATTTGTTTTTTTAATTTATATTTTTTTAAATTCTGAATTAAAAATTAGATATTTCTGTTTTTTTAAATATAAAAAATTTAAATTCTACAAATAATATTTTGAATTATAACGATTTTAAACTACCCCATTTTTTTTTAAATTTTTAATTTAATTTTTTTAATTATGTGAAGTTTTATCATACGATTTTGTTTCAAATGGTATGGTTAACCATTACAAAAAAAATCAAACTTGAAACTCGATAAATAACAATATTTTAAAATATTTCCCGGACCTCCTTAAATAATTAAAATACTGATTTCCTGATAATTTCATCAATAATTAATTTTGCCGTTTAGATATTCTCACATAAATTTTTTAGTAATTATTGATAACCACAGTTCTTTCAATTTATTTGAAAATGACTATCAGCCAGCCTTTGTAATGATGTTTGAATTGCTATTGCTTGAATTGCTTGAACTAGCGACATCATAAAAGAGTTTCTTTTTTTCCTTTCTTTTCTTTTTAATTGAATATTCAAATCATAAGACACCTGCTTTGTTGACAACAATGGTGTTGCGGGGCGCATTTCTCTAGGTCAGAGACGGCGATAATTGCACTTAATCGCCGGAAATTAACTCACTACTCCACATAATGTACCCTTTCAGCGATTCTAGACAGAGGTTTCCAGATCATACACGAACTTGCCTTCACACTCCATGACAATGGGAAACTGGAATTAATTTCGATCTCTTTAGAAATTCGTTTGCGAAAGAAAAAGGGATTTTTTAATTCATCTAAAGAATTGAGTATGACCGCTACCCAGGATTCTCACTGACTTTTGACCAACATTAGCGATTTGGCGAATAAAAAATAAAAAAACAGTAGCCAAACGAAAAAAATAAATGTTAGCAAAATAGATTCGGTGTGAAACAATGAAAATACATTTAACTTCTTATTGTATCATATAAAAAACTGGTGGAACCACAGAGAAAAGTAGAGCTCGATCTAAAAAAATGTTACAGTAAAAATTGGGAAATATTTTAAATCTAAAAATGTGCTTAGAAAAGAAATGGAATCAGATGATCTCTAAAGCTCATGAAATAACCCAACAAATTTCAACCCCAATTTCAAAAATGCAAAAATCTAGATCAAAGAATCAGGCTTTTTATTCAACTATAAAAAAAGTACTCGTGTTACCATTTCTTTTTTAAATTATTGAACTGTTTTTTAGTTGATGGTAACTCGAGCGAAATAATTGAATTAGCAATTAACAAGTTGGAAATTGCACGTCAAGCGTAGCAAATGAGGTGCGTTCGTACGATAACGAAGTTTTAAAAATATTAAGATCTTGCTGTTATAATGTACAGTACTTCGGATACAGTGTAGATGTCGAAATATTTTTTGTGTTCTTGTAAATATACAGGAATAGTAACTTTTATTACACCTTAGCGACGTATATCATATTCATGAAATGTGAAATAGTTTACTATAATTAAAACGCGCACCGAACAATGTTCTCCCTATACCATTATCTAATGCAATACTTTTGTGTGGCCTTGTAAAACAATAACAAAGGTTCTTTGCACCACAGTTTGGGCAAAATGTATATTATAATATGTATTTCATAGATTCATATCAATTTTATTATGCTCGAATGAGTGTAAGACCATTAAAATGTACTTAAAATTTTTTCTACATCTAGCGTAATGTAACGGAATACTTTTGGTTGTCCCTGTAATTGATCTATGCATCCAATTTTCATAAAATTTGATATGACTCAACAAAATTATGTAATAATTACATATTTTAAATTTTTAACGATTCGTTTGGGTAGTTTTCGTGTTATTATATGCGGACGGACGGACTGAATGGCGACAATAGGTGCTACACATTCGCATAATTACGAACGCACCTAAAAAATGCTATTGAAACCATTTTTTCTCGTTGACCCTAA
Organism: Maratus speculifer; assembly: GCA_964019185.1. Classification (NCBI taxonomy): domain Eukaryota; kingdom Metazoa; phylum Arthropoda; class Arachnida; order Araneae; family Salticidae; genus Maratus; species Maratus speculifer. Next base: position 171,872,492 of record OZ025296.1, on the reverse strand, counting down.
TGTAACGGAATAATTTTGATTGTCCCTGTAATTGATCTATGTATCCGATTTTCATAAAATTTGAAATGACTCGACAAAATTATATAATAATAATTATATATTTTAAATTTCAAACGATTAAAATGCATTTGAAACTTTTCTCCCCATTGACCGTAATGTAACGGAATACTTTTGATTGTCCCTGCAACTTATCTATATATCCGATTTTCATAAAATTTGAAATGACTCGACAAAATTATATAATAATAATTATATATTTTAAATTTCAAACGATTAAAATGCATTTGAAACTTTTCTTCCCATTGACCATAATGTAACGGAATACTTTTGATTGTCCCTGTAACTGATCTATGTATCCGATTTTCATAAAATTTGAAATGACTCGACAAAATTATATAATAATAATTATATATTTTAAATTTCAAACGATTAAAATGCATTTGAAACTTTTCTCCCCATTGACCGTAATGTAACGGAATACTTTTGATTGTCCTTGTAACTGATCTATGTATCCGATTTTCATAAAATTTGAAATGACTCAACAAAATTATGTAATAATAATTATATATTTTAAATTTCAAACGATTAAAATGCATTTGAAACTTTTCTCCCCATTGACCGTAATTTAACGGAATACTTTGATTGTCCCTGTAACTGATCTATGTATCCGATTTTCATAAAATTTGAAATGACTCAACAAATTTATGTAATAATAATTATATATTTTAAATTTCAAACGATTAAAATGCATTTCAAACTTTTCTCCCCATTGACCGTAATGTAACGGAATACTTTTGATTGTCCCTGTAACTGATCTATGTATCCGATTTTCATAAAATTTGAAATGATTCGACAAAATTATGTAATAATTATATATTTTAAATTTCAAATGATTCGGTTGGGTAGTTTTTACGTTGTTATATGCGGACAGATAGACGGACTGAATGGCGACTATAGGTGCTACACATTCGCATAATGACGAGAACGCACCTAAAAAATGCGATTGAAACCATTTTTTCTCGTTGACTATAATGTAATGAAATACTTTTGGTTGTCCCCGTAATTCAACTACGCATCCGATTTTCATAAAATTTGAAATGACTCGACAAAATTATGTAACAATTCTATATTTTAAATTTCAAACGATTCGGTTGCGTAGTTTTGCGTTGTTATATGCGGACAGACAGAAGGACTGAATGACGACTATAGGTGCTACACATTCGCATAATGACGAGAACACACCTAAAAAATGCGATTGAAACCATTTTTTCTCGTTGACCATAATGTAATGAAATACTTTTGGTTGTCCCCGTAACTCAACTACGCATCCGATTTTCATAAAATTTGAAATGACTCGACAAAATTATGTATCAATTATATATTTTAAATTTCAAACGATTCGGTTGCGTAGTTTTTGCGTTGTTATATGCGGACAGACAGACGGACGGTCTGACAGACAGACGGACTGAATGGCGACAATAGGTGCTACACATTCGCATAATTACGAACGCACCTAAAAAATGCGATTGAAACCATTTTTTCTCGTTGACCCTAATGTAACGGAATACTTTTGATTGTCCCTGTAATTGATCTATGTATCCGATTCTCATAAAATTTGAAATGACTCGACAAAATTATATAATAATAATTATATATTTTAAATTTCAAACGATTAAAATGCATTTGAAACTTTTCTCCGCATTGACCGTAATGTAACGAAATACTTTTGATTGTCCCTGCAACTTATCTATGTATCCGATTTTCATAAAATTTGAAATGACTCGACAAAATTATATAATAATAATTATATATTTTAAATTTTAAACGATTAAAATGCACTTGAAACTTTTTTTCCCATTGACCGTAATGTAACGGAATCCTTTTGATTGTCCCTGTAATTGATCTATGCATCCGATTTTCATAAAATTTGAAATAACTCGAAAAAATTATGTAATAATAATTATATATTTTAAATTTCAAACGATTAAAATGCATTTGAAACTTTTCTCCCCATTGACCGTAATGTAACGGAATACTTTTGATTGTCCCTGTAACTGATCTATGTATCCGATTTTCATAAAATTTGAAATGACTCAACAAAATTATGTAATAATAATTATATATTTTAAATTTCAAACGATTAAAATGCATTTGAAACTTTTCTCCCCATTGACCGTAATGTAACGGAATACTTTTGATTGTCCCTGTAACTGATCTATGTATCCGATTTTCATAAAATTTGAAATGACTCAACAAATTTATGTAATAATAATTATATATTTTAAATTTCAAACGATTAAAATGCATTTCAAACTTTTCTCCCCATTGACCGTAATGTAACGGAATACTTTTGATTGTCCCTGTAACTGATCTATGTATCCGATTTTCATAAAATTTGAAATGACTCGACAAAATTATGTAATAATTATATATTTTAAATTTCAAACGATTCGTTTGGGTAGTTTTTACGTTGTTATATGCGGACGGACAGACGGACGGACTGAACGACAACTATAGGTGCTACGTATTTACATAGTTACGAACGCACCTAAAAAGGAGAGATTTCTATACTGTTAAATTATGGAAGGTATAGCGTTATGTAAATTTTAAATGGGTACCATTTCCTTAATTTTTTATATTTTTTTACCAGACCTTCAAAAGGCACATCCCTAAATTAAAAGCTTTCGAACAAGCTATTACACATCGCTGAATGTTTCCTGGTTCGGGTTATAATTGAGTTGTTTCTCTTTTTTTGTTGTTTCACGAGCAAAAAGTGACAAAACAGGGCTTCTGGATCTCCGAAACTAATCGGTAGGTCTGGATGAATTTTTGTAAACTTTGAGATCTAGAGTAGGACACTTCCTCTTTTCAATTTTGTCGCGATTCGATGATTAGTTCCAAAGTTATAAAGAGGCAAATTTTGGACTTTAACATTAAAGATGCATCTGAGCTCTACTATACAGCACTATCGTGCTGTATGATAAGAAGTTTTTTTTTTTTTTCAATGTATTCTAAAATAACATAATTTTTTGTCATTGCTTAGAAAATGGAAATTCTACTGTACACTACAGAAAATATTAAAATTAAGTACATTCTAAATGTCTCCTAAATGTGTAAAAGTTTCAAACATTATATTAGCGATAAATTATTGTGAGATTTCGATTATAACCGATAAAAAGAATTGATGATTGGCCAACAATACTTTGCATACGACTAATAAACAGTACTGTAAATGGTAAATTCAACGCCGCATTTCAGCAAAACGTTTTTCGATTTGGCTTGTAATTTTGTTCTTGATTTTACCGACGCGACGATAGGGATAAACTGGCAACAGAGAAATACTTATCATATAATTATTTTTGTGTCCTTGCTGTTGCTAAATAGAAGTGGTGTTGATTCAGTTCAGTATGTCAAATAATAATGTAAATGGTGCGATTGAAAATGAAAAGCGGCATCATTCGTACAATAACGTAAATAAGAATCTCATCTATAATCATACACAAAAAATGAGCAGAAATTGAGTACTCGCAACTTGGCGAGTTTGTTTTTCATTTACTCGCCAAATGAAGCATTTTGTCGCTATTTGGTGCAATGATAAGTAAGAGCGAGAACCCTGCCTTTGAACTAGGCTGCGTCTAGGGGGTCTAGACCAGGGGTCGGAAAATAATTTTAAATGGGGTCCGAATACTTTTGAAAAATTTTATAGAGGTGCAAAAAAAGAGACACATAAGTAATGTAAGTATGTATTACTTTTAAATTGTTGTTTTTACATACGCACGCGTATAATAGAAAATATCAAAGTCGAGTATTTGTTCTGAAAAATTACTATATACACAGGTATATGTTCTGAATTTTTTTATATACGCATAACAAAACAGAAAAAGCCGGTATTTGTTGAAAAAATAATGAGAAAAATTACATTTGAAGTCTTGATCCAGTTTTTTTATTGTTTGATTCCAGTGATGAACAACTAATGGGAAGAGTGTCTTCAAGGTGAGCGTCTGTTAAGCTGCTATCAGATTCACCAACATTTCGCAAGACTGTTGAGTCAACACTTGATTTCCTCGAGCTTTTCGCGAAATATCCTCCCAACATCCAGTGTGATAGCAAACAGCAATGTCTCCGAACTTTTTTCCACAGTTCCAAAAAAAGTCTGGGCTAGCCCAGAATTTTAATCCAACATCGAACATTTCAACGAATCAGAGATAAGCGATTGATACGAATAGGAGATAAATATAAACGGCTGGTACTAATAGGACTGGTTTTCCGGTTTTTCCTCCAACTTCTTCAGACAATTGTAACCTTTTTCTCTCTTTGAACGGTAAAATGTTGGGGTTAAAATCGGCTGAAAAGTTTGTCTCGCCTAAAGTCCGTGAATCTGATAAAAGCTTAAAGGTGTAGTCACTCAGCGATGGAATTTCCCTCGGTAATATTAAGCTTGTGGGCGTTTGATGTATTTTTATATTCAAAATATATCCTCGAGAAATCAATATTTTTATTTTATTTTTTTCCAGTGTTCTCTTCTTTAAGGATATTTCTTTTTTTTTCTTAGTTTTGAAAATACATCTCTAAAATCTATGCATAATTTTATATTAAGTGTTAAAATTTTACTTCCAGTTCGTCAGTGTTTAAAACATAAAATATTAAATTGAGCATACATTTTAAAAATATACTAAACTACTAACAATTAAAACAACTAAGAAAAAAAGTAACATCCTTTAAGAAGAGAACGCTGAAAAAAGAAATTAAGAATTCCCTGAGAAGATAATTTAAATGTATAAGAATGCATCAAACGCTCATAGGCTTATCATTACGGTGGGGAATTCGGTCACTGAGTGGTGTGTTCTTCTAAAAATTCATTAAGAAAGTTCTTTCACACACATAATGTGAAGCCAAATAACATAATAAGTTAATATCTAGTTTTTTACAGTTTTGCCACTTTTCTGAGACATGTTTACAAACAATTTTTTCAGAGAATGCCGTTTTATACATTTGCAAGGATATATCATTCTCTTTGTCACGTTAACAAAAAAGGACAATATATACGGAGCCAGTGAATACGCTGAGATTCAGTAATCTGTGAACCTGAAGTAGTTGATGGTATTTTCTTCTCGCTCATTGGGTTTCTATCTTCATCCAGCCAGATCATCTCAGGTTTTGGCATGCATCCACGTTTGACATACAGTGAAATTATATGCCAAACGTGGCAAATGAGGAGTGTGTGTGTACTAATTTTAAAAATATTCAGATCTTGATGCAATAACTGTTGCACTCTTATGCAAAAATGCATGAATGCAAAATTTATTACGATTTTATAGATTCAAATTCAGTATTATGGAAATGATAGTACTTCATCTTCAACGAAACAGGACGTCATCACATTGGCAACCTAAAATCATTACCTATCATAGGATATCATTGAATGAATGCCGTATGACGGGATTTAAAAGAATAAAGGAAATTTTTATTAATTTTTTTCAGTTATGATTAAATTTTTTTATATAACATTTGAAATCACTCGATAAAATTTCGCGACGATTCTATACATTCAATTTCAAACCAATCGGTAGTTTTTGCTCTGTTATAGGCAGACATATGGACAAATCAGACGACGATTATAGGTACTAAGTTTTCATAACAAATGCACCTAAAAAAGGGCACACCACCATACTATTTTATCGCCAAATAGACGCAGAAAAAAATGACAAGGGCAAATTGGGAATTATGTCGTCTTTAACATATATGTTAAAAGAAAATTAAAGCCAAAGCAACAAAAGTACCCAAATATGATATACCAAAATTTTTTAATTTCGGACAACTTCTATATAAAAAGGACCTCTAAGCGTTCTATTTTAACTTAACGATTAATCTATCTAGTGGCAAAATAAATAAAAGCGTCCCCTTCCATTTTTTTTTTTTTTTTCACGTTGTAGTTTTGTTAGTAATATATACACATTATAAGTAATTACATACTGTGTAAGCAATTACATACAGGTTATAAATACCACAGATCTTAAAGTAGAAATAATAAACACCACTCAAATTTTTTTATGGTTTAGCCAGATAACAGCTTTAATTTGGTTCTCCTAAATACAATATATGTGAAGATTTATGTACTATGAAGATGACAATTTTAGTCATAGATAGAAAAAAGAATTTTGAAATAAACACGCTTTTGTAAAATAATAATAATAATAATAATAATAATAATAATAATAATAATAATAATAATAATAATAATAATAATAATAATAATAATAATTTGAATTAAAACAGCATCCGACAGGAATGTCAAGTTAATGTCTATTGTTCATAGATGCTATGAATTGTTTGAATGCTATTGAATACTTCCCATTGGAATTCGGTGATATTGTAATAAACAGGGTGAAGATGACAAGTTATATACGTGTATATATATATATATATATACAGTCGAGTCTCTATATAACGAAATCCACCGTTCCGGTAAAAAATTCGTTACATAGAGAAATTCGATGTATAGAGAATGATGTTAAAAAACGTATTTAATGTGTGAAATTTGAAAAAATATTATTTTTGATCTTTTGAATTAAGAATTTGAAGTGTTTAAAAGTAAATATTAACCTATCATTTTATTTCTTAATTATTTAAGCAGTTTCAAAAAAGAGAACAGACATTTATTTGAAAGCGTAATGGAAATTAAATAAGAAAGACTTGCATTAATTTCAGGCAAAGAAATCTGTAATTTTTTGTTGTTTTGATTTTAAAATTGTTACGCTCAAAAAAAAAAAAAAAAAAAAAAAATGCTCAAATTTTAGCAAGGAATGAAAAATAGTAGTTAACATTTTTCTCCATTTGAAGGCCTCTCTTATGTGCCTCTCATTGATTCCTCTCTTACGTGTGCATCAATCCAATTGACACTGTTTTGAGAAGGATGTGGAAAAGTGAGAGGGAGGTGGGATGAATTCGTTGGATTTAAAGAACAAGGAGAGAAGTAACATAAAAAAAAACTCAGCACTGACGACAAATCAAAAATAAGTGATGGAAAATTGATTCCATATGATTTCGAAGCTTTTTAAAAAACTGAATAAATTAAGACCGATTTATGAAAAAATTCGTTATATGGAGATAGATATTTCGCTATATAGAGACTGTTTTTAATGTAATCATGCGAAAAGGGGACCGTTCCTACTAAAAATTCGTTATATAGAGAAATTCGATGTATGGAGTTTCGTTGTATTGAGACTCGATTGTATATATATATATATATCGATTAGTTCTCATTTATTTGAACGATAGTGGACAAACATATTGAAGAAACTATTCTTATTTTATCTCGCCTAGTCAATAATAGCAGCATTTCTTTTCAGGAATTTGGATCACTCGAGAATTCATTTCTTTTAGATATAGTTCTAACTCCTAACTTACTTGTGCTTTTTTTTAATTATCTTTGTACGAAATATGCTTATAAATAAATATTTCTACCAGCATTCTGTTATCTCTTTTGTATTGCTTTTCATGTTCAAAATTTTTAAAACAGTATTTTTGACAAAACTATCACGTACAATTTTTTTTTTCATTTTTGACTCTTTAATCCTCATTTGTCACTTTTCGGATTGCAACGGCCACTCTTTTATTCAAAATAAATTTTAATTTCTTTTTCATTAGAAATTTTTTCAATTTCCACAAAAAATCCACTTTTATTTTGATCTCAATTTTTGCCACCCGACAATCTTCGCTCAGCATCTGCTTTCTTTTCTTTCACTGAATTATTTCCATAACCCTCTTCAGTACAGATACCTGTATTTTTTCGCACACTTTCACCTCGCATATCAAACTTTCAATTTCTTGGTAATCAAATTTCTTATTCCAAGGGCTGTTCTCTTCTAATTCATAAAGTGCTTCACCACCAAGAAGTCTTTGATTCAAGGCTTCTTTCACTGTTAATGTGCTTCATCGGATCTAACTGAAGGCACGCCTTGATGAGATTCAATGCATCATCTGCTTTCAGCAAACAATTTTGTGACCTGGGAAGCAAGCTCTCCTTTTTGTGGCAATTTTTTTGGCACAAATGTCATATACGCACCACATTTGCACGTATTTTTCCCCTGCCAATTTGGCGAAAATTTTGTTTTTTAATATATGTTGGAAATTGCATGAAATAACAGCATGTGATTTTTTTTTATTGCACTATAAAAATAAAACTAGCAAAAGCTGTGCTTTGTTTGGATTCGCGAAGCATTATTTCATAAGATAAATATTTGAAAATAACATTATTATTTTATATTATTTTTGCATCTTTATTAAGCAAAAACTTTATCTTATGTTTTGGCGTAATTAAATTTTAGAAATGTAAATTCAGCCAAATAATTAAGAATTTCCTCGGAATTTTTTATCTGTGATATAAAACTGGTATAAATAAAAATATTTTCGAAGCAAAATTTTACAAAATATTTTTTTAATTTTTAATCAAAAGTTTTAAAGATGTTTTTACATTTCCCAATAGCCTCTGGAGTTATCTGAAATGATTTGAAATAGGTATGTTTTCAATCTTTGTAATTCACATCAAATAATCTTTGATAGCAATCTTAGAATAATACATTCAAACAAAATATTTGGAAAAACATTAAAATCTACTCTCGTTGATACTAAGAACTATTAAATGTATTTTTTTTTTAATTCTAATTTCTCCTTTTTTTCTGCATACCAGCATATGAAATTTTTTTATATTGTAGAATCTCTCGTAAGGAAATTTTCTATTAAATGATAAACCTTGAAGGAATTTCACTCTCGACAACGCTACGTACGTTAAGCAAACTGGTGTCTCTTTATCCCCAATATCTACTACTGCTTTATCTGATGTCAAACCTTGAGATTTATGAATTATAACTGCAAAAACTGATTGCAAAGGAAATTGTTTTATTGAGCAATTTATGCTTCCATTTTTCCAGAATTTAATTATTGGGGGAATTGGTACGCACCAATTCTTATAAGTTAAATTACTGCAGTATTCAAATTTATCCATGATTATTCGCGGTATCTGGTCTGATGGCTTGTGATTTTCTTTAATACGCGCAACAAAGCCTAAAGTACCGTTCACTAAACCTTTTTCGGTCCACAAATAAGAACGTAACATTACTTTAAATCCAAATGATAAAGTAAGAAATGATTAAAGTCCATTTATAGTTTCTGAATCGGCCAACTTTGCTTTAGTACATTTACAAAGAGCTTGAATCGAGGCAACAACTTTAAGCAGTTCTTTTAATTTTTCATTTATATGGCAAATTTAAAAATTAATTTTATTTGCTTACAATTCTTTTGTTGCCACTTTACTAAAAAATAAAAAATTCCATAATACAATTCTTTTAAAATGTTTAAGTGTCATCTGTGCAAACGATTTTGCGGAGTGATGAAAACATATTTCATTTATTAAATTAATCATGATTCTATCTATAATTATTTACTCCATGATTTACATTTTTTTTTTTCTGAAAATATACGCGTTTCATTTTTTATTTATTTGCTAAAATGCGTCCGCATTGGAAATGCATGTAAAATAAATTAATTAAAATAATAATTTTTTGAAAAGTATTTCTGTAAAAAAAATAATATTCTGCAAATCTACAGATCATAATTTATATTTGTGTTTAATTTCAAGTGAAAATACTGTATAGTTTTTTTTGTAAAGTGTACGACAAAGTGTCATTTGAGTGGACTAGTAGAGGATTCGCTTCGCTCATCCTAATAAAGTTAAAAAATAAAAGAGATTCTAGTATTTTAAAAAGGAAATAAAAATAAATAAATTACAGTGTTATATAAATAATTATTGATGTATATTATAATAAAATAATTTAAAGAATTAAAATAAAAAATAACAGCAAATAAGCATGAATTCAATAAAAAGGGAAACGATAAATAAACAGTTACAAATAATAAACTTAATAAGTAAGAAAACAGTAAACATAATTTTCACAATATATTGTAAACATTAATACTTATAGCCATATTGAATGCATGTAGTTGCATCATTTAATCAGCACATTTCATTGAAATCCGTAATTTTTCCCATCTTATTTTGCTAACAATTTTATACACTTATAACTAACGGATCTTCTCCTTGGCACAGATGTGCTATCCCAAATTGGCGGGAGAAAAAACACGTGCAAATGTGGTGCGTATATGACATCTGTGCCTTTTTTTTTTTTTTTTTTTTTTTTCTGTAGAAAATCGAATAGAAGAGGATGCATTTTCTTCGGCCAGGAGATTGTGTGCAGGCGTATCTTTTGGCAGAAATTTTCACGAGTGAAAACTCGGATGCACAACATTCCAAGAGTTCAGGAATCATATTTTAAACCATCTATGGATTTCCAATTTCCATCCATAGCATATGTTTCTAGGGGTCGATAAGGTAATGATTATGTGTATGCAGAACTTTTTTTTTTTTTTAATCTGAAATGAGTCACAAGAGCTCGATTATCATTCGAAATTAACACGTTTTTGGTCTTTAAATCCATGTGAACCATTTTCCTTTCATGCAAGGAAGGCTACGCCCAACATCTCGTATCCACGACATGGCTCTGTCGAAAACTCTTGAATGAGAAATGAAGGCGAAATCTCATTTTTTTTTCCATCTAAAGATGATGGATTTCTTTGTAATGAAGATAAAAGTGCGGTCTTTAGCTAAGTAATGAAATCCAAGCAGTTGCAAAATATTTCGGTGGCAAAGACCAGACCAAACATATAATTCTTCATCGGTTATATGTTCCTCTTTAACAAATTTAATAACACAGTAGGTTTTAGTGCTCGAATGAATCATTTCACTGACTTTTCCAAATTCTCTAATACCCAGAACTTTCACTTAGTCATATCCAAATCTGCGAATCTTTTCAAAGTAGATTTTTAACTCATATTTTCAGTTGGAAGCTCTTGATTAATTCTTTCTTGTTTCTGTATCTTAACTAACTCCATTTTGCATAAAAATAACTCATGCAACATAAAAATGTTTTTTTTTCTGTTAAACACTTATCCTCAGGTATAAAATCCATGAAACGCACATAAATAGATTATTATAGTAAGAATGATTATTTCTAAAGTTTTGTTGTACATTTTGTGGATTATGAGCATTGTTGAGAAAAGTATTGTTGAAGTGAGAATAACTTTCATATTTTTTTTCTGGTCAAAACATAGTTGGAAATTTTGTTAATTTTGACCATTGTTTTGTTCAGAAAAACATTGTTGAATTGAAATTGCTTTTCATTTTTAGGTGCATTCGTAATTATGTAAATACGTAGCACCTATAGTTGTCGTTCAGTCCGTCCGTCTGTCCGTCTGTCTGTTCGTCTGTCTGCCCGCATATAACAACTCAAAAACTACCCAACCGAATCGTTTGAAATTTAAAATATATAATTATTACATAATTTTGTCGAGTCATTTCAAATTTTACGAAAATTGGATGCATAGATCAATTACAGGGACAATCAAAAGTATTCCGTTACATTACGGTCAATGGGAACAAAAGTTTCAAGTGCATTTTAATCGTTTAAAATTTAAAATATATAATTGTTACATAATTTTGTCGTGTCATTTCAAAGTTTATGAAAATTGGCAGCATAGATCAATTACAGGGACAATATCTGAATATTTTTAAAACTTCGTTATCGTACGAACGCACCTCATTTGCTACGTTTCACGTGCAATTGCCAACTTGTTATTCTTGTAAATATTATTCGAATTTACAACAATTTCTTTCTCTCATAAAGTAGTTATTTTTGCTTTCAGTGCTTAATGTATGTGAATTATATATGAACCTTTAATTCTTCTACATTGCTCTTATTTAAGTTTTCTAAATAATACCTCGCAAGTTAAGAAGTATAATTTCAATTAAGGGGTCTTTTATTAACTACAGCACGCAAACTTTGTTGCCCTTTGCTACATCTCCCTCCCCTCATTTTCTCTTGTGGCCAGCAGTATGTGAAGAGAAAATTGCGCCCGGAGCAAAATTTCAATTTTTTTGGTTGGAAAATTTAGTCACATATTACACTAGAAACCTACAGCCTCGTTGACTGTGTAACGTTAAACCCACGGTGGGCGCTATTTGTAACGGTGCACGCACGCTGGGTGTCGTTTGTAACGTTATATGCAGACATACTCAGTAGTTTAGGTTAAAACAACAAAGTTTATTCAAGTGATAATGGCCGAAGGGAAGTGGAGCAAGTCTAAAATTTTACACACTGAGAACACTAAGAACAGCTAAAATCATACTCACAGGCCCCAACCTAGCTCAGTCGTGGCACCGCCTAACACTTGACACTGTCTCCTGGCTGAGCTGCTGAACAAAGCTTAGTTAAACAGCCCGTGGCTGTAGATAATTCTTTATTTCACCAATAATTAAAATGGAACTACTATTAAACTTTCTTACCACGGCCGACTCTTAAATCCACTATCCAAACTCCTTTCCACTTTACTGGAGGCCGTTGCTACTTTCTATTCGTCAGCACTTCGCTAAACAATCATCCACTTCGTTGTCTAATGGCAGAGGTCCGCACTCGCTGGCTTCTGGCTAATGCCAGACACACACACACCGAAACTCACCCCCAAGCTTTTATATGCTGCAAACTGAGATACTTCACATTAACATATTACTAATAACCGCGAGCTAACTGCGGAATTCGAAAGAGCACACACACTCTAGAAAGTTAAAGTAAAAGAGAGGATAGATGTCGCTTTTACGCCTACAAAATGTTAAATTATTGACGTCACGATCTCAGAAACACTAGAGTGCCTTTATGACAAAAGGTCACTCCCTCACAACCCCCCCTCGGATTCCGCAGAGAAAAAGGGCTGGGCCAAATGCATGCCCAGAACTTTTTCTTGTTATAAATTTCGAGCCGTAATAAAACACAGTCATGGGTGAAATTTAGCGCCGAAACATAACTTTTAAAATATTAACTTTAACCCATCACAACCAAAAAAAAAACTCAGTTTGCCTCAAATATTCACATATTCAACCCAATCATTCTTCTATCTTACAAATAGCCTCCGTAAAACTTCCAAAAACTCGTAAAATTTTCAAAACTAATTACTTCTTTCAAAACAGCCCACTCCACTGGGAGTGCTAAAATTTCTCAAAATACTAAACTTCCGAAATTTTCCTCAATATTGCAATACAACTATAACTTTACCAAAAATTTCTCCACAACTTTTAATATACTAGAATTCGCACCAAGTCCAAAAAACCCAATGCGCAAAAATTTTCCTCATCCAAATTCCGACTTCATCTAGAATTACAATTACTTCATACTAAAATAACTCTGCTACTACGTAATACCTACAAGCCCATTAGCCAATGAACTAACTCCCAAAATTCTTCAGAACTTAACTCCACTTTAACAATAATTGGGTCACATACGTACAGCGGCATATCGCTGTGCTTATGCAACAATCAAAAAATATCAAAAATTTACAAAATGACGTCATCATGCTCTTCATCTGTATTAACTAAAAGAAAAATAGCAGAATCAATACATAACACAGGTATACTTCCCTGCAAGAAAATCACATTAACATTCAATTTTTAATACAATACAATTTCAAATTCAAACGCGGCTTAAAACTTCGCAACTTGCGGAAACCATTCCCAACTAAAGTACAAAACGCAACTCATAAAACACGAACGATAAGAAGAAAGTTAATTCATTAAATGTTAGTATAAGAGATAGAAACGCGTGTCAAGGACTTCTTGACCGCAAAACACGTGCGCGTCTGAACCGCGGCGCGTGTACAAAATAACCCAAATTACTATCTGTACTTTCTGAAAATTTAAACATACATTAACATACATTTTATAACACATGAACAATATAACAATATAGTAACATTTTTAACAAATAACACAACAATTTAACAATAGATCCAGAATTTTTAAAAGCAGTTAAGACCAAAATCTCAAACATACATAAAACTAACAATTTTGCAAACAAATTTTGAACACAATTAAGCACTAATCGTGAGTCCGTCAAAAAATTCCAAAAATGGCCAAAAAGTACCAAACAGTCTTTCTGCTTTCTATTCTTTCATATTGCTACCACATATATGCACTCTAATAGAAATTTAATAAAGAACATTATCACCCAATCATAGAGATGATTCGCTGCTGGCTGGCTTCATACTACAGGATGGTTTTCTCCTCTTGTCCCAGAAACCTTGTACGAAGGATCTTTCGTCATCAGAACTGTACGGTGACGCCACAGTTGACTGTCGTGCCTGCAGCCTGGTTCTGAATGGATGCCGCGGGATACTTGTAGGTTCCGCTCGACGACTCTGCTCTGGCCGGTTTGCTGGGGTCACTCCATGGCGAGATTCACACTGTTGATGCCGGTAATCTGAGCGTTGTCTCCTCTTTCTAGATGCACCCGAAGTTACTGAAGATCCTAGACCACGTTTCTTTCCAGACCTACGCTGTTTCTTATTGGGCAAAAATTCCGACTTTAAAGTCCTTTTAACAGTTTGTCGAGTGTCCATACGAAATCTTTTCCGGGGATTAATCACTGAAGATGGTGAACTATTAGATAATGTATGTTTGTGAGGTTGCTGTCTACTAGGTAGAGGAACTGGACAGTTTATAATTTTTTGTCTTTTAGGGCACACAGAGTCCGATGTATCTGACACAATTCTCTTATTTTTATTATCATACTTTGCTCTCGGATTGCTAGGCTTTCGACTTTCAAGAACAGTTTTTGGAGCCGTTTGACCAAATTTTCTTCTTGAATATTGATGAAAAGAATTAGATGAAGAAGTGCTGGACTCGGGACACTCATTGGATCGGGAATTTCGCGAAACACCACTCGACACATGAGAACCTTCACTACCATTTTCTCTAAACTTACAAACTCTAACCTGATCCAAATTAACCGTCATTCTTTCACCATTGACATCAACAACCAAATTATTATTTCGAACTTCTAAAACCTCGAACGGACCTACAAACTTCGGACCAAACTTAGCTACTCTCTTTTGACGACTTGAACTTAACCAATGCTTTTCTACTAACACAAAATCTCCAACTTTCACTTCTAACTCCCTCCTACGCATATTATAATACTGAGCTTGCTTTTCTTGCGCTTTTCCCATTTGAACCTGAGCTTCCTTAACCAACCTCTCACTATCCTGACACATATACTGACTTTCCGCATCCGACACCATAACTAACCTTTGGAATGGAGTAATGACTTTTCTACCCAAAAACAATTCAGCAGGCATTTTCCCCGTTGACTCGTGAACTGCTGTACGAAGTGCGTACGCAAAATGCTGAAGAAACTGGTCCCAATTTGCATGATGAGAACCAACATATGAAGAAATCATTTGAATTAATGTACGATTTACACGTTCAGCCATATTAGACTGAGGTCGATACGGAACAGTAAAAGAATGATCGATCTCCAGCTTCTCACACAGGGCCTTAAATATATCAGAAATAAAACAAGGGCCATGATCGCTCACTATCCTAATTGGTGCACCATATTTAGAAATATAATTCTCAAAAAATGCATCGGCAACTGCAGGTGCAGAAGCCTTCCTGAGGGGGACTAACTCTACCCATTTACTGAAATAATCAACTATAACTAGCACAAATCTATATCTTTTAGGATTAGACAATGGATAAGGACCGATTAAATCTACACCTACACATTCATTAGGAAAATTTACTTTAATAGGAACTAATTTGCCAGCTGGACTTACATTTTTATAATTATAATGTTGGCATGTGCTACAGCTGGAGACATAAGCGCGCACTGCTTCCCGCATTTTAGGGAAGTAGCAGGATTCACAAATTCGAGCATAAGTTTTCCTGATTCCTAAGTGACCTGCTAATGGATTATCATGAAATTCTTTCAAGATGGCCTTACGAAGACTAGCCGGAATAAAAACTCTTAATTCACCACGTGAATTTACAATTCTAGAATAAAAAAGAAGACCATCGATAAGCTTAAAAGATTGGGACCATTTCTCAAACATAGGCACATCTGCGCTCGGGACATCATCAGGATTTTCCAAGTAACGATACAAACTACCAAACTCTTCATCTTGCTTCTGTTCCCTTATCAACTGCTCTCGCGACCTTAACACCAATGAAGACAATGCACAACACTTAACTTCCTCCGTGACCTCTAAACCACCATGCGGGTTTCGTGACAGAGCGTCCGCTACCGCATTCTCCTTGCCAGCCCTATGTTCTATAACCACATTATACTCTGCTAACTTCAAACACCATCTGACCATACGAGACGACAAACCCTTTCCATTAGTTAACTTTGTCAAAGCTGAATGATCCGTAATGACTTTAACCGGTATATTAGTGAAAAAACAACGAAATTTATTCAAAGCCCAAATTACTGCAAGACACTCCCTTTCCGTAATCGAATAATTCCTTTCCGCTGCATTTAAAATTCTTGACGCAAACGCTATAGGTCGACCTTTCTGTGCTAACATCGCTCCAACCCCCACTGCACTCGCATCGCAATACACTTCAAACTGAGATGAATAATCGGGGTGAGCCAAAACAGGAGGGGAAACTACTGCTTCTTTTAATAATTCAAACGATCTCTGAGCCGCTGATGACCATACAAACTTAACCCTTTTCCTTTTTAAATTATACAACGGTTCACATAACTCTGAAAAACGTGGAATGAACTTGGCAAACCAAGCCACCATCCCTAAAAATGTCGCCACTTCCTTACTATTTTTGGGGGGACTCATTGACGTAATTGCCTCAATTTTCTCATTATCTATATTAATACCATCAAGCGTAATTTTAACTCCTAAATACTTTATCTCTTTTCTCAAAAATTTACATTTTTCTAACTTAACTGTTAACCCAGCATCTCTTAACAACGTAAATACTTCCCTCAATAATCTTAAATGCTCTTCAAAAGTAGCTGCCATTATAATTATGTCGTCCAAGTAGACCAAGACACCCTTACCCAGCAAAGGTTTAAGGATATTATTCATGGCCTTCTGGAACGTTGCCGGCGCTCCCGATAAACCAAAACTCATTCTCTTAAAAGCAAAACAACCGTCCCGAGTAATAAACGCAGTCTTAGGTATGTCCTCCGGCTTCATTGCAATCTGAAAATAACCCGACGTAAGATCTAACGTTGACATATAATTCGTACTCGTTATATTAGCCAAAATGTCGTCAATTACTGGAATAGGATACTGAGGGTATTGCGTTATCGCATTTAACTTTCTATAATCTACTGCAAACCTATATGCCTCTGGATTATCTAAACTTTTCCCATTATTTTTACGACATAACACTACTGGCGATGCAAAAGGAGACTCAATTGGCATTATAATATCGTCCGCTAGCATTTTTTGAATATGATAATCAATTATACCTTGTTTAACTTTATCATAACGATATGGTTTACTAGCAACAGGTGCTTTCAAACCAGTATCAATCTCATGCCACGCAACATGCGTTAAACCCGATTTATCAGAAAAAACCTCTCCAAATTCATTCAAAAACTTATTAAATTCCTCCTTCTCGATTTCACTTAACCCCGACTCCTCCAAATTAACTGACACTAAAACAGGTTCTTTCTTACTCACATTCTCATCATTATTCACGATTAACGACTTTTTAAAGAAATCCAAACTAATTCCTCTATCCTTCATATAATCCACACCAACTATACAATGCACTGTTAACCCATCTAACACACAAAACTCCCAACATGTCTTAACCGAACGAATTTCAACTTCCAATTCTACTGAACCTTTATTATCGCAAGCTACTCCCTGTACTGACTGAACCACAAGACTTGACCTTTTCAACTTCTTATACGAAAAATATTTCCGATAACAATCAAAAGAAATGAACGACTTATCTGCCCCTGTATCGAAGACACTTTTAACGACAATACCATCTAACACAATTAACACTTCAGGTAACTCAACCGGATTAATAGTAATTTTATTTAAACTCACAGAAGGCTTTTTCGATTTGACCTGTGACTGCATACCTTCCGAAATACAGTCACTTACCAGTTTAACTGACCCGACCTCCTCACACCTCTCCTTTGCACTGATCTACCTTCAAAATTCTCATCCGAAGTTAATCTCCTTACTTGCGAAGAAACATTCCTGTCCCGTACTCCCCCACTACGATTATAACCACTATTCTGCCTATTTCCATACATACTTCTCTCACCACTTCTAAAATTATTAGCACCACCACCATTCCTATTACCATTACTCGTATTCGACATATTACGACCAAATCCATCATTTCTATTACGCAAATTACTATCCGGAAATCGCTGCCCCCCTCTCACAAAATTACGTTCCCCCTCATTTCTCAAATTACTATCCGTGACAGATCTCTGCCGAGGGCTACGCAAATCCCGTTGATCCGAGCTATGCCGAGTCTCATACTTCGATAATATCTGATGCATTTCTGCAAAATTCTTCGGTGCTCTAACTTCAATAAAGTCCTGTATATTTGGATTAAAAAGAGGAAAAACAATGTCCAACAATTCCTCAAATGTGATATCTAAATCTAATTTATTTTTTAGTTCAAGCTTACGTAGATAGAATTTTGATGCCGACTCATAAATATTCTGCTTATTACAATAGAACTCTTTTCTCAAAACACTTTTATCTTTAACGGGAGGAAATGCCTTCTTTAACTCGATCACAGTTTGTTCAAATCTTTTCGCTTCTTCATTAATCAAAAACTTTCCTATATTTTCCAACCACAAAAGTGCTTCGCCCTTTAACGAGCATTTAAGCACTACGTATCTACTTTTTTCAGGTATATTATTGAACAAAATATAATCATCTAATTTAACTAAAAATTCACTAATATCACCCTCACCGGTGAAATACACACGTGGCACAATCTCATAATGTCCGATGTTTCGTTGGGCGCCATTTGTAACGTTAAACCCACGGTGGGCGCTATTTGTAACGGTGCACGCACGCTGGGTGTCGTTTGTAACGTTATATGCAGACATACTCAGTAGTTTAGGTTAAAACAACAAAGTTTATTCAAGTGATAATGGCCGAAGGGAAGTGGAGCAAGTCTAAAATTTTACACACTGAGAACACTAAGAACAGCTAAAATCATACTCACAGGCCCCAACCTAGCTCAGTTGTGGCACCGCCTAACACTTGACACTGTCTCCTGGCTGAGCTGCTGAACAAAGCTTAGTTAAACAGCCCGTGGCTGTAGATAATTCTTTATTTCACCAATAATTAAAATGGAACTACTATTAAACTTTCTTACCACGGCCGACTCTTAAATCCACTATCCAAACTCCTTTCCACTTTACTGGAGGCCGTTGCTACTTTCTATTCGTCAGCACTTCGCTAAACAATCATCCACTTCGTTGTCTAATGGCAGAGGTCCGCACTCGCTGGCTTCTGGCTAATGCCAGACACACACAGACACCGAAACTCACCCCCAAGCTTTTATATGCTGCAAACTGAGATACTTCACATTAACATATTACTAATAACCGCGAGCTAACTGCGGAATTCGAAAGAGCACACACACTCTAGAAAGTTAAAGTAAAGAGAGGATAGATGTCGCTTTTACGCCTACAAAATGTTAAATTATTGACGTCACGATCTCAGAAACACTAAAGTGCCTTTATGACAAAAGGTCACTCCCTCACAAATGTTTTACTTAATATTCGGGCTCGATGAGCAACATCCTAACCAGTGTGACCGTTTTTTCAAGCTAAAAGCAGGCTAGATTTGGACTGACAACAAGCTAAAAATAAATTCGATGGTCCTGCCATCTATACGAGAATCTGTTAATTTGGAATCAATAGACTGACAACTATCTTTTAGCCTGAGTTTTTAGCTTGATTTAGCTTGTTGTAAGTCCTACAACAGTCCAGATTTCTTACAACAATCCAAAAACGGTCACGCTGATCCTAACCTCCTGTAAAAGCAAAATATATATATGTAAGAAAATACAAAAAATCAGACCTATTTATAACTTTTTTAATAAATCGCCCCTCAATGTGGATACGGGCCCCATGACTAATAATCACGGGTTTTACAGGGCAACAAGAAACCTAAGTTTATCGTATTGATTTAAGTAAAACACATGGCCTTTTTTAACTGGTAACCCCCCTCGGGAGATGAGGAATTTCTATACATCTACGCACTTGCTCTCCAGAACTCATGATGTAAAGACTTGCGAAAAGATTTTGCTATGTTTTAAATAAATCGTAATTAAAACTCATCCCCTTGAAGTCTGTCGTTTTATGAAAATGCGACAGTTCTTCATAGTCGGCAGTATGATACCTAGTGCGGGAAAATAATCTACGAAATATGAACATCATTAAAAATACCGGACCCACAAAGGAAAGCAAAGACAGTGGTCATTCTGACTCGAAACATCGAAAGAGGCCCTGAAAAGGAGCTAATGTCTCGTCATGAGTTATCATCCAGTAAACGTATTCCATATTGGAATACTTAAATGCTATTTTCTACCATTCGGTCGGGCTTTGCCGCATCCTAAGATCTTTGTCCTGGACACTGGATTTCTTCTTGAGCGGAACTATCGCCGTTGCCCCATTGGAATACTTAGATGCTATTTTCCACTCGGTCGGGCTTTGCCGCATCCTGGACACTGGATTTCTTCTTGAGCGGGACTTCAACTATCGCCGTTCGTCCCCCCTCCTGCCTTCTGTCGTGCCATGAATTACTTCGGCCGGTCTCTCCGAACTTGTGATTTATTTTGTTTTTGTGCGTTCTTAAAAGAGGTTTTGTGTTCGTCTGGTTTCATCGAAGTATGTGGTGCAACCTGTGTTTATTCTTCTATGGTGATAATGAGAGTAATTTTTTCATCAAAAATGTCGGGTACTTTGCGTTTTATTTACAACAAAGTGGGAATGCAGTCATAGAGTCATCATGAAACGCGTAAATCTTTTCGACTTCAACAGTTGTGTTCGCTTTTTAGTGATTCATCAATAATCTTCAAATAGTGTTCCTGTAATTGCTTCATTATTTATCGAAAAGAAAAGAAAGAAAACGCATAGTTTTTCATGTGCGCACACTAAAATTGCTTTTTTTTTTATTTTGGTTGAGCGTATGTGTATACCCTGGGGTTGTTATTTATATATGATATTATTATTCTTATTGTTTTTATGATGTTTATTAATATAAGTAATTAAAGGTAAGTGCTATTTGTAGTGATATTGTGTTTAGTTTTATTATTTCTACAAACCATGGTTTTAAGTGTAATTATATTTTAAATTGAAAGAAAAAATGGATATCCATATTTACGTCTAATTCTTTTATATAATTAATTCTTTTTATTTATTTCATTTCACAATTCTATGCAGATGCTTGTATTATGTTGATATTATTATTTTTTTTTGAAGGTCATTTAGAATTTGTTTATATTTAGATTTTTAGGAAGTTGTCATAAAATTAATTTAAAATGGAAGCTATTAAAAAACAAAAAACTGTTCTTAAGGGAAAAATCACTCGCATAAAAAATATTATAAATCCCAAAATTGATAATGAAACTGTAACTCTTGAAGAGTTAGATTTATATGGTAAACAGGTTCAGGATATTGAAACCGAATTAAATAAACTCCATGAAAATGCCATTCTTCAGAGCGATGCATCGGAAACTGATCCTATAATTGATGAATATAATGAGATTGCACTTAAATTGGATAATTTAACCATAGCAATAAATACATCGCGTAATAAGTTAACTAATAGTTTAAACATTCACGAGGGTGGTTCAGAAAATCTAAATAAAACTACAGGTAATGTTTGTGTAAAAACTGTTAATCTTCCAAAATTTGAATTAAAACCTTTTCACGGAGAAGCTGATCAATGGCTTTCTTTTAAAGAGATTTTTCTTACAACTATAGATCAAAATTTGGAGTTGGGGGGCGTCTCAAAATTGCAATATCTACTGGCTAGTGTAAAGGGTCCTGCTCATAAATTAATTTCTGGATTTCCTCTCTCGGAAGCCAATTATAAAAATGCATGGGACACTCTCTGCGCTCGCTATGATAAAACTAGGGATTTAGCCATCGCACAAATAAGTAAGTTATACAATTTAAAAAACATGAAAAACTGCCCCTCTTCCTCTAAAGCTATTTTTGACATAATAGATACTTGTAATGAGTCACTTCGAATTCTAGAGACTTTGAATTTGACTCAAAATGCTTTGGTGGATAACATGATAATTTATACTATAATTCAAAAACTAAGTGATAATCTAAAAGAACGATGGGAGCTCTCTCTTACTCATAATGATATGCCTAGTCTCACGGAATTTTTAAAATTTTTAGAGACTCATGCCAAAAGTATGCTAGCGTTGGAGAATCCAACTAAAATAGAGGTAAGAAATGTAAATTATTCCCGAAATTCTTCCGATAGATATAAATTCTCCAAAAGTCAAGAAAATACTAAATGCGGGGTTTGCCTCGAGTCGCATGCCACCCGTGCCTGCAGAAAATTAACGAATATGTCCATAGATAACCGTTGGAGAACTGTCCAACTAAACAAACTATGTATCAATTGTCTGCGAGGTGGCCACTTTTCAAATAAATGTCCCTCCAAGATGAACTGTAAAAATTGCCATCGAAGACATCATACTTTACTCCATAAATATGATGTTCAGGGCAATGCAGGGACAACAATGAATACCGATTTGGCAACCCATAGTAATCAGTTTCAATCGCAAAATGTCCATGAGTATTCCCCTGATCAAGGAATACCCCATAATGCTTTATGACGGTTTATAGTCCCGGGGTACATCACATATAGGAATTACGATAATCATACGTATCCAAAAACTTGTCACGAGGTTCAAATACCATTTTTATTGGATAGCGGAAGTACCCTTTCCCTTATTCCAGAAAACTTAGTTGCAGCTTTGGATATGACGTCTATTCAAAGCTGTCATCCTCTTAATGTTAATCAAACCCAAGGACAAGTTCAGATTTCTGAAAAACTTCACGTACCCCTCAAAATAGGAAATATCAGGCAAAATAGCACCTTATACCTAGTTAGGTCATTCTTGCCATATGCGATACTGGGAACTCCAGAATTACAAAAATTCCATATATCGATGGACTTTTACTTGAATGTTCTGACTCAGGATGGAGTCATTCTTAAGTATGATCAAAACATTTCCAATAAAATTTCTCAGGGAAACTCATTCAATCATACATTAACTTTAACGAGTGATATGAATTGCAAGAAGCCGCTTCGTTCTCCTTCCAAATCAAATCAAGAAATTTTGTCGCAACAAGGACAATGATATCTTGATACTCAAATTCTCTCGGATTATGATGACAAAAGTTTTAGTCATTGTACTACTGAAGAGAAATCTCTGTTGGAAGGGCTTCTAAGCGACTTCAAGGATATTTTTGCGCGCAATAGATATGACGTAGGTAGAGTCAGATGGGAACCTCAGCGGGTAACTCTCACCTCGGAACTTCCTATCTCGCTTCGACCTTACCGTGCATCTCCTAGGGACAATGAAGAAATTCAAAAACAAATACAAGAATTACTGGAAGCTAAACTTATTAAAGAGTCCTGCAATCCTTATTCCTCTCCCGTCACTCTGGCATATAAAAAAGGAGAAGGTAAAACGCGTCTCTGTATTGATTACAGAAAAATCAATGCCATTTGTAAGACTGACTCGGAACCATTGCCCCGTATAGATTGGCTTTTGGACAGACTTGTCAATGCCAAATACTTTTCCACGCTAGATTTAGCCTCTGGCTACTGGCATATACCACTTCATCCTTCAGACACAGAGAAGTTGGCCTTTGCAACCAATCAAGGTCTTTATGAGTGGTTGTTTCTTCCTTTTGGCTATAAAAATGACCCAGCTCAATTTGCAAGAGCTCTTCGAAGAATCCTAGATAAACATAAAGTTAATTTTGCTACCAATTATTTTGATGATTTTATAGTTTATTCGGATTCCTATGCCGAGCATATGGATCACCTTAAAACTATATTTAACATTTGCCGTCAAGAAAATCTAAAATTAAAATTTTCCAAATGTAACTTTGCTAAATCTCAAATTGACTTCCTCGGTTATGAAATTAGTAACGGCCAAATAAAACCAGACAATGCTAACACCGAAACTATTAAAAAATTAATCCCTCCAAAAAACGTTAAAGAATTGCAAAGGTTCCTTGGTTCTGTAAACGTATACCACAAATTCATAGACAAGTATGCTAAAATTAGAGCCCCTCTAAATAAATTGTTAAAGAAAGATGCTCCTTGGGAATGGTCAGATGTCTGTCAACAATCATTTGAATTGCTTAAAAACGCATTAATTTCTAGGCCTATTTTAAAATTATTCAATCCTAACCTTCCATGCCATGTCTATACTGATGCCTCAAAGGAAGCCGTAGGTGCTGTCTTAAAACAAATGGATGAAAAAGGGAACTTGCATCCCATTGCGTTCCACTCGAGACAATTAAGGCCCTACGAGCAAAATTACGCTATCACAGAACTGGAATGTCTAGCAATAATCGATGCCCTTGACAAATTCCATTATTACCTTCACGGAAAACCTTTTACAATACATACTGACCATGCCTCCTTAGTATGGCTTAAGAAGGTGAAGCATTTAACAGGTAGGTTATTCAGATGGTCATTAAAATTAAGTATGTATGATTATACTGTAAAATATAACAAAGGATCCACCAATTTCGAAGCAGACATGCTTTCAAGAAATCCCACTTTTTCTGTAAATCCCCATATTCATTTATTAACGTCAGATGAAATTAAAGAACACCAACAATTAGATAATATAACAGGGCCTAAATTTCAAAAAGTTAATGACATTGTAATAATTCGCAAAAAGGGTTTTCAAAAAATTGTAGTACCATTCTCCTTGAGAGAGAAATTACTAATAAATACCCATACAGAATTTGGCCATCCCGGAATCCAAAAAATGTTAAATTTAATTTCCCCACAATACTATTGGAGCAGCATGACCCACGATATTACACAATTTGTCAAGCATTGTGAGGTCTGCCAACTGAACAAAAAACCACATCAACCTAAATTTGGTCTTCTGGAGGCATTACCACCTGCAGAACTACCTTTCGATATAATTTCATTAGATTCAGTAGGAGGTTTTAACTATTATAATTCATCTAAAAGGTATATGCACATAGCTATTGATCACGCTACTCGTTATGTTTGGGGTTTTGCATCTAAAAATGTTACAACTGAAGTCTACATTAATATTCTTAAACAGATTTTTAATATTCAACTTCCCAAGAAAATTTTAACGGATAGAAATCCTGCGTTTACAGCGTCTAAACTTCGTAAATGGGTACATAAACAGAATGTAAAAAAATTACTTACTTCTTCTCATAGACCACAGTGTAATGAGAAAAATGAGCGTGTGAATCAGTCAATTTGCACCCGACTAAGACTTAAAGTAAATTCTACCCCTTCAAACGTCCCATGGCCCAAAATTCTGCAGGAAGTAATTAATGAGTACAATAACACACCTCATTCAGTAACCAAGTACCCTCCTGCATACTTAATGTTCGGCCAATTACCTTATCCATCAGTATTAGGCAATGAAAATTATTATCCCCCTGTAGAGGAAGCCAGAAAAGAGGCTTTCCAAAGAACAAGTGAACATCACTTGAAAAATAAAGTCAGGTATGATTTAAAGTTTGTGGAAGCGCCTTTTAAACCTGGTGACCTTGTCATAGTGGAAGAATTTCACTATCCGAATACTCGGAAGTTAAGTCCGCCTTTTTCTGGTCCATATCAAATTATGGAAAAATTATCCAATGTAAGTTTCAAAATAAATAAGCCTAACTGGCTTACAAAAAAGGATTATGAAGTAATACACGCTTCCAAACTAAGATACTTTTTTCCTAGTAATCAATTTAAACTACTTACACCAACAAACTGAAATAGTTGGTATCATATGAACTGAATTATATCAGAATCATGAATGAATCATAAATGAATTATATCAGATCTCGGTTTGCATTATTATGAATATTTGGAATTTTAATTACCTTTTTGATTTATTATGAATATTTGAATTTTAAATTATTTTTGCATTATTGTGAACATTGTGTTATGTGTAAAAGTACTATTTCTTGAACTATGTCAGGACAGTTCCATACAAATTTGAAAATGTAAATAACATTGGACTTTTCAGAATCCATCTGCAACATATTTCTTATTTTGATTATCTTATTCTATGTATAATATTTACTGAGTGTTTTGCATTTATTAATACAATTGTTTTTATCATGTTCAATGACGTATAGTGGTACATTTTATAACAGTGTTGTTTTTAGATATGATATTTGTACATTTTTTATTATTGTTATTCTATTATTTGATAAGTATAGGAAAGAAATAACTCATCTCCCATTAGCTCACTTAATGTAAAAATTGTTTACCCTTTTCAGGTGAGTATCATGGATGGAAGCCGGCCCATCCCCGGAGACTTGTCTGGAAGGGGGGGAAATTGTAAGAAAATACAAAAAATCAGACCTATTTATTACTTTTTTAATAAATCGCCCCTCAATGTGGATACGGGCCCCATGACTAATAATCACGGGTTTTACAGGGCAACAAGAAACCTAAGTTTATCGTATTAATTTAAGTAAAACACATGGCCTTTTTTAACTGGTAACCCCCCTCGGGAGATGAGGAATTTCTATACATCTACGCACTTGCTCTCCAGAACTCATGATGCAAAGACTAGCGAAAAGATTTTGCTATGTTTTAAATAAATCGTAATTAAAACTCATCCCCTTAAAGTCTGTCGTTTTATGAAAATGCGACATATATATATATATATATATATATATTAAAATATCAGTTTCTTCTTGTAAAAGAAGGTTGTAGTTAAGGGCCATCGACTCCAGTTTTCGAAAAATAAGAAAATTCTTCTAATAAAGGAAAAAACACTTTTGTCTAAAATTTCTACCTTTAAACTCATTGTTGAAATATAAACAAGTGTGATAAGTGGGATTGCAGATCGTACAAAGGATTTCGTTTAATGTTTCTTCCAAAAACAACTTATACTTCAATTAATAAATAAATTATTAATTTATAAATCATAAATTCTTACATAGATGGTAACACCAACCAATTTAATTTTAAAATAATTATAAAAGGAAGTTATTTATTTTAACCAAATTAAAAATGTTAAAAAAATATCTATATTATAAAGACCAAACGTATCTGTGCGTAACGCACACGTCATTTTGCGAATGGCAACACTTTCCCATTCAATTTCGGTTTTGCATTTTTCGCTACTGCAAATTTTATACTTCTGAACATCGAATATTTCCAATTTTTACACCATCGTATAGAGAAAAAATGTACTTTCAAATGCAATTTGTTTGAAAGCTGCATCTCAATTTGTTTTTGAGATATTAAATTTTTTATAGTTTATAGTACCAATTTTGTATTTGTGGCAACATAATCACTTCATTTTCTTTTAAAATTTAAAAGGAAAAAAGAAAGAAATTAAAATGCCTTTATTTTACTTAAAAAAAAAAAATATCGTCTGTTATAAAATTCCATGATTTCGGTTTTATTTCGTTTTTATTCATCAGTTAAATAACTTCAAGTTTTGAGGTAAAGTGATTTTAAAATGATCAAATTAAAATACCATTTTTTTTAACTTAGTGAATACGGATTTGAGAAGTAAGTGTTTAAATTTTGAGAAATTGATAATTATGACGGGTTTTAATTTTATGGGTTTTATGACGTGAGATTCTACGATTGTGTCAATTTAGAATAAATTTTACTTTTTCATTCGCATTTATACCAAACATAAGAGTCTCAATTGAAAAATTCACCATAATGCCTGATATTTATTATATTTTACCGATTAAAGCAAACGATTAAAGATGAATTTAAAAAATTTGGACAACTGAGTTTTATACTATTTTGTTAATCTTAACTTAAAATAATATTTGTTTTCGAGTTAGACTGATCAATATAAGATGTATTTTTTTTTTTTTTTTTTTTTTTTTTTTTATAATATTTGTGTGCGAGGTAGACTGATCAATTCGCGTTTGAAATGAAATAGACGCCCTCTCGCGGACAAAGTCTGAAACGAAATAGAACTGATACCGTGAGGATCTTCCGCTGAAATCAGTGTTTAAAACGCCGATAAATAAATAAACAGTTCTATAATAAATAAATAAATAAACAGTTCTATAACGCATGCAACGTTGGGTTCTTTGTATTAAAATTATCTAAAATCAAAATTTTATACACAAAGTTTAGATCTATAATATAAAAAAGTACATTTGACTTACTTATGGCAAAATAACATGACAGCAGCACAATGCTTGCATGATTCGCTGAAATTAAATGAAATTTTTTTTATTTTCAAATTTTTGTTTTCCTTTACTAGCAAACCTGAAATAATATGGGGATTTCCTTTTGTTTGGCTTGTTTGTAAACACGAGCCTACAATCTCTATTTCTTCTTCTTCCTTGCATTCTTTAATGCCGCACATTACTAATCTCTTTGAATCAATAATTGCTTCAGCTTCTCTAAAGCAATTACTAGATTTTCCAGCATCTAGAAATTCTAAAATTGTCGATATTTGTAATTTATCTCCCATAATTAAATAAAAAAGATAAAAAAACTGCACTTTAAATAGCTCTTCAAACGGGTTTCGCTATGCTAAAGCATGGAACAAACAGCAAGCACTACGTAAACAAACGATTATCAGGTCTATACAACGCCACCTTTCGGTCATTACAAACGCGAATAACCGTGAAGGAATTCCTTCTTAAATATTTTCTTTCGTCAAATTTCAACGGGTTCCAACTCGTTTAAATTAAATCCAAAATTCCAAATTTTTCGAAAATCCAAAATGAAAAAATTTAGCAGAAATACAAATAAAATTTTTAATTTCTAAAAACGAAAAAAAAAAATGTTTAAACGAAATTAAAAATGTTGAATCATTAAGACACCTTCATTATGAGCGTCTTTTACAGAATTTTTTATTTTTCATCACCGGTTTTTTAAAACAGAAATTTTTGCCTAATTGAATCGTGAAAATGCTCAGATTCAATCAGGCAAAATTTATAATAAAATCTTACTGGTGAGAATAATCAAGGATTGTAAGCATCTTATACGATACGTATACTGGTCGCTCGTCCCCAAGTGGTTAATAAATCACAATAGTTTTTTAAAAAGAAAGAAAATTGTATTCCAAAAAACATTATGAATGTCAGATAAAAAAAATCCTGATAATAAAAACCATTAAATTGGCCCAAAAAAAAAAAAAAAAAAAAAAAACTCGCGAAATTTCTTTTAATTAAGTCCATTTTAATATGTAAATTTCAACTTGTAGCATCTTGGATCGAGCTCTTGTTTACTAGTAAGACGCTTTACCTCCAAGCTATGATGTCTAGACGTAAACGTTCAAATTAAGGTTCTGTTTTAAAATGTAAATCGAAAAACAAACGGATGACATTGACAAAATTAATTTAATTAAAATATTAGACATTTTACAAAATTTTATGATTTGTTGTGTGACACGATGGTTTCAGCTGTAAGGAAGTCTCTGATTTATACAGTTTTTGTGTACGGACTCCGTGACAGACGGACAGACAGAGAACAGAGACGAATAGGGTTTTGCCAGATGAACGAAACCTTAAAAAGTAAGATTTTCACAAAATAGCTTGATGGCCCTTGGAAAATTTAATTATGCGTAGATGAGATCAAACCTTATCTAAAAATGTTATCATGCTGCCCGTGCAAAAAAAATTTAGTTTCCAGAAAATCACGTTTAAAGTTTTAGAAGAAAAAATATACTGATAAAATAAGGGAGTAGAATCTTTAAAATGGTCCAATACATTCTCGCAAATGTAACGAAAATATTAATGAAAACATATAAGGCTTTTATGAGACAATTTTCCCCTTTTAATTCTTTTCCTACGTAATAATTTACTTATTATAAAGTTTTCTTTCTGCTTTATTATTCACATGCAATTATATTTTTTCAATTATAAAATATTTAAAAACATTATTATTTGCCTCCCCCCCCACCCCTTTTTTTAATTTAGAAACAAACGGTTTAAAAAAGGACCTTTTTGAAATATGAAATAAATCATTGAAAATCACATTGAAATACTAACATTTTGAACAAAAAATTTAAAATAAAACTAAAAAAAATTAGACACATTAAAATGAATGAATGAACATGTCACGTTGTGACTTAGTCTCGTATATATGCTTGCAAAAGATTCTAAATTGCTATGCTTATTTAATTGGACTACTTTGACTAATTTCAACATTAATTTAGCGCTTAAAATAATCATTCGATTTAAAAACTATCTGCTTCAGCGTATTTATCACAATTTTTTTTTCTATAAAATTACGACTTTTCATGTTTTATATTACTTACCCATCATACGTAGTATAGGGTAAGTCTTGCAATCGTTTTGAAAATCGAAAAAAAAATTTTGACGGATTTACACGTTTTAGATAGTGGAGATTCCGAAAAACATATTTTAAGAAAAAAAATTGCCGTCTGTCTGTCTGTCAGTCTGTCTGTCTGTAAACGCTCTATCTCCAGAACAAATTGAGATAGAGACTTGAAATTTTGTATATAGTTAGTATGTAAGAATGGGACGAAGCCTATTTAATATCAACAACCTAGATTGTCCGGAACTATTTTTTTCGGACTCTCGAAAAATTCGCTCTGATGAAAAGTATATAAAAATTTTCGAATGTTTTTGTTCTAAGGAATGGACGTCAAAGGCAATAAAATAACACACATTTTGCATATAGAATGAAGTTGATCGGATTATTAGTTGCCGAGATATTTGTAATCCTGTTTTCCAGATTCTTTGATTTTTCTTGAACCTGTATTTCATTCAAATTTCAATTCAGGGGTATATTTTAATTGAAAATGAGACGCTTAATCCAACGTAGTAAACTGTTAGTTTATATTATTATTATTTTTGGAGTTATAAGGATGTTTGTTTTACGCAGTTCGGTATTACTTGAGTAGTTTGGCGTTTTATATAATTTGTCGAAATTGGTACAGCAGCAATTCATTAATAGAGCATTACTATGCATATTAACAATATAGAAACAAACATATATATACAAACAACTCCCTTTCCTTGATGTTTTAGTTACCAAATGTGATTCTTCTTTCAAAACTTGTGTTTATAAAAAACCTTTTTCTGTCTCTAATCCACCCCATGCTCTCTCAAATCATCCTGTCAATCAAAAGATCGGTGTTTTTTATACATATGTTTATCGTGCTCTCAAAATTTGTTCCGATTTTGCATCTCTTAAAAATGAACTCAATTACTTAAAATCTGTTGCTGTAAAACGTGGATTCAATCCTTCTATCATTAATACTGCTGTGAGCAAATTCAATAGACCCCCTAACAATTCCACTCTTTCTAATATTGATAAAAGTAAACCTGATAATTTGGTCGTCCTCCCTTTTTATCCTCCTTTATGTTTTAAATTAGCTAAAGTTTTAAGACGTTTCAATTTTAATGTTATCTTTAAACCAGTCAATAAATTAAAATTTCCTTCCATGAAATGTCCTGTCCCTGACCTCCAAAAATGGGGTATTTATAATGTTCCTTGTAATGGCTGTGATTTATCGTATATTGGTCAAACTAAAAGAAATCTCGAAAAACGCCTAAAAGAACACTCTCGGTATGTCATTAATCAAGAAATTTCTAAATCTTCTGTTGCTAAATACTCTTGGGATTCCGGCCATAGTTTCAATTTTCAAACTGCTAAAATTATCTTTAATGCCAATAGTTCCTCTGAGTTAGATTTTCTTGAAAATTTAGCTATTTATATTAATCGTGATATTATTGTTAATGATAAATCTGATTCTAAAACGCTCTCCGTTGCCTGGAAGAATCTTTTCAGCACTGCTTCATAAATAAGTTTATTATTTAATTATTATTATTATTTTTTTTTATATATTATGTATACAATTTTCAGGTTTATATATGTGTGTTTATAATTGTAAATAATTTTTTCCTTATTTATTATTATTAGTATTTATATATTTTTTGCGTACATTTTATTTCATTTTAATCTCTCCTTTTAGTTAATTTTTTAATTTACCCCGCTTTTTTCCCATTTCCCTTCCCCCCCTTCTTCCTTTCCTCTCCTTCATTGTTTATCTAGTTTTGTTTATGCTCTTCCGTGATTGGCTGTTGCCTTCTACTTTCCTATTGGCTGTTCCTTCTGCTTGCTCCCTCTCCCTCCCGCATTCCCCTTCAGTCGTGCCGCTACATTCATAGTAGACGCACGTCTTTTTTGCGCCTGACGAAGAAAGACTAAGTTCTTTCGAAAGGCCTTGCGCAGTTAACTTATTTTATGGTGTTTAAAGAAGTTTTTTCACTTCAATCACTTCAATATTAACAATATTTAAATTTTGTTTTGGAATTGCAATGCATTGTATAAATAGTTTTCACATGTTTTATTTTCATATGCCTATCCATGATGGGTAAGTATTACGGTGGCTCTCCAACGACTAGTTTTTATTTGTATTCCCAGAAAGTCTAAAGGTCTCAACAAATCCAATTATGGCAGCAGTGGCAGCAAATCGTTATTTGACTTTTTTAGAATCAAGAGAAACAATATATTTAAATATTAATGAGTGTAAATCAAGCATTCTCACATAGTTATGACTTTCAAGTCACTGAAAACTAATTTTATTTTAGTATACATTATTTTTCTTTCGTATGTTGGAAAAAATTCCATTGCATGACTGTTTACCCCCATTAGTGGCCGAGAGGTTCTGGCCTCCAAACTGGTAGTCGGTAGGAGCTGGGTTCGATCCTAATCGCGACCGCCGGTCTAACCGTTCGGAGTTTTCCGTGATTTTCTTCGAACCTTGGATTTCTTTGCGTAAATACGGGTTAGGTTCCCTTGGAAAGACCTCCATGGAGGGCACCCCTCCCCATAAGGGTCTATATCCCTCCTGAAGATAATCATAATAAAATAAAAATAAAATAATCATAAAATAAAATAAAGCATGTCTCTATAACAATATTAACGAGATAAGTAAGCTTTGGACGACGTTGGGGGTCCAAATACACCACGAAATTCCATACCTTCCGGCTGCAGATTTTTAAGTTTGGAGCTGTCTGTATAAAATTGTTTCAAGAAAAGTAATTTGGTGTAATTTTTATCCAAAATTGGGACTATTGTTTTAATATAAATATGTAGCAAAAAATTAACCTGCATACATTTTACTTGCCCATCATACGTAGTATAGGGTAAGTCTTACAATTGTTTTGAAAATCGAAAACAAAATTTTAACGAATTTACACGTTTCAGACTCTGGAGTTTCCAAAAAACATATTAAAAAAAAAAAAAAAAAATTGCTCTCCGTCCATCTGTGTGTATGTCTGTCTGTAAACGCTCTAATTGCCGAACAAATTGAGATGGAAACTTTAAATTTGGTGTATACTTAGTTTGTAATAATGGTAAGAAGCCTATTTAATATCAATAACCTCGATTATCCAGAATTATTTTTTCGGATTCTCGAAATATTCATCTTGATGAAAGGTATATCAAAATTTTCGAATCTTTTTTATTTTAAAGAATGGATGTAAAAAACAATAAAATAACACAAATTTTTAGAACTATGTCGATCGGATAATTAATTACCGAGATATGTGTAATCCTATTTCCCACACTCTTCGATTTTTCATGTCTCTGTATTTCATTCCAACTTCAATTCAAAGACACATTTTAATTGGATAAGAGACGCTTAATTCGACGCTTTTTTTTACACAATTCGATACTACTTGAGTAGTTTGGAGTTTTATAAAACTTTGTCGAAATTGGTTCATCAGTAATTAATTAATAGAGCATTACTATGGGTTTAAAATACTTCAATATACGTTTAAATTTTGTTTTGGAATTGCGATGCATTTTATAAATAATTTACACATGTTTTGTTTTCATATTTTATAGTATGCATATCCATGATGGGTAAGTATTACGGTGCCCCCTCCCAGGGGCGTAAATCCCGGGGGGGTTGGGGGGGTGCAGCACCCCCCCAGAAGAAATCAGTCGGAAAATTACCAGATCGCTCGGAAAAAGTATCTTTAGTCGGAAAAAATAGTATTAACCTATAAAAACTTATAAACTGGACAGACGGAAATATCATTCGGAAAATTTTACCGTTTAATCGGTAAAGGCATACCGTTTAATCGGAAAGTCGGAAAAAATAGTATTATGTATTACCCTATAAAAGCTTATAAATTGGAAAAACGGAAAAATCAGTCGGAAAATTTCTTGTCCGATCGGAAAAAAATGGTATTAACCTATAAAAACTTATAAATTGAAAAAAACAAAAAATATCATTCGGAAATTTTTCCGTTCCATCAGAAAAGGCATGTTTAGTCGGAAAAAATAATATTACGTATTAACCCATAAAAATTTATAAATTGGAAAAACGGAAAAGTCAGTCGGAAAAATTCTTGTTCGATCGGAAAAAAAGTACGTTTAGCCGAAAAAAATGGTATTAATCTATAAATATTTATGAATTGGAGAAATATTTTTGTAGTTTTGAATTAAATAAGAAAAACAAGTTAGATCGAAGAAAACCTATAAAATTTTATTCTTAGTCGGATTTATTTCCCCTTGTACTTTCTAATAACAAAAAACAATTTATAACGAAGAAAACATAAACTTATTCTTAACCGGAACTAATTAATTTAACTAATTGGTAATTTATTAATTAGTTTAATTTACTAATTAATATAAATTATCAATATATAGGATTTTATTTTATTTATTTATTTATTTATTTATTTTTTTGATAAAACTATTCAGAAAAATTTTGATTTGTCAAATATTGTGTACTCGGAAACCTCGATATGACGAAAAAAAAATATTTATGTGCATATTGTAGCAATGTTAATGTTATTTGTAACTGTGGTATTTTGAGTAAAACCTTAATATTCCAATTTTTTTTTCTGTGCCTTTTGACTTCGAAATATCGAAATCCACATGTATTTATTTACTACAGGAAGGTTTTTTGTTTAGTCTCGAAATTTTAAGCTATACTGATTAAAGTGAAGAAACTCCTTTTGTTTTTTGTTTTTTTTTTAATCTAAATTTTAAATTTAGTTAGAAACATGTATCACGGAATTTAAATGGTATCCGATGAAAATTCAAAACTGAAATACAAATATTTAATATTTTTCCATATCGAAATCTGGATGTTTTCCACTCTATACAAATTTTACCTTTTAATTGAAAATAATTATGGTTTTATTTTTTCCTACTAACTAATATTGTGTTTTCTTTTTATTTTATTAAAAAATATATAATTAAAAATGTGAAACTGTTTTTATTTACCCTTTTACGTAATTTTGGATTGATTTAAAAAAGTGCTTAAGAAATATATATAATATAGGATGAAAATTGAAAATACCCAACTACTTTGAATTTTTATCTCGAAATAATATGAATATTTTACAATATACGAGTATATTTCTCTCAGAAAAAATACGTTCGTTTTTTTATTTTTATTTTTTTATTTTTCCTGAATCAATTGTATTCATTTTTTTAAAAATATTTTTATTAATACTACTGCATTTCGTTTAGTCCGAAAAATAAGGGGTAACATCAAGTTGTTACGCTGTTTTAAAGTTTGTCGTTAGAAAGAATTAAAACTTATATTAAGAAATCCCGTATTTTTGACAAATTTTTGTCTCTAAAATATTCCTCAAGCAAACAATTTAAAAAACAAACAAAAACAGCTAGAGATTTTAACTGGCTTCTGAAAAATAGAAAGATAAAACATTTTTTTTCTCTTCAAAGTAAACCTTGGGCACCTAGACAACTGGGCGCTGAACTTCCTGTCCTATGT
Source organism: Maratus speculifer (assembly GCA_964019185.1). Taxonomy (NCBI): domain Eukaryota; kingdom Metazoa; phylum Arthropoda; class Arachnida; order Araneae; family Salticidae; genus Maratus; species Maratus speculifer. The sequence continues at coordinate 171,836,617 of OZ025296.1, read as the reverse complement.
GTCAATTACAAAACAAGCAGCACCTGCATTAACTCTTTGTTTAAACAACCGTTAGTATTCAAGCTCATAGTACGAAATCATTCAATTACAAAATGTTGATGCGAGAATATTTTGGTATTTGGTTAATAATTCAATATTTTTGCATCAGTTATGTCCTCACCTAAATGTAAGAGACAAAAAAGTACAATCTGCGTTACGTAATTCTATTTTCGATAATGATTACAGGCAGTGGCGTAGCTAAGGGGGGGCGGAGGGGGCGGTCCGCCCCGGGTGTCACCCTCGAAGGGGTGACACCCGAGTGGCCTTTATTTGAAAAAATATGCATAATCTTACAAGATTTCGGAAAAAATTCTGACGTAAAATGAATTTTCTAGGGCAAAACTAGGAGCAACAGACTTAGTTTTCTTTTCTTGGAGAAAGTGAAACGGTTAAAAAAATGGGGTGTATAGATTAGATTTGCAACAGTGAGGAAAAACCCATTTACGCAAAGTGCGGGTAACCAAAACAAACTTAAAAAAAAAAAAAAAAAAAAAAAAAAAGAATATTTTTCTACTTATACACGTAGCGCCATGATAAATGAGGGACGAAGGGGTCAGGCCCCGGGCGCTGAAATTTAGAAGGCGCCAAATTTATACTACCATCGTCATTTTTGGTCTGTCACAAGAAAAAGTTGGGAGGGGGGGGGCGCCTCGGGTGTCAACTTCGAAGGGGTGACACCCGATCTTTATTTGTAAAAAAATATGCATAATCTTACAAGATTTTGGAAAAAATTCTGACGTAAAATGAATTTTCTAGAGCAAAACAAGGCGCAACAGACTTACTTTTATTTTCTTGGAGAAAGTGAAATGGTACACCAAATGCGGCGTCTAAATTAGGTTGCAACAGTGAGCAGAAACCCATTTACACAATGTGTGGATTAGAGGTCTGCACGGGCCGGTATTTCTAGGCCCGAGCCCGGCCCGAAAGTTAAAATTTCGGCCCGGGCCCGGCCCGGCTCGAACGAAAGAAATATTGGCCCGACCCGGCCCGGCCCGAAAGTTAAAATTTCGGCCCGAGCCCGGCCCGGCCCGAACGAAAAAAATATCGGCCCGACCCGGCCCGGCCCGAAAATTAAAATTTCGGCCCGAGCTCGGCCCGGTCCGGAAAAAAGTTTAAAATTCGGCCCGAACCCGGCCCGGCTCAAGTGAATTTCTACAGAACATTGATCTTTAATCTTATGGAAGAGTTCTGACCAAAAAAAATTATATTAGTCTTTTTTTTTTTTTTTTCATGTTTATAATCTCTATTTATGCAGAAGTGCCGTAGGCTGCGATATTTACGCTTTTAAATGAATCTTTGTTTGTTGTATGTAAATGTTTCAGTTATCACTAGTATTATTAATCCATATTCCCTGTAATGGAGACAAAAAGTCGAAAAAGCGCTATGTGGTAAAATTTTCAAAGACGAAATCGCTTTGGAACGAAAAAAAAAAAAAAAAAAATACATTCCCTTCTTAACAGATGTAAATGTTTAATATATTTTTTTCTCCCGTATTGTTGTACTCATTTTGCATGGATGAACATTTTAAAAGAAACTTTCAGTTTTCAGTTTAAAAGAAAATTCCGTCATAATCATGGTTTTTTTTTTTTTTTTTTTTTTTTTGTGTGTGTGTGTGTGTGTGTGTGTGTGTGTGTGTGTGTGTTTAATTCTATTTTAAAATGCCTAGTAATCTACGATTCTTTAAAAGGAATAAATTCTAATGTTTAATTGTATAATAATGACGGCTTAAAAGCATATGCCTTTTTTGCAAACATTTTTGGACAAAGCCAAATATTACTGATTTATAAAAAGTCGAGAAAAGGATTTTCATGTAGGAAGATTATATAGGAACTGATTATTTTGGTCCATGAAAACTAGGAAGAATGGAATCAGTCTCGGCTTCGTACGGAAAAAAAAGTCAGGCCTGGCCCGTCCAGCAAAAAAATTAAGGCCCGAGCCCGGCCCGGCCCGAAAGATTAGCGACTAGGCCCGGCCCGGCCCGGCCCGAGTTTTCAGAAGTAAGGCCCGAGCCCGGCCCGGCCCGAATGCCATTATTGGAAATCGGCCCGAACCCGGCCCGCGGGCCGGGCCGGGGTCGGGCTTCGGGCCGCGGCCCGGCCCGTGCAGACCTCTAGTGTGGATAACTAAGACAAACTTTAAAAGAAAGAATTTTTTTTCTACACGCAGCGCCGTGCAAAATGGAAGAAGAGAGCGAGGGGGGGGGGGGGGAGAGCGCGGTCCCGGGCGCTGAAATTTAGGGGCGCCAAATTTATACTACCATCGTCATTTTTGATCTGTCATAAGAAAAAGCTGGGATGGGGGGGGGGGGTGCCAATTTCTAACTTTGCCCTGGACGCAATTTTCTCTTTGCATGTCCCTGTACATACGTGCTGCATTGACTTATGCAGAATTCGTGATGAGTGATGAGTCATTGTTGTCAGGGGTGTAGTCATAAAAATAACAGAGGATATACGCTCTAAGCAGAGGGTATATTCTGAAGACAGAGGGTATGCCCTAGAGTGTGTATACTACAAGCTTTCTTGGGTAACAGAGGGTATAAGACGTGTCTTTAAAAATTACAGAAGGTATACGGCGTATACTCCCGTATACCCTTCACTACATCTCTGATTGTTGTGATCTTCTTATTTTGGAGATCCTGTTCGCTTTCGTCAACGTGAAGCTAACAGAAAAAAATTAGCAAGTACTAGAATAGCTAGAACATGATTAAAAATATTATCAGTATACATTTAAAAATAATATTAATTTTGTAAGCCTTAAAAATCAAATGAGTTTTTTTTTTTTTTTTTTTTCATAAAAAAGGGAACTGGTTTCTTCTTGAATGTTTCTTTGTTTCAATTATCCAATCAAAATCTTTTAAATATGTTCGATATGTATCCAATGACGGGATCTTCATCGCGAAAAATACATAGACTGTCTGGCACCGAAGAGCGTCACTTCTGTTTCATTTATCCTTTCTTAGTATTTAGTTCATTATAAAATCATGTATGATAAGTATTCATTTGAAAGATGTTATACACTTTGTATTATTATAATTTGAAATGTTATAATTGTTAGAATATAGGGTTTTATCAATTAAATTTTTTGTTCTAAGATTGAAAGATCCAAGTCCAAGCAGTTAATAGGTAATTAAAACTTTCTTTTTTATTTAAAAATTAAATTTTAATTTGAAAACAAAAGTGTTTGAATGTTCTCTATAAATGTAAATATTCGAAAGTCATGTCATTCGTGAATTTTGTACATACGTTAGAGCAGATCTGCCCAATACCGCACTCCAGGGTGTCCTTTGAATGTTCTCTTTGTGTTCCTTTCATGTTCCACTGCATCCTGTTTCTAAGTTTTTTTATTTCTGTATAAAATTGAAGGGAATCTGTCTAAAATAAAACGATATTTAGCTTCCGTACAATTTTCAATCCAATAAATTTTACGGCAGAAAACTGTCAACAATGGAGTGTTTTTCGGTCTGGATCGATTTCACCCGAGACAGATTTTTTACGTATAAAAAGCTGTTTAAAATATACTCTGCTTTAAAATCATTGTTTATACGCTTTTGTTATTACAAGCAGTAATAAGATTTTTGATTTCTTTCCTTAGAAATTTTTTTTAAGAAAGGGGATCATTAGAGAGATGAAATATTATATTTACCATGTTTCATATTTTTTCGACATTTTTTTTTTTTTTTTTTTTTTTTTTACATATGTCCCTACATATAGAACAGCTCTACATATAAATCATAGAGAGTTTTATGTTATCACCTTCCCTTAGGAGCGGTATTTTTATGTACGTGTATTGACAACATTACTATAGCGAGTTAAGAGCCTACACTAGTTATGTGGTAACTCGAACGCTAATGTTAAACTTGTTGGAGTATTTTTTACGATTTTCTCTCTTTATTGTTTTAAATAATTTTTTTTAATGGGATACCTGAAGTCAATATCTATTGTCCATTTGTACTTTTTGAGTTTGGTTATAGTTTTTTTACTTAAGGATAGTAATATCACTTTTAGAACCGGGTATAAATAAGGTTACTGATCTCTTGTCTAAATTTGTATTTTGTTTGTGATCTTTTTTTAAAATACGAGTTTTTATGCAGTCCTTTGTCGAAATAATAGTTTTTTATGCAGTCCTTTGTCGAAATGCATTTTTTTTAAGCGATTCTTTGTTGAAATTCGCAATTTTTACGAAGTCTTTCGGAGAAATTCACATTTTTCTCACGATCTTTTGGCGAATTTTTTTCCCCCTGTCTTTTGATGAAATTTGCATTTTTTCGTGGTCCTTTAACGATATTTTGCGCTTTATCCTCAGAACTTTGAATAAGTTCGTGTTTTTTCCTTGATAATTTGACGAAATTGGAGGGTTTTTCCTGAAAACGATTGACAAAACTGATTTTTTACAACTGCGATGTATGAAATTCACGATTTTTGGTGTTCGATATACCGGATTCAGGAATTATAAAGTTTTCAGCATGAAATGACTTAAATTTTCGACTTTGCTGTTAATTGGACGCTAATAGCAAATAAATCGTACATAAAATTGGCAGAATATTTTTAATTTTTTGACGTTAAAAAAGTTTAAAAAATAAAAATTGTTTCGTTCCTAAAATTTTCTGCAAAGTTCATAAATTTTTTTTGCACATGGCGTGCACTTGTGCGTCTATATTATAGAACTCTGGATATTGGTATAATTAACATTTTGATGCTCCCTGAATCCATTTCCCCCATCTAATGAATGTATGTTGATTTCTTCTTTTTTTTTAAAGATTCCAAACCAAGTGGTCCCAAACTTTGTTTTTGGTGTTTTTTCGATAATGTCTCAATGTAATTTGTGTGTATGTGTGTGTGAGAGAGCTAATACAACATTGCCAAAGTTTTGAAATTCTAATCACGCACATATATATATATGCCAATAAGTTTTAAATAGCAAAAACGGATTCATGGATTCTCAAATGTAAAAATATATCAATTTTGTCGTAATCTGGTTTTAAACATGAATACAATCAGGGTATGCTAATGTATAGCAGATAAATTTTTACTATACTATCTGAAATATAAAAATAATTCTCTTCTTCCTGCTCACGTTTATGTTGTTGTTGTTGGTGGTGTGTGTGTGTGTGTGTGGGGGGGGGGGGGTGACACCATTTACGTCCGCCCCGGGTGTCACCCACCCTAGCTACGCCACTGATTACAGGAACACACATAATAAACAAAAACATGCTGATAAAATTTCAGCCCATATACGTACATATACCGTTTTGCATTGCTGGAGTTCCAAAAAAGCCTTTTGAAGTAAGTAAGCTACTTTATTACAGAATATTTTAGATATATAAAATGTGTAAATAACTATTGTTTTCATATTTAATAATAGATTTATTTATTTATTTATTTATTGAGGGGAGATAAATTATTTAATAACTTGTAAAAATGTATTATTATTCGATATATATTAACTTTTTTTAACAGTTAGTATCGCAATTCCCGAACTATTTGCTAGTTCTGTTTCAAACTGGAGATGACAAGCTAGTTATTATTTAAATTTCATGAAGTTATTATTATTTTTAACTAATTTTTTTCTTTCAGTATATTTGCTTTCTTTTTTGCCAACCATTTTACAATTCGCAAGTCAATGTATTTAGTATTGTGCATGAAGTTAAAACTGTACTATGGATCTTTTTATTTTTTATCAATATTATTTCATTAATACTAAGAAAGTTAATTTATTTTTTGAAGTTCAAATGTCAATATATGTAAAATATTCTATATTTTTAAAACTTTGTTATAGTACTAGATATAATAATTTTGTCTCACTGCGTAACAATAATATGATTATTATTTTGTACATAGATTTTTTGTGTGTGTGTGTGAGTGTGTGTATAGATCAAAATTTAATCATTTGAAACTTGAAAATTTCGGCCTTGGGAGAAGATAAAATGAAGCAACTTTTAATAGTTTAAAGCTAATTGATGATTAAATCGATCTTTAAACCTCTTTTGCAATTTGAAATTTTTTACTGATACTTTTTTTTTTTTTTTTTTTTTTTTTTTGAGCCTGGTGTGTTTGTGTGTGTGTGTGTAGGGGAAGGGGGGGTTGTAGAGAAACAAGAATTTTACTTTTGACTTATGCATTTCGTTTTTTCACTTTGTATTTTGTGCATGTTTTCATACGGCGACAGCAAACTGTTGGCTCTATTTAATTGCCTTATTTATTTATTATTATTTTTTAAAGAATAATTTGAGTATAATTTGAAAACACAATGAATTCGCACCTGAAAACTTACATACTTTGCTTTAATAATTTGTTATTTATCTACATAATGCATCTAATATATTTATATGATATATCTAGTACATATTTTATCTAATGGCTGGGCAACGGCGGGCGAGTCAGCTAGTAGAGATTTAACATATACAATAATACATATACAATAATTTAATATATACATATATAAAATAGTTTGTCCTGACTGACTGATAATCATCGTTCGGCCCAAAATATTGAATGTAGAACCATGAAAATTGGAGAGAAAATACTTCTTATGATGTACCTGTCCACTAAGATAGAATTTTTGAAATTACCTCCCCCCCCCTGAGAGAGACAAGCGGGGGGACGGGGTCAAAAATTTTGGAACAACTTACCATATCTCAGCAAACATTTAAGGTAGGAGCGTGAAATTCCAGTAATTAAATCTACTAAAGATATTATTAAACACATAATCCAACGATTTTCGAAATCCCCCTTAGGGGGTTAAAAGGGAGGGTCAAAAAATTTAGGACATTTGGCACATCTGAGCAGTTTTTTTTTTATAATAGCATGAAACGGCAGAAAATAAAATTATTAAAAACACATTAAATAAGTGTTTCAGCAATATCTATAAATTTCCACTCCCGAAGGGGTTAAAGTGGGGGTGGAAAAATTCCATTCTTTTTGGACCATGTGGCATATCATAAGAGAACCTTCAGATCACTCTTTCATATTATAAACTTTTCTCCCCTCCCCCTGACCCCCTCCAATTTCCCTACCGTGGACAATTTTCGATCTTTTTTTTAAACTGTAGCGTTTTATCATTTAAGATCGGGTTTTTTTACAGGGCCTTCCGATAAATATTATGTGATATCGGCCGGCTCCGTGATGTCGACGCCAATAAGTCTGCGATGACGTTCCATGCCTAGTGCCATGAGGTCTGAAAATTGTCCGCTCCGTGATTTTTTTCATTTTTGAAAGAGATTTTTTGAAAGTAACTTTTCTGTTTGAAATGGAACTGAAACGAAAGGATTCAGTTGTTGCCTGGTGTGCAGCAAAGAAAGAACGTTTTTTTTTTTTTTTCGGCGGGCTCGGGTGTGAGCCGTGTATAGTTCAGGTTTTAAAGAACATCGGTAAAGGGTGTTCAAAACCTCATGCCCGGAAGGGGCTGTATATTCTCAAGTGCTTTTCCTAATGAATATATGTGTAAATTAACTGTACATAATTGTAAATAGCGCAGTGTGGTTATGTATATAGTTTTCATCGTGTACTCTGTGTGTTGGTTTTATTAAAGTGAATTGTGAAATTCTACATAGAGTCAGAGTATAGTTAGTTACGACGTCACAGCTAGTAATATATATAAAATTATTGGTGGCTTGCTGTGGGATATAGGAACTGAAATAAAAAGTTCCGCGAACTCATCATCTCTGCTGTATTATTTCGGATGTGGACTGAAAACTCATCGTCTCTTCTGTATTACTTTGAATGTGGACTGAAAAGCTGTGTCGGTCATTGAAATCAGCGTTCGAAGATTGTGAATTTCAGCTCGGAATATCAAAGAATCGAACGGTGAGTCCCTATTGTTTCTCTTGCGCGCTGAATTTTGGAGAGGTCTCAATACCATACGCTTATGTTGGAAAATTAAAATAGTGTGTTTCGTTTTGTTTTTGGTTTTTTTAAGGTTATTGCACGAGAGTATTTTCGTGATTTATTATTATTATTATTCTTTGCTAATTGCTGTTTTGTTTTAAAAGTAAAACAAAATAAGAAGTGTAAAAGTAGAATATATTAAGTATTTTAAATACATTTTTATTTTTTGCATAAAGAGTAAAGTAATTTTCATTGCACAAGTAGTACGGTAATGAACTTAATTGTTTAAGTTACAGTGTTAAGTTTATTAAATTAGAAAGTTGAATTTACTGAAATTACTATTGACTTTTTCGTAGTGCATTAAAGCAATGTGATTTAATAAAGTAAAGGAATGTACTGAGTCTTTATTATTTTATTGTGCATTTTTTATGAATACTTTAGTTACGGTTTTAATTATTTATTGTGATTAGAAAAAAGTGTTACTCAGTTAAAAAAAAAAAAAAAAAAAAAAAAAAAATCTTGTTTTTCTTTGGTATTTTAATGCTATTGTGCTCAGGAAAGTTATAGAAATATTTTGTAATTGTATTTACTTTTTTGTAGTGAGATATTTTTCTGAGTTTGATTATGGCTTCATTCTTGAATAGGCAAAATAAAGATGTGTTGCTTTTGCTCGCAACAGAATTTGATACCGAAATATCTGCTGACATTAAAAAAGTGCCTTTAATTCAGGCAATTTTGAAAGCTTCTGATTATGATGAGCAAATTGCAAAAGATATGTTAGAAGGGATTTTAGAAGAAAGAGAAAAATTAGCAGAACAGGAAAAATTAAATAAATTAGCGGAACAAGAAAGGTTAGAAAGAGAGAAAGATAGACAATTGGAATTAGAGAAGCTGCGATTACAATGCAGTGCAGATAGTAACTCCTTAGTTTCCCCAGATTCTGTAACTGCTGAAAATAAAGATAAAAGAGTGAGTTTAAAGGATTTAGTTTCAAAATTTGACCCTAAATTAATTGATGTTACCTTGTTTTTTATGATTTTTGAGAGTCAGGCGTCAAAAGAAAATTTAGGAGAATTAAATTACGTTTCCCAACTTATACCTTTGTTACCTGTAGAGGTAGCTGAAATTATTGTAAAAGAACCCTTAGAAAAAAGGGATGATTACCAGCATATCAAGAATGTTTTGTTAAAGAGATTCAGATTAGGAGCAGGGGCCCTGAAAACAAAATTTGAGACTCATCAAAGGAAGGCAGGTGCGTTATGGACTGAGCTTGTTTATGAATTAAGAGGGTATTTAGAATACTGGTTAGAAACTGTTGAAGTAAAGGATTTTGAATCACTCAAAGAATTAATGCTCACAGAGCAGGTTAAGCGTAGAGTTCCTTTTGTGATTAAAGATAAATTCCTCGATGAGTGGGATGAGATTAAGACAGCGTCATATTTAGCAGAAAAATGCGATAAATTTGAAAGTGCGAGAGGGAATGTTAGGAAGTTTGATAACAAAACGTGGAATAATAAACCATATTTTAGGGATAGGAATGGGCAAGATAATGCTAGAAGTAAAGGGGATCAGGTAGTTAAATCAGGTGGGGTTGATAAAAGAGATAATGTGCGTAGGGATTTCGGAAATAAAGATAAATTTGATAGAAAAAAGCCAATTATCTGTTTTCAATGTAATCGTTCAGGGCACATTAGGCCAGATTGTCCGGATTTAAAACGCAAAAGTTCTGGAGATTTAGTCAGTCACGTGGACGTAGGTGTAAGTTTAGGACAGTGTTTTACACCTTATTTGAAAAAAGCAGAAATTAATGGGATAGAACGAAATTATTTAAGGGATACAGGGGCTGGAATTGATCTTTGTGACCGTAGTTGGATAGATAATGATGATTTAATTGGGGAAGTAACGTGGATAAAGCAACCCTTGGATAATGCGTGCAAATGTTTGCCCTTGGCAAGAGTTACAATTAAAGGGGATTTTGGAATGGTGATTACTAAGGCAGCTGTGATACCGACAGAATTAGAGCAAGGTTATTATTAGCTGGGAAACAAGACAGCTGAACTTATTGAGGAATCAAATGGTAATCCTGTGTTGGTAAATGCTGTAATGACGCGCAGTCAGGAGCGGGAACATAAAAGGGAGATATCCGTGGTTGAAGTTGAGAATGGATTGGATTTGGAGGATGGAGATAAAGATGAGGTGGAGTTTAAAGAAGAGGAGGAAGAAATGGTTATACCGGAAAAGTTAGAGACGGAGACAGGTTTGGTTAATGTATCAGCGGAGAAATTTAAAGAAGAGCAGAAAAATTGCCCTTCACTTAAGCAGTTGTGGGAGAAAGCTAAAAACTCTAATGATAAAGAATTTTGTATTAGGGAAGATAAGCTTGTACGGGTGTCGCTATCAAGGACAGGTGAGGAGAAAATACAATTATGCGTACCGGAAATTTATCGTAGAGAAGTTTTAGCATTGTGTCATGAGCAGGTATCAGGACATTTAGGTACGACAAAGACAAAGGATAGAATCCTTAGGTATTACTTTTGGCCAAATTGTTATCAAGATATTGAAAATTACGTAGAAACGTGTGATCCATGCCAAAAGGTGGGTAGTAATAAAGATAAGCGTAAGGCCCCTTTAAAACTGGTACCAATAATTTCCGAATGTTTTTCTAAGATAAATCTGGATGCGGTAGGTCCCTTACAAACTAGTAATAGAAATAACAAATACTTAATTACATCCATTTGCCTTGCTTCTAAGTATCCGGATGCCATACCGGTGGTAGATATCACTTCCACTTCCGTTATTGATGTTATGTTACAGATTTTTGCTAAAACGGGCTTTCCCAGAGAGGTACAATCTGACTTAGGAAGGTCTTTTACGAGCGAGTTAACGACCGAATTCTTTCAAAAATTTGGTATAAAAGTGTCCCATAGCTCAGTCTGCCATCCGGAGTCCAATTGTGTGGAAAGATTACATTCTACATTAAAGAAAGCCATTAAAGCCTTATGTCTCGAATCGGGTCGTGATTGGGAAGAAGTTTTGCCTATGGCACTGTTCGCTTTAAGAACAGTAACGCATGAAAGCACGGGGTTTAGTCCCGCTGAACTCGTTCACGGGAAGAATTTGCGTATGCCACACACTTTGGTGTATGAAAATTGGATGGGTGACGAGAGTACGGACCAAAATGTGGTAGATTATATTTTGAATCTGACAAATAGGTTGAAAAGATGTCAGGAGTTGGCAGTCAAGCGCATTGAGGAATGTCAGGACAAGCGAAAGTTATGGTATGACCGGAATGCAGTGATAAGAAAGTTCAAGGTAGGGGACCAGGTGTTAGTTTTGGCAACCTCTAAATCTCATAAGATGGCTGTAAATTGGATCGGGCCAGGTACGGTCACGGGAGTAATTTCAGAAACGAATTACACCGTTGACTTACTAGAGAAGCGAAATAAGGCGACAATCTATCACGTTAATTTATTGAAACCTTATTATAAGCGGCCGGAATTTGTTAATCTGGTAATTGATATCGATTCGGAAGAGGTGGAAGAAGATGCCGAAATACCGTACCCCATGCCAAACCCCACACAAATTGATTTTTGGGAAATCGTGAACAACAGTGAACTAGAGAAGAGGGCGACAGAAATTCAAATTAATAATTTTAAGGATGTCATACAGCGAAATAAGAAAGTGTTTTCTTCGGACCCAGGACGTACTCATTTAGTAGAGATGGATATAGAATTAGTTGATGAAACGCCGGTGAGAGCCAAATCTTATAGAATGTCGCCGAGGCAGATAGAAATTTTGAGGGAGCAGATAAGAAGATTGTTAGACTTAGGAGTAGTTGAGGTAGGGCAGTCCGATTTTACGTCCCCCATGATTTTGGTAGAGGTTCCGGGAAAAGATCCTCGTCCTTGTGTGGACTATAGGATACTAAATTCCAAGACTCGAACGGAATTTTTCCCACTCCCGAATATAGAGAAGGTAGTAGAAAAGGTGAGCTCTGCGACCTTTATTACGGTGATGGATTTAACCAAAGGTTATTTCCAAATACCACTGACCAAAAGGGCCCAAAGGTACGCTGCATTTGTGACACCTTTTGGGGCATTTTTGCCTAAGGTCATGATGTTTGGTCTCGTGAATGCTCCTTTCTACTTCTGTAAATTAATTGCCATGGTTCTGGGTGGTCTGGAATCGTTTGCCTTGCCGTATATTGATGATATTGCGATGTTTTCACTTACTTGGGAAGGTCACATGAAGGATATAGCCGAGGTCCTAAAGCGCTTATTAGAGGCCGGTTTAACAGTGAAACCCACAAAATGCAGATTTGCACAAGACAGTGTGAAGTTTTTAGGTCATGAGGTAGGTTCGGGAAAGAGGTCCCCCAGTGACGTAAAAATTAAAGCAATTTTAGATTTTCCAACACCCTCAACTAAAACACAAATAAGGTCATTTCTGGGAATGACGGGCTACTATTCTCGTTATATAAAAGATTATGCAATAATCGCGGTTCCCCTGACTAATATCTTGAAAGGGAAAGTAAAAAAAGAAAAGATAGAGTGGAATGAGGATTGTGAAAAGACTTTTCAGGAATTAAAAAGGAGGTTGACCCAGAGTCCTGTTTTATATGCCCCTGATTATAGCCGAGAGTTTATTGTGCAGACCGACGCGAGTTTATATGGTGCTGGTATAGTTCTGTCACAGATTCGAGATGGGGAAGAGCATCCCATTTTATATTTAAGTAAGAAATTTTCTAAAGCAGAGCAGAACTACAGCACTATTGAACGCGAATTAGCAGCCATTGTATATGGTCTTAAAAAGCTGAATCATTATCTGGATGGGCAGCGGTTTGTTATACAAACAGACCACAATCCGTTGACCTATCTTAAAACAATGATGGGGAAAAATGCTAGATTGACTAGGTGGGCATTATATTTACAGGCATACAATTTTGAGATTAAGCACAAACCGGGAAGGCTTCACGGGAATGCCGATGGACTGAGTAGAACTGAGTAATAGTGTGTGTAAATATTAAAATCCAATCATTGAATTCACTCATTTATATTTATTTTACATAAATTGAATTTTATTTAATTGTATTAATTTTGTGTATTACTTAGTATAGAACTTTATGTTGCATATTCGAGAATAGTACTGTGCCATTCTTTCGGCTCAGATGGATATCTCAGATGAGTAGCTCTTGTATTTAGTGAAATTTAATCATAAGTTTTTTAATTATTAATACGCATTTATTTTAATAGTGTTCTGGTATTGTGACCTCTCAGGTTTGGCGTGTCGGGAGTGATAGGGGGCTCAATGCCGTCTTCCTAATCTTCAATTTTCATAGGTATATGCACCCTATGAAAATCTCTTTAGGGGAAAGCAGCTGTGATATCGGCCGGCTCCGTGATGTCGACGCCAATAAGTCTGCGATGACGTTCCATGCCTAGTGCCATGAGGTCTGAAAACTGTCCGCTCCGTGATTTTTTCATTTTTGAAAGAGATTTTTTGAAAGTAACTTTTCTGTTTGAAATGGAACTGAAACGAAGGGATTCAGTTGTTGCCTGGTGTGCAGCAAAGAAAGAACGTTTTTTTTTTTTTTCGGCGGGCTCGGGTGTGAGCCGTGTATAGTTCAGGTTTTAAAGAACATCGGTAAAGGGTGTTCAAAACCTCATGCCCGGAAGGGGCTGTATATTCTCAAGTGCTTTTCCTAATGGATATATGTGTAAATTAACTGTACATAATTGTAAATAGCGCAGTGTGGTTATGTATATAGTTTTCATCGTGTACTCTGTGTGTTGGTTTTATTAAAGTGAATTGTGAAATTCTACATAGAGTCAGAGTATAGTTAGTTACGACGTCACAATTATTTATGATATATGAAAAATTCACAGTTAGAGGGAGAGTCTACTTTGGGAGGGGAAATAGTTCCTAAATTTGGTCTACATCTCTCTTGTGATATATCGTTGGATACCCACTTAGTTCTCACAAGTCACTGCTTTTCTAATTTTAGCCGACACTTTTCGTGTGATATATCGTTGGAAAGCCCTGCGACTGCTTATTCATATTATTCACTACCCATGTCCCTCTCGGATGGTACGATTATTCCACCAGGAGATCGTCTACTAATGGGGAAATATATTGTTATATAAGACTAATAATAACATAATATAAGATTATTTGACTATCTTGATACACTAAGTCATAATTATCTTGAGAATTACAATGTATATATATCTATGACTCTATATGCAGTGTTCTCGCTGTCGCTCGCCATTGCGCCAAATTGCGACTAAATTCTCCATTTGGCGAGTAAACAAACAATTAGATTCGCCAAATTGCTAGTGCTCAAATTTTGCTTTTCCTTTCTTTTCTATGTCTTTTTCATACATATGCATACATATATAAATATTTATTTATACATATTTTTAATATTTGCAGCGGATAGTTGAAATTAGATTAATAACAATCATTCTCGCAGTTATAAAAATTTAGGTTATTTTAGAACATATTGAAAAAAAGGGGGTACATTAAAAAATAGAAGATTTTTGCGTGCGTGCAACACGGCGAATCTATTTTGCTAATACTTTTTTCATTCGGCGAATGTTTTTTATTTTTCATTAGCCAAATTACTAATGTTAATCAAGTGTCAGCGAGAACACTGTATATGTGTATATATATCTATGAATATATATGTATATGTATATACATATAGTACATATATTAGTGATCATGTTGGCTATAGTACTCGGAAATTTTCCTTCTTGAAAGTCGGAAATTTATGAGCCTACACCCCCCTACGCGACAAGAGTGGTTTACGCCCCTGCCCCCCCCCACACACACACACACAACGACTAGTTTACGGTTGCTATTTTTTTTTTTAGCTCTGTCCCTAAAGTATTGATTCCTTACCCCTCCTCTTGCTAAAATCTGTATACCGGTGATCCAAAAGTCAGGACGATCTTTTAAAATGAATAATTTCAAAACGAATCAAGATGCAACGGGTACGATTTGCACCAAGTGGATGGAAAAGAAACCGGGTTTTGTGTGGCAACGAAAAAATTAGTTCTGTTTGAATTTGTTAAGGTACCCTTGGGGGGAGCATGCAATAATGACAGTCTGGTGTGGCTTCACTGCGAATTTCATAATTGGTCCATTTTTTTCGAGGAAGTCACACAGACGGGTTTCTCACTCTGTGACTTTTTTCTGCGGGGATTCTTGAAGTAAAAATGTACCACGACCAACCGGCATCACCAGCAGCACTGAAAGATGCCATCCGCCAAAATGTGTCTGCCATAACCAATGGCGGATCTAAGGGGGGGCGATGGGGCGATCGCCCCCCCTTGAGCCCAGTAAAGGGTCTAAAAATGTTGCCCGCACGGAAAAAGGATTGGACTTAAACTCGAGACCGGCGCGGCCCGACCCGGGCCGCGCCATTTTTAAGTCACGGATCTGGGTCAGGTCTTTACATTTTCAGAACCGGGGCGGATCGAGTCTTACTTTTTCCTGTAGAGCGGGATCGAGCTACACTTTCCTTATGAGGGCGGGCCTGGCGTAGATTTCGTTCTTCCTTGAGGTAAACGCTCGTTCTAAGATCGAACCAGACCATAAGGGAGGAGAAGCAAGGGAGGATCTAGGGGGGGGGAAGGGCAACCGCCCCCCTTAGATCCGCCATTGGCGGATTCAAGGAAAATGCGCCTTGGCATTTTTCAAGGCGAAAGGGCGATCCCACCCCCCTTGGGCTAATAAAAGTTTCCTAAAAAGACATGCATTCTCGCAGGAAATGAATTGAAGCCTAACTCGAGTCCGGGGCGGGCCGCGCCTTTTTAATTTCGCGAGGCTCGGGTTGGGTCAGGTCTTCTCGCTTTCAGAACCGAGCAGTATCGTGATCATTATTTTTCTGCAGATTTGGGTCGGGCCCAATGGCGGGTCTGAGGGGAGCGATCGTCTTCACTTCTTGGGCAATAAACGTTTCCCAAAAATACATGCATCCTTGCAAGAAATGAGTTAGATCCTAACTAGAATTCAGCGCCCCTCCCCCGGGCCGCGCCTTTTTAAGTTTCCGAGGCTCGGACTGTGTCTGGTCTTACCGCATTCAGAACTCGACCGTCATTTATTTGATACTATCAAGATCATCATTTTTCTGCTGATTTGGATTGGGCCTGACTTATTTTTCTTCCAGATCGAGTCTGGCCTTTAGATGTCTTCTTAGATGTCTGCATTATAGAGATGACACAGGTTCAGACTTATCCCGTGTCCGATACGAAATCGTGCTCTGTTTTTATGCTGGTCTACTGATTTGATTCGGACTCATTTTTTCTGAAATCTTAAAATGTTACTTATCGATGAATAGAAATATGTAAAAAACTTTTTTTCCTCTTAAAAATTGGTACTTATTCCTTTTCAAATCAATGTCTTGCTATTTTGATAAAAATGAAAAAGAGGCACAATTTTTTTTTTATTTTAGTATTTGAATGCTATTAAAGAAACAAAACAAAACAAAACAAACAATTAGTGATATCTGCATCTGTAGATTTATGTTCAAGCATTGCCGACGACCGCCGATATGGCGCCTACGAAAAAAGGCGGGAATAATGAATTTGTGTTTAGTTCGATTTTTGTTTGTGGCAGAGATTGTTTTGCAATTGGATCTTTTATTATTATTATTTAGGCATGTAACGCGAAAAGAATATTTTCTTTTGATTTTGTTTTGCGGTTACCGAATAATTTAAATTTCTAGTGTATGCAACGTATACAAGTCGTAATCGCTTTTCATATAGAAATAACTGTAGTAATTATCATTTCTTTTGGGATCTCTGCTGATGCCGTAGCGGTAAGTAAATGTATTTACCATATTCTTGCGATCGAGTAGTGTTTCCACTGTTCCTAAAAAAGTTTTGAACTTTAAAATTTTTAATTTGAGGTTATTTTTTGGGTCATGCTATAACGAAGGCTTGTTATGAAGAATGAAATGGTTATAGTTAAAAATGTGCATTTTTTACAGAAAATTTAAAAATGTTGTTCGATTTGACAGATAGTAGACAGTATTTTCTACAGGTTCCATGCATTTATTCATGAAACACACTTCATTAACATGACCATTGTCCATTGTATTTTTTTTTACTAAAACAGAGACAACATATGAAAATCCTTTTATGCGTAAAGTATATTTTTATTTTACATCAAACTGTTCTTTTGATAATATTAAATTTAATGTTTCGTTTAACAGCCTTTTTTTAATATAAAAAATAGCTTTAAAATTATAATTACTTTTGGAACATTTTTTATTAATATTATGCAATTTTTTCTACTGTATAATTTCATTATTGGGTTTTGCTCTTGATGCCGCAAAATGTTTCTGCCTCAGGCGGGACCAGGCTGTGGAATAATAGCCCAAATTTATCTCTAGTCCGCACTGACCAAAATTTCCCTGGTCGGGGTTCGGCTCGGCATGAAAGTTAAATTTCGGTCAGTGTCCGACCCAGCCTAGACGTATACATGTGCCCGGGCCTGTCCGAGTCGGCTAAATGGGTCCGAATTTTCTAACGGGCCAACAAAATTTGAATAATTTTTCCAACAGGCCGGGCCAATAAACAAAATAAACGGGCGATCCGGCAAAAAAATTGAAGGGCCATATGGGTCGAGCCCATAAAAAAAATTGCGGGCTCACTGGCCCTTTGTAAAGATTGAAGCAAGAACGTTAAAATATGAGCTATTTTTAATTATATGCGTTTAATGAGAATAAATATAAATGTGCATCATCAGTCGAAAGTAGTTTGGCAACATCAATACAGAAATCTAACTTTTACAGTGTAGAGATCAGCATCGGAGAATTATATTGTGTGTGACCCGGGTTTAATATATATATATATATATATATACATATTAGCAGGCTCGTACCGGCCCGAGATGAGGCTTGCATTGTTTTTCTACATATAGACGAGCCGGGCTGGAACTAGACTTAATTGTTCTCAAGATGTGTAGGACCGACAATATGCAATGCCGTGCATAAGGGAGGTTGAAGGATGCGGTCGGCCCGGGCGTGGAAATTTAGGGGGCGCCAAATTTATGCTACCAGCGTAATTTTTGGCCTGTTACAAGAAAAAGCTGGGTCGGAGGGGGGGGGAAGGGGCTCCACATTTTACTTTGCCCCGAGCGCAGTTTTCTCTTCGCACGTCAAATGATTGCGGATTTTTCTACCTTCTCATGCTGTCGCTTCCAGAAATTCTATTCAAAACGATAATTTTCACAGTATTTTCTTAAACTGCTTATCAAAAAATGGATCACATCATAGTTTTTGAATAAAAACACCTGCTAATGTGATCCACAACATAAACATTAGTTAACCCGATCAGCAGCAAAAGAAACGAAGTCAACCGGACCCAAACCCGACCCACAGCAAAAACTAGAAGTCAGCCGGACCCAGACCGACCCACAGCAAAAACTAGAAGTCAACCGGACCCAGACCCGGCCCGCAGCAAAAAATAAAAGCAACATGACCCGCAGTGAAAAAATTAGCTCCTACCCACGCATTAAAGTCGAGTCTCCAAATTTCTAAAATCGCCCCCCCCCTTGAGGACTGTCCAGATCCGCCCTTGGCCATAACACAAGAAATGCTACTAAATGCTGCTAGTGTGGTGTGGTACCTCGTCACACAGATGTACTTCTGATTTATGGACATCACATTGAACTTTTATTGCAGTACTAATTAACTGTAACTAAGCTAACTTGTAAGTTGTCAACATTTTTTCAATTGTAAATCATCTCTTGGTGCAATAAAACAATGAGGAGTCTTCTGTTGGTCGCTTCCAAAACTATATTTTTCGTTGCCACACAAAACCCGGTTTCTTTTGCATCCGTTTGGTGCAAACCGTTCTTTTTATCTTGATTCGTTTTCGAATTATTCATTTTTAAAGTTTGTCCTGACTTTTGAATCACCCTGTATATATTACACTACCGTATTGGCACAAAAATAAAAAAATCGTGGTTATTTGTTAATTGTTTAATGGCAACGGCCAAATGAAACTCATCTATAGGCCGTGATAAATTGGGTTTAGTTACATTTTGTTCTTTCATTGCAATTATGGAGCTTCAAAATTTCATTTTTTTATTCTATTGGCTTAAAAAATAAATAAAAATCATGAATTTTAAACATTTCAGTTTCAAATTAAAGTTGTGTTATTATAAATGAAATGAGTGAAAGGATTATATTAAATATATTTTAAATTAAATTAATGAAATACAAAAAAATGCCACGGATACAATATTTGGCGATGAACCAAATTAGCATAAAAATACCGAATACTTGATTTATCAACACAGATGTCATATATGCACCACATTGGTGCGAATTTTTTTTCTGATGCCAATTTGGCGAGAACTTCGTTTTTTATACTAGTTACATACATAATTTTTTTAATTCTTTTCTATTCCTTTAAAAGGGAAATAATAATAAATAAAATAAAGTTTTATTAATAATTATAGAACAAAACAATTTATGCCATTTTAAAAAGGAAAATAAAAGTAAATAAACAGTTTATTAAATAAATAACAATTGTCGGGTTATCATGTGAAGCGTATATTTGGTTTTTTGTTGCAATTGCGCCAATGTGGTGCGTATATGACATATGCGCCTAATTCTTTAGAAAAATCTTCTAATTTGGAAAAAAATTGAGCAATTAAAATAAATTATGAATAAAAGCAATATGATTTAATGCTTAGTATGCATAGGGAGAGCAAACTGGTCGCCAAGGACGGCTAGTTATGAAGCAGAGTTGGGCAGTATCGAAAATACATGTATTTGAAATACATTTTCAAAATACATTTGTATTTTGTATTTTGTATTTTGAACTGACTAAGGGAAAGTATTTTGGTAATGTATTTTGAAGAGATTTTTCCAAGTATTTTGTATTTTGAAAATACTCTCAAAATACATTTTTGTAGATTTCAAAATTTGCAACTCTGTAAACCGCAAATCAAAGATTCGCAACAGGAAATACTTTTAACTTTGTTTAGTCTTTGAATTCGTTTCTGGATGTTAACAAAAACACCTTTTTACAGCCAGTGGTATGATAAACACTGTTAATGAACAGGATGTATAGGTTATGCTGAATTGTTACAAAAATAATGTAATACATCTTACTTATGCTACGAGAATTACAAAACAAAATGTTCCGTGACAGACAAGAAGGACTCATAAAGAGTTTTACTTCTTATTGCTTTTCTTTCTTTGTTTCCCGGGTCTGGGCCCAAATTCGGGCCGCGGGCAGAGCCGAGCTAGGCCGACTTTCATTCTCGGCACTCGGGTTGGGCCGGGAACGAGCCTTAATTTTTTCTGAAGGTTCGGATCGGGCCGGGCCTAATTTCTACTGGTCAAAACCTTTCAAAATTGTTCTTCGTGATAGAAGCTTGAAAAATATTAGAGGTATGTTGACATACATACGTTTAATTATTTTTAGTGTAGCGAAAAAATCGTCTAAAAAAGGCGCATTTTTTAAAAAAAATTGTTAAAATTTCTAATTTT
Organism: Maratus speculifer; assembly: GCA_964019185.1. NCBI lineage: Eukaryota > Metazoa > Arthropoda > Arachnida > Araneae > Salticidae > Maratus > Maratus speculifer. The sequence continues at coordinate 171,816,241 of OZ025296.1, read as the reverse complement.
TAAAAAAACAATTGCACCATCAAGAAAAAAAAAGTTTTTATTTGTAAATATAGCTTTTTAGCTCTCGAGCTATCAAATCCTGAGAGCTTACGTACCCGCCCGTTCTGTATATATATAGTAACACGATACTCATGATAAAAAAAAAAAATCCGATATGCTTCAAATTTTTGATATAAGTTTATGGTGAAAGGGCGCTTTTCAGATTAATTTTGGGAGTTCATTGGGTTAGTATAGGAGGAGGGGAATGGGGGATAATACCCTCTCTTAATTTAGATAAATGGATTTTTCATGCTAAATTATTAGATTTTGTTCAAATTTTAGATATAGAATCATTCTGATGTAGTGCCTCCAGTTTGGAATATTCCTTGGTTAAGCATAAATGGGGGAGGGGAATAGGGGTTGACCCCCTTTTTAATTTGGGTAATTGGGGTTTTTTATATAGAATTTACCGATTAGTTTCAAATTTTAGATATAAATGAGGCGGCATCCTGATGAGGCGTCTGCATAATTAGTTTTGTGTATTCATTGGTTAACTATAAATAGGCGATGAGAATAGGAGGTAACCCTACCCGTTTAAAGGTGTATTCGAAAAAACGCTTTTACACCTCCAACAGCTCGAAACTTTCTGATACAATTTCAGACACATTTTTAAAAGTACAAACATGAAACTTGCTGAGTGGATTCTTGAAGGGACGGTTGAGGTTCCGTGTGATGTCTTTTTGCACTCAATTAATTAGAATTTGAGTTATAAACAATTACCTTATCAGTATGACCCTTTTTTTCGTTCCCAGAACTCCCGCTTGGGAAAAATCGGTTCGAAATGCCGTTTTTGATTGCTTTTTTTGTAATATTTTCTGCATTTATCAAAGAATCGGCAATTACGGCACCTTATGTACTTTCCAAATAAGAGATTGCTAAAGTTTGGTGTATTTGAGAGCAAAAATGAATTCAAAAATAAATTAGAAAATAAGCAGTTTGAATCGAAATACACCCTTAATGTATGCAAATGAGTTTTTTACGCCGAGCTTAGCTTCAAATTTTAGATATAAGATCATTCTGATGGGGCTTCTCCATGATTAGTTTTGGGTTTCCATTGATTAAGGGTGTATTTCGATTCAAACTGCTTATTTTCCGATTTATTTTTGAATTAATTTTTCCTCTCAAATACACCAAACTTTCAAAATCTCATATTTGGAAAGTACACAAGGTGCCGTGATTGTCGATTCTTTGATAAATGCAGAAAATACTGCAAAAAAAAAGAAATCGAAAACGGCATTTCGAACCGAATTTTCCCAAGCGGGATATCTGGGATCGAAAAAAAGGGTCATACTGATAAGGTAATTTTTTATAACTCAAATTCTAATGAATCAAGCGTAAAAAGACATCACACGGCACCTCATACGTCCCTTCAAGAATCCCCTCAGCAAGTTTCGTGTTTCTACTTTTAAAAATGTGTCTGAAATTGAATCGGAAAATTTTGTGCTGTTGAAGGTGGAAAAGCGTTTTTTCGAATACACCCTTAAGAAGGGAACAGAAGTGACCCCCCCCCTTCCTTTAAAGTAAATAAAAGGTTTTTTTACGCAGAATTTACCGATAAGCTTCAAATATTGGATATATGTTCATTCTGAAAAGGCGTTTCTCTGATTTGTTTTGGAGATCCATTTGTTAAGGAATAAAAAACAGATCAGGGGCTAACCCTTTTAATTTAGGTAAATGAATTTTTCATGCAATTAATCAATTTGCTTCAAGTTTTGGATGTTACAGTATTATGGGATGCTTGTGTTTATATTATTGAAATCTTAATGCTTGCAAAAATTTTTCTTTCTTTGCTCCCCATAAATAGAAGGGAGATTCCAGTGTCCTTCTTCTCTCTTTTGAAATTTTAATAAAGATCTTGAGCTTTTAAGTTATCTATATGAGTTTGATATCCCATAAAACAACATTGGTAAAAAATTGGGTTCACTGCTACAGATCCATATATGCTACGTCTGAGATCTAGACAGATTGAGAATTTTGTTGTGTTATCATTATTACTTGCCAGCAATCATTAATATTTATAGAAACTTAATGAATGTATAATTTTTTTTTTAATTCATTTTGATTTATCTTGGTAATCTTTTCTATTTCTGTAATTTCTTAACTTAACTTGTGTAATCTCATAGTAATTAACTTTATGAAATCTCCTCTTATTTTGGTTACTTTAAATTACAACAAGATTCATATAGAAGGTAATCTAGTCCTGATCTCAGTCAATTCATTGATAAAGTAGATGAAATACTTGAACTAATTGATAAGTGAGGTGTAAAGATGATTATTTATATAGTAATACTTATATGAAAAGATAATTTTGCTGAATGGAATTTTTGATTGATTAAATTATGATCTGTAGCAGTAGTAGCAAAAAAGGTAAAAAAAAAAAAAAGACCCAATATGGATATAAGTTCATACTTGATAAGGAGCTTCTCAGATTAATTTTGGGGTTCTTTTGTTACGTATAAAGAAATGGAACGGGCGATTATTACCTTTCTTAAATTAGATAAATGAGATTTTATGCAGAATTATCCGATTTGCTTTAATTTTGGATATAGATTCTTTCTGATAAAGCAAATTTCTGAATAGTTTTTAGGATTTAATGGAAAATAATATATATATGTATAGGAAAACGGAGGATTAACCCTCTTAAATTAAATAAAAAAGGTTTTATGCAGAATTATCCGATTTGCTTCGAATTTTATATTTAGGTTCATTAATATTAGACGTATCCCTAATTTGTTTTGGGAATTCAATCATTAAGTATAAAGGATGGAAATGGGGGAACTAATCCCCCCGCCTTAAATTTTTTTCGAGGGGCATTATTCCTTGAAAAAATAAGGCTGTAATATACAATTAGTGCGGATAGCCTGTGAGCTCAGTGCTAAAAGTTTAATTGAGTAATATAATTTTTATTTGTTACTCGATACATCCGAAAATGAGCCGCATGTGTACGTTGCCGAAAGGGAGTAAAAGTCAAAAGTGAAAATGACCCTTTTTTTAAAATACGTTTGTTTGTGTATGAAATGAGTTTTCTCTTAGAATTTAGACTCATTTCTTTTTTGTTTCATTTTGACACTTTTTCATTTCATTTTTAACACTTTCTATTAAGTTTAAAAGTGTTCATGAATTCGGTTTGCTTGTCTGTCTGCCCGTGCTCTAACCAGTGTTGAATGCAGACACTTTCTCCTGGAGGGACTTTTGTGGCTCCCGGGGGGGGGGCGACATTATAGAGTTCCAGGAGATAAATTGCAATTTTTGATCATCAAAAGCACAAAATTTCGAATTTTTGGAGGGTGCATTTCATTGCACCCGGGGGAGGGATAACCCTCTCCAGGCCAACCCCTGAATTCAACACTAGCTCTAACTCGCGTAAATACTGTCCAATTTCCATAAAATTCAAAGATTTTATTGGACATTAGTATGGCATGTTCATTGAAAATGAAGAGTGTAGCATCAACAGTTCATTTATAGGAGCACACAAAAAACTTTCGTTACATTATGATCTATGGGGAAAAATTCTTCGTGGTGTACTTTAATAATAATATACTAATTTAAATCTGCTGAAATTTATATATAACACTGAAGTATACGACTTACGATTACTGTTGAATGTGATGTGCATACATTTTAACATTCATTTACAGGGGGTGCATGAAAGAATTTGGCTAAAGAAGAAACTGAATAATAATTAAACTTTTGAAGGCTATGAATAATAATTGCTAGAAGTACGTTTTTAGTTATGATAAGCGTTTTTAAATTTAATTATATTTTTAACATGATTTCGGGTATTTAAATTTTAAATATCCTATACAGGGCTGTACAAAAGTGCTCAAGTACATTTGGTAAATTCACGGAAATTGCAGAATGGGAAATATTCGTTCAATTAAAAAAACCTTTAACATATTATGTAGTATGTATATATAACTCCATAAATCATATACAGAACCGCACACACAAAAAGAAATCCGATATTTTTTTTTATTATTGATACCAACAGTAGAAATTGGGTTTTCGAGTGCATTATACGCCTTTTCAAATTCTTTATTTAGACATTATCGTTCTCTTTAATATACTATAAAGTTTTGTTACAGTATTCTGAATGTGTTGGAAAATGTTTCATAATCTATGCTGGACGCATGATTTTTCTTTCTAGTTTTCCTTATTTTGGAAACTATGTCACAATTTCAAAAACTTAATCAGTTTTGAGAAAGCACTTTGCAACACCCAGCTATTTTCAAAATTTGAAAATGTATTTTGTATTATGAATGTATTTTGAAAATACATGTATTTTGTATTTTGAATTTTTTCTTTTGAAAAGTATTTTGTATTTTGTATTTTAGGTTCTCAAAACCAATGTATTTTGTATTTTGTATCGAAAATGATTTTTCGATGTATTTTGCCCAACTCTGTTATGAAGAAAATCACTCCAGATGCAACGACAGAATTTTTTCAACTTTTCAGCTAGCAACTTCTGCAAAAAATACGCTAGAAAAAGGATGGTGAAAATTCTTTGATAGGAAATTTATAGCAAATTTTAAATCAGCATTTAAATATCAATTTCAAGCATTATGGGTTTATTGATAGTTATACCGTTTCCAAATGTGTCTCCTGCACTTTTTGACGTAAAATAATTTTTTGTTTAATTTAATCCAATGTAAATAATTTTTGCTAAAACTCAATGAACATTGTAGCTATCACTTTTTCTTAACATTGTAACGCTTCCAGTCGGCGTTGTGTGGTAGCGGGACGAACTATAGCGGCAAGAGGCTGGTATTTAGATTTCACTAATATCTATTGAATTAATACAATGAAGTCTAAGTCCTGTTACAACGTTAAAATAATGGGTTCAATTCACAAAGATAGAAATAGTCGTTGGGGTCTTTTTAGGAAGGCTTTACCGCCATTCGTCACAATCTAAGTTTCTATTCAGAGGTGCGCTTCACAAGTCCCCTTTTCCCGGGCACTGGCTGCCCTCCGTTTTCGCTCCTGAGAGTCCAGACTCGCGTCCAAACTCTGCTGCATCCAAAAGGTAACTCCCTCTCCTTCGCATCCGCTTCCTCTTTTATCTCCCATTCTCATATTCATCACCTTCCTGACGGCACGCCCCATCGCTGTTTTCGTCCATTGCTGACTCTCCTTGGAAGAGATATTTCTCCGACAGACGAAATCGTAGCAAAAAGCGGGTTCCCAGGCAATTTCAAAGGCTTACCATATGAGAGGTCTTTTTGACAGCGTAACGGCCGTATGCAATAGCTAGAAAAGTTTCCCTTAAGTTGCCTTTAGAATCGGCTGTCTTCTAATGTCCATTTCGATGATGGAGAGAGATATATACCTCTGTTTGAGTATTCCGATGGATTAGCTAACGTGGAGGGTAGGGTATTTTTAAATCTGTGGGAACTGAATTCCTCACAAGATAATTAACCTAAAATTAGATGGTAATTTTCCTTACTGTTCCTTCTTTAACATCCCTTTATGACATGTCATAGGGGCCCTCCATAAATGATGTCACGCTTGAGGGGGGAGAGGAGGAAGGTTCATAAAATGAAATTGTGACAAGAGAGTGGGAGGGGGTAAGAAGAAATGTGACATCACACATTTTGGTTATGATAAAAGCATTAAAATTCATCAGATTAAATAATGAAGTATGAAGTTATTTTAAAATTAAAATATTTTGTGTTCATAAAAATAAGATTTAAAGCCAAATATGTTAAATTCTATTTCAAATTCCAAAAAAACTACTGTTTTCAACTGCTCTTTCATATTAATATTTTATTAATATTTTATATTAATTTATTTTATTATTGTTGTTGTTGTAAACCTTATTTCATGCAAAATACGAATCATTTTTACATTCTTCTATCTTAAATAGAAGAAAGTATTGCAATCGAAAAAATTTTTTGACTTCCGTTTTTCGACGGATTTACACGTTTTAGGGGTCAGAGATTCCAAAAAAACTGTTTTTACAAAATGTCTGTCTGTCCGTGTGTCTGTGTGTATGTCGCCATTCTAACATCAAAAAGTGTATGAAGTTATGCATAGAAATGAACCAAATTTTTTGTGAATGTTTCTGGTTGTGGCAAGCAGGTCCTCCTTCAGTTTTGAAATATTCCGCCAGAAGAGAGCGCTGCAATCGCGATTTTTGTGCCATTTTCAATATTGTACCGGCTAAATGTATATGAAGTTATGCATCGAATTGAACCAAATTTTTTGTGTAAGTGTATGACTATGACTAGTTGGTCCTCCCTGAATTTGAAAAAAATCCGCCGAAAGGGGGCGCTGCAATCGCGGGTTTTGTGCCATTTTCAGTATTGTTCCGGCTAAAAGTATATGAAGTTATGCATCGAATTGAACCAATTTTTTTGTGTAAGTGTATGACTATGGATAATTGGTCCTCCCTGAATTTGAAAAAAATCCGCAGGAAGGGCGCGCTGCAATCGCGATTTTTATGCCATTTTCAATATTGTACCGGCTAAAAGTATATGAAGTTATGCATCGAACTGAACTAAAATTTTTGTATATAATTATTTTTTGGTAAGGCAAATAGGTCCTCCCTGAATTAAAAAAAAAAAAACTGCCTATCATTCTATTGTTCATCGGCTCGTGTACAGACGGAAATTCGTTTTTACTCCGATTAATTGATTGAAGCAGAAATTTAAGGTGAAAAACAAAGTTCGTATGGTATTGAATTAAAATTATTAAAACATTAAAATGAGTAACAATTTTTAAAAAATATTAAAATGTACGTATGAGATAGAAGAAAGTTTTGGGATTGGTACATCCAACTAGTTATTATTGCTCTGGTCAAAAATGTCATTAAAACTTACAGTAAGTTTAAAAATAAGTTTGAATTAAGATTTAAAATGTAGTGCTTTGTTTCGGAACTGCAAGTATATGTTTACGTAATATGTGCGTGACATGTGACAAGAGTGGGGGAGGGGAGTCAAAAATATGGAAAAAATGCATGACATCATTTATGGATGGCCCCATGCCAAAATTTTGTACTAAAAATACTAAGTTGTTATATTTTTTATTTAATAAAAAGTAAGGAAGGGCATCTTTTACAAAAATTTTTATATTTTATCATCAGTTTTTTAAAACAGAAAATTTTTGCCTAATTGAATCGTGGAAATGCTCCGATTAAATAATAGACCGGTAAGCGACAGCACAGACAATCACCTCATTAACTTTACGGCTGAAATTCTAGAATTAGTTAAATCTCGGTTCTCATATTAAAACGTAATCGGTCTGCCTAGTCACATCTTGGTGGCAAACACGTGAAAATTCGATTTTAACGGTTGACTCGTAGGTTTACCACTGTGTTTTCCTGCATCCAAAAGTATGAAAACATAGAGGATTGGGAGCAGGAAAACATAATGGTAAATCTACGAGTAAAGAGCTGTAATCGGAATTTGAAGTAGTTTCCACCAAGATATGATTTGGCAGACCGATTACGTTTTAACATGCGAACCCAGTATTAACTAATTCAAGAATTTCAGCAGTAAACTCGATGAGAGGGTTGTCTGTGCTCCCTCTTCCCGGCTGATAAGGTAAATTTTACAATGTAATTTTACCGGTGAGAATAATAAAGGATTCTGAGCACCTAATGTAGCACATATACCGGTTACTTGTCCCCAAGGGTTAAGTGTCCTATGGACACTGTGTAAATTCATTATAACTGAAAATTTAGAAGAAAATAAAAAGTTAGAGAGAAAAAATATCAAGGGAATTGTAAAGAAGATTAAACACGTAAGTTTAACTTAAACCTCAGTTAAATAAAATAAAAAATTCATCGCTGCTGATAATATTTTCGTTATTTTGATCCATTAAAGCTATAAATTTAAAATGTTATTTTTTTTAAGTTTAATTTCGCCATATTTTTATTCCTGAAAGTTAAAATTTTGCGATAGTGCCTCATATATGTTCATTTTTATATAAAATAATAAAATTGATACTAGAGATTGATACTAGATAAATTGTAAATAATTTTTCCAAAATCTTATCAAAACATGGATTCATTTCCTTTCATTTTTTATTTGGTTTTAAGTGTGCCGGGTTTCGAATTGATTTTAAGCAGAATTTTTGGGTTCAGATTATCTACAACTCAACTCGAACGGTGGTTTTGGGCTCTGAGAGTCATGCTTATGATCGATGAAAATGTACCAAAATTTTCTGGAATTTCTTTACTCCGTATGCCTGCAATAGGTAGCTTGTTACTTTTTGTAATAGAAGCTAACTCAAAACAAAACGAAAAAAAAAAAAAAAAAAAAAAAGAACTAGTCGAATGTGGAATTTTTAAAACTTTCTTCTATTTTATGCATCTCAAATACTTCAAAATTTGCTATTGCAGGGCCAAAATTAAATGACAATCAATGCCCATCGCAAGGATTCTAAAAACATGAAATTTCGTGCTTTAGTTTTTGAAATAGGACTATTGCTGATATCATGAAAAATGCAACATAAAAAGAACCACTTTTTGGGTGATTTACACCAAACAAAATCAGCAATAATATTTATAAAGATATACCAGAATTTGAAGTTTGAAGAAAATTCGTGCATTCGTTCTTGAGATATAAAGTTATTGCGGAAATCGTAAAAAATGCAACATAGCAGTGCCACCTGTTGAGCGATTTTTGACGAAAATTAATCTACAACAATTTATATCAAGGATTACCTGAATAAAATTTGTTATTAAATTCCCTGAATTAGTTCTTGGGATAGAGCGACTACAAAATTTATGCCATCTACAGAATAACAGACTCACAAAACTTACAGACTCAGACAGAAATTTTGTAAAAACAACATTTTTTATTATCTTTTCTGAACCCGTGCAAATCCGTCAAAAACCGAAATTCGAAAATTTTCACGAATCCAATACTTTTTTTTTACTGATAGAAGAAAGTAAAAGAAAAGAAAAAAGATATGTCTTTGTAACAATAGAATTCCTAATTGAATAAAATTAGTCAATACGAAATGAATAATTACAATTCTTGATTTCTAGAACAACAAAGTGGTTTCAAAAGAAGTCTAATATTCTTGAAATTAAATAACGTCAACAACAGATCAGAAATGACACCCGGTTCGACCTATATAACTTTTAAAAAAACGAGAGTAAGTATTTTGTTAGTCGATCACGCCATTTCATGAACACCTGCTTAATAGAAAACAAACGAAAATACCATCTATGGATAAACAGATACCTGACCATAGCTCAGAAGCGTGATTTTATTTTTATTGTTTCATTTTATTTTATCTTGTATTATAATTGAAAATGTCGAAGGGGCGGAACTTTTTAAAAATTCTTTCGAAAATATTTTGCAATGTGAATAAATGTGAAATATTTTGCAAGTGAAATCAGTTGCACAGCCAGGATCTTACAAGGAAGGTTTAAGAGCCCACACTAGTGACTTAAAAAGACCCAGATGATAATGTTAAGTCTATTTGCCGTTCTTTTCAAATATCTCGCTCAAATTTTAATATTTTTACTTTTTTTTGCATAGAATAGTTTAGGACAATCTACAACCGGGCAGAACAAGAAACAACCAGCTTAATAAAATTTGTAAATTTTAAATATCATTAGACAAGGACATGTATAGCTGGCTCTATGGCTCTAGTGCAGACATCCTACACAGTAACTAAATTTACATGAAGACGTATACATTTTAAAAGCATATAGGGTAGATGTGCCAGTAATGGACCACCTTCCAGTAATGTGCCACCTCGCACTTTTTGATTTATAAAAAAAAAAAATAATAAATAATAGTTAAGCTTTTATTTATTTTTTTTTTTTTTTTTCTGAACTCCACCTTGCATGCTTTATAAGCTGGATTAGTTTTTTAGAATTTCCGTCAAAACAATTAGGAAGTAGAAAATAAAGTTTCGCAGTTTTTCTGTTTTTCACTGGAAATCTTAATAAACATGCTAAGAGCTGACTTTACTTAGTTTATATCTTTTTTATTTTTCCGTAAAAATGGAATGTTTTTGTTTGGTTAGCAATATAAAACATTGAATTTAATATACCAATGGCCAATTACAAAATTTTATTTATTTTTAAAATTTTAGGAGGGGTGGTCCATTACTGGATTGCTTTTTTCGTGATTTTCCAGTAATGGACCACCCAAGTGACCAATACAAAAAGTGTAAGTTCAGTAGAGATAAAATATTTTGATTTAACTAAAAAGCTAAATAATCAAATTTAATACTTAAATTTTCCTATTAGAATTTAATAAAGGCAATTGCTTTATAAATAGTTGTTTTAAAAAAGTCATCCAAAATTGGTACAAAACACAAGCAGAACATTTGACAAAGTATATTATAGATGTGACGTTACAAAAGTTGTTTTAAGTTGGTTCAGAAATGTAAAGTCATATTTGGAAGAAGATATTATTAATATTTTCTTCCGAATTCTAAAGCATACAGAGAGAATTTTCAACAAGGTTAAAACAAGGTTTCTTTTGTGCTCTTAAAACAAGGAAAATTTTGGGATCAAAATCAGTTAAAGATGTGTATTATGTAGTACCAAATAACGAAAAAGAACAAATCACTGTTACGGAATGTTTTTCAGCAAATAATGAGATTGCTCCATTGGTGATAATATATCATATAAGCATCTCTGAAGGGAAATTGTGGAATCAATCTATGCCAAATTGATGGGCTATATGATTATCTGAAAATGGTTGGATAGTGCAAGAACATTTATCATTTTAAATGCATTCTAAAATTCCATATTGAATAATTTGGACTATCGGAAAGGGATGATAAAATTGAAGATTTGTTATTTATATTTCACAGTTGCACAGCACATCATTTAGATAATGATATGAATGAAGATTGGAGACTTTTTTTAATGCCTTATTTTATCTAAACTTGATTTCAGTAAAACATTGTCTTTATCGTATAAATCCTTTAAATTTAAATATTTTGTTTTATATCTTTACAATCTAAAAACTTTACTGTTAGTTAATAATAAACAGTTAATAATATCATTAATATTTTGTTTTATATCCACATTATAAATCCTTGATTATAATAAATTCATAATTTAAATATTTTGTTTTATGTTTTTTCATTATAAATCCTTTAATGTAATGAATTTCTAACTTAAGTTTTAATATTTTGTTTTATTAGTATGCTTTCATTAAGTTCTGGAGCAAAATGCAATTGAAACAAGTTGGAAATTGCACGTGAAGCGTAGCAAATGAAGTGCGTTCGTACGATAACGAAGTTTTAAAAATATACAGATCTTCCTGATATAGTAGACAATACTTCGGATACAGTACAGTGGTTGAACTCTTTGTGTTCCTATAAACATACCGAAAGTAATTTTCATTACACCTTAGCAACGTATATCATATTCATAAAATGTGGCACAGTTTAATATAATTAAAACATGTCCCAAACAATGTTTCCCCGTATAGAATTATGTAGTGGAATACTTTTGTGTGGCCCTGTAATTTAATAATAAAATATTCTTTGCATCTCAGATTGTACAGAATTTTTATTTTAGTATATATATCATCATCATCATCATCATCATCAACCGTTTTCGATCCACTGCTGGATGTAGGTCTCCCCCAGATTTTTCCAATGTTTTCTGTCTAATGCTTTCGTCATCCAATTTACACCAGCCACTTTTCTAATTTCGTCACTCCATCTTACTTGTGGTCGTCTTCTTGGTCGTTTTACATCTCTAGGATACCACTGTAGTATATTTGTGCTCCATCTATTGTCTTGTCTTCTTGCAATGTGTCCAGCCTATTTCCATTTTAGCTGCTTGATTCTTTCAAGGATGTCAAAAACTTTTGTTTGATTTCTTATCCAGGTTATCCTCTTTCTGTCTCTTCTAGTTATGCCTAGCATACATCTTTCCATGCTTCTCTGTGCTGTTTGTAATCTTTGTATCATTCGTTTTGTTAGTGTCCATGTTTCTGCTCCGTAGGTTAATGCAGGTAAAATACATTGATTAAAAACTTTTCTTTTCAAACAAAGAGGCGTATTACTCTTCAGAATAATACTGTTCTTCCCGAAAGCACTCCACCCATTTCTTATTCTTCTATTGATTTCATTCATGATACTATTATCTGATGATATTTCCTGTCCTAGGTACACATAACTTTGCACTTCTTTAATCTCAGTGTTCTTGTAGACAATTTTCATTTTTGATGTAAATGAATTAAACATCACCTTAGTCTTTTCTAAATTTATTTTTAATCCCACATTGATGCTAGCTTCTGCAAGATCTTTTAGCATAATTTCCAATTCTTCAGGACTGTTACTGAAAATTACAATGTCGTCAGCGAAGCGGAGATGACTTAAAAATTCTCCATTTATTCTAATCCCTTTGTTTTCCCAATCCAGCTTCTTGAAGATATTTTCTAAGACAGCATTAAAAAGCTTGGGTGAAATGGTGTCTCCTTGTCTTACTCCTCTTCCGAGCTTGATCTTCGCTTTTCCTTTATCTAAACGGATGGTTGCTGTTGCTTTCTTGTAAATCTTCTTTATGATATTGATGTAAGGTTTGTCTATACCAATGTCCTCCAGAGAATCTACTACTGCTGATGTGTAGACGGAATCAAAAGCTTTTTCGTAATCAATAAAGGCAAGGCAGAGAGGTAAATTATATTCTTTATGCTTTTCTATGAGTTCCCTTACTGTTTGGATATGATCCATTGTGCTGAATCCACTTCGGAATCCTGCTTGTTCTCTATGTTGAGCCGAGTCTAGAGCTGATTCAAGTCTTGTCGTTAAAACTTTGGTGAAAATTTTATAAATCACGGACAATAAGCTGATCGGACGGTAATTTTTAATGTTTTCCTTCTCTCCTTTCTTGTAAAGTAGTATCATCACAGCATTATTCCAATCTTCTGGTACATCTGACTTTTTGAGACATTTGGAAAACAGTAAAGATAGCCTTTTTGCAAATTCTTCTCCTGCTTCTTTGATAAGGTCAATTGTAATTCCATCTTCTCCAGGGCATTTACCTTTTTTCATAAATCTAATAGCTTGTAAAACTTCATCTGTCATCACTGGGATTATCTCTTCAGTTTCTGTTAAGATTTCTCGTTGATCGTGTACGTTGATATCCCTCTGATCTTCACATTTATATAGATCATTATAGAATTTCTCAACAATGTGTACTATTTCGTTGCTGATTTTGGTGATTGTTCCATCTGCTCTCTTCAGTGCAAAAATGCCTTTTCTTCCAACACATAACTTGCGCTTAGCTGATTTTAAACTTTTGTTATCTTCCAGAACTTTTTTAACAAGGTCACAGTTAAATTTTCTGATATCTTCTGTAACGCATTTTCTTACTGTTTTACATAATTCAGCATATTCAACTCTTGATTTAGGATCATTTTTCTTCATTTTAAATTCTCTGCGTTTTTTCATCAATCTTCTTGTTTCTTCTGTTATTTTCTTTGTTTGTTTTACTTGTGCATCACCGGCTATCTTCTTAGCAATTTCTTGTAGAGTATTGGTTAGCTTCTTGTTCACTATTGTAACATCTTGCTCTTCTTCTAAAGTTGATTGAAGTACTTGGAAACGGTTTTGAAGTTCCAAATGAAATTCTTCTTTATGTTTCTGGAGGTTTATAATATCGATTGATTTCTTTGAGTGTAGCAAAAGCTTCATTCTTTCCACTTTAGTATTTAACAGCAGTTTGCATCTAACCAATCTGTGATCGCTTCCTGTATTGAAGTTATTGAGAACGCTGCAGTCCTGAATAAGATACTTTTTGTTGGTCAAGATGTAGTCGATTTCACTTGTTGAGCCATTTGCACAACGCCATGTCCATTTTCTTTGTGGCTTTTTCTTGAAAAATGAATTCATGATATACATCTGTTCACATTCTGCAAACTCAATCAATCTGTTTCCTCTTTAATCTCGCATACCATATCCATGATTTCCTACAGATAATTCACCTTTCTTCTTCTCTCCAATTCTAGCATTCCAATCTCCCATTATTAATTTTATGTAGCAATTTCCCTTTTGATGCATTGAAGCTATTTCTTCATAAAAATCTTCAATTTCTTCATCAGAATAACTTATTGTTGGTGCATAAACTTGGGTAATTTGCAGCTTGTATCTTTTGGACACTTGTATTACTAATCTTGCAACTCTATCTGATGCACTATCATATTCTACAATGTGATTCTTCCACCTTTTATGAATCAGAAATCCTACACCACTTGTTCTTCCATCTTCTGTACCTCTGTAGTATAAAACATGTCCGCTGGAAAGATCAATCTTTTCTTCGCCTTTTCTTCTTACTTCACATAATCCTAAAATGTCCCAGTTGATCTTATCTAACTCTTCTTCAAGTTCCTGTAAACGGTTTTCAGAAGATAGGAATCGTCCATTGTACGTAGCCAAGGTCATCAACTTATGGCAGCCAAGCCGAGCCCGGTGATTCTTAGCACCCTCTGTCTTCATGTCTGTCTGATCGCTGCCGTAACCAGGAACATGCAGACTACCGGGAACTGAGGGCCGTGATTTGTTTTGTGAATTCATGGTAAAATAAGGGGGGGTTGTGGCCAAATCCCTCCACGCTGGCCAAGCGGGTTGGAGGAAGCCCATCCGCGTTCGTTCCCCTTGCACTAGACAAGAGTACTAACAGGCTGTACCGATGGAAGGTGCGGATTGGACATTAAGTCTCTGCTCCCAGTCGATTCCTTTAAGTCCTCCTAGAAGGCAATTAAAGGGTCTTCTCCTGGTTGATAAGCAGAGGCTATTAAACAGCCCTTTAGTATATATATATATATATATATATATATATATATATATATATATATATATATATACGTCATAGGTTCATGTCAATTTTATTATGTTCGAATGAGTGTGACACCATTAAAATACATTTGCAACTTTTTTCCCCCATTGACTGTAATGTAACGGAATACTTTTGATAGTCCCTGTAATTGATCTATGCATCTGATTATCATAAGATCTGAAATGACTCGACAAAATTATGTAATAATTATATGTTTTAAATTTCAAACGATGAAAATGTATTTTAATCTTTTTTCCTCATTGACCGTAATGTAACGGAATCCTTTTGATTTTCCCTGTAATTGATCTATTCATCCGATTTTCATAAAATTCGAAATGACTCGACAAAATTATGTAATAATTATGTATTTTAAATTTCAAACGATTCGGTAGGATAGTTTTTGCGTTGTTATATGCGGACAGACAGACAAACGGACAGACAAACGGACAGACAGACGGACAGCCGAACGGACTGAACGACAACTATAGGCGCTACGTATTTACATAATTACGAACGCACCTAAAAACAATTATCTGTTATTTTTTGTAGGGTGGCCCATTACTGGAACATAGGCAGTCCATTACTGGAACATAGGTGGTCCATTACTGGGCTTTTGGGTGTTGAAACATATTTCTATTATTTAAAATTAAATTTTTATTTTTATTGGGAAATGTAACTATGGGATTAGTTAAATATTGTTGAAAGATTAATATAATATGAAAAAAATTGGAATACAATGATTATAACTATTAATAAAAAATAATTTTCTAGAGAAATTCCTTAAGGGGGTCCATTACTGGCACATCTACCCTACAGACAATTAACAATACTGGCAAAGGAAAGTTGGAGGCCACCGTAATACTTACCTATCATGGATATGCAAAATATAAAACATGAAAATAAAACCTGTGTAAACTATTTATAAAATGCATAGCAATTCCAAAACAAAATTTAAACGTATATTTAAATATTTTTTATGTACATAGTAATGATCTATTAATGAATTGCTGATGAACCAATTTCGACAAATCATATAAAACGCCAATCTTCTCAAATAGTAACGAATTGCGTAACAGAAACAGCCTTATAACTCCAAAAACAATAATAATATTAACTAATAGTTTACTGTGTTAGATTAAGCATCTCATTTACAATTAAAATATATCTTTGAATTGAAATTTGGATGAAATACAGGGTCATGAAAAATCGAAGAATGTGAAAAACAGGATTACAAATATCTCGGCAACTAATAATCCGATCGGCTTCATTTGTTATGAAAAATTTCTGTTGTTTTATTGCCTTTTATTTTCATTGCTTAAAATAAAAAATTCGAAAATTTTTATATACCTTTCATTAGAACGAATATTTCGAGAGTCCGAAAAAAAAAATTCCGGATAATCGAGGTTACTGATATTACTGATCTACTCTAGGGTTACTGATAGGCTTCTTCCAATTCTTTCATACTAAGTACATACAACATTTCAAGTCTCTATCTCAATTTGTTCGGGTGATAGAGCGTTTACAGATACACAGACAGACGAACGAACAGACGGCAATTTTTTTTTTTTTTCTAAAAATATGTTTTTCTGAAACGTGTAAATCCAATATCTGACATATCTTTTCCAGTATCTAAAACGTGTAAATCCGTCTTTTTTTTTTTTTTCTTTTTTTCGATTTTCAAAACGATTGCAAGATTTACGTAGTATAGGGTAAGTAATACCCTATGCTACATATGATATGATGGGTAAGTAAAATAGCGAAAATGTGTTGTGATGGGAATAATAGTTACTTAAATTTGATAGAGGTGATCATGGAGGAATGAGATAGGTGGAGGTGAAGTAAGCCTCAAAAAGGTTTGCAATATGAAACCATTTATCGCTCAAATTTTAATGTTCCAAACAAAAAGACATGGAAGGGATTTTGTATTATAAGACGAATTGAAAGAAATGATTTACAACTAAAGTATATTTTAAGAAGTAAATAGCAAATTTTTAAAATGATTTTTGTTCTATTATTATTTATTAAAATAAATGTTCGCTTTTAAAATAAAAGAAATTGGAAAATTAACGATAATTAAATCTCAAATTCATATTAAATAAGATATTGAAAACATTTGATGCTAACTAAAAATTGTATTACTAAAAGTTTCCTAATTTAATGTAATTTTAAATACTTTATAAGGTAGATGAAAAATATTTATGACTTGGTAATTGCATGTAAATAAATATTTAAAATGTAATGATGAAAACATTCTTTTAAAATCATGTATGAAAACTTAAGTAATAAATATTAATCTAAAATATAGATTTCTGACTGCAAACGATTTTAAGATACTAACAAAAGAATGTTATATTTTCAAGCAAAATGTTAAAAGAATTTTCTATATTGATTTTTAAAACACATATGATAAAATAATTGATAAATTCTTACCGGTGAAGCGATAAATTAGTTCTTTTTTAAAAAACGAGAGAAAAAAAAAATACGGGTTTAAATCTGTTTCAATTAAAGCACGTGGTTTTGTTGGTACTTAATTGTACTTAATGTAGGGCTACTTTTTTAACATCACCCCCAGACATAATATTTCCACTCCACCTATCTCATTCCTCCATGAGAGGTGATAATCAAGGCTAACTTATCATAATATAATGATATTATGATAAGGGGGCCTTGGTGATAATCTTCATTTGCTTTTTTTGTATTTTGTTATCCATTCGCGTTTGTAATGACTGAAAGGTGGCGTTGTATAGACCTGATAATCGTTTGTTTACGTAGTGCTTGCTGTGTGTTCCATTCTGTAGCATAGCGAAACCCGTTTAAAGAGCTATTTAAAGTGCAGTTTTTTATCTCTTTTATTTAATTATGGGAGATAAATTACAAATATCGACAATTTTAGAATTTCTAGATGCTGGAAAATTTAGTATTTGCTTTAGAGAAGCTGAAGCAATTATTGATTCAAAGAGATTAGTAATGTGCGGCATTAAAGAATGAAAGAAGAAGAAATAGAGATTGTAGGCTCGTGTTTACAAACAAGCCAAACAAAAGGAAATCCCCATATTATTTCAGGTTTGCTAGTAAAGGAAAACAAAAATTTGAAAATAAAAATTTTTTCTTGCTCTTGCAAAGCTGGAGCAAGCGAATCATGCAAGCATTGTGTTGCTGTCATGTTATTTTGCCATGAGTAAGTCAAATGTACTTTTTTATATTATAGATCTAAACTTTGTGTATAAAATTTTGATTTTAGATAATTTTAATACAAAGAACCCAACGTTGCATGCGTTATAGAACTGTTTATTTATTTATTTATTATAGAACTGTTTATTTATTTATCGGCGTTTTAAACACTGATTTCAGCGGAAGATGCTCACGGTATCAGTTCTATTTCGTTTCAGACTTTGTCCGCGAGAGGGCGTCTATTTCATTTCAAACGCGAATAGAAGTAAATTGAATGTAAATAGAAGAATCTAGTAAATAGAATCTTCCAATATACTATTCAATTGAAAATTTATGAAAATTATAGCAGATTTTTAAGGAATAAAAATTTGTGAAGATTCAATTATTTAAATTCAATTATAAATATATTTTTCAGTGTTGAGAATTCAAATACACATTTTTTTTTATTATTATGTGAAATCATTTACGCAGACGATACTTACGCATTTAAAAAAATGTATTATGATTTATTTATTTATTTATTGTAAAGTGGCAACAAAATAAAAACTAATTTATTGTAAACAAATAAAATTAATTGATAAATTTCTTTATATAAACTATAAAGAGTTATTCGAATTCGGAAAGTGAAAATTGAACCAAATGAAACATATTTTCTGTTAAGAAGTAATTACGATTAGTAATATTTTTCATCTACAGTGGTGATCAAAAGTTTCCGGCCAGTTAGTTTCTTTGATTTATTTACCAGAAGGTTTCAGCCATAGAGTAAAAAGAAATTTATAGAATGGAAGTATTATGTCTGGGGATGATGCTAAAAATGTAACCCTACATTAAGTCCAAATAAGTACCAACAAAACAACGTGCTTTGACACGCCTATCAATTGAAACAGGTTTAAACCCGTATTTTTTTTTTGCTCTTGTTTTGTAAAAAGAACTAATCTATCGCTTCACCGGTAAGAATTTATTAATTATTTTATCATATGTGTTTTAAATATCAATATAAAAAAATATTTTAAGATTTTATTGAAAAGATAGCATTATTTTGTTAATGTCTTAAAATCGCCTGCAATCGGAAATCTAGATTTTAGATCAATATTTATTACTTAAGTCTTCATAAATGATTTTTAAAGAATTTTTTCATCATTATATTTTAAATATTTATTTACATGCAAATATTAAGTCATAAACATTTCTCATCTACGTTATAAAGTATTTAAAATTACATTAAAGAAGGAAACGTTTATTAAAACAATTTTTAGTTCGTATCAAATGTTTTCAATGTCTTATTTAATTTTAATTTGACATTTATTATTGCTAATTTTTCAATTTCTTTTATTTTGAAAGCGAACATTTATTTTAATAAATAATAATAGAACAAAGACCATTTTAAAAGATTACCATTTCTTCTTAGAATATGCTTCAATTCATCTCATCAATGCAAAATGCCTTCCACGTTCTTTTGTTTGCGACATTAAAATTTGAGCGATAAATGGTTTCATATTGCAAACCCTTTTTAAGGTTTACTTCATCTCCACCTATCTCATTCCTCCATGGGTTTCAGCGAAGAAGAAGTACAATTGATTCAAAAGTTAGGAATATGCGAATGTCATCTAAACACGTGATCATTTTGATTGAATACTGAAGACAGTTCATGGAAAAAGGCAGAATTCGAAATCTGTGCAATGGCGGATCTAAGGGGGGGGGGGGCGATGGGGCGATCGCCGCCCCCCCTTGAGCCCAGTAAAGGGTCTGAAAAAAATGTCCGCACGGAAAAAAAAATTGGACTTAAACTCGAGGCCGGCGCGGCCCGGGTCGGGCCGCGCCCTTTTTAAGTCGTCACGGAACTGGGTCAGGTCTTTACACTTTCAGAACCGGGGCGGATCGAGTCTTACTTTTTCCTGTAGAGCGAGATCGAGCCACACTTTTCTTTTCAGGGCGGGCCTGGCGTGGATTTCGTTCTTCCTTGAGGTAAACGCACGGTCTAAGATCGAACCAGACCATAAGGGAGGAGAAGCAATGGCGGATCTAAGGGGGGGGGGGGGCGAAAAGGCGATCGCCCCCCTTAGATCCGCCATTGACAGATTAAAAAAAATGCGCCTTGGCATTTTTCAAGGCGAAAGGGCGATCCTCCCCCCCCCCCTTGGGCTAATAAAAGTTTCTTAAAAAGACATGCATCCTCGCAGGAAATGAATTGAAGCCTAACTCGAGTCCGGGGCTGGCCGCGCCTTTTTAATTTCGCGAGGCTCGGGCTGGGTCAGGTCTTCTCGCTTTCAGAACCGGCAGTATCGTGATCATTATTTTTCTGCAGATTTGGGTCGGGCCCAATGGCGGGTCTGAGGGAGCGATCGTCTTCACTTCTTGGGCAATAAACGTTTCCCAAAAATACATGCATCCTTGCAAGAAATGAGTTAGATCCTAACTAGAATTCAGCGCCCCCCCCCCCCGGGCCGCGCCTTTTTAAGTTCGCGAGGCGAGGCTCGGATTGTGTCTGGTCTTACCGCATTCAGAACTCGGCCGTCATTTATTTGATACTATCATGATCATTATTTTTCTGCTGATTTGGATTGGGTCTGACTTATTTTTCTTCCAGATCGAATCTGGCCTGGAGTCATTCTTCTTAGATGTCTGCATTAGAGATGACTAAGGTTCAGACTTAGCCCGTGTCCGATACGAAATCGTGCTCTGTTTTTATGCTGGTCTACTGATTCGGACTCATTTTTTCTGAAATCTAAAAATTTTATTTATCGATGAATAGAAAAATGTAAAAAACTTTTTTTCCTCTTAAAAATTAGTTCGTATTCCTTTTCAAATCAATGTCTTGCTATTTTGATAAAAATGAAAAAGAAGCACATTTTTATTTTATTTTATTTTTTATTTTTTTTTTAGTATTTGAACGCTATTAAAAAAACAATTAGTCATATCTACATCTGTAGATTTATGTTCAAGCATTGCCGACGACCGCCGATCTGGCGCCTACGAAAAAAGGCGGGAATAATGAATTTGTGTTTAGTTCGATTTTTGTTTGTGGCAGAGATTATTTTGCAATTGGATCTTTTATTATTATTATTATTTAGACATGTAACACGAAAAGAATATTTTCTTTTGATTTTATTTTGCGGTTACCGAATAATTTAAATTTCTAGTGTATGCAACGTATACAAGTCGTAATCGCTTTTCATATGGAAATAACTGTAGTAATTATCATTTCTTTTGGGATCTCTGCTGATGCCGTAGCGGTAAGTAAATGTATTTACCATATTCTTGCGATCGAGTAGTGTTTCCCCTGTTCCTAAAAAAGTGTTTAACTTTCAAAATTTTAATTTGAGGTAATTTTTTGGGTCATGCTATAACGAAGGCTTGTTATGAAGAATGAAATGGTTATAGTTAAAAATGTGCATTTTTTACAGAAAATTTAAAAATGTTGTTCGATTTGACAGATAATAGACAGTATTTTCTGCAGGTTCCATGCATTTATTCATGAAACACACTTCATTAACATGTCCATTGTCCATAATATTTTTTTACTAAAACAGAGACAACATATGAGAATCCTTTTATGCGTAAAGTATATTTTTATTTTACATCAAACTGTTCTTTTGATAATATTAAATTTAATTTTTCGTTTAACAGCCTTTTTTATTGTAAAAAATAGCTTTAAAATTATAATTACTTTTGGAATATTTTTTATAAGTATTATGCAATTTTTTCTACTGTATAATTTCATTATCGGGTTTTGCTCTTGATGCCGCAAAATGTTTCTGCCTCAGGCGGGACCGGACTGTGGAATAATAGCACAAATTTATTTCTAGTCCGCACTGACCAAAATTTCCCTGGTCGGGGTTCGGCTCGGAATGAAAGTTAAATTTCGGTCCGTGTCCGCCTAGACGTATGCATGTGCCCGGGCCTGTCCGAGTCGGCGAAATGGTTTCGAATTTTCTAACGTTCTAGCAAAATTAGAATAATTTTTCCAACAGGCCGGGCCAATAAACAAAATAAATGGTACGAGCCGGCAAAAAAATTGAAGGGCCATATGGGACGAGCCCATAAAAAAAAAAAAAAAAATTGCGGGCTCACTGGCCCTTTGTAAAGATTTAAGCAGGAACGTTAAAATATGAGCTATTTTCAATTATATGGGAATGGGTTTAATGAGAATAAGTATTAATGTGCGTCATCAGTCGAAACTAGTTTGGCAATATCAATACAGAAATCTAACTTTTACAGTGTAGAGATCAGCATAGGAGAATTATATTGTGTGTAACCCGTTTTTTTTTTTTTTTTTTTTTTTTAGCAGGCTTGTACCGGCCCGAGATCAGGCTTGCATTGTTTTTCTACATATAGACGAGCCGGGCTGGAACTAGACTTAATTATTCTCAAGATTTGTAGGGCAGACAATATACAGTGCCGTGCGAAAGGGGGGGGGGGGGCGAAGGATGCGGTTGGCCCGGGCGTAGAAATTTAGGGGGCAGCAAATTTATGCTACCAGCGTAAATTTTGGCCTGTTACAAGAAAAAGTTGAGTCGGAGGGGGGGGGAGGGGGGCGCCACATTTTGTTTTGCCCCGAGCGCAGTTTTCTCTTCGCACGTCAAATGATTGCGGATTTTTCTACTTTCTCATGCTGTCGCTTCCAGAAATTCTATTCAAAACGACAATTTTCACAGCATTTTCTTAAACTGCTTATCAAAAAATGGATTACGCCCTAGTTTCTGAATAAAAACACCTGCTAATCCTGCTAATGTGATCCACAACATAAACATTAGTTAACCCGACCAGCAGCAAAAGAAAAGCAGTCAACCGGACCCAAACCCGACCCACAGCAAAAACTAGAAGTCAACCGGACCCAGACCCGACCCGCAGCAAAAACTAGAAGTCAACCGGACCCAGACCCGACCCGCAGCAAAAAATAAAAGCAACATGACCCGCAGTGAAAAAATTAGCCCCGACCCACACATTAAAGTCGTCTCCAAATTTCTAAAATCGCCCCCCCCCCCCTGAGGACTCTCCAGATCCGCCCTTGAATCTGTGCGTGTATAAATTTCCGGTAACTCATCATTCATTAGTTTTTTCTATCGGTAAAGTTTTTTTTGGCCGCGTTGGTGAATAAATCAAAGTGAATAGCATAGTTTAAATACAAAAAGGAAAAGTTACACAATTATTACTCGTAAATGAGTGATTAGTTTGTTGATAAAGGGCCAATCTTCTCGAGATATTGTGGCAAAGTTATCGATCGGCAAAAAGGACTGTAAACGATATTTAAAAATTATATAAAGATGGCCATGACCTTCAGAACTTTCTGACGTCCGGGAAATCCCGGAAAAAGACTATATATATGTAATAAAATAAAAAAATTTTGCGCCATTTTTTTTTTGTTCTCTCTTAGCTTCAATTCTAAATTTGTGGAACATATTTCAATCTTAGTTTCGTAACTTGTAACAGCTAAAATTCTTTTTCTTACTTTAGTTATTAATAAATTATTTCTTGCTTCTCAAAAAGGCGGGAGGTATTTCGTAAGCTTTTTACTTTCTGGAATATTCATGGGATTTTAATTTAATTTTTTATTTTTAACATCGCGTGACAGGTGTTACTACGCGTTGCTAAAGGGCTTGTTCTTCCGAGGAAAAAATATAGTTCTTGCCAAGGACCGCCTGCTACGACCAATTAGAATTGATCATTTTTGTCCGTTTGAGGCTCGAGTTCATCCTAATTGGTTTTTTAAAATGATTGACGCGGAGTAGGAGGGCGCTAGTTTGTCGTGAAAATGTGAATTTCTCATTTGGTTTTCTCAGAGCGCAGAATGCGATTGACTTTTAAAATATTAGGATGCTGTTTCTTTTTCCCCGAAAAATTCTAATATCTTGGAATGCAGCTTAATCACGAAGTTTTGGAATATTTGATGATCAGGCCAAGGTGAATGTGGGGAAGAATTTACGTAGTTTATGAGTTAATAAATAAAAGAATTGAAAGACTCATGGATTTTGTTTTTATAATGGGGAAATACCTCAATGCAACTCTTTCATGGCTTATCCACTTACCAGAACGACTGCTCATCCCACTATTGAGTCTTAGTGAATAGTAGTATTCTACAAGCTTATACACTAATTTAGAACATCGCCGTCGTTTTATTACATTTTAGCCGGCAGGATGGAGATGAACCGGCGTTAGATTTTTGAATAAGAATTATCGAGCTCATCAACTACAAAATGAACCTTTGTATGAGAATTGCTTCACAACGCTGTTTGTGTTTGCCATATTCGATGAACGATTACTCGGTGAAACATCTGTTGTGATGGTTTTGTTCTGAGACGCATCTAAATCTACGAAGTAATGCCACTGGTGTTGCAAGGAATGCTGTCGAAAGAAAAAAAAAAAAAAAAAAAAAAAGATCCCAGATAAATAGGAATCTTTAATACGATCTTCATCAGAGCTTAATGATAAGGAAGAATCCTGTGAAAAAAAAAATCATAGGAAATATGTTGTGAAATTTTATTTGTGATCATTGTTGGCACCTACAGGAGGGAAATTCTTTGTTTGTGAACTATGTCTCACAGTATTTTTTTTTTCATAATTAACATCTACGAAATCATTTACTGATTATTTAATCCAAAGAACACCTGCACGACAAATTTCAACATCATTTGCTTTTATTTATTTATTACTGTATTTTCTAGGTAAAAGTGCAGAAAACTAATAATATTTTGATCAATTTTCATTTCATAATAAATGAACACTTCATCACGATTGCGAAACTACGGTTGATACCATCGGTAATATAAGCTAATTGAAATTTGCACCTGTGAGTCGTATCTACGAAGTGCTTTATTTTTGTTTATTTTAATAAATTTGAGGTATTTGAATAAGGCCACATCGAGGTGTCTGTAAGTTATTATTTATTATTTTATTTGTTTATTGATTAAGAAATTTTAATTATAATTTCTTCGTTTAAATTCTTGATTTTTTTATTTTTATTACAGATATTAAAAAATAAATTTGTTCTTAATTTATAATTAATTGAAATTTTCTGCTCATAGAAATTTTATTTAGTTTTAAAGGTGTTTTTTTTTTAATACGAAAGATGAATTATTTTGTTCTTAAAAAATTCTCTGTTGCTAAATTTATTTTCAATACGTAAAGAAAAGTATTTTTGTTCTTAAAATTATTTGTTATTTCCCATGTATGGAAAACCGATATTTATTTTTTATTACTTATTTATTTATTATTTATTTATTTCACATGAATTCAAACAGAATTGATTTATTTATTATTTTTATTGTTATTTATTGAAGTATTTGAAGTATAGTAATTGAATTTTAATAATTGAAGTATAGCATTTAAATATTTTCCATATAAATTATCCTTCTTTCATGTTACTAAGATCAGGATTAGTAAAAGAAGAAAAAAATGTCAGAAAATAAACTTGATATGGTCCCTTTTGACTTTGAGTCAGGCATGTACATTTTTAAGTGGTTTAAACACTTTGATAATGAATGTTCTGGAGAAAAAAAAGATAATGAGTGGAAAAAACAAAATCTTTCAAAATATTTAAAGGGGGAAGCGCTAAAAGCTTATATAAATGATTGTTTGGATTGTACTACTTATGAGGAAATTGTCGAGATTTTAACTGAAAAATTCATTCAAGTTAGAGTTCCAAAATTTTCTGAATTTACTTCCTTAAAGTTAAATGATCTAAGTGATTTGGATTCTTATTTTAGAAAGAAAGTTGAGATTGGAAGGCAACTTCAGCTTGGGGAAAATTTAATTATACAGGGATTAACTGATGGACTTCAGCCGGAGTATCAAAATTGTTTGATGGTTAACCCTCCTTCCAATACTCGTGAATGGTTTCGCATTGCTAAACAATTAGCAGCGATTCCAAATCATACCTCTAATAACAGCAACAGAAATTTTCAACAAACTAGAACTATGCACAATCCCAATCCTCAGCCCAGACATTGGACTCGACCTACTCCAAACAATCCATCCCAAAATTTTAATCCTAGGTTTTTCACTCCTAGAATGCCTGCAACTCATTATCAAAACAACTACCCTAGTCGTCCGTGCAGAATATGTTTAAACAGAGGCATAGAAAATGCATATCATTGAAAGAGGAGTTGTATATTTAACACAAATTCCTTTCAATCTCAAACTCCTGCTCATATTCAACCACCCCCTACTAATAATGTCTCACAATTATTTATCCCTGGATATGTGGGCAATAACAAAGTGTATTGTGTGGTTGATAGTGGATCAACTGTCTCAATTTTACCCCTCAAATTTGTTCGATATTTAAATGGTAATTTACATAATGTTACCCCTATTACTATTAGACAGGCACAAGGAACTCTTACAATTAATAAATCTTGTCGATTATGTATTAAATTTGGTAATATAAAGAGATATGTTAATTTTTTAGTAAGTAAGCTTGATTTGGACTATGCTATTTTTGGTTTACCTGATTGTGCCAAATTTAAATTGAAAATTGATTGTGCAAAAAGCCAGGTGTTACAAGACAATATTTCGTTAAACCAATATGTCAACATATCCAGTGATAACTTAGAATTGCTTCATTTTGATATTATAAAAAATGATACTACTTTGGAACCCGATTATGGAAATACCATAACTCCTCAATCCTTGCCGCGAACTAATAATGATGATTATAATCTATTGGAGAATCTGAATGCTATTCAAAATAAAAAAGTAAGGGAACTTTTAAGGGATTATTTAGATATTTTTGCAAAAAATAAATATGATGTAGGGAGAATTAATATTGAACTTCAGCGTATTTATCTTAAATCTGACCTACCAATATCTTTGAGGCCTTATCGTACATCCACTGCTGATGAAAAAGAAATATCTCAGCAAATCTAATCCTTATTAGCTGCTGGGTTAATTAAAGAAAATTATAGTCCATATTCTTCTCCAGTTACGTTAGTAAATAAACGAGATGAAGGCAAAAAAACCCGAATGTGTGTTGATTACCGAAAATTAAATTCTATTATGAAAAATGACGCTGAACCTTTGCCCCGAATAGATGAAATTTTAGACAAATTAAGTGGTGCCCAATATTTCTCTACACTAGATTTAGCCTCAGGCTATTGGCACATACCTATTCACCCAGCCGATTCTGAAAAGTTAGCCTTTACTACTAATTGTGGGCTCTGGGAATGGAATGTTCTCCCCTTTGGTGTAAAGGTAGGCCCCCCCAATTTTCAACAGGACAATTAGAAGAATTCTTACAAAATATAAAATAGACTTTGCTTGTTATTATTTTGATGATATAATTATTTTTTCTAAATCAATAGATGAACATATACAGCAGCTCATCCAAATTTTTGATTTATGCCGAATAGAAAATATTAAATTAAAATTATCTAAATGTACTTTTGCTCAAAAACAAATCAATTTTCTAGGGTATGAAATCCAAAATGGAACTTTAACTCCAGCTAATACTAATATAGAAACAATTAAAAAATTAAAACCTCCTAACTATTATTGGCCAGATATGACCCTAGACATTACTATCTTTGTTAAATACTGTGATATTTGCCAGAAAAATAAAAAACCTAGACAGAAAAAATTTGGCTTATTACAAGCTATGCCCACTACAGATCAACCTTTTGACTGTCTGTCTGTTGATACTGTAGGAGGGTTCAATTATTATAATTCTACAAAAAATATCTCCATATTATAATAGACCATGCCACAAGATATGTTTGGGCATTTCCTTCCAAAAGTGTCACTACAGAAACTTATACAAATTGTCTGAAACAAATCTTCAATATCAAAATCCCTCAACAATTATTCTGTTTTAGTAAGATTTCAAGTGTACAGTCCCCGCAAAAAATACTTAGTGACAGAAATGCTGCTTTTACTTCTTCAAGATTCAAAAAATTCCTGCGAAATCATAATATTAAACAACGTTTGACCACTGCCCACCATCCACAAACGAATGGGAAATGTGAAAGAGTAAATCAGACAATAGTAACTAGATTAAAATGTAAAGTAAACTCCACTACTTCTAAAATTCCCTGGACTAAGCTTTTAACTGAGGTAATTAATGAATATAATAATACACCCCCATTCTATTACTAAATTTCCACCTGCTTACTTGCTTTTTGGCCAATTACCCTATGACTCCCCCTTACAACAAAATTATTATCCCCCTGTTCATGAAGCACTTAAAATTGCTAAAGCAAGAACTGATGAATTTCATTTAAAAAATAAAAGATATTATGATAAAGATTATATCGAACCAAAATTTAAAATAGGAGATCTAGTTATCTATGAAGAATTTCAGTACCCTAATACTAGAAAGTTATCACAAGTATTTAGTGGCCCTTATAAAATTCTTAACAAATTATCCGAAGTAAATTTTGAAATTGATAGGCAAAACCAGTTCAAAAGTTCAGAAATAGTACATGTATCTAAATTAAGGCCTTATTATTCCCCTGATAAATTTAAATTAAGTCATGAGCAACAACCCCCTAATCAACAACAACAAACTCAAGTAAAAATTGTAGCTTAGACTATATCTCTAGTTTATCGTTTTATAATTTTTTTTTCTTAAACAGTAAATTTCTTTCCATATTTTAATTCAGATAATATCTTGTAATTCTTACAGAATGGCAATGATATCTCTTGACTGCAGCGAGAGTGTCACTTGTCTGGAAATTTTTATATTTGTTTGTTTATGCCAGCGTAGACGAACAAAGTGGAAATTTCTTATTCTGTACTGAATTACCCTACTTAGAATAATATAATAACAAATAAATATTTAAAAATATACATATATTTTTTTTCAACTGAACCTATTTGTAATATTAAATTTAAGCTATCAATTAATAAATTAATTATTTGCCAAGTAACAAAATTTTTATCACTTTATTTTAATTTTTTTTTCTTCTTTCTCTCTTTCTTTGCTGCTGCATTCCAGTCCAAGTACATGTCAATTAGAATTTAATTTTGTTTCTTTTTCTCTTTCCTACTTGCATCTTGCAATGTTTTATCACACCGAGAGAATATTTATTGCGTAATTATTTGACATGAATTGACATTAATAATCTTATCTTTTATTTTTATTATTTATTAATATATTTTTTTAAGAGTCTTAGTAGTTTGAAGGTCACGTGCATTCTCGAACATGAACAAAATTTTTATTTATCTTTATTTTATTTTAATTTATCATATTATATTTTATTTTATTTTATTTTTTATTTATTTATTTTTTTTTGTACATATTCCTATTTAATCCTGTACTCGAATTACCAGATTAAGTAAATGATTAAATAATTGCTTATATTCTTTATTCTATTCCACTTCTCTCTATATTTCATCCCATATGCCTGAGA
The DNA here is from genome assembly GCA_964019185.1 of Maratus speculifer. Classification (NCBI taxonomy): domain Eukaryota; kingdom Metazoa; phylum Arthropoda; class Arachnida; order Araneae; family Salticidae; genus Maratus; species Maratus speculifer. The sequence continues at coordinate 171,786,925 of OZ025296.1, read as the reverse complement.
TGAGATAAACGAGATTAAGTATTTAAAGAATGTCTTTTGTGATATTTATTATTACTTATTAAGAGATTTACTTATACCCATTATGAGATTTACTTATACTTATGATATTTATTATTATTGATATTTTTCCTTATTATGTTTCTTACTTATATTGTTTATTTTTTACATTGTTAAAGTTTATTATTACTATAGTGTTACGAATTTTGTAAATAGTTAGTGTTTGTACTGTGAAATAATGTAAATAATCTTATTAAGCTCCATTCCTTTACTAATAGTAGTTTTTGTTACATTATTTGCCAATTTTGTTACATTATACGTTGCAGCGTATATAGGGTTCTTTCGATCTTATGGTTAGACAACTTCAAACTCTTTTCTCTTAGAAAAGTAGAAAATAATTTATTTACAGATCTTCAGAACAACAGAGTCTTCGAAACTCACAAATATTACAAGATATTCCAAAATAACTGTTTAAATCTATCGAACAAGTACAAATATAGGTCGCAGAGACTCTTTATACAATGTTTCAACACTATATCACATTCAAAACAACGTAGATAAAACTCAATACATCAAGCAAACTCGCTTGGACAATCTCTAGTAGCTCACTCAATGACTGACTGGTAAATAATAACAACAACAGCTCGTATCGCTCTCCTTATATATAGTCTCGTAGCATGTGCTAGAAACTTCTAGAACCTACTCGAAAAAATCCACGGAACAACAAACAATGTATCAGCATACCTAAGGGAGGTTACCATAAATAGAGAAGGGTTACCATCGCCAACAATCGCCAAGTTTGTCGCCAACTTGGCGATATATCGCCAAATTTGGCGACCAAAATTAGTCGCCAAAAGTGAAGCCAACTTGGCGATATCTCAAATATTTCGCGATGCTGCCATAGACATTCACTGAAAATAATAGACAAGTTTGCTTGATAACAGAGACAATGTAACAAAAACTACTATTAGTAAAGGAATGGAGCTTAATAAGATTATTTACATTATTTCACAGTACAAACACTAACTATTTACAAAATTCGTAACACTACCCCCTCCTCAAAGACTGCACGTCCCGGGCAGTGCAATCCTTGAGCCAGAGGAAAACACTTAAAATAAATAAATAAATAAATAAATAAATAATAATAATATTTACACAAATAAGAACCAATTACTATTTACATATCCACAAAAAGTGGCCCCCATGACCATGGTCTGAAATTCCAGTTTTGAATTTTTAATCACTTTGGCCAAAATAAGGGGCTAGCCGGTTATAATGTACGACCTTGGCTTTGGTGTGTGGCGATTTTCGTATGCGTACGACGACGTCATTCAGCCTGTTGACGACTGTGTAAGGACCGTCCCAGTTTCTTTGTAGTTTTGGCGACAGTCCCTTACGACGTATCGGATTCCACAACCAAACTTTGTCACCTTCGTTGAACTCATGTCCAGTTGCCTTTGTGTCGTACCGTGTCTTCATCTTTTCTGATGTCAGTCCAATTTGGTTCCTCGCTAGACAATGAATCTCCTCAATCCGCGCCTGGAGTTCATCGACATATTCCTCAGGCGATGAAGGAGCATCAGGAGGACGGCCAAACAAAAGATCCGCAGGTAGACGAAGATCACGACCAAAGAGCATTTGAGAAGGGGAGTAACCAGTGGCCTCATGAGTGGCACTCCTGTAAGCAAGCAGGAAAAGAGGCAATTTCTTGTCCCAGTCCTGTTGGTCTCTAGACACCAGGAGAGAGAGGCTATTTAGGATGGTACGATTGAACCGCTCTACCATGCCGTCCGATTGAGGGTGTAGAGGTGTTGTTCGGATTTTGTCCATGCCGAGTAGTTCACACATTTCCTTGAACACAGCCGAATCAAAATTTCTTCCTTGATCGGAATGGATTTGAAGAGGAACTCCGTATCTGGAAACCCAGTGTTGAATCAGTATGTCTGCTACGGTTACCGCCTCTTGATTAGGAATGGCATAGGCTTCAGGCCACTTAGTGAAGTAGTCCATGACAACGAGGATGTACTTATTGCCATCAGATGTTCTAGGAAGTGGACCCAGGATGTCTAGTGCAATTCGTTCGAAAGGAGCTCCTACATTATAACGCTGCAATCGCCCACGGGTGCGCCTCTTTGGACCTTTACGTGCTACACAGGTGTCACAAGTTCGACACCAATTCTCTACATCACTGCGAACATTATTCCAGTAGAAACGCTCTCGAACCTTTTGCAGGGTCTTCATTACACCAAAATGACCTCCTGTGGGACTACCATGCAGTTCTTGAAGGACCATAGAAATTCTCGACTTAGGGAGTAGTAGTTGCCATCTACATGTCTTTCCATCGTCAGACTCCCATTTTCGGTACAAGATGCCGTTCTTCAAATGTAAGGAATCCCAGAGAGCCCAATAACGTTTAGTCGTAGGGTGGTAATGGGCCATGTCTTGCCAGCTGGGCTTCCTGTTGGACCCCTCTTTGAGCTCTAGAATTGGCTTAATTTCAGGATCAGCAAGTTGATCTTTACGCAGGCTCTCGTCACTCCACGGATCTTGCGATGATGTAGACCGAGTTGTAACTTGTCTTACTATAGGACCTTTGACATTAAATTTCTTCTCAACCCGGTCGCAGTATCTACAATTCTCTGAGCAGGGTCTTCTTGAGAGAGCATCTGCATTTCCATGTGATGAGCCTTTTCGATGGCGTATCTCCATATCGTACTCTTGAAGCTTTTGTATCCACCTGGCTATCTGGCCTTCTGGGTTCTTAAAATTCAATAGCCAAGTTAGAGAAGCATGATCAGTTCGGATCAGGAATTTTCGACCGTAAAGATAGTGATGAAAATTATCTATGGCTTTCACTACAGCAAGAAGCTCTTTTCTTGTTACGCAGTAGTTTCGCTCGGCCTTTGACAAGCACTTGCTGAAATAGGCGATAACACGCTCCTGGCCGTCGATTTCCTGGGACAGTACAGCGCCAATGCTTTCGTTGCTTGCATCCGTATCAAGTATAAACTGTTTATCGATTTGAGGATACGACAGAATTGGAGTGGATGTCAAGGCCTCCTTAAGCTTTTCGAAAGCAGCGTCACATTCCTGTGTCCACATAAATTTTTGATTGGCTTCTGTTAATTTATGAAGTGGTCTTGCAATCATCGAGAAGCCTTTGACGAATTTTCTGTAATAGGTGCATAATCCTAGAAAACTTCGAAGCTGGTGAACATCTGCTGGACGATTCCAATTTTTCACGGCCGATATCTTCTCCGGATCAGTTTTAACTCCTTCCGCCGAAATGATGTGTCCAAGGTAGGCGACTTCATTACGAAACAAACTGCACTTCGAAGGGCTTAACTTCAAATTAGCTTCCTTTAATTTTTGTAGCACCCGCCTGAGGTTGTTCAGATGTTCATCAAAAGATTTTCCTATGATTATGATGTCATCTAAATAAACAAGACATGCTTCATACGACAGCCCCCGGAGAACCGTTTCCATAAGCCGTTCGAAAGTTGCAGGTGCGTTACATAGTTGCAGGTGCGTTACCTTGAATTGCCATAATCCTTGTCCCGTTGTGAAGGCAGTCTTCTCGCGGTCGTCGGGATGGATCTCTACCTGCCAGTAACCACTCTTCAGATCCAGAGTCGAGAACCAAGTGTTGGCCGCAAGTGTGTCGAGAGTGTCGTCGATCCTTGGTAGAGGGTAACTATCCTTTTTAGTGACGTCATTCAGTCGGCGGTAGTCTACACAAAATCTTGTTGAACCATCCTTCTTTCTTACTAATACAATGGGAGACGCCCATGGACTTGTCGATGGTTCGATGACGTCATTTTCTTCCATATCTTTAATTAAATTTTGCACCTCTTCTTGCTTGGCAAAAGGTAATCGTCTAGGGTGCTGTTTAATAGGAGAGTGATCTCCCGTGTCAATTCGGTGTTGTGCCATTTTAGTTCGTCCAAAGTCTTCAGATGTTTGGGAAAATAAACTTTGGAATTCTCTAATTAAACTTTCAGCAGCATCTCTCTGGTTTGGATCTAAGTCCGTATTTTGTAACAAATCCTTGACTAAATTATCTGAAGATTTCTGAGAGTGATTGGAATTTTGACTTATGCACGTCACAGGAGCACATGATGCTATCACCTCTCCTTTCTTGATAGTCCTCGTCTTATCACTGATGTTAGCAATTCTGACTGGAATGGTCTTCTTCGAGAGGTCTACTACAGATGAAGCCACCAATACTCCTGCTTGTTTACTATTGTCTTCTGGATAATCTATATGGCCAAATCGGTAATTAGTTTCATTTTTAATTACAGCTGGAACTAAAAATTCTGTTCTTGGATCTAAATTGATGTCCTCTTTGGCTATTACTGCTTGTTTACATTCAATTTCGTTATTTAATCCAAAAAGACTGATTTCTTCAAATTTTGAGAACATTTTGTTATTTTTGAAATCAAGTCTGAAGTCAAACTTCTTCAGAAAATCTAGTCCGATTAAGCAAGGATCTGTTATGTCAGCCACATATGCCGTATGGTAATATTTCGTTCCTCCAAAGTTGATAGTTAAATTGGCCTTTCCATATATGCCTATCTTGTCGCCCGTCACAGTTTGCAGGGTAACGCATGGTGGAGTCCAGATGAGTTTACATTTCAATTTTCGAGCCAAATCTTCTCTTATTATTGTCACATTGGCTCCTGTATCGACAATCATACGGCACTGAATTCCGTTAATAAAGCCTATCACATATAATTCGTTATCACCGCCGCTCATTTTTGATATCTGGAGGATCTTCAGGTGGGGCTTTTCATTCTCTGGCAACCTCCGCCCCGCGAGATGGCCAAAATTTAGTTTCCCTGCTGACTGTTTGAATTTATCTCACGTTCGTGGATTTTGGGGCAATTTCTTCGGAGATGTCCTGTATCACCGCATCCCCAGCACATGAGATTCTGTCTTCTTGAACTTGTTCTTCCGTATTTTAAAGCTTCAATTTCTTGATTTATTTTCCTAATTTCTTTCAAGACGTCGTTCTCAGTGTCTGAGCTTTTGTTCACCGTTGCCCCTCGGACTGAATGACGATCTCTTCGGCTGGCTTGTGTAGCTGCTTCCAACTTTAAGGCATATAGTAGTGCAGCCTTTAAATCCTGTACATCTGCCATTCGTACCGCTCTCTGCACTTCTGGATCTTTTATTCCGTCTACAAAATATTGCAGTGACAGCATTTCCCGTACATTTGTTGGACAGTCAATGAATGCTAAATTTGCAAGCCGTTCAATTTCCGAGGCAAACTCTTGAAGGGTTTCACTCGATTTTTGATGGCGGCTCTTCATTTGTATCCTCGTATAATCCTTGAAGAATTTTTCGCCGAATCTCATTTCAAGTGCACAACTTAAAGTCTCAAAATTGAGTTGCGTCATATCGGGCAATGTTTGCAGCACGTCGGCGGCTTCTCCTCTTAAAGATGCTGCCAGTTGACAAGCTTTCACCTCGTCACTCCATTTGTTCGCTTCAGCTACAATGGTGAATTGGGTCTTGTAAACTTGCCAGGAACTCTTTCCATCGTATGTCGACAGCTTAATGTGCACGGGAGAAGCAGGAGGATTCCTAAATTCTTCATAATTACCACTAGACGCTGAAAGTTTCTTCTCAAGATCTTGTACTTTTTTATTTAGCTTTTCATCTACTTCACCTAGTATTTTCTCTTCAACGTTACTGATTTTCTCTTCAACGTTACTGATTTTCTCTTCAACTTTACAAACTTCATTCTGAATTTTCTCTTCTACTTCCGCCATTTTCCGTTCCATTTTCTGTTCAACATTACTAACTTCATTCTGAATTTTCTCTTCTACTTCCTCTATTTTCTCTTCTACCGAGCCTATTCTTCTCTCTACCGACGAGAACTTTTCTTCTAAAGTTTTCTTCATTTCTTCTTGGCCTTTATTAATCTTTTCAGTCACATCTTCTTGGCATTTGTTCATCTTTTCCGCCAACTCTTCTTGGCCTTTATTCATTTTTTCCGCCAACTCTTCTTGGCCTTTATTCATTTTTTTCGCCAACTCTTCTTGGCCTTTCGTCAATTCTGCCTTTATTCCATTAATAGCTTCTAACAGTTCTTTCAGTTGACCATCCATTGTTCTTGTTTTCGCCATAAGATCCCGATTCCTGACACCAAATGTTGCAGCGTATATAGGGTTCTTTCGATCTTATGGTTAGACAACTTCAAACTCTTTTCTCTTAGAAAAGTAGAAAATAATTTATTTACAGATCTTCAGAACAACAGAATCTTCGAAACTCACAAATATTACAAGATATTCCAAAATAACTGTTTAAATCTATCGAACAAGTACAAATATAGGTCGCAGAGACTCTTTATACAATGTTTCAACACTATATCACATTCAAAACAACGTAGATAAAACTCAATACATCAAGCAAACTCGCTTGGACAATCTCTAGTAGCTCACTCAATGACTGACTGGTAAATAATAACAACAACAGCTCGTATCGCTCTCCTTATATATAGTCTCGTAGCATGTGCTAGAAACTTCTAGAACCTACTCGAAAAAATCCACGGAACAACAAACAATGTATCAGCATACCTAAGGGGGGTTACCATAAATAGAGAAGGGTTACCATCGCCAACAATCGCCAAGTTTGTCGCCAACTTGGCGATATATCGCCAAATTTGGCGACCAAAATTAGTCGCCAAAAGTGAAGCCAACTTGGCGATATCTCAAATATTTCGCGATGCTGCCATAGACATTCACTGAAAATAATAGACAAGTTTGCTTGATAACAGAGACAATGTAACAAAAACTACTATTAGTAAAGGAATGGAGCTTAATAAGATTATTTACATTATTTCACAGTACAAACACTAACTATTTACAAAATTCGTAACACTATTATAAAATGTCTTACTATATTGAATTTGGACAATTAATAACGATATAATTAGACCTCCTTGAAAAGGGCAATGGACTATACCACTCCAAATATGACTCTTGGATAATTAATAAGATATAATTAGACTTCCTTGAAACGAGATCATGAATACTCCAAATATGACTCTTAAATAGATTTTTGAAACAAACTTTCAACATTGATTTCAAGAAAGTTCTATTAAATTCCTTCATTTCTAGATTTGACATTGTTAAAAAAGAATTCAACGTTATTGTTTTTCATTTTTATGTTTCATTTTTATGTTATTATTATGGGTAATTGCTTTATGATTTGTACTTTAAACAAGATTATATCTTGTATTTGTACTGATGCCTATTTTATTGTATTTAAATTTAAAGTTATTCCACGCATCACCTTGGTGTTCTTAAATTTGAATTCTATATTTATATAAAAAAGAGAAATTAATTTAAATTTTTTTTTATTTAGTATCTAATTATTATTACTTATATCAACAACTTCGTGAGCTAAGTCTGCATCATCTCCCTTTCTGTGAAATTGCAGGTCTCAGACCTACTTTTTCACTCATATTTCTGGGAGGGGGGATTTGTAATAAAATAAAAAAATTTTGCGCCATTTTTTTTTGTTCTCTCTTAGCTTCAATTCTAAATTTGTGGAACATATTTCAATCTTAGTTTCGTAACTTGTAACAGCTAAAATTCTTTTTCTTACTTTAGTTATTAATAAATTATTTCTTGCTTCTCAAAAAGGCGGGAGGTATTTCGTAAGCTTTTTACTTTCTGGAATATTCATGGGATTTTAATTTTATTTTTTATTTTTAACATCGCGTGACAGGTGTTACTACGCGTTGCTAAAGGGCTTGTTCTTCCGAGGAAAAATATAGTTCTTGCCAAGGACCGCCTGCTACGACCAATTAGAATTGATCATTTTTGTTCGTTTGAGGCTCGAGTTCATCCTAATTGGTTTTTTAAAATGATTGACGCGGAGTAGGAGGGCGCTAGTTTGTCGTGAAAATGTGGATTTCTCATTTGGTTTTCTCAGAGCGCAGAATGCTATTGACTTTTTAAATATTAGGATGCTGTTTCTTTTTCCCCGAAAAATTCTAATATCTTGGAATGCAGCTTAATCACGAAGTTTTGGAATATTTGATGATCAGGCCAAGGTGAATGTGGGGAAGAACTTACGTAGTTTATGAGTTAATAAATAAAAGAATTGAAAGACTCATGGATTTTGTTTTTATAATGGGGAAATACCCCAATGCAACTCTTCCAATGCTTGCCAACTGCCGGAGCGACTACTCTGCTCGTGCTGCTGCTGATTCTTAGAAGTAACATTCTTAGGAGTTTACGGAACATAGCCTTCGTCGAATTATTATTACATATATATATATATATATATATATATATATATATATTTTAAGGGAATTATCAGGGGAAAAACAGTTGATGAATCGCCTAAAAATGCCTTTGCAATATCCCGCGATTTACGGAATGAAAACATTGCTAAAATAAGTCTGTCTACCGTATCAAGATGCCGTCATGATGCAGAACTTTAAGTAAGAGTCGGTGTTAAAAAAGTTTCAGAGGTAAAAAAAAAATACCAATGTACCTGACTGGCGTTTTCCAAGGAACACAAAGTCTGGTCAAGTGAAAACTGGGCAAAAGTTCTATTTTTCCATCAATCGAATTTCAGATTTTTTGGGAATCATGGCAGACACTACGTGCGATCATCTGACAACAAAAGATATGATTCGACATATGTTTTCCTATAATGAAGCATGACGGAGAACACGTTATAATGTGGGGAGTATTTTCTTCAAAAAGTGCTGGTCCGTTATTTGAAATCCGCGGCAAGATGAATGATGCAATGTATAAGGATGTCTTGTAAGAATATTTGCTGTCTTATTAGAGGAAAAATTGTGATCACAACTATTTTTTTGACAGGTTAACTTCCACATTTGCAGCCAACCTTGTAGCATCGCCAGTTTTTCGCTCCCGATGTTTGCTTAATTTCTACAGGAATGGGGTAAGCACGACTTAATGAATTTATGCAAGCTCGACAAGTAATGCCATTTGCAGAAAAAAAATCCGCTTTTAAATCGGCCAGCCCAAACGCCCGATATTATTTCAATAGAAAATCTATGGAAATAAAATGGCAAACGTATCCAGAACTTTAAATATTTCATCTCAGACGAAGATTCCAAAAAATTGCAAGAAGTGTGGTAAAAACGTACCAAATAGGTTCTTCAATCGTTGATTGTATCAATGTCACGTTGCTGCACCGCAGTACTTATTAGTAAAGGTATGGTGATAAAATACTAATTGTAAATATTGTTTATCACAGTTATTTTCTATTACAATACCATATTTTTCTAAACTTGCGAAGGTGCCCGGAAACTTTTGAGCACATCTGTTTTCCATTGCACTTAATTTTGTCAGTTACATTTATTGACAATTATATGTTATTAAATAAATAAATTCCTAACTATTATGCCAGTAAAATGTAAAGTATCACTTTGAGATTCCTCTTCATATGGGTATACTTACAAATTAACTAGAAAAAATTTGCTGGCCGGAAACTTTTAACCGCCACTGAATTTGCCGTTTAAAAACAATTTATGGAATATCAGTCTTATGTCATAAATAAAAAATTCCGAGGAAATTCTTAGTTATTTGGCTGAATTTACATTTCCAAAATTGAAATGCGCCAAAACATAAAATAACGTTTTTGCTTAATAAAAATGCAAAAAAGATAGTGGTATTTTCATATATTTATCTTATGAAATAATACTTTGCGAATCCAAACAAAGTATGGCTTTTGCTAGTCTTATTAAACGGTGGAATTTTATTAAGGTATTCTAGAAGTGTTGGAAAGTGTTTCATAATCAGGTCTCCAGCGGGGGTATACAAGGTAGCTTCCATGAACCTCCCAATTTAGTCCCCCCCTTCCCATGAGAATGATCATAATTTTCATTAAGAGATATCAAATGGTTAAAATTAGCCAAAAATTATTAAAATTCCTATATTTTCAAGCATTTAGGGAGGAAGAGGGTCTTCCTTCTTCCCATAGCCCCTCTACCCCAAACATGCAAAAAACAAACTACATCTTTAGAAAACTAATGATTAAAAGTTTATTACAAAACTTAGTATTCTATTGATTTCAAAAGAAATTTGTCATAAACATTTCCCTTATAACGTGGCACGTTAAAGCCGTCAATTATGACCAATTTGGGACATTTTCTTTTAGTTAGTTTAGTTTTCTTTTAGTTAACGTAATGTTAGATAAGCAAAGTATAAGATTGCAAAAAAATATCCGTGTCAATTAATCTATTATTTTTTCTGCTATTAACCGATTAGTATTTTTCGTAGAAGTTGTAACCATCTTTTTGTGATACTCATATACAAATGTGAACTGTACCAGGTACGAAATTTATGCATACGTACAATATTCGTGAAGTTTCATCAGCCACTTCAACATTATTCGCAAATAATTTCTATAGATAGATAGAAGACCCTCCCCCCCCTCCCCAGAACTTGCAAAGAGGCCCTTGATAGCGTAATTCAGCCGTTAAACATAACCGATGCTTGATTTTTCATTATTATTATTATTATTTTATTATTACCTCTTAAGGCATAATTTGCCATAAAATTTACTATATCTGATCTAAACAATACACTACTTATTATAATTTTAAAGGAGCATTAAATGAAAAAGCCATTAAAAATGTAGATCACTCATTGTTCTCAACTGTCCCAAATCTTCGTAAAATGTATAATTTACTGCGTGTTCTTTCTTTTTATTTGATCAACAGTCATACTTAGAACCGCATGTCCACGTCAATTACAGCATGAGTCATCAAAATAAAGTGAAAATTACGGTATAACCTTATACATTAACACTTTAAGCAAATCTCATTATGATAGGCACATAATGCGAACCTTTCTTTTTAAGCCTAAAGCTATTTTCTGATACGGACCAGAATTATTAATGACCGAGCATTAATGTTCATGCCTAAATAACTTCACTTTAAATTGTGTTTTCAAACGTTCTTTTTTAAACTTGCCAATATAGTTTAAAAAGCAGGCGGTAGCTGAGCAAAATTCAGGGATGGGCAAAATTTTCAAACAGATGTACTTGTAGTTCGCAATCTATGAAATTCCAATGAAAAGTCAGTTGAACCTTAGAAAAATGTCCTTAAACCTGTTTTTTCTAAAATGAAGAATATAAATATGAAATAGGCTAAATGATGAATTGTTTGTCCGGAAATCTCGTGTACGACAATTCTTAAATCTATCAACATAACAAAGTAACTTTTAATAAAACTAAGGGAGTTCTTCCCAACTCTGAGCTACGCACGCGAATTCCCGTGCAGACCCCACAGCCTCTAAAAATTTGCCACTTTGCTCTATTCTTAAAATATTACCAAATTACAGAAGATTGAGTGAGGATATTACGACCAGTGGCATTGCTCTGTAATCCGATTTTTGTTTATTTCTCATTGACTAGGGGGGTTTTTAGCTTCCTAAGGCCGTGTCCACCGCTGTCGTAACAGCTGATTTTTTTTTAATTAATTAATTAAAATTTTAGTGAAAATAAGTTTGCATACAATGATTAAATAAAAAATGTTGCTAATTCATGCTTTTTTATAATAAAGTTTTCTTTTAGACGCTAGAAGAAAATCAAATGAAATGATTTTTACGATTGTTTTAATTTTTTCTTTCTTTTTTACCTTCTACTTACAAGAAAAAAGCATTGCATTCGAAAAAAATTTCAACGGATTTATAAGTTTTGGTCCCGAGACGATTTGAAAGTTTTTGGAAAATGTCTATTCGTGAGTTTGTATTAAAACCTTACATCGGATCGGGTTAAGCATTTTTACCAACATCGGACACAATCTGCGCTTCGGGTCCGGTTGTTACAATATTTTTGCAACTCCGGTAAACCCGAGACAGGTTCGTCTCGGATTTTTTACTTTTACTTTTTTGCGGCGGGACGAGTTCAGATCATGTTGACTTTCATTGGTTTTAGTTCAGATTTGACTTTTTGATCGGGTTCTCGTTAACACGATTTTTCAAAAAAATATCCAAAATATTTTATTGCGTTAAAAATCTATGTACAATAATATCTCCATAATGGACTCTCCCAAACAGTGGGCATCTCTATTTGGTAAACATTTACTAAATTTCTAACCCTTATGCAATATTTGTTCGCTTACACCTCTAAAAGTGGGTGAAAATCTCCCAATTTACACACACGTTTGTATACATAAACTACATCAAATACGAGACACGTTTTTGTGTGAATCAAAAATGAAATGTTGAAATATTTTTCACTCGTAATTGCGCTGTAAAGAAAGAATAATCTATGATACCATTTTAAATATGTATTTATTTTAATCTAAAACATGATTATGCTCAAATGTTTTGTCAAAATTATAACAATCCAAAACTAGTCGTTGGGGCCATCGTAATACTTACACATCATGGATATGCATATGAAAATAAAACATGTGAAAATTATTTATTCAATGCATAGCAATTCCAAAACAAAATTTAAATATTGTTAATATACATAGTAATGCTCTATTAAAGAATTGCTGATGTACCAATTTCGACAAATTATATAAAACGCCAAACTACTCAAGTAGTACCGAACTGCGAAAAGAAATATCCTTATAACTCTAAAAATAATAATATTATTAACTAACAGTTTACTGCGTTGTATTAAGCGTCTCATTTTCAATTAAAATATACCTCTGAATCGAAACTTGAATGAAATACAGGGTCATGAAAAATCGAAGAATGTGGAAAATAGGATTACAAATATCTCGGCAACTAATAATCTGATCGACTTTGTTTTTTATGCAAAATTTGTATCATTTTATTTCCTTTTACGTCCATTCCTTAAAATAAAAAAAAAATCGAAAATTTTTATGTACCTTTTATCAGAACGAATTTTTCGAGAGTCCGAAAAAAATAGTTCCGGATAATCGAGGTTACTGATAATAAATAGGCTTCGTCCCATTCTTACATACTAAGTACATACAAAATTTCAAGTCATTATCTCAATTTGTTCGGGAGGTAGAGCGTTTACAGACACACAGACAGACAGACGGACGGCAATTTTTTTTTTCTAAAAATATGTTTTTCGGAATCTCCACTATCTGAAACGTGTAAATCCGTCAAAAAATTTTCTTCGATTTTCAAAACGATTGCAAGACTTACCCTATACTACGTATGATGAGTAAGTAAAACATAAATATGACATGCAAAGGTTATTCTAGGATGAAGTTGACCCGCAGAAAAAAAAATAATCATTTCGACTCGAAAAAAAGAAAATAATGAAGAACCCGGCCCGATACAAGACTCTTTTCAGATGTGTTCGCTACTCAAAGGTTTTACTCCATTTGAATATTAAAGAATGTAGATTTATCCATTTTTTCATACAAGAGATAAAATTGATATATTAGAGATATAATTATCAAATTACTAATCGTAATTGCATTAAAGTATGATTTACTTTCCTTTCCTTTTTCTACGGGTCAAGTCGTAGAACTAGCTGTATCGATAAATATTGTGGATGCTCTTACTCGCATACTACTAGATGGTATTTAAAAAATTCCCCATAATCATTAAGATCTAGGCATAAATTAATACTGGTTAGGACTTGGTGTAGATCGCCTAAGAGGTGGTACTGCTATGCTGTGTTTTACACCATTTCTGCGAGGCTGCATCACAAATAATATTAAAGGAACTTCATCAAAGTTCATATTCTGTTAGACTTTGACAAAAATATATGCATATTTAATTTTAACTTTGATCAAACAATAGGAGGCACTTATATCCTGTGATTGGGGAGGGGGGGATCTCTTCCACGATCGATTTATACAGTATAAAGCGTGTTGACTTTTTACAAGGTAAACTCATCAAATTTCGACAAAAGAAAATGTTTTAATAGAAACTGCTTCATTGATTTATAATTAACCTACAAAATTAATTACAGTAAAGAATGCACCTTACATCGACTTGTCAACTATCCAACAAATGTAATTTTAACCTAACGTTAACAAAATACTATTTTTATACAGTATTACATAATTATTACAAAATATTAATTTGTATAGCTTCATTATATTCCTCTAACTAATGAAACTACTAAATGTACAATTTTTATAATTTCTATAATTACTAATTAATAATTACACTTTATTAATGAAACTATAAAATCATAGATTATGTTAATAATTAGAGATCTAATTGTTCTGGAAACATAAAACTCTTGGTATCTGTTCAAAATTTAACGCTGGGAAAAAAATCCGGTTTAAATTTAAAAAATCTGATTTAAATTTTTTAAAAAAATCCAATTTTTTTTCTTATTATTTTCTTTAAACCTGATCTTTTTTTTTTTTTTTTTTTTTTTTTAACACTTGATTTCCAAATTACTTTTTCTGTTTCTAAATACTGACTCTTTCCATATGACTGCAGGTTAATTTTTTCCGACAATTGTAATTTAAACTAAATTTTATCAATGGTAAATTTCATAGTGCGACAACCATGCATATTTTATATAAATGCTTTATAATCCCGAATATAAAAACATTTTTTTTACTTTTTCATTGTACATTCCTGTACAGTACATTTCATTTTATCAATGAATGAACTTGTTTTTTGAAAAAAGTAAAAATAAAGATTTTGCTTGGAAATTTTAAGTAAATACTTTCCAGCTACATTTTTCATGTTTTGCTCATACCTGTGAAAATGCAATCTATTCTGTACACCGTTTATTTATCTCATGGTCAGTTCACCCAAGGCTATCTTTAAGCAATTGAGATATTCCCTGCTAATGTTTCAGTCGTTCTTACTCTCCGTCTCTCTCATCTTTGGAAGTAGCAATAAGGGCAAAGACTGCATGAGATCTGCATGGGTCGAAATTTCCAGGCCCGGATCCGGCCGACCCCTTGAAAAAAATGTTGCGCTCGGTCCTATCCGTACGAGAAAAGTATGGTTCCGTCCCATTAAGTTAAAAAATTCGGCCTATAGAAAAAAATTATTACCTCGATTCGGCCCGGTATGATAACTAAAATTCGGCCCGGAAAGAAATTAAAATTTCGGCCCGAGTGAATTTCTACAAAACTTGATTTTTACGCGTGCGGAAGGGTTCTGACCAAATACTATTTTTATGTTTATATTCTTCCAAATTTTATAGAAAAGCAGCAGGTTGCAATATTTATGTTTTTAATGAATTTTTATTTGTTGCATATAAATTTTTCCGTTATCATTAATATTATTAATCCATGTTCCATATAATGAATACATAAAAATACAAAAAATGGGTATACAATAAAATTTTCAAAGACTGAACCGTACAGGAAAGATAAACAAGTTGGAAATTGCACGTTAACGTAGCAAATGAGGTGCGTTCGTACAATAACGAAGTTTTAAAAATATTCAGATCTTGCTGATATAGTACAGCGTACTGTCGAAATCTTTGTGTTTCTGTAAATATGCAAGTAGTAAATTTTATTATACTTCATTAACGTATATCTTATTCATAAAATGTGAAGTAGTTGAATATAATTAAAATACGCCCCAAACAATGTGTTCCCGTATAGCATTATGTAGTGGAATACTTTTGTGTGGCCCTGTAATTTAATAATAAAAATTCTTTGCATCACAGATAGTACAGAATGCATATTTTAGTATATATTTCATAGATTCATGCCAATTCTATTCTGTTCGAATAAGTGCAACATCATTAAAATGCATTTGAAAGTTTTTTTCATTGACCGTAATGTAGTGGAATATTTTTGATTGTCCCTGTACATGATCTATGCATCCGACTTTCATAACATTTGAAATGACTCGACAAAATTACGCAATAATTATATGTTTTAAATTTCAAACTATTAAAATGCATTTGAAACTTTTTTCCCCATTGACCGTAATGTAACGGAATTCTTTTGATTGTCCCTGTAATTGATCTATGCATCCGATTTTCATAACATTTGAAATGACTCGACAAAATTACACAATAATTATATTTTGTAAATATCAAACGATTAAAATGCATTTGAAACTTTTTTCCCCATTGACCGTAATGTAACGGAATCCTTTTGATTGTCCCTGTAATTGATCTATCCATCCGATTTTCATAAAATTTGAAATGACTCGACAAAATTATGTTATAATTATATAGTTTAAATTTCAAAAGATTCGGTTGGGTAGTTTTTGCGTTGTTATATGCGGACGGACAGACAGACGGACGGACTGAGCGACAACAATAGGTGCTACGTAGTATTTACATAATTACGAACGCACCTAAAAAGCGTTATAAATAAGTCCCCTTCTCGACGATATTATATATTTTTTACTCATGTAGTATTGTGGCATGGATGAACACATTTTTCAGTTTAAAACAGGATTCTATCATAGGCAGGTTTTTTTTCATACATTGTACTATATTTTAAAAAACCGAAGGCTTATAAATGGCACTGTTTCGAAAAAGAAAAACTGCACATATAAAGGAGGCAAGGTAGTATTCGGAAGGGGTCACTTTTAGCACTCAATTATATTTTAATATGTATAGGCTACGATATATATAAAAAAAAAAGTTACATCTAAAAATGTATTTAATTCATATACTCTTAGCGATAACCACCATAATGATTTTGAATCATCTAGTACATGACTCTCTGTGCATAGTGAAGGCACTACAAAGAAAAATCTCTTTACATAACATGCTTATCTCAAGATATTTTTACTGTTTCAAAAACCTGTTTTTTTTTTTTTTTTTTTGGGGGGGGGGGGGTGAATTTCCCAGACTTACCTCCTCCCTCCTTAGTACCTTGAAAGATATTTAGTGCGTCGCGTCAGAAACATATTTTGCATTTATCGTATACGAGGTGGAACGCGTCGAAATTCGACGAAAGAAAGTCTTTAAGAAACAACTGTTTCATTGATTTATAATAAATTTACAATATTCGTTACAGTAAAAAAATACATTTTATTTTGGTCAGTCTAACACTCAAACAAATATTATTTTAAGCCAAAATTAACAAAACCAATAAAACTCAAGTATCCCAATTATTAAACGAAATAAAACCGAAACTCACCGGATTTTATACGTCGACATTTTTTAAATAGTATATGCATTTTAATTGCTTTTTTTTTTTTTTTCAATTTTAAGAGAAAATAGAGTGATTCTGTAACCACAATTACGAAATTGGTACTAAAAATTATATATATAAAAAATTATATCTTAAAAATAAATTGAGATACAGCTTTGAAACAAATTTCATTTAAAAGTACATTTTTTTTTCCTATAGGACGGTGTAAAAATTTAAAATATACGATGGTTAGAAGTGTAAAATTTGCAGTACCGAAAATTGCAAAAATGAAATTGCAAATCTTAATTTCTATTTTTTTTTTTTTTTAATCAATTTTTATAGAAAATGGAGTGGTTCTGATGCCACAATTACAAAATAGGTGCTAAAAATTATAAAAAAAATTAATATCTCAAAAATAAATTAAGATACAGCTTTCAAACGAAATGAATTTAAAAGTACATTTTTTTCCCTCTATACGACGCGACGGTATAAAAATTTTAAATGCTCGATGTTTAGAAGCGTAAAATTTGCAATACCGAAAATTGCAAAACCGAAATTGCAAGGAAAAGTGTTGCGCATTTTAATTTCTTTTGCAGTAGCGAAAATTGCAACACCGAAATTGCAAGGGAAAGCGTTGCCATTCGCAAAATAACGTATGCGTTAGGCACAGATACGTTTGGCCTTTATAATATAGATAGCATTTAAAAAGAAATGAAGGGAGTGTGTTTATTATTCAAGTTTTTTCAGGAAATTTTGGTCCGAATTAAAAGTTTAATGTTTCTAACTGTCAGAAATTAAATTGGCAATCATTTTACAGAGGTTTCTTAGTTCGACTGAATAGATTTTCATTTAAAAATATAAATTCATACGAATTCTAGATTCTTTGCTGAAAAATAACCAAAGCATGCATATTGCCGAAGAAAATGCGCCCCCTTCCCCAACACACACAATAAAAAATTGACAAACTCTTCTCTTTTAATAAGGTACCCTGGGGTGATAACGCCACGTTAAGGTTCTACCAATTTTCACGGCTCAGTTTTAGATTGTATTTTTCAAGCAAATATAGGATTTGATACAGCAACTCATTGACTATCTATATAAAAAAATAATTTCACAGATATGTATTCATAAAATGTAATGGCGTGATTTCTTGACCAATGCTATCTGGCGTTATTACCCACCTATATAGGTAATAACGCCATGCCAACAAAACTATGAAATAAGATGGGATAATTGCATGTAGATATAGATAGCCCAGTTCTAAAAATACAAACTCTACAAACTTAGAAATTGACAAATTGCATTCTAAGCTAATCGAGCATTTTCAATAAAATGCTCAATTTTTTGTGAAAGTGTAAGAAAAATAAAGGTGTGGTGTGGGGGGGGGGATGAGGCAAAATAATATCAGACCGTGAGCTACTTTTTGCTTAAAAAGGACCGTTTAAATAGAATTATTAGAAACATTTGCACAGTTTTAACTGTGTTTATTTGAATCAGCATTTAGGATGTAGCTCGGCCACTGTAGGGAATCAAACGGGGGAATAATGTCCCGTTATAGTTATTGCGCTGTACATTTTAAATTACAAATTATCTCGAGAAAATAAGCACATGGGTGTCATTTACCAGATTATTTCATGATTATGCATAATATTAGCACTTGGCGTTATTACCCCGCCTAGCGTTATTACACCAGACCACCTTATTACTTACCCATCATACGTAGTATAGGGCAAGTATTGCAATCGTTTTGAAAATCGAAAAAAATTTTTTGACGGATTTACACGTTTCAGATACTGGAGATTCCGAAAAACATATTTTTAGAAAAAAAAGAAATTGCCGTCCGTCCGTCTGTGTGTCTGTTTGTCTGTAACCGCTCTATCTCCCGAACAAATTGAGATAGAGACTTGAAACTTTGTATGTACTTAGTATGTAAGAATGGGACGAAACCTATTTAATATCAGTAACCTCGATTATCCGGAACTATTTTTTTTGGACTCTCGAAAAATTCGTTCTGATGAAAGGTATACAAAAATTTTCCATATTTTATTTTAAGGTGTGGACGTAAAAGGCAATAAAATAACACAAATTTTGCATAAAGAACGAAGTCGATCGGATTATTAGTTGCCGAGATATGTGTAACCCTGTTTTCCACATTCTTCGATTTTTCATGACTCTGTATTTCATTCAATTTTCAATTCAAAGATATATTTTAATTGGAAATGAGACGCTTAATCTGAAGCAGTAAATTGTTAGTTAATATGAGTATTATTTTCGGAGTTATAAGGATGTTTCTTTTACGCAATTCAGTAATACTTGAGTATTTTGGCGTTTTATATAATTTGTCGAAATCATCTCAACAACAATTCATTGATAGAACATTACTACGAGGGTTGCTATTTATATTTCTGGCCTAGTAATGAAAACACAAATATTTATGATCAATATTGAATTTATTGTTTTTCAAAGTATTTTCCATGAAATTCAATACACTTTTAGATCCGTTTGAACCAATTTTCGAAGCAATGTTTCCAGTCCTATGGAGGCAACTCCAAACATGCGTTTTGAGCGCAACAATCGCGTGACGAAAATCATCAACCACGTAATTTATTTCTGATGTGTGGGAATAAAAAAGTTATTGGGTGACAAATCAGGGCTCTATGGCTGATGACCCATCAATTCAATGTTTTGGCCTTTCAGAAATTCTTTTTTTGAGCCGATGTGTGAGAGTTCACCTTGTCATGGTAAAAATTTATTCGCCTACTATTCTGCTTTTTTCAAATTTCTTCGAAGACTTCTGGCAAATAAATGGTCGAGTATCATTAAGAACTTACTGTCCTGCGTTGATCTAATGCCACTGTCGCCACGTGACCGGTAATGTCGAAGAAACAAGCAACAATTTGCTTCGATGTGCATCTTCCTCGAACAACTTTTATTGAATTTGGCTCATCTTGGAAGAACCATACAGACGATTGCTATTTTGTTTCCGGCTCATGTGCCTAGATCCATAACTTGTAACATGTATAGATGTTATACACAAATTTTGATGAAACTTGAAAGTATTTGTTTAACATTTCCTTGCCCCAATCGACACAAGCTTTCTTTTGAGCGTTTTCTAGATTATGCGAGCTCCAATGCGAAGAAATATTTTTTAATACCCAGTGGCGTAGCTAAGGGGGGGCAAGGGGGGCGTCCGCCCCGGGAGCCGAGGGCTAGGGGCGCCAAATTGAGAGAAATTGTTATATATCTATATTGGGGTGGGGGCGCAAAATTTCTTGCTGGCCCCGGGCGCCAAAAAACATAGCTACGCCACTATAATACCAAATGTTCAGGAAATATCTTATTGATGCCTATCATACTAATATCCAAAGATTTCTCAATCTCACGGTATGTCACATTACGATCTTGATTTATCAGTTCAGGCACAACCGATTTTCGTAGACTTTCACGGAATGCGTCCTTGAGCGAATATGGAACACGAATGAATTCGTTGTACCAGTTTTTTTACAGTGTTCTAGGATAGTGCTTTATCGTTCTATAAAAAAATAAGTTCATGGAAGTACTCTTATCTTGACAATCCACGTCGAAAGTTATGAAAAATGACCGCACGAAAATGTTCACGAGTGAATTTCACTTTTTGCACAAGATGAATTTTTCATTTTACTGCAAAAAACACAAATCAAGCTAAAATTGCAAATTGTTCTGGGGAATTTATGGTTAAAAATATCAAATTTTCAATTGAAATCGTCAGCGGTAGCCTAATAACACTCCTTGTTGCCAAGGCCAGAAATATGAATAGCAGCGCTCGTATGCATATTAAAACTATTTAAATATGCGTTTAAATTTTATTTTGGAATTGCGATGGATTTTATAAATAGTTTATATGCCTTTATTTTCATATTTTATATTATGCATATCCATGATGGATAAGTATTACTGTGGTCCCCCAACGACTAGTTTATACTTACCTTCGTATGAAATAGGGACAGGTTGCATCAACTAGAGTTTCGAAATAAAACTGTTTAATCTGTCGAACTCTTATATTTATGTTTTATTAAAATTTTGGGGGCTTCAACAAAAAACACTTAAAAGATTTTTTATTTATTTATTTTTCGTGTGTGTGTGTGTTTACAAAAATCGTGAAGCTAAATTAATTATCCGAGAGTTACAGCTAATTTTTATATCAACGTTTGCAACGTTTTGATTAGAATAAATTTTAAAAGTTGCCTACGTAAAAGAAAACAAATCAAACTTTTGTTGCATAAGCTCCAAATTTTTATATCTTTCTTCAAATCATAGTTAGAAACGAATAAAGATTACTCATCATGCTTTTTTGGATTGCATGCAATGCTATAACAAAGCTATCAATGCTATTGACATACTAAGCTTATAGTACTTTATATGTGTTTTTTCTTAAAAAGCAACTAACTCATTTTTATAACATTTATTTATATCAGTATAAAATGTTAGTGGGTTATGTTAATTACAGGCCCCATTAAAGCCGTTTTAATATGTAGAGATTTATATTTAGTTTATACTAAATATAATTAGTTTATACTAAAATTAAAGGGAGCGATGACGAAAAACCAATTGTGCACGCCATCATAATGATTATGTTTACCTACAGAAAATTTGACAGGGTTAAAACAATTACGATTACGACGCTCGTTATAACTGTTTTAATATGTCGGTTCATCTCAATTATACTAAAATTCAAACGAAAGAAAACTTTAGCAAAAGACAAAAATTTTCGCTACTTTTTTTTTTCTATTTATACTTTTATATTATATTTATGCAAAATTTCTGTTCCAAAGAAATCCAATGCTATCCTTTTACAAGAACTTTTTCGTCTTCCCCTTTTCAGGGATGATTGTGACTCAGAGTGAAAAACCCTGAAAATTAATTAATATAAAGGGGAAAATCCTGAAAATTAATTCATATAAAGTAAAAAATCCTGAAAATTAATTCATATAAAGTGAAAAATCCTGAACATTATCGATGCAAAATATACCAATATAAATTTACCCAACTGATTCTGTAACAGCATGACAATCAAATGACATATTTCTGCTATTATTTCAAATATACAATTACAGAAAAACATAATTTGATAAACTTACATTACTTCCAGTCAAAGCTGAATGATTCATCAAATGGTGAGTATAATTTGTCTAGCTAAATATGCAAAGTTCAAATTCTACAGCCAGTAAATAAATTTATTCCAAGTACTCATGAAACAAGTACAAATTTTGTGCTAAAAATTGGATCTCTCAGTAGATTTAATGTAAATCATATATGACACTTAGTTACTTGAAAACAGTAAAAAAATAATGTCTTTATTTTAAAATGGCTATGTATTAGGAGAGGGAAGGGGAATCCAAATTCTAAATGTTTGCAGTAAAAAAAAAAAAAAAAAAAAGAAAAAAGAAAAAAAGAAAAGAAAAAAAGAAAAGAAAAAAAAAGAAATTTTACTTATTTTTAGCTTCATTCTTATAAAAGGTCATTTTTTCCCTAGGGCATTATAAATTAAATATGTGATTAGCATATCAATTCTGCACATTTTTGTAACGAGATTGAGATGGATAATACAACATCCGGATGGGAAATCCATTCCAACTCTGTATTTTTCCCGCGATCCTTTAATAAAAATCACGTATTTTCGCGTTTTTCCGTAGTTATAAACAAATAAAGACCATACATACTTTTTTGGATTTTTTGAAACTTAACACGAATTTTAAAATACTTAAAACTGTTTTAAAAACATTTTAACCCGATAATGTAGTGAAAAGCATTCGGACTTGCATGTTGAAAAAAAAAATCTGAAATTTCGATGAATAAATATTTTTCTCATAGGACAACATGGAAATCGACAATGTTTCTTGCCGACGAAGGGTTCGCGAGCTAATGCTATTCCTATGGGGAGGTTATTTTCTAATATCTGGTTTGCATTTGTATACATATATATAATATATATATGTATATATATATATAAGATCATTAATAGTAAACAACACTATATATATATATATATACAGGGTGAGTCATAAATATCGAACAATAGGCTATCTTCTTAAATATTGCCCCTAGACCCATACTTCCAATTGCAAAAATTTATTTAAAAAAAAAGGTGAAATTTTTGATAAGATAAGTTGCAACTCCATGGGAGGGGTCTATTTGAAAAATTACGAAAATTAACTTTTTATACGGCCTCCGTAGGATAAAAATCCCAATTAGGAAAATTTTCCTTATCCAGTCCTGAATAAGACACAAAAAGTTGCATCCTCATATCTTGAAAACTCGCAGAATTATAGCCGTTTGAATTATTCATCAGGTTTTAAGGGATTAGACACAAATTGAAATGCGCGCAATTCAAAAGACAATGCTACTTTAACAGTTCTAGGAAACGTGTAAAAAATCTATTTGTTGAGTTAGAATTTTGATTTTTTTTTCTTTTTTTGTGACTGTTAGCCATATAATTTGCTAAGAAAATCACATTCTAAAATTTATCCTAAAATTTATAAAAATTTCATATAGTTAGTACTGGTTTAAATGGGACAATTAAAAATCGAAAACTCGAAGTTAAACTCGAAACATTATTTATCGGATTTCAGTTTCTTTTTATTTTATTAAAGATATAAATCTCAATTTAGTTTTGTTTCAGGGTTTTGGTTTTTCAATATTAATTTTAAAACTATTAAAAATATTTATTGAAAAAATAATATAACTTTACAAAAAAATCATATTTTCAAAAGTAAATATTTTTTCAATTTTGCCCGAAACAAAACTAACGTAAAATAATTAAAAATGACATTTTTCAAGTTTGTATTTTTTTCTTTAACAATTCTTAACTTTTACTAATTTAAAGATAAGAAATAGTCTGGAAAAAAATTCATTATGCAGAAAAACGAAATGTATTGTTTTACTCCCCGTCAGTTTAAAAGAATGCTTTTCCAAGTTACAGATTAAGTCTTTTTTAGAAATTTACCTCTCAAAACTTCAAGCTTTCTATCGTCCTGGAGAGGCAGTTAAAAAATCTGCATTCTGGGCTCAGGCCGAGTCAATGCCGAGACGTTACTTTTTTCTGAATACTCGCCCATCCGGGCCTAATATATTTTTCATACCGGATGGGACTGCTTCCAATTTCCTAGGTCTGCACTGGACGAAATTTTCAATCCCGTTCTCGAACAATCCGCGTTAAAATCACTGTCTCTGACTGACCTAATAGGTGCCTGAAACATGTAAAATTTCGTTCAATCAAAATTTTTACGAAAACCATTTAGATTTTAAAATCCCTTTTATTTTACAAAAAAAAAAAAAAAAAAAAAAAAAAAAAAAAAAAAAAAGAATTTCAAAATTTATTTTTTTTTAAAGAATAGTATATTTAAGCTAAAAAATTAAACACAATAAAACCAGAAAAAAAAACTGCCTATGATGGAATTCTGTCTTAAACCGAATCTGATCTATGCCGACTGATCTATGCAAAATAAGTACAATAATACTAAGAAAAAAAAATAAACTCCATTTAACCCTCCTAGGAAGGACATTTGTGTATAACATATTTTTTCTTTCCTATGTGATTCCGTCTTAAAAGATTTTACTGTATAAAATTTTTCAGTCTCCATCGCACAGCATATGGATTAGTGACATTAAAATATAAGTGAAACATTTACATATAAACAGAGATTCATTGATAAAATAAATATATCACAGCTTTTGGCGCTTCTTTAATAATAAAAAGTATAAACATAAAAAACGAAAAGCTATAATAAGTATTTTTGTTCAGAACTCCTCCATAAGAAAGAATTTTTAACCATACAGAAGTAAAAAAACTATGTATAAATTAACGGTTCAGCTGGGATACGATTTAAACTTTTATCTAAGCCGGCCTGGTTATGATTTTAACATTTTTTCATGCCAGGCAGAATTTTTTTCCCTATGGGTTGGTTTAGGACCGGACCTAGATATTTCGATCCATGCAGACCTCTAGTGCTGACGATCAATATAATTTAAAAACAAGTTTTGATTTAAATAAATACGCCGCTTTATTGTGTCCAAATAAGAGTCGCCGTCTTAAATTGACATTTAATAATTTGTGGACGATCCCTCATTTACTTTGAAAATTAGTCAAAAACTCTTCATTTACAAACACGGTGAAGTGGCGTAAGTCACAAATTTTGGAGAATTTTGGATTTTAATACCTCTGTCAGGATTTTAGATACGGAGATGAATTTTTTTTTTTTTTAAATTTAGGAATGGATAAGGAATAACTTCCTAACTGGGAATTTTGTTCTACGGGGACCGTATAAAAATGTAATTTTCGTATTTTTTCTAATAGATCCCCCATGGAGTTGCAACTTATCTTGTCAGAAATGTAACCTCTTTTTATGAATTTTTGCAATTGGAAGTATGGGTCTAGTGGCAATATTTAAAGAGATAGCCTATTGTTTCGATATTTATAACTCACCCTGTATTTTTTTTTTTTTTTTTTTTTTTTTTTTTTTTTTTGCATTGGATAATTGAGGTGCATGCCGACATCGCTCCTTTTTAACTTTTTCGATTTTGAATGCAGATATTTTTTATAAAGTTAGTTTCACTTTCAAAACCGGTTTCGAAAATAAAAGTGAGCTTTTAAAAAATATCTGCAGCTAAAATCGAAAAAGTAAAAAAGCAGCGATGTCGGAATGCACCTCAGCTATCCAATGAAAAATAAATAAATAAATAAATATATCAAAATGCAAACTAGATATTATTAAATAACATGCCCATAGGAATAGCATTAGCTCGTGAGTGCTTCGTCGGCCAGGGACAAGACCCTTAACACATGTAGTATCATAGATATCAACATTGCAAAGGCTATATCAGGGCTAAACTATTTAAAGTTCACTCCTTACTGTTTCAAGAATTTTGAACACTATTCAGGAGTAAAAAATTAACAATTCAGGAGTTATATACATTTTTTTTTTCTTTGGAAGGCTATATTTTTTACAATTATTTTCTGAACGCTTCTTTTTCTTAACACTTGTTTTCTGAAACCTTTATAATTTTTGAATTTACCTATATAAACATAATTGAAATAAAGCTTACAATTTACTTTTATTTTTTTTAAATACAAATGACTTTTTTGTAATAAATTTACAAGAACTGAATTACATTTCTTTTGTCTTTAGAGAGCAAAAAAATTGTAATAAACATAATTGTGTGATATTATGTACCCAATTGACTAACTGTGCAATTTTTTTGTCCTATGAACAATTGAGAAAATTTGTGATTTTTTATCAACGAGCGATTTTAAATAATTAATTAATAACAAAATTTTATAATATTTTGCTACAAATTAAGTATTTGACAAATTTCATGACTTTTTTTTCCCCCAACAACCGAAATCTGTTTCTTTTTTTCTTTATGGCCGATTGACATTTTTCTAAAATGCATTAACAAAATTCAGGTTTTCCTTTTTTGCAACAGATTGATGAAGCTCCCAATTAATTTTTTTTAAGTGACAAATTGATAAAATTCGCAATATACTTCAATGACTGACTGACAAAATCAACTTTCTACTGCAATTAACTGAAAGAATTCATGATTTTCATGCTATGATTGATTCCTTAAATTTAATGATCTTTTTACAGTAACTGACAAAATTTTTTATTTTTCTCAATGATCAATCGATGAATTTTATGATGCATTTTAATGACCAACTGACAAAATCAGCGATTTTTTTACTGCAGGTGACTGCCAAAAATTATGATTCTCATCAAAGAATGATAGGCAGATTTCGTGATATATTTCAAACACAAACTGACGAAAGCAGCCATTTTCTACTGCAAATGAATGAAGATATTCATGATTATTTTGCCACAATTAAATTAAAAAATTTGTGTTTTTTTTTTTTCCAAAATTTAAGACTAAGTTTGCAATTTTACATCAGCAACCGATTAACAAAATTTGCAATTTTTTGCAATGATCCATTGATGAAATCCTCAATATGTATTTTTATTAACAGATTGATAAAATTTGCAATTTTTCTTCTGAAATACATTGATGAGAATCATGCTTAGCTTTTCAACCAATTGACAAAATTCACAGCTATTTCATGCAATTGAATGACAAGGTTTCCAATACCATGACAAACCAAAGCAACTTCCATTTTTTTTTTTTTTTTTTTTTTTTTTTTTACATTGGATTAGTGAAATTCAGGATTTCTTTTTGCGTGGATTATTGACTAAATTAGTGACTTAGAAAGGGGGGAAAATAAATTGTGAAATTCAACAAAATTCAAAAAATAATTTAACAGAAAGATCACATCAGGATTGCAGAATTGCAGGGCTTGTGGCCAAATAAAAAATAAGGTGAACAGACAGTTTGAAAAAAAAAAATGGGAATTTTTTCAAATGTATAGGCTATATAGGAGTGCTGCGAGGCTTATAAAGTAAAGAAATAAGACTAATAAAAATGTATTATCACATGGAAATTCAATATAAAAAAGATTTTATGGATTGAAAACAATTTATGTGTGCTCACAATTGAAAAAAAAGGTATTAATCAGTGTTGCGAATTTTCTATATTTAAAACCACTCTTTCACAGAATCACAAAAAATAATATTCAGACATGAAATTGCAAAAAGTTAAAAAGGAGGAAAAGCACATGAATTGGAAAATGAGAAATTTTAAATAGCACACATAATAAAACAATTAAGAAGATTATTTTATTCAGAATAAAATTGTCAATATTTTTGTTTAAATCTTGCTTCATTTTATTTTATTAATTAATTTTATTATTTGTTCATTTTAATTATTTATTTTATTATTCTATTTTTTTTTTTTTTTTTTTTTTTTTTTTTTTTTGAGGGAGCTTGGCAAGGGGGGGGGGGGGTTCAGTGTGAATCAATTTATGCAAATACTATAAGTAATTCTGAAATGAAAGTTTTTATTTTAAGTTCATACTTCTGATGCAATGTTTTACACAGCAATCTTAGCTAGTCGTTCTGTTCAAACTTTAATCTGTTTTTATTTAAAACATCAATTAACAAATATGGCAAGCTAATGTTCAATTCGCCACTCAGCTGAGGAAAAAAAAAAGTTGCATTTTTTTTTCGCAATTCTTTCATGAAATTTGCGTTTTTTCCGAGATACTTTCATGAAAATCATGTTTTTTACAATCTTTTGACAAAAATCACGTTTTATTGACGAAAATTGTGTTTTTTCTCACTATAGACAAAAATCATGTGTTTTGCAATCTTTTGAATAAAATCGCATTATTTTCAGTGAACTTTTGATGGAAATCTTTTTTCCTCGTGAACTTTTGACAAAAATTGCGTTTTTCATGATATTTTGATGAAAATCACATTTTTTTCCACAATCTTTTGACGAAAATCACCAATCCTTTAAAGATATAAAAATTCAGAAAAGCAAAAAATGATTAAAAAAAAAAAAAAAAAAAAAAAATGCAGATCCGATGCCCGATGCATTACTAAAGTGAATGATTTGATAGAGAAAAGTGACGTACATCTGTCATTGTCTGGTATACAATTCACACAAGAGAGTGAGATGAGATAATTACTGCTATATGTTTGAGAAACCCATTATAATAACTCAACTTTTTTAACATCCTACTTAACATTTTTCTTAGGAATTGAAAAATATCACCCCCTTAAAAAAAAAAAATATTTAATTAAGTGGATTTTTATATAAAAGACAGAATTTTGTAATCAATTGTTAACCTATTTCTTGATATGCAAGAAGTTTTTCACAGGTGTGTTTCCTATGACAATACAATATTTTAATATTTGCAGAATTTAATTACAAATTAATACATTAATTTTAAGGCATTTTTACTTACCCATCATACATAGTATTGGGCCAGTCTTGCAATCGTTTTGAAAATTGAAAAAAAAAAAAAAAAAAAAAAAAAAAAATTAACAGATTTACACTTTTCAAACACTGGAAATTACAAAAAAAATTTTTTGTCTGTGAGCCTGTAAATGCTCTATCTCCTGAATAAATTGAGATAGTGACTTGAAATTTGGTATGTACTTAGTATATAAGAATGGGAAAAAGCCTATTTAATATCCATAACCTTGATTTTCCTTAACTATTTTTTTCAGGCTCTTGAAATATTCCTTCTGATAACAAACATGTAAAAACTTTTAATTTTTTTTTTTTTTTTTTTTTTTTTTTTTTTTTTTTTTTTTTTTTTTAAGGAGAATTTAAAATACAATAAAAAAATTTAAATTTTGCATAAAGAATGAAGTTGATCAGATAATTAGTAGCCAAGATATTTGTAATCATATTTTCCACATTCTTCAATTTTTTATGACCCTGTATTTCATTCAAATTTCAATCCAAAGATATATATTAATTGGAAATGTGAAGCTTAATCCAAGGCAGTAAACTGCTAGTTAATATAATTATCATTTTTGGAGTTATAAGGATGCTTCTTTTATGCAATTCAGTCTTAGTTGATTATTCCAAAAGACTATCGCCAAATGTAAGATTAAATGCCAATAATGGCTTACTGTAAATGCGACATTCACTTGACATTAAATATGTTATGTGTGCTTGTTATGTAATCAAATGATTTTTAATTCAATGTTTTATTTGTAGTATTATTAATCTTTTACTAATTTATTTGTTCTTTCGTTATTTAAAATAAAAATTATGCCAATTTGTATAATTTACTAAAAGTTTGGGGATTTATATTATGTCAAAATTGATCAACAGGATAATCAAGTAGTACACACAAGTTTGTAATAGAGCATTACTATGTGTTAAAAATATTTAAATAATGTGTTAAAAATATTTAAATTTTGTTTTGGAATTGCAATGCATTTTATAGATAATTTACACGTTTTATTTTTATATTTTATAGTATGCATATGCATGATGGGTAAGTATTATAGTGGCCCCCACAGACAAGTTGCATTAGCCGCCATAGATAATAAATTGCCTAACCGTTTGACTGCTACGCGGCGCAAAAGCGCTGCGATAGTTTATCTCGAAAACCGCGGCGCAGCGCTTTTGCGCTGCGAGCATGCGCTTTTGCGCTGCAGAGTGTTTGATGCTCCGTGGGAGTGAATGTAATCTAACCTCACGCGTAATTTGTAACGAGAGTGCATTCTTATACATTTTAAAATAACTTTCTACCCTTTTTATATATTATTTTAAAAAAATAACCATGTCACGTGCTATTATTTCGGACGTTGATTCGATTCCTAGTGATTCTGAGGATGGTGAAATAACAAATACAAGTAGTGATGATAGCATTATTATAACGCATCAAAGAAAAAGATTGAGGATTGAAAGTGAGTCTTCTATAACATCTTCATCTTCAGAAACAGAAGAAACACCAACTTTTACCAATATTCCTCCGACAAAAGTGTTTTCCAAAACAACAAATGATTTTTTCGAGACTCCTGGACCTAGATGCGCGCCTACCCCTGATGCCACACCCGTAACATATTTCAATTTATTTTTTACCACATCACTGCTTGAAATCATCGTAAGGGAAACAAATCGATACGCTACCCAGTTTTTAGCCTCGCACACTGTTTCGAATAATTCTCGAGCAAAAAAGTGGACGCCAACAACAATATACGAAATAAAAGCCTTTATTGCAGTCTTACTCGAAATGGGGATTACGAGAAGGCCAACAATTGATAGTTATTGGATAAAAGGTTCCCGACATATACCATGGTTTAGGACAATGTTTTCAAGGGATAGGTTTCAACTGATTTTGAAGTTTTTTCACTTGGTTGACAATAGGTTATTATTTGAACCAGGCCATCCGAATTATGATCCATGTGGCAAGTTTGATATGCTTGTCAAACATGCAAATACTGTATTTCAGCGGCATTATATACCAAATCAACAATTATCTATCGACGAGTCGTTAGTTGGTATTCACTGTCATTCTGCCATAAAACAATACATCCCAAACAAAAAACACCATAAATGGGGGATCAAATTTTGGATGCTGTGCGACTCGATTTCTAAATATTGCTTGGGTTTTTTTTGCTACAAAGGAGCTAAAAATACAGAAGACAGAAATGTAGTAGAAAAATATGGTCTTGGATTTACGGTAGTGCAAAAATTGCTTTCAATTGGAAATTATCTGCACAAAGGCTATCATCTGTTTACAGATAATTTTTACACAAGCTTAGGCTTGGCCAAAGCCCTTTTGAAAAAAAATACATATCTGACTGGAACAATTAGACGTAACAGAAAAGAGATTCCTCCAGAAGCTAAGAAAGCAATCGTAGGAGAAGCGAAATACATGTCACATAAAAATGTATTGATGTGCTCTTTCAGGGACAAAAAGTCCAAACCAAACCCAGTCATATTGATTTCATCGAATGCGAATACTAATAGTGTAACCATCAAGAAAAAGAAAGGGAATTTTGAATACGAAAAGACGAAACCAAGTATGATTGATGACTACAACAAATACATGGGAGGTGTGGACGAGTGCGACAAAATGTTATACGCATATTTAGACGAGCGAAGAACCCTAAAATATTGGAAAAAAGTGGTATTCAACATATTTGGGAGAATGGTGCTGAACTGTTATATTTTGTATGTTTCCAACACTACCGGAAAAAAAATGACCCGGCTCAAATTCACATCGAAAATTATTAACGATATCGAAAAGGAGTGGATGAGTCATAAAAATAGCGTGTCAACACAACCATCTTCAACAATCAAAAAGTTTGCGCTTGAAAAACTACCGGGACGTAACTTACGACAATGTGCGGTGTGTAGCAACAGAAGTAGTGGGATCAAGCGATCCCGCCTTATATGCGTTTCCTGTAAGAAAGGCCTTCACGCTATTTGTGCGGCAAAACATAGTTGTAATACATAAATTTTTCATGTAAGATTCAGTGATCTTCCCCTAATCGAAATGAACTTTTACGCCCTGATAATAAGAGAAGATTAATAAAATGTAAGTTATTTTTTTTATAAATTGTAATTAAAAAAAAAATTACAATTTTATGTTTATTTTTTCTTATTCACAATCACAATTAACATTTGTTCTTTATAATACAAAAAGAATTATTAAAATTGATTGATATTTGTCTAAATAACAGTGTTTTATATGACAACATTATTTTTTCCTTTAAAGAAATCAAAATATGTACCGCAATTTTCGTGCATTCTTGCAAAAATTGCTTAGCACTAAAACGGCTAATATTCTTTGAAACTCAATTGTGTGTGCGAGTTAAAACAGCAAAAGAATTTAATTATGCACCAATAAATGCTCATTAAAACATTACAAATGGTTATGAAACTACAACAAAAAACATTTTAAAGGCTAAAAAATATAAAATAAATTGTAAATAAAGTATAATATTTAAAAATATATACTTTTATCAATGAATATATTAATTTATGATAATATGTTGAGAAATCAATTTAAAAAGATAGTTTAAGTAATGTTTCAATTTCTTTTTCATGTTTCACCATTTTAAAATAAATTGCTTGTTCTTTTATCTAACACTAGCAGCCTTCACCCGCTACGCTGGTCAGTTTTTTTTAAAGAAACTTTAAATCAAACGAAATTTTTATATCATAGTAATTTTTAGTTTTATATTGTATTTTAGACTGTATGTCATCGGAGAAAAGGCAGTCATCTAAACAGAAAGTTCAAAGTTAGTCACCAACGAATGACGTAGCGCTCAACATGTTAACAGTTTTAATCACATAAAAATTCATTCAGCGGAACCTTTATAATAAAGCCAACCTTTTGTAATTGGGTTCATCTGATTTAAAATATCTCCATAAGTATTCAATTAAACAACGTAGAATGCTATATTTCAATTGTTACAAAATTTCTGAAAAATTATCCAACTAACAATGTAAGTTCTATTAAAATCTATATAGTAGAACTTAATTTATAAGAGGCCGGAATGAAATTTCACTTTGCGTTTTATATATATTGAGATAGTTGAATATAGCTTACATAATCATGTTAACCTGATTATAGAACTCACTTCCAAATTGTAGGTTCAATAGATTTTTTTGTACGATTATTAATACAAAACCCAGAGTTTCTTTTATATATAAAGATTTCAGCTTTTTGCGCCGAAGACATCGCCAAATTAGAAAAATGCGAAGTATCTCACGAACTACTGGATTTAAAAGAATTTGCTTGGTACCATTCGATTCAGCATGGAAAAATACACTAAAATATGGTACCAATTGAATCGTCTACAAAATGGTATCAATTGCTTTGACTACAAAATCTGATCTATATAGATAAGGATTGAAAATTTCAGGTTTTTGCACCGAAGACATTGCCAAATTAGGAAAATGGGAAGTATCTCATGAATTACTGGATTTAAAAGAATTTGCTTAGTACCATTCGTTTCAGCATGGAAAAATACACTAAAATATGTTATCAGTTGAAAAATAACTAAAAAAGCCGATTTTTAAAGAATTTTTTTAAAGTTCGTTCTTTTTTTTAACCCCCCTCAGGGGTGGAATTTTCGAAAATCCCTTCTTAGCGACACTCGATGTTATAAGAAGTATTTCTCCCCCCCCCCCCCCAATTTTCAAGATTTTTGGTTCGGTAGATTTTTTTGTGCAGTGATTAATACGAAATCATGACTTTCTTTTATATATATAGATAAAAAAAGGAGGAAATGTTACATAATTGATTTTGATGTCCATACTACCTAAGTATTTATGTTTCCTTTAATTTTAGTTCATATATTTATTTTAAGACAGATTGCATTAGTCTGTTTTATGTAAAAGTTCAAAATAATAATAAAATAAAGAAAGAAGTTGAAGAGTTTTATTAAATACATAAGATTTACATGTTCCTTATAAAAAGATATACATTTTTTTTTCTATCACAGGCAAAAGGGCTTAAATAAGTCAGCTATAGAAAAATAAAATTAATCAATACATAAATAATAATTACAATAACTTCTTTATAAAGTTTCAAAACAATAAAACACAAACATCAGATCCCTAAACAAGGAGTGTATCTTATTTCACAGATAAAGAAATGCATCAGGACTATGACTTAACATAAAATTACAACATTACCTATAAATAACAGAATAAAACATCACTTTTAAATACCATAATTTAATAAAAATTAAAATAGGTTATTTTTATAACAATAACATAAGAGTCATATATGCTATAAAATGATAAATATGAATGTGATGTATTTAATCAGCAATCGATCACAGCTACACCTATAATGAGTTTGTGTTAATAACAGCGTCAGTTTAAGCTTCATATTTAACAATTTTTAAAATTTTGAAGAGTTAAAATTCATAACAAAAGCTAAGAATATTAACAATGCAATTTTGATTTCTATGCATTATATTATATGGAATAGCTATACAGATGGCACTTTTGTCTTTAACAACGGAATTTTTCAGAGAATTACAGTTCAAATTTGCAATCAGGGGAAAAAATATTATTACTCAGGTTTCTAGAGTATTTCAAATATTCTGAGAACATTTTTTATAACAATATAATGTTCATGAACTTTACGACAATGTACTTTAAACTTCAAGTTTCCATTCTTATATCCTGTCATTAATAATAAAAGTATATTTCCTTTATCTAAGGAATTTAATTAAATAATGACTAGAATTAACACACAATAAATAATCTGTTGTAAATTTTTCTTCTTCTTTACTCATCTCATTATGAAATTATGGTGCTTTTCAATTTGAGATTTCATTTAAAGTCAGTCTGTTTTGTAATAATACAAGAATGAGAAACAGCATCATTGAAATAAGAACTTACACGGGATTAAAACTTCAGTCTCACGTTAATAATTTAAGCAAAATTCATAATTTTCAAACTAAACTAACTTTTTAGAATTTTTGACCATGTAGTTGTTTAAATTCTGCAAATCAAACTAAATAATACCCTATTCAATTGCAAATATAATATGGAATGCTTTTAATAAAAATATTTTATTAATGATTCAGTAATAATTAAATTAGGCAGATTAAACAATCATAATAAATTATTAAAAACTTTAAACTACAAACAAATTATTTAAAAAGAACATTTTAAGTAACACAAAAAAATACTAGTAGTAATAAATAAACAGTTCTAGGTATTTCAAATCATACACTAAGCTAAATAATTTGCTTTTTATCTGGCAAAGCAAAAATTACACATATTTTCAACTTTAGAAATTTGCATGGCACTGTATGAAAATCCACTAAACATCTGCTTATCATAATTAAGCTGACTTGACTTGTCATTAATGTGCAACTTGACATAAAGTAGGATTTAAAAACATATCATGGAGAATTGTAAAATTGTCTTATAATCTCTTTTTAAATGCAATAATCAATTAAAATTATATAAAATTTATACTTTTATTCAAGTTTTGACTAACTTTTTTACTTGCAGTTTTTCGTAAGACTTGTTTATTATTTTTTGACATATTTTAAGATAAGTTAAGAGCTACATTAGATTTTCGTGACCGTCTTTGGATATCAAATATTTTAAAATACCTGCACAGGTCATGCAATTCCAAGAAATTATTCGTTCAAATCAGTTTTATTAATGAGGCTCTAGGACATACACACGATAATTATAGATTTTTTTTTTTTTTTTTAATGTAAGCTTTCTGCACGAAATGAAAAATTAATTTGAATTCAAGAAGCAACAAAATTTTGAAATAGAATTCTCAAAGAAAATAGTTGATGATTTCATTAAATGAATTAAATACAAGTATTTAACACAGCATTTAATTTTTATCAAATTTGGACATTTCAGAAAGATGATAAATGCATATAAAATGTTATAGAAATTATAACAATAAATCTGACTTACAATATTGGCTGGACATTTATTCATTTAAAGAATAAAAAAGGGTATTTTTTTTTTTTTTTTTTTTTTTTTTAGTGCATATTAATATAACGGAACATGAATATAAATATGAAAAACTTAAAAATTATATTGCAAGAAAGATTTCCAAAACCTATTTTGCATTTTTTAAAATTAGCCTTTTATTATTGTTGTTATTATTGATGATTACATCATGCATTTTTTAATATCTTACAAAAAAATAAAAATAAAAAACTTTCATAAAACACAAAACCTGCTTTGTGTTAAATATTTACTATTTAATTCAAAGAAAAATTTCTTTCACATTATGCATTCAAAAGTATATAAATGAACTAAAATTTTTAACATAAAGAAATTAATGTTTTCCCTCCAGAACATAAAAAAAAGAAAGGGAATAAGATAAGATAACATATAAGTTCTACATATTTGTTCTCTTCTAAATAAAATCAGTATTAGTAAATAAATGACAAAACACTGCCTTTTAAACACACACGAATAAAAATTTCTAAAGCACAATAAAATAAAGTGTGCAATTATAAAAAAGTTTAATAAATATATTAATAAATCCATAAAAAATTTCAACCATAAAAAGTGAAACATAACTGCTATAAAAGCACCAAGTCACTATTGTTAAAACCATCTTTGAGTAAAATTTCACCAAGTCAACTTTAATGTGAAGCGATATATATTATACAAAGACTACCTACATTTTTTTTTCTTTTTACAAGTAGAAAACTTCCCAGCAATATTAAACTCTTATATTACATAAATGTACATTAGATAAATTTATCATACAGCATAAACAAACACATTAAAGATTTGATACAGCATTGGGGCTAGGCAAAGGAATCTGCCACACAATTAAGTGACTTTGGTCTGATTTGGAAGCACTGCGATAGGCATGATCATTCATATCTGCACCATCACTGTCATCTTCTTCATCACCTACATAGAAATTCAAAGAGTGATTTAAACTCTTAAAGTAAAGTGGAAGAAACACTAAAAAATGCATTAAAAATTACATTATATATTACTTAGCCAATTGCTGAAAATTACAATAAAATTAACTTCAAATAATCTGAGAGAAGAAGTTAAATATAAAATTCCAACACGACTTTAACATATGCTCTGTGATGTAGTACATGAAGAAGTGAGTTTCAAAACTCGCTTTTTCCAGAAAGTTAAATATTAAGAAATTGCTAAAAACCTCTGACTGCGCCCATTGGTTTTCATTGTAAATCAAGAATTTATGGTGTCAGAAAAACACAATAAAACTGGTTCGTTTGCAGATTGTAATGTTTAATTGATGCATGCTCCCCAATAGTATAAATTAATAGAAAAAATTCGATAGTTTTTAATTCTGAATAATGCAAATTTTGAAATTTATGTCCTCATATGTATGTGTGTGTATATATATATATATACAGTGAAAGACATTTAACACAAAAACACTTAACATGAAATGATACAGCAGCCTTTATGCCCCTTCCCCTTCCCTGCAGTGGTCATCATTCATTAGGGCTCTCCCCCTTCTCTTAATGAACAAAATTCTTATTTGTCCCAAAGAACCAGATAGTGGAAACCCAGCTCAGGGCAAGAATGACAGAAATGCAAATCTCACTGTTATTTGGAGAGAATGTTGAAATACACACAAGTCTTTTTTGTTGCTTTGAAGGGTGTCTCTTTTGGCAATAATCACTTCCTTGGCAACTTTCAAATTTTATACTCTCAAAGCAAAAGTGTGGTCGACTCTAGAGAAAGACTGATGAGACAGGAATCCGGATGGAAATACCAAAGAGATTTTGGCGGGAGAAAAATCTGTTTCATGAGCTTTCGATGTCCATGCATTTCAGGTTAACACATTTAATACTGAACTTCAATTTGTTTACAAAGTTAGTTAGTTGGAGTAAAAATTGGTGAATTTTGTGTTAAAACCATTGGATTTTGAGTGAAAACCAGTGAATTATTTATTTATTTATTTGTAAAATTAGGTCAAGTTTTATGAGCACAATGGCTAAGAAACCATAACAAAAACAAATTGTTATTTTGCTTCAATATATATATATTCTTATAGTTGATCAATAGTTAATTCTCTAAGTTTTTGAGATACAATTCCACTAGCAAAAATGTTTCAAATAATGCTCTTCATCATATGAAAATTGATTTGCATCAAAATAGATAATTTAAAAAACTACAAAATTTAAATTTTTATAACATTCCTGAGTAGCTAGATAACAAAACCAAAAAACTTATTTTACCAGTAAATTAAAAAACTTTTTCCATACTTTAACAAGCAAAATAAAATAATTCCACTTTTGTAGAATCAAAACTAACTACATCAATCATTATCTTGCAATTTCCCTCCAGAACTACTAAAGCAATTGCTATTTTATTTTTTACATTTATTGATGCATTTTATATTACATTTTCAAATACTGTCTCCAGGTGAGATGTACACTGTAATTTATTACAACTGCAACAGTAACCATGAAATCTTGTATGCTCTATCCTGTCAAATAATATGCACTTTGTGTAATGCCATTAGGACACACTGTCTAATGCTACCAGTAATTTTGAGATATGCATATCACAATGCAAAATATTACATCAGTTATTCCTACAGTAATCTGTACAAATAATAAATTAGAAGAATATGAAATATTAATTTAAAAATTTTCAAATAGATTGCTAATTAGTTTATTTAAAATAAATGTTACATACTGCATGAAGGTTTTAGATAGCATTAATGAGAATTATAGTACCTATTCGAAAATCAATATAGCCTTCAGCACCAGACATAATGTACATGTATTTGGGTTTACTTGACTTTCCATCTAAATCTTCCTTTTCTTCAGATAGAGATGTGATAGAATTCATGTCACCTAGACCTAAAACATTAAACAACATAGTTACTAAAATTATTTTGTTTGCATGTTTTATAACAACTAATATATGGTTAAATAAATTTAATGATGTGAAGAATAATATATTTTATATATGCTGCATGCCACAAATCTCATAAAAATTACGCAAAACTACTCTGAGACAGCAGTAATAATAGCAATGACAGATAGTTATCTATTAGAAATAAAAACACATCTATTAAACAAATTATATTAGAATTTGAAAAATATTTTCATCTTAGATAAATAAAAACTAAACTATTGAATAAACATCTTCTTGGCAAATATCTTAAATTTATTTCAATTAAGTAACAATTTCTGAAGTTTTAAGACATATAACACTCAATGTGAAATAATCTTAATAATCTTAAAGTTCTTCTCGTTGGGAATATTTTGAAGCATTATAAAGTGCAGAAAGATATTTCAACCTATACATTTTTATACATATGAAGAGCTCAGATGATAAAGGTGGTAAGTGACACAATCATGGTTTTGTGAAAATGCCTCCTTCATCAATTAAAATCTCTATGAATATAAGGTTTTTTCCAAATGGAAAATTAACAAATGGCAGAAGACCACTGATTTTTTTTTTTTTTTTTTACCACTTTTATTAACTAGGTTCTTCATATATTTTTTATTTATTTATATTTTTTTTGTTTGTTTGTTTGTTTGTTTAATTACTACCTTGATAAATTTCTAAAATGAATTATCCAATAATTTTCTTTTATTTCGCACACATGCAGTAACATCTCAAATTTAAATTAACATCAACTTTTAGCTAAATTATGTTTCCAGCAAAATTATTCTTAGAATATAGCATTGCACCTTTTTTCAACATGACAATGATTGATATAAGATATTCTGCATGTTTAAACATAAAATTAAGTTCTCAGTAAAAAAAAAAAAGACAGTATGGAAAGGTACACAATATGCCGGCCCAATGTTGTCAATGCGGCACAATACAGCCAATAGCAAACTGTGAAGGGTGTCATTATTCCTATTAGAAACATTCAATAATATTATCTTGTTACAGCAGTAGTAACAATACACACAACTACATATTTCATGTGGTTCACAACAGCAACATAAAAACTGTCACAATGCAGTGACACAAGCAAAAATGAATTGCAAGCTAGTTTTAAAATTGATTATTAAGAAATATTTGAAAGGGTGCAACAACAACCTAGAAAGAGCATCAAAATTCCCGCTAGGGACATAAAATGTCCACCTTTCTACAAAACAAGATTAATATAGTACATCATTCGCTTTTTATTAACAAAATTATCCACACCTATATCAGAAAAAAGAAAAGTTTGTTTATTTGTAAGGGGTAATCTCTAAAACTACCGGACTGATTTTGAAAGTAATGGTACCGATGCCACTAACAAAAAAAAGATGCAGGAACAAAAAATTTTTTTTAAATATGATTTTTAAAATTTTGCTACTGAAGGGCCTTAAAAAATGAAATTTGGCATGGTAGTTACTTATTAGATATAAATGATCTGTAAGAACATTTTTGAAACAGTTCAAAATTTAAAAGCAGTGATAATTCCAAATAGAATTCTAAATGGCAATTTCTACTCAGGAATTACAGAACCAATTTCAAAAATAATGGTTTTAAAATGATGATGACAGTCCTTGCTCCAACTATATGTCAGTGCTACAAACCTGAAGGGGATGCAGTAGCAAAAACCATTCTAAAAAGTGTGATTTTAGTGTTACTGAAGCGCCTAAAAACATGAAATTTGGCTTGGTAGTTACTTACTAGACATAAATTATCTCTAAGTATATATTTTTTTATTATTTTTTGAAATTTAATAATGTCCAAAAAGAGTTCTAAAAAATATTCTAAATGATTTCTACTCAATCTCAGGAATTACTGAACCAATTTCAAAAATAATGGTGTTAAAATGACAGCAATAGTCCTTACTCCAACAAGGGCTATATACACTGGTGTGCAAAATTTAAGGACGGAGTCCCAAAATGCCAATTTTCAAAGGATTTTCAAGCGATAATTTTTACGTGAATATTCAAAAGGAAGTAATATAATTTGAATAACTACTATCCCTGCATAACAGCTAGTCCATATAACCTCTCATTCAGGTCACACATGGTCACAATAGTCACAGTCACTACGGTGAAACAAAAAAATAGGAAATTTTATACGTCTGTTTTATGAGTCTTAAATGACTACTATATGTGATTCCACTGTCAGGTCACTGCGACTGCTGCTTTGTGACGAGTCACCAGGTGACTTTACAGTGTCGTTTTACTGAGATTCTCGCGTGACTGTCATTCGGAGGCTCAATTTCAAAGTCATTGTGAATGTTGCATTATGATAAATCACCAAACAATGTCCCATTAAAATCACATGGTGAGTTTTCACCACTTTTCACAGTGGTTACTTCACAATAGGATCTCTGTTACCTTTTGACAAAGTCTTATGACAGAAAGTCACCATGTGACTTTAATGTGTCATTATTTGGTTATTTATAATAATGCAACATTCACAATGACTTTGAAATTGAGACACCAAATGGCAGTCACACGAGAGTCTCAATAAAACGACAGTGTAAAGTCACCTGGTGACTCATCACAAAGCAGCAGTCGCAGTGACCTGACAGTGGAGTCACATATAGTAATCATTTGAGACTCATAAAAGAGATGCATGGAATTTCCTATTTTTTGTTTCGCCGTAGTGACTGACTCTTGTGACCTGAATGAGATGTTATATGGACTAGCTGTAATGCAGAGATAGTAATTATTCGAATTATATTACTTCCTGTTGAATATTTGTGTAAAAATTATCGCTTGAAAATTCCTTCATCCTTAAATTTTGCACACCAGTGTCTATGTCAGTGCCACAACCTTAAAGAGAATGCTAAAAGCATTCTAAAAACACTCTAAATTGCAATTTCTATGCAATTTCATGAAGTATTAAATTGATTTTGAAAGTAATGGTTCGATATTGATGGTTACAGTCCTTGCTCTAACAAGGGTTCTAATTTATGTTAGTATTACTATTACTAGGGGTTGCAGAGAGAAAAAACTTTCGAAATTGCAGGTTTTTTTGTTACAAAAGAACCTACAGACAGGAAATTTGGCATGGAAGTTATTTAAGACATAAATGATCTTTTAGAACATTGCTTATAAAAATCAAAATCTAAAAAAGGGGAAATGTGTGATAAGTGTTCTGAAAAATGTTTTAAATTACAATTTCCATGCAATCTCTGGAAGTACCAAACTGATTGCAAAAATAATGGTGTGTAAATAATGGTAACAGTACTTGCTCCAAGCTAGACTGTATTTTTTTTTTTAATTGCCAGTAACATAAAGCAGATGTAGAATAAAAAAAAAAAAAAAAAAAAAAAAAAAAAAAACTTAAATATGAATGCAATAAAAAAGTAAATTTTGTGTTATTATTGGGTCCAGATTTGGAAAATTTGGCATGGTAGTTAATTATTAGATATAAATTGTCATTAAAAACATTAAAAAAAATCAAAATTTAAAAGAAATGAAAATGCACAGAAAAACATTCTAAATTGTGATTTCTATGCAATCTCATGAACTACTATATTAATTTTAAAAGTAATGGTTGAAAATTGATGGTGATAGCCTTCTTCTCCATTTTAATCTATTTTATGTCAGTGTCATAATCAATTCAAAAAATGTTATAACTAGTGATTTTTGTGGTACAATTGGGCTTGAAATTTGGGCTAAGAACATTCTAAATTGAGATTGCTAAGCAATCTCAGTTAATAATCAAACCAACATTAAAAGTAATGGTGGCAAATTGATGGTAACAGTCCGTGGTACAATATAAGCTATGTTTCATGTTGTTGTCATTATAACCCCCTTGTTGCCACATGCAGGTTGCAAGAGCACAAAATGTTCTAAAATGCATTATTTTATACAAGTGTTTTATCTAACATTTTGAAATTTGGCATGGTAATTACTTTAAAATTGTAAATGCTTTCTAAGCACAGTGAAAAGAAAATTCCAAATTTAAAAGTATGAAATGAGCAAAAAGCATTCTAAAAATGTTCTACATTAGGATTTTTTGCAATCTTATGAAATACCAAACCAA
Source organism: Maratus speculifer (assembly GCA_964019185.1). Lineage (NCBI taxonomy): Eukaryota > Metazoa > Arthropoda > Arachnida > Araneae > Salticidae > Maratus > Maratus speculifer. The sequence continues at coordinate 171,744,108 of OZ025296.1, read as the reverse complement.
TAAAAAAAAAAAAAAAAAAAAAAAAAAATACTGGTTGCAAATTAGTGGAGATAGAACCTGTTCAAACATAAGCTATATTTTCTGGTGGTGCTACTAGCATCAGTATTATAAGTATTTGAAAGACAATCATTCTTATTCCAAATCTGGGTTATCACATTGAAAAATGAGCAGATAAAGAATATGTAAATATATTTGAAATATTATTTCTCATAAATTAAAAACTTTAAGCTGATTGTAAGGATTCATAAAATAATAAATAAAAATAAAATTAAAGCTGAAAATCTGTTAGTGATAATTTATAAGAAAATACAACTGTCGCCTATTTTAACAGTAAAGAAGTTTAAACACACCAAGACTGAAATCATTAATGATAAAAATAAAGTCAAGATATTGACATTTTGTATGTCACTTCGTTTCACATCTCTTTAAATTGATTCTAACTTCTCAGATAAATTTAAAAACATGATCAACTAAATCCATAATTTAAATGTACAATGCACTTCAAATAGTAGTTGACATTTAGACTTAATTGCAGATTAATCTTTTATGTTACAATACACATGCTGTTTTAAATTAAATCTATTTCAATCAAAGTTATTAAGAAAAAAAAAAAATCAACAGTTCAGAGAAGATACAGAACTGAATCCTATTTCTAAAAGAAACAGAAAACATTAATTCGTCATCAAAATGTTAAATCCCATGATATCAAAGATGATATTACACAGATTTTTTTTTTATTTATTATAACTAAATGCATATGTAACAGGATTATCCCTTTATTTATTTACATTAATCCAAAAAGATACAAAATTAAATATATAAATATGAAATGCTTATAAAAAAGAAACACATTTTTTCAGTTGTTTAATTGTTAAACATTTTACAAATAATTTTACTATATACATTTTTTTACTGAACAAGTATTTAACAGGTTTTTACTTCATGAACTTTTAAAAAACTATATTAATATCAGAGATTATAAAATTAAACACATTAATATTAAATGCTTTTAACATTCCCAATATTATTATTATTTTTAATTAAGTCATTATAAATGCTTTTAAATTTCAATTAAAAAATTAATACTTTTGTTTTGTTTTAAATTAATCCATTGTATTCTAATTTTATGGAATTTCACAAGTATTTATTCTCACATGGATTATTACTTTTTTGTTTAAATAAATAAAATGCTATAACTGATGTCTGGTGCAAATTACATTTTCATCTCTTATATAAAAAATAAAACATCAAATTTATATACAGAAATATATAGATCTAAATAAATAAATAAGAAATTCAACAAAAAATTTATGAAATTAAACTTTTGTAGGTAGTACATTTACAAAATTTTATGGTACATTTGGTACATTTACAAAATTTTATTACAAGGTACATTTTATGAAGAACTTATGAATTTCTTTGTAACATTTTATGGGAAAATTTATATATATATAGATAAAAACAGTTCAGTTTTATAAGTATTAAAATTTTTAAAAAGTACTGAGACTAACAAAATTAAAATAAAATCATAATTCATAGAACACTGTTTTACACTGTGTAATTACAATGAACTAAAAAGTATTCCCATAAAAATAAATCCTCACAAACCAGTGATCATAAAGTAAATTTATCATTCATTTTCAAATAAACATAAATTGAAATTTTAAGATAAGAAATAAAATGTGAGTCAAAATAAAGTTTGATCAAAACTGAAAAATAACAAACTAAAAGAACCAAAAGAAAAATAAACTACAGCATTCCACCAGACCTTTCGAAAAATAGGTACTTTGTAAGGCTTTGCTTTCCATCATACCTGGAACAGCAACAAAAAACTTTACTGCATCTTTGTGACCATGGAATGAGAGCTGAGCCTCGGACATTGAACAATATGGAACAAAGCTACCAGGAGTAACATTTTCTTTGCCATCGACATATACCTGTATAACATCTCCTGGTAAAAGATCATCACCTGATTTCTTTTTAAAACCATCTATTTAGGATAAAAAGGATAAATTAGCATACAGTAAGATTTACATTATTATGATGTTATTCATGCATATTGTTAAAAATATGTTGGAAATTTTACATGAAATGTAGAAAATGAGGTGTGTTTAAGTATAATTAGCTATCATACATAGATTGCCATGTATAAAATTCTTTGTGTGAACCTGTATATCATTTTACTTATATTCTACAAACATATTTTCGTATACTACACATATTTCAACATAAAAGAATGCACAACTCATTTATAAATCACCTTTAAGCTGTTTTCATTCCTACACAATAACCCTCACTTTTTTTTATAGTTCTTTTATAGAAGTGATTCCATCATCGAGAACATGCTCAACAGAGCAAATTAGTTACTATATTTATGCCCTTTCAGTTTTTTTTTTTTTTTTTTTTTTTTTTTTTTTTTCCCTTCTTCTTATCTTGTTTTGTGAAAGTAAGGCTGTGTACGAAAAATAAAAATAATACATGCAGATTTCTAAAAAATAAGTTTCTTATTAAATTTCCAAAATTTTTCCAAACAAAAGTTCAAAATAGAAACACAATTAGAATAATCGTATAAAAAAGTTTTCATGATATCTCATCACTTTTTTCATAAAGTCTGTTTTAGCATTTTTGTGCAATTGTTTCAATTAATGTTTTATAGATGAGACTTGTATTACTATTTTCCTTTGCAATATACCACATGAAGAAACTTTTATAGATAAAAGCTATAAAAGTGATTGTGTGCTTGTGTGATTGGCAGTTACCATTCAATCGTCAGTCTAGCACTAACCGCGATGTAATGAGGTTGTATGCTCTGAATAAATGTATGTTAGTATTTCCTAACTGCCTACCGGGATGAGTTCCTACATCACTATTAACGTACTAAAATACTACATAGAGATAGGTCTTAAACACAATTTAATTAATATTTAATAGGTTTTTTTAAAAAAAGCAATGGAAACATACAAATATATTAAGGTAAATTAAAGAAAATAAAGAAGGAACAAAGAAAAATGTCTTGTAAAGTTTGAGCAAAAATATATAGGCAATTTCTGGAAAGAAAAAAAACATTGCAATACAAAAATTTTTAACAAATATACATCCATATTTTGATGTTGATTTGTAGTATTATCTAATGGTTTTATATATATATATATATATATATATATATATATATATATATATATACTCAGGCAATTTTAAAACTAGAGCTAGGATTTGTAATAAGATCTAATTTGTTCCATGCCCCATCAGTACATACATAAGTACAGCATCATGTACTCTTCCATCTTTCATTACTGTAATTGGGTAAAAATATATTCCCTGAAAACAGTTTGAAATTAAATAACAGATGACAGTGCATTTCTAAAGATAATGCAATTCAATATTAGATATTATGGGCTAATACATATTTTCTTAAAAGTATTTATTCTAGGTATTTTACTATACTCTACATCACTTAAAATTACACAGACAAATTAGTTTGAAAAGAAAAACTTTTCTAAAAAGTGGTAATTTTGTTAACACTTTAATCAATTATAAATGGCAGATTTTAAGGTAAACTTACTTTCATGAAGAGGAACTGACAATATCACACCATTACCAGTGCCTATCCATAAGCGACTGCATGAAATGGCTAATGCTGTTATGCGCACAAATGAAAATCCTAATTTACCCGTACCTGCAATGAATTTAATGAAAGAATTAGCAAATAACTTCAAGAAAAGCCAGAATATTCATAAAAAGATACATAAAGGAAATAAATATTATACAATGGTCGACAACATTGCATAAATGCAAAAACAATAAGTTTTAAAGAAAACAATAATAACAATATTACAGGGAAAATAAAAATTACATAAATTTTAACCAAGGAAGATTATTTTTCCTGAATTGTAATTATGTCTAACATAGGTTTAACAAAAACAAACAGGCCCTGGCAAAACTCAAATGGCATATTTGATAACTTTAATTTTAAACAAAAAAATGACAGCCTAGCTTTATGATAATGAAAAAAGTGAGAACATTTACATAATATTGAAAAAAAAAAAGGCGTTATAAAAATAAAATAAAATAAACATCATATCAACAAAGCAAATATTAAGTTTATAAGTGGACAAGTGGAACGTGCAATAAGCTTTGATGCTTTGATAATAGTACAAAACAGTTCCATTGTATCTTTTTTTTTCCCCCCTTGAAGAAAAGATTAACATTTTCAGTTTATGTGACTACACTAAATTGAAACAGAGTATTTCAAAATAAATATATAGAAATAAATTTAAATAAATAACATATAAAGTAAACTCTGCAGACAATTTTTGTCCATGCTAACTGAATTCCGTATTAAAAGAAGTGAACATTTGAACAGCATACCTGCCAATCTTTGAAAATGAGAAATCAAATTGTAGCACAAAAAAATTCAAATTAATCTAAAGAGCAATTGGTTAATTTTTTCTTGCCATTTTTTCACATTTGTAAAAGGAAAAAGGTTTCAATCTTTCAACTCAATATACAGTGAACTTTCATTAAGACAGCCCAGCTTAAGATGGATTTCTTGTTATTATGTATAAAAATAAAATCCCTAATTAAGATCTATAGGAAGTACATGTAACAGCAGGGATGTAGTGATGAGTTTATGCTGTATACTTTCTGGATTTTTTAAGAAACACCATATACTCTTTGTTTCTCAAATAAACTACAGTATATACATTCAGTAGTATACATACCGGGTGTCCCAAAAATGACTGGTGGATTTTAAAATTCAATAACTTGCAAACGGTGACAGCTATTTAAAAAATTTTTGCAGGAGGGTTATGTATAATGTCAGGAGTTTTTTTTACCGAAATTTTTTATTTTAGTTCGCATCTCAAACAATAGGTGGCGCTGATGGCGATTGGAGGCCAGGTCGACGCTTCACTCAGCACTAATCACCTGGCCTTCAATTGCCGTCAGCACCACCTATTGTTTGAGATGCGAACTAAAATAAAAAATTATGGTAAAAAAACTCCTGACATTATACATAACCCTCCTGCAAATTTTTTTTAAATAGCTGTCACCATCTGCAAGTTATTGAATTTTAAAATCCATCAGTCATTTTTGGGACACCCGGTATGTATTACAGTATATGCTCTGTCTTGAGCATATACCCTCTGCTTTGAGCGTATATCCTCTGTTTTTTATACGACAACACCACTGTGTAACAGACATCATTTAATGCATACAGTTTAATAGTTCATTCGTTAAAACAGACAAATATTTGCCAGGACAACAAATTGGAAGTACGAAAAAACCCTGATGTTTTACAATCACTAAAAGTTATTCTATAAAATATAAAGCCAATTTTAAGTCATTGATAATCATACAATTCTTTGAAAAGTATATCAGGGAGTTAGCGAGGCATTTTTATAAAGAAAAAAGACAAGTTCAGATATTTAAATAACTGCTTGGCTCATCTTACATAAATACCTAAACTAAAATCCATAAAATTTCTTTTTTACCACCTTTTCTTTCATGCACTATAATTTTGCACCTTCAAGTGACAAAATCAGTATGCTTCAATATAAACTAAAATTTCATCCCCCCCCCCCCCATTTTGAAAATGTTTACATACGTTGTTTTTTGTTGTTGCTGTTTTAGTATTTTTTAGTACAGAAGCACAAAATATTTTGAGAAAACAAATATTTAATCATATTAGAGTGCATATGTACATAAGTATTTTTTTACTGTAACATAAAACATCAGATTTATGTATTCCTGCTATAATAGACTCTTGTTAATGCGGACAAAAAATGCTTGCCTATGACAAATCCGTCTTAATGGAAGTTCACTGCAGTAATTTTTTTTCCTCTAAAAATTCTTAAATAATTTTTAGAGTTCTTTTCATTTCTGTTAAGCAGTGTAGGTAAATGTTAGGCATTGTTTTTGTTTACAAAAATTTCAATCATCTTTTTTTAAGAAAAAATTTATCAACAAATAGCTATTTCAAAAACGTAATCTTAAATTGCAATAATCTCATTAATAAATCCATTAAAACTAATATTTATCAATGTATACATCGTAGCCTTCTAATATCACTAAATAGAAAATAGTAATCTACCAAAAAAAATATTTTCTCAATTATTTTAATATTGGTTATTTACTCTTGAAATCATTTTATTTGGCCTTTATTTTAAATATAAATTATTTTAACATAATCTTTCAGCATTTTAAACAATTACTTTGCTAGTTATGCAATTTAAAAAAATGACTCGGTTTCAGCATTTTTAAATAGAGCCGGCTCAATATCTCAAGATAACGTATAGCCATTTTTTTTTATGTTTCTTCCCCGGCATAACATGAGTCATCATAAATGAAAAATTTCCAGAACCTTCGACAACCTTTGATCGTGCAAATTTCGCACCATAAATCGGAGTTGCTGTTTAGTGTATGAGTCATGCTCAGCTATGAAAGATCTAGAACGTTCAAGACGCTTAAATTGGCGGCAAAAATAAGACTCTCTGATTGGCTGTGAGCCTGCATCTCCGGAGGAAACCGAAAAATTCGCAGGGAGTTAGAGATTTACCGTAACACTCGTTGGAGAAGGACGTGAGAGTGGGAGCTGGCCTTCGGGCCCAGCAAACTGGCTGTGTGTCGTTGTAACGAATGGATGGCATTTTTTTCGCTGCATATAATTTTGGAGGATTTCTACTCGACACATATAAATTCTTTTGATATTACAGCTGCTCTTGCAAAAATTTAGTTACCTCCAGCCCCAGTTTTTAGGATAGGAATTCATAGGCAGCATAATCCTGAAAGTTCTACGGGAACTTCGATGATGCCAGAACTACAGTTATTGTGATTGATTTTACACCTGCTCTAGCCATTCTACGACATTACCTGCTCCTCCGGTTTATCACCTGTTCTTGCGATTGATTCCTCCCATCAGCAACAACTTTATGGGAGTCCATCTTGTATCATCAAACCGCAGTTTTATCCTGGAGAACTTTACAGCGAATTAAAACCTTTGAATTGACATCATCATTCTGTCATCGAACAGCTGTCCTGGAGATCCTTGCAGCGAGATGAAATTATCGAATTAAGATCATTAAGAACTTTCAATAAGACCGAGCTATCTCAATAAAATCGGTGCACAAAAGGATTACATCGATAATTTGTAGATTACAATTATTTCCTATTCATACTTTGTAATGGAACGAGTGGCCACATCGTACCTCTTTTAATCTGATAAGTCAAAATAAAAATAGTGTTTATCAAGATATACTAATCTGCATTATTTTTACCAACTCTGGGTGAGTCCATTCCAAGACATTCGATTTCCCAGACAGAGCTTAACAATTTCGCAACATTTTTTTTTTCTTTACATTTGTAAAAGGAGTCCATTTTCACTTTTTTAGCCTGGTGCAACAATTTTTCACAAATTTCGTGATATTTTTCTGTGGTCATTTTATAAAAGTTATAAGTTTTTTCCCCCACAATTGTAATTCATATTTTCTGTCAAGACTCTTTGTTGAAGTTTGCACCTTTTACAGCAAACTTTTGATGAAATTTGAATTTTCTACAGCATTCTTTTAATGATTTTTGAGTTTTTCTAGCACAATTGATTGATGACATTCATGTTTTCTTTTTGTGATTTTTCAGTGAAATCTGCGTTTCCTTACTGACCTTTCGATGAAACTTATGCTTTTTTTCCTATCTGTGAACTTTTGATGAAATTCATGTTTTCTCTCTGTGATATTTAGACAAATTTTAAGAATCTCATGTTTTTGAATGCTCCTTTGTCAAAATTTATTTTCTTCTGTGACAAGACGAGAATGGTTTTTTTCTACACGGTTATTTGCCGAAATTTACAATAGTTTATTGCAATATCTTTTTGCGACCAGTTAACAAAATTCATTATTCATTTCCACAACCTTTTGACAAATTTGCAATATTTTTCCCTCAACAATTTATCAAAATTCGTGATTTTTTTGAGCAATCCTTTGATGAAATGCACAATTTTTTCTGAACTCTTAATGAAATTAGCGATTTTACTCAGCAACTAATACAATATAATTATTATGTGCTTCTCAGATCTTTGATGAAATACCTGATATTTTTCACAATTGTTTGAAGAAATTCTCAATTTTTTCTGCAACCAATTCACAAATTAATATAGGGAAATTCCACAAAAGAAAAAAAAAAATCAGATACATGCAAGAAATTTTAAAGAATAATACTTGAAACAGAATCATAATTCTGTGGAAGAATTTGCAGGGAGAAATGTTGCACAGTATTTTTCATAATGCAGGACTTTCTTTTTCTGTGTGCAAAACATGTGATTTCGCACATGTTTTCAGGCCCTGCCCCTCAAAGAACTTAGTCTCCCTCAAGAAACTTTTGAAATGGCAACCTTGTTTTTAAGGAACGGAATTCCAGATATAAGTATTTACATAAATGTGATATAGTGTTGGTTAATAATATCCATAAAGAGAGTTTTATGTTAAAAAATTTGTTTTGCAGCCCAGATTTTTTTTTTTTTTTTTTTCCTTAAGTTATTTTTATGTCTCAATTTTCAGACTGATGGCTGATTTTTTTAAACTTTCAGAACCAAATGCTTTAAAATTTGGAACAGAATTACTTCTGAAAAACATACTGTATGGACTAAAAATCACAACTGGAAAAAATAGTGTGTTTTGTGTTATTTGCAAAAAATCTTAGTTTAAGATCTATTTTCATAGCATCACAGTTTATAGCTCTAAATAGTAGCAACTATGATTTTTTAAAGCAATTGGCAGATCTGGGATTTAAAAAAAAAATGTGTGTAAAAAAAAAATTCTTTAGCTGAATATACATTGAATTCTGTTTTGCCTTAGGTAACCAACTTAATGCTAAAATAAATAACTTTTTCATTAATCTTAGTTAAGAAGCAAGTTAATGACGATTAATTAATGTAAAAGAATAATTTACAAAGAACAAAAAATAAAATAAAATAAATAAATAAATAAACATGCAAAAACATCTGGATCATTTAACTTTACTTAATGTAAAGCAATTGCTTTCTTCTCTTTGTGTTATTCAAACAAAAAAAAAAAAAAAAAAAAAAAAAAAAAAAAAGATTTTTTTCACACATCATTTTTTTTATTTTGTGAACACCTACTTGAATTTGATCTGTGATTTGGTACAACACATTTTTATTGGAAATGTTAGAAAACAGCCATTTTAACAATTTTGAATCTATCACTTTTTAGTAGAAGAAAGTTTCCTTTCTTTTCATTATTGTAATTCCGTCCTTTAACTGGTCGTCATTGGGTCTGCTCTGATTTTTTGCACCCAGCACACTCTGTTCACAGACCTGTGGGAATCTTCCTCCAGGATTTCTTTCGCATTCGGAAACATCAAACAACTCCTTAAGGTTGGGAGGGGGGGGGGGGGGTTGTCTTTCCATCGTTTACCTCCTTCGAACCGTCACACATCACTGATGGAGCATGATTGAGCATCTTCTTTCGATTGCCGCACAGTGACTTCAAGTGGATCGCACCTTTGTCCACTGTTTCAACCTGTCAAATATCAGTGATGGAATGTGTTTATTGAAGCCGCCGGCGTCTTGTGGCTACATAACTTCAAAGAGGGTCTGAAGTCAGCACAACAACACCGTAAATACATACTAGTGGAAGCACATTCAGACCTGGCACAAAACTGAGCTGAGCAAGAAAATAATCATTTGATGTCATTGAGAAAACAATGAGAATTTCTAATTTTGAAAAATTAGCAGTCGTTAATTGTCAAATTCAACAATTACATATCACCACTTCAAAATTAAGTCTAATACACTAATTTGACACCTAGCTTCCTTTCACTTGTCCTTCACAAACAATCTTATTCATATTTTAACGTAAGTTCCACCTCCCCCTCACACATACAATTTATGCTTAATAGCTATCAATTCTTAAATAACATAAGTGCACCAAACAAACAATTCAAAATGAATTTATTCTTTAGCTTATATCTTAGTTATTTTAAAATTCAGCTATTTAAATATTTTTAATTTAATGCCAGTTCCATTTTGAATATCAACCATAAAAATATTTTTCAATTTTTATTTTCTTTTGAAAATATGATATTTAATTAGTAGAATCCCCCTACCTAAAATTTTTGAAATGTAAGGCTCAATGTCTACATCTTGAAGATGCTGATAAGTGTGAGCATGATATAGCCTTAAAGTGCTATCTAATCTAATAGACAGCCAAACCCCATCACCAATCCAAGCAAGTTGCCTTACTTGACTTTCTTTTCTGGGATGTGCATCAAATGATTTCTGAAATTTAAAAGAAAAAAAAAAAACAATATTCATTACAAAAAATACAGATATGGAAGAAAACAATTTTTATCTAAGAATCGTTAAAAAAAAAAAAAAAAATCACAACAAATTAAAGTATTTCAGACTTTGTTCAGGCCTGAGAAGAAACATAGAGACCATTCTGTTAATTCTATGTTTAATGTTCAATTTTTGTAACCAACAAATTGGTTTATCCAACAAATGTGGTTAAACCAATTATGCTTTTTAAAGAGAATTTTAATGGAGAAAGTGACCTGAATTATCCTTTTATAAAAGAAAAAAATCTTGAATAGTCATCCCATTTTAGTCATACAAGATCAAAAACTGGAGTATGAGGATATGTTGACCATATTGTTACTTAGACAGAAGTTTAAACAAAACACATAATTAAAAATAAAAAGCATGAGCAATTTGTCTTTATACAAATAATTAAAAAAAAAAAAAAACTATTCATTAGTTTGTATTTACAAGCAACAGGGTGAATATTGCTGTATGCTGAATTTAAAAGTTTGTTACAAAGGTAACAATACATTAGAATAAATAGTTCAAAGCTGGATCTTAATTTTTTGAAAATTATTTTAATATAAATCAATAGCCATGTTTAAGAATTCATTGGGATTAAATTGGAGAAATTTTGCAGAGAACAGCAGTTTTGAAACTCAAGAACAGAACACTGGAATTTTTTTCAAAATTTCATCTTTTTACATGTGCAACCTCAATTCCTCAAGCAAACAAAGCCATGCTGCACAAAATCAAAAGTTTTAGGTCAGAAACATGCAATATAGATTCCCCCCCTCCCCCTAAAACTTAGCTCCATACATCTTAGTGAAAATTGGAACATTAAATTTTATAATTTAAATACACATATTTTTTTCTTTTAATATCTAAACATCATAATTAAAAAGTTAATTTTTGTAACAGAAAATCATTATTATACTCAAATATTGATTAATTACAATTCAAAGAATGCAAGGGTCACCAGTGGCCTATAGTGCTACATATATAAGCTATGCTTTAATTAAATTTTATTTAATAATACTGTCTTCAAAAATGAATAAATATAAAATATTTTGCACTTAGTAAAATTTAAAATTAAAAGAATAATTAATAATAGAACTTGTCAATACTTAAAATAGAAACTATTAGTAATTACTCTTTCTCTGCCTTGCAATATTTCAAAACATAATCTCATACAAATAGAACATACAAAAGACCATCTAAAATATATAGTCAATAAATATTTAGAAAATATATATCATAAAAAAAAATTTCTTGTAATTCATTAACTCAAACTAATTCTTATGTTCTAAAATAGAGCACAATAGTAAAAATTTTGAAGAAGTCTAGAAGTTCTTAAAAACTTTTCTAGCTTCATACATTGAATGCATACATTTTTCTTTTTTTTTTTTTTTTTTTTTTTTTTTTTTTTTTTTTTTAATTTATTGTCTACCAGTGATAATGCATTTACAAACAATATGAAATTCAACATTTGTTTATTTTATATTTTTTATTTGTCATTTTATTTGTGTAATACTCTATGCTAATCCTAATTATCTACTTAACTGAAAAAAATTTCTAAAAATAAATATACAAATACATGATATGAAATGATAAATTATAGATTTATATTTATAAATATATATATATATATATATATTGCAGTTAGTAACTATTTTTTAATCACTATAAAATAATAAAAAATGTACAAAACTAGCTGAACAATTACAAAAAAAGTTTATAAGTACATTTGAATAATGGCTAATAGGATTTGTTTCACTATTTGAGAATCTAATTAAAATAGTAGTTCTTCATTATACATTAATCTGACAGATTTAATGAGTAACTAAAAAATAATACCTCAATTGACATAGTCTTGGGATCTAACACATGAATTGTATTCCTGTATCCACACCATACTTTGTTATTAACAGCTATCATACATCTTATTGAAAAATGAGGATGTCCAAGATCTAATATATGGTAATTGTTTATCTCCCATTGATTATCTAAAAAAAGAAAATAATTTATAGAGTAATAAAAAAACATGCAGAGATGAACTCATTAAGAGTTTGAAAATTCTAAAAATATATTTCCTTAACCAACTGGGTACTGAATAAATCATAATCAATTTTCTCAAGGGTTTAAATTAGTTTATTATTAAATGCAGACTGCTTTTTGTTAAAAAGAAGTTTCATGGAAAAATCATTTTTCATCAATTAACTTATTCCAGCAATACAATAAAATTTTATAGTAATAGTTGAAAAGTTACTAGCATAGTATTAAAATTACTTGTCATTCTCAAACCCAAAATTGCAAGTTTTATTAAAACAGTAAAGCATCAATTAGTATCTGAACCTGTCATTATCAGCACTAGATCGAATAGCAAAAATTTTATAACATAGATAGGTCTATTAAAATATGTGTTATAGCTACTTGTAATAGAAGTTTTTTGATTTACTTCCATTTATTTGAAAAATTATAAAAATCATATACTTTCTCAAATTTTAGAGCTGATGCACTATCACCAGATGTAAAAATTTATTTTGTTTTTGGTCTTTATTAAACTAACTTTAGGGGCAAGTTTTCTTGCTGTAAAGGGTAATCCAAAAGCAAAAAAAATTTAAGCCCACCCTATGCTACATGATGGATGATCAGGAGGTTGAAATGGATATTAAGCAAAAAATTACTTCAGGTTTTCTTGTGAGGGATATTGGAAAATTCCTGCAATAGACATTTTTCTTTTGTAGATTTGCATTTAGATATATTATGTGTTTCAGAAATCAAGTTATTATTCTAAAAAACTTAGACCACTTGCCTTTGGGTAAGCTAATAGCCTGACCAGTGCACCAATGCTCAGATAGATAAGTTGTGCTAAACAATAACATTATGTTATTGTTTAGCACAACTTTCGTAGAACTAAATGCCTGTTCTGTTTAACTCAAGAAAACAAAACATCTTTATTTCATTTTTTAGGCTAATTTCTTTAGAAATCCCCTGAGAAATCAGCTATTGATCATTTTTAGAAATCAATCACTAGTCTTGTATGTATGTTACATCATTCTGTTAACAAAGCAAGTAGCTCTTATAGTTTATTTATAAAAATACACACACACACACACACACACACACACAAAAAAAAAATATATATATATATATTTGAAATTTTTATAACTTTAGAAATACTGAACCAGTTCAAATCTAATTAGAAAAGCATAATGATTTTGACAATATCCTGAATGAGCTTGTAAATATAAATCCTCTGTGGGGGTCTTTCTAAGGTAACCTAACCCATATTTACGCAAGGAAATTTAAGGTTCGACGAAAACCACGGAAAACTCCGAACCCAGCACCTCCCGTCTACCAGTTTCGGAGGCAGAACCTCTTGGTCAACTATGTGAAGAAAAGCTTTTATCTGTTTTGAAATAAATCTGTTTTTTAATTATGGTGTCGATCAATCATTTCAGCATTTTAAGAATAAAAATGCTTTGCCCCTCAAAGGGTTAGAAGCTCTTGTGAAACACCGGCCAACTACATTGCGTGAATTCTGGTAATGTGTGGCGGAGGGGTGGAATAAAATTCCTCTTCCAGTTTAACAAAAAGCCCTATTATCTTATAGAAATTCCTTTTATAGTTTGATTACATGGAGACACACATGCACAAAAGAGCAAAGTTTTCATCATTATAATATATGAAATATTCAATTAATTTTAATCTAATTGGTTTGATGTATTGATCTTGCACATATTTTTACATGAGTTAGTTGATCAAATATGTAATTCTTACAATTTGTTTATAGAAACAAACATAAGTTTTTGATGGCATGCACTGAATGATTTGTATTATATTACAGCCCAATGATTATTTTTAAACTAAAATTTCAACAAATGTTTAGCATTTTTTATATAATTGCCCCAAATCTATTTAATTACATTTGGTAAGCTTAATTTTAAATTGCCTTTCTCACTTAATAGCAAATTTAGAAAGAATGAGAATTTGTTAAATTTGTAATTAAACAGCATAACATAAGTTCTGTTTTATCTTAAATCAGTGATAGTGATGATGACTGATTAACTTCATAAAATTACACAGGAATTGAATTAATGATACTTAAACTATTTTAAAACCTATAGAAAAGATTTTTTTTCTTTTTCTCAAAGATTTTGTTTTGTTATGTTATGGGCTGAATATTGTGTGAAACTTGAAAAGCTCTTATTAAAATTGCACTCAATTCAGAACATAAAATTTGCACATGAGTATAAATAAACCTCACATATCAGTACTAGTATATGCACTATAGTTTAAAAAATCCTGATCTAAAACACAAAATGCATCCAAAGAGTTAAAAGGAGTGATAGAATATTAAAGATGTTTCAAAAGTCAATGATCTTGAAAAGCCTTACCTTCTCCTCTATGAAATATGGCAACTGTACCATTGGCCAGAGCAGCTAAAACTCGTCCTCTAACATGGCTAAAAAATTTAATGTATGACATAAAAAATATTGCAGAAATGCAAAATCAGAACTGCCAATATTCTGATATTCTGATTCTTTTTTTTTTTTCCCCCTTCTCTTTTTCAAGTCAAATAGATTTTGAATCAGAAAAATTATTTAATAGCATGTTTTTTTATATGTGGTACTTCTTTGATTTAAAATATTAAGTTAAATTTCTGGCTAAAAATATATTTGACTTTGAAAAAGTGGAAGAATGGCAACAATGTCATATGAATAATTAATAAAGGCATGGAATGTCAAGTAATGCAATCTTCTTAAAATATTTGAAACTTAAAAATATTTTTTTCAAATATTTAAAAATTACAATAAAATTAATAAAATAGATTTTCTTTTTTAAGTAAAAAAAAAGAAAAGAAAGAAAGATATACAAACATTGGACATTCTGACAAAATATATGAAAGAACTATAACGATAGGTATACTTATTTCATTTGGATTTAATAGATCACAATTTTGTTACATTTTATTTAAAAGTATTCAAACGATTCTCTAAATTCATATCATCTTATCTAATTTACAATGCTATTTTGATTGCATTTAATATTTTTACATTTATCTGAAAAGTTTATTAATAAAATTCATTTAAACATAATTAAATAAGAAATAATACAGCAAATTTTCCTAAAAGAAAATAACTGAAAATTTATAGAGATCAAAATCTGAAACATACATGTTTAAAAAGTATAATAAATCTAATGAAAAATAAAATATATACAGTCGAGTCTCTCTATAACGAAACTCCATCCAGCGAATTTCTCTATTTAACGAATTTTTTATAAGAACTGTCTATATTTTCATGATTACATTAAAAATAAACTCTATATAGCGAAATAAATATCTCCATTTAACGAATTTTTTCAAAAATGTACTTTCATATGTTCAAAAATTAGGTTCAAACTCTTTGTGGAATATTTTTTTTTCCGTCAAATTCTGGTTTATATTTCTTAGCTGCATTCCTCTAGCTTATTCTTTATGTCCGAAAAAAGGCATTCTACCCCCCTCCCCCCACGAAAAAGCATCCTTTCTGCATGGTTACATTTGACTTTATTTTAAATAAGATGAGCACGCGTTCTCGGAAAAGACTGAAACATTTGCTTGCTATTGGAGTGATTTGCAGTTATTACAAAGCATCCCACACATAAAAAAATCCATTAAATTTACGGTAAAAAATGCTGGCAGCAATGTTGCCAGCAATTTTTGTCATAAAAATTGCCATAAAATTAGATGTAATAACAAAATTTACATCTAATTTTGCTGCAATTTTTATGGCAAAAACTGCTAGCAACATTGCTGCCAGCAGTTTTTGCTGTAAATTTAACGTTTTTTTTTTTTTTTTTTTTTTTTCAGAGTAAAAAATAAAACTATTTCATTGTCGTCTTGAAAATGTTCTTTGTTTATTGGTTTGGATAGTAAGGCAGAGATAAGGTGGCAATTGCAAGAAAGGTTGTCTTTTTCAGCAGGTTTTATCTAACTAAACTAACATTTATTACTTTTACAGTTTGGAGTGGATGTTTGTTGTTTGTGGTGACTTGGAGCATTTTTTGTTGTGAGAGATAATTTGAATGAAGACTTGTTACTAAATAAATGTCTTCTATGCTGTTGTGATCTTCCACTACATCTGCATAAAATCGCTTCTAGGATAAGCATAACTTTCTCTGATAAAGTAATAATTTTGAAAATAATCAATAAAACACTGGGGGAAAAAAAAAAAAAAAAAAAAAAAAAAAAGTGGTGAAAATGTTTGAGATTCTGGCAAAATTCCAGTAAATATTTCAAAAACTTAATTAAACAGCTCCAAAACAATTCTGTTTCAAAATTTAAACATTAAATGAAAATTTTTTTGCTGTTCTCTATCCAATAAATTTTTCTGCATAACGAATTTTTTGCTGAACAATGGATTTCGTTATATAGAGACTTGACTGCATTTTTTCCTTGTAAGAGAAGCAGTAACAAAGATTTGAAAGTTATCCCGACAGAATGAAAATTTTTTACACTTTTATTGCAAACAATGTTGCAAAAGTCATTGTATAATTCAAACAAATTAGGAGCGATTTGATGACACAATTACTTTTAATAGTGACAGGATAGATATTATATGTTAAAATACACCATCTATATAATCAGATTCTAATGGTTATTATATAATATATGGTCACCTTAAGGTTGCCAGTGTGGCTTCCAATTTTAATCTGAAACTTCAAACTGACATGAGAAATTTCGAAAGAGTTTTTACTCTAAATGATCATTAAATGCTTATTATTAAATAAAATAAAAATTACTATTCTTTATTTCTGATAAGAGCTTGAAATTTTTGAATGAAAATGGAAGCCAATCCTTGGTTACTGTGCATTTCCTTTTTATTACAAAATATCCTACAGTTTTGAGCTTTTTACTTCCTCTTTTTAGAATGCCAAGGTCCAAATGGACGTATCATTCAACTATTTTCAACTCTTGGTGTATTTTTCTTTGTGATCATGCAGATTAATTCTTCTCTGTGATTAAATGAGAATTGTCCTCAGTGCAGAGAAAAGGAAAATTAAGTGAATTTCTGTTGCATTGTTTATTACTTGCAGGCATGTAAAGTGTTAATTTTTTCTGTTAGTTCTTGTTTGTGAATATGATGCAGCAGCAAAACAAAACAATTTGACAATCACGGAAAACAAAGTAACAGAAAATCAAATCTATCGAAAACAGTTTTCTGAAGACTTATGGAATAGTGAGAATGACACTGAATCGGGTCTCAATCTTGTTACACGGAAGATGTGATTATCAAAAGAGAAAGCAGAATGCTGAAAAAGCTCTTTACTATGATAAAATATGCCATATCACAGAATGTCCTTATATCATAGATATCTTAAAAGATAATTATTTGAAAAATGCTCCTGAACAAGGTAAACCGATTTTAGTACTAGCAACGAGTATTTACAACAGTTTAGCTTATGACAATGACAGTTCGTGGATTATATTTAAAGGAGTACACAATCACAATATAAAAAATACAAAAATATAATTTGTAGGAAGGACATAACAAAGACTAAAATATATTTGCACTATATTGAATTTAGATTGAATCGTTTTTCTCTGGGTAAAATTTTAATGTTCCGAGAAACACAACATGGATTTCAGAGGGAGAAGAGTTTTCAAGAGGGAATTCTATTTTTTATGGCAGATTTCCCTCTGGTGTCCACTGAATTCTTCACTGAATTTTTAATTTCCCAAGTTTAAAAATTTGCAACTAAAAAAATAATAAAAAAGCATTCATAGATGAAAAATGGTACCATTTTATTTTCTACAAAAGAACTTAGAATCATAATATTGCTTACAACTTATCTTTGAATGTTATTCAAGTACAATTTTTGCAAATTGAGTGTAAGCAGTATCGAAATATTAAGTTTAAACTTCCATGTTAACTGTTTGTAACTACTTCTTGCATATAAAATAAAATTAAGAAGAACAGAAACCAACAGTTTAAGAATTATTAAAATAAATATTCAACTTAATATTCAAATCACTAGAGAAATCAAAACTTACAAGAAAATTACTGCTAAAAATGCAAAGCTACTATAAATTGGAAGTTGCACAAATGGAAGGCTCTAAGCGAGTATTCTCTTTGGTCTTTGTCTCTCTATAAGCTTATTTTGAAGGGCATTTCTGTACTTGCACATGCTATCAAAAAAAATGTTTGGGTTAAAAAGTTTTGATTTATATATATAATTGTTTTATTTGATTTATTAAAATATTTTTTCAATTCCTTTGAGAGTTCACGTGCTCATGTGTGCCAATGGATGAGCCACCATTGGCTTAAAACACAATCTTACTTTTGAAAAATGTGTGGTAAAGCTGCTGCTGTTTATGACAGTATACAAGAAAGAGAATGGAAGTAATTGGCATAAAATACCATTTTCAATAGGTAAAAATCTGGTAATGTTTTTAATTTTGACAAATGCGGATTATGTTTTCATGTTTTGAAACTGCTAATAAAACTGTTACTTTTAAGAACAAAAAATATAGTGGTGAGAAAGAAGCAAAGAAAAATTGACTGTTTTATTAGCAGTGGAAATGATGGCTCAGTGAAATTGACTCCATTAGTTTATTGTAAATTTCTAAAGCTTCATTATTTGAAAACTGTAAATCTTTGCCTATATCTTACAGGCATGATGACAAGCATTTTGGAAAAAGAAATCTGATGTCTGGATAAATTTAGATAAATAAAAAAAGAAAATTAGCTATCATTGCAGACAACTCTATGTTAGGCAGTGTAGGTAAATGTTAGGCATTGTTATTGTTTACAAAAATTTCAATCATCTTTTTTAAGAAAAAATTAATCAACAAATAGCTATTTCAAAAATGTAATCTTAAATTGCAATAATCTCATTAATAAATCCATTAAAACTAATATTTATCAATGTATACATCGTAGCCTTCTAATATCACTAAATAGAAAATAGTAATCTACCAAAAAAAATATTTTCTCAAAATTATTTTAATATTGGTTATTTACTCTTGAAATCATTTTATTCGGCCTTTATTTTAAATATAACTGTATTAGTGTTCGACAACCCTCAGATAAAGAGATTATTCAAAATTTTAAGATAAATATATGAAAGTTTCTAAAAGACTTCTGGCTGCAATTTGTCAAAATAAGAAGTTTCATGTGTCTGTGTATTAAATGCTATGTGTTTTGTAGACAAGAGTTAGAATATGGTATAGAAAAAAAACCATTAAATTTTTTTTTAGATATGTTTAGTTTCCAGAATATGAAGAATATGAAGACAACAGAATATGAAGACAACAGTGATAATGATTTGCCCCTATTTGAACTTGCACAAATGTGGAAACGCATACAAGACCAACTGATAAATCCAGTTACTGACAATAAGTTTGTTACTAACAGTGAAGTTTCCATAACATAAATTGTTTCTAAAGTTTTAAATATTAATGATGTTGGAAATGATGATAAAGGCAGTGAATCCGAACCAATAACACAAGCAGAAGCTCTTACAGCATTAAATGTCCTTAGATGTTTATTAATCTATTTCAAAAGTATAGTGCAACATTTTGAAGACTTTCGTCAATGAGAAAAAATAGTTTTAACAACTACAATAATAAACAACCAAACCTGCATAAAAAATTATTTTAAATAAAGAAGTAAGTTTTAATACTATACTATATTCATCAATTTGAAAATTTAAGTATAAAAAAATTCTTTTTTTCATACATTTTCTTTTATTAATTATGTCTTCCTAGCTTCTTTATACATTATTTTACTAATACAACTAACATATTAATAATATTTTATTGTCTAAAGTAAAATTTCTGCTTATGCCATATATAAGGTCACCCTGCTAATAAGGTCATATTTTTCAGGACCGCATGGGTGACTGTATATCCAATACTGTACATATGATTATTAAGAAACATTATAAAACTATTCAGGCAACTCTATGCAGGTAACATAGAAACATAAATGCTGGGTTGGAAAATAGGTATTTCAGTTTTCAGAGTCTTTTTCATATTCTAGTAATTCCTGTAATTCCTGTATCTACAGCATATTACAGACTGCTGTGTAAACATTGAAAAAATGTTGTGCATCTAAATAATGAATCATAATCTTCTCTCTAATGCTGTGATTTTGATTAAAAAAAAAATTAAAAAAAACTAATTTGAAGAATGGATATAATGGATAACAAACTGATCATTCATAGTTCACCATTTCAAATTAAAAATAATTTTATAAGTTGATCAAAACAATTCTAACAGAAAAGCCAATAAATTGCCTTTATTTGCAAAAATAAATAATTTGTTAATAGATAAATTGCTTAAAATATCTTTTCAATAAACAATTTTATTTTAATAAATTAATAAATAAACTAAAATTCTGAAAGGCATTAAAAAAAAAATCGACCCCTTTTTTGTAACAAACATTATTCTATAAACTGAAATATATAAATCAAAGAAAAAGAAAGACGGAAAAAAAAATCTTACACAATATTAAGTACTGCATCCTTCAATTTCACAGTATGGATACATCGCCACCATTGAGCAACGGATGAATGCACATATATGCTAAAAACAAATATACAGTTAGTTAAGTATAAAACTAATTGTCAAGTATTAATTCAACAGTATAGTTTAGTGAGAACAGAAAACATTTCTTACAAATGAGACCTAATAAGTTAGAGCTTATTAAAAAAAAAAAAAAAAAAAATCATTAAAATAAAAAAAAGCAATATAATGAAAATTCTTTAAGACATATACAAAAATATTTACATAGAATCTAATTTTATGATTAATGAATGAACCACCAACAAATATAAATTCAAAACTTCTAGATTAAAAAAAAAAAAAAAAAGTAAAATGAAGAAAAGAAAAGGGGGATATAAATTAGAATCCTGTAATGGATCAGGCAACTGGATTTTACCTTGCCTGCATTTTGAGTCAAGTTGGGGTTCATTTCCCCCCCCCCCTTACAGGCAAGTTCAAGTCAGGCTAACTTTAAACCATTTAAAAATCTAGAATATTTTTCAACAGGAAAAAATAAATAGATTTGAATATTAGTTAGTGTATATGAAGGACAAAAGTAAAGTCTTTTATAAATTCAAAATTAAAATTCCCAGACTTTTTTTTTTTTTATATACTGTTAAATCTAATTACTCATAACTAATTCACTTTTGCTCCAGTTAAGTTTGTTCTACAGATCAACATTTATTACTTTCAGATCTTAAATTTAAAATAATTTATTTTAAAAAAAAGAAAAACTTATAATAAAAAATGCTGAGTTTAACACTTGTTTTTAGTCTGTTTTGCTAAAGTTAATCCTGGGAAATTCTACAGCAGATAGATCTATATACAAACCTATTAAGTTTAAATTTCCTCCCACTTTCACTAATCTGCTCAAGAAAAGAACATACTTTTCAGGTAAAATGAGTTGCTATTGGAAATATCATGATGAACTGTGAACAAGATTGTTTAGGAATACTATGAATTGTAAAAATGAGAAAATAAATAAATGAATAAATAAAACTCAGGTTCCAAAGAACTTGTTTATGTGTTTGCATTATTTAACATTAGATTATTTAATTGCAATGAAGTAACATAGAGTGATAATATAATTAAAGTAATACCAGCATACTTTATATGTGTGTTCATTTTTATATAAAAAAATATACCGAAGAAGATTTTCACAATACAATGAGTTGGTTGGTAAAATATTTTAAAATAAGTAATATAAAGAATGATTTTTCCCAGGTATATTTTGACTATGTTTATAAAGAAAATTTTAAAATAAGTGAAATAATATATATTATGCAAAAATTTATAATCTACACTAGTACTAATCTCAAGAAATGTAATATAAAGATACTCTACTGCATTTTGACTTTCAGACATATGTGGTCATGTTTACTAAGTATATTTAATGATGTGTGAAATGTGATTTATACAGCATAAAATTCTATACAATGCACAACATTTGCATTTTTTTATTCAAATCATAAAGATCTTCTACTGTATTGATATCACAGATATAACTGAAGGCTACTTTTTCATAATTAACCCTTTAAGCATCCTGCAAAATTTTCCATTCATGTTTAATGATTCATATAATAGTAGCTATGAAACAAATTGGTATAAAATTTTTTATTTGGTAACCTTACATATTTATTTATCACTTTCACTTCAAAAAATTAGCTTTAATATTGATTTTGTGTTAAATCAGCCTTTGACTCCAAAAGTTACATGGCAGAAAAACTTGGTTAAAACGTTTAAAAGATTATTATACATTTAAAAAAATTATGGTTTTTTTTTTTCCTAACCTATACCTAACCTAACCTCTAGTGTAGATATAATATCAACTTTGTAATGCTCTTTTGTCTTCTGCCTCATCTCCCTCTTAGCCAGCGACAAAAAAAAAAAATCCCCCAAAAAGAGTTTTAACTGAAAATAATAAATATAATTTAAATATTTCTTTTATTATAAATAAGTGTAAATCTTCTTAAAAACAGGATTATTTGAAACATATAGCTATATACCTATTACATATTCATTAGACATCTATCTTTTATGCTACAATAAAAGTAAAGATGGAGATATTTTTAAACATTGTTTAATGGTAAAAATTTACATGCAGTCAACTGGAAGAAATCTAATAGTAACCAGTCTTTTGTAATTTTTTAGTATACTACCAAAGGGATTTTACATCGATTTATAGATCATGGTTTTACAACCCAAGATCTATAACAACATACATGTACTTTTAAGTTTATATTTAAGGCTTAAGTTTAATGATTTATTTTAATGCAATCCATGCAATTTTCAATAAAAAACAACAACTACAGGAAAATACCATACATATATATATATATATTTTACCACTTTAACAGAGTAACATATTTATATAATGCATCACACAAAAAATAAACTATTTGCAAGTCTTGTAATTAAGCTGAATATAGCAATTAAATTTTAAAATGTAGTAATTCCAAAAATGACAATTGTCTTTTCAATGCATTGGACGCATTTATTTATTATTGTTTTCAACAAAATTTGACAGAATCATAGAGCATCAAACTTTTTTTTTAATGATTAAATCATAAATTAAAAATAATTTTGAAAAAGATAAATACATAAACATAGATAAAGTCAAAAATAAATTTCATGAACATTGTTCTTATTTAAATCAAATATCAAGGCAGTAGAAGATTTCGATACAACACAAAAATCACTTTAAACTATGGTGTTACATACAATTATTAATGTATTTTTGTACATTTTCCAAAGAGATATATTCGATTTCATGATTAAATAGAATTGAGAAGAAATCTGTAAAGTGAATTTTGCAAAAGTTCAAAGGGAATGCCAAATAAATCAAATAAAAAGAAGAGTGTTAAAAAAAGTAAAAGATTCAACAATGGTTGCCTGAGAAGGTAATAAGCCATAATCATAATTTTTTTCCTGCCTTTCTCAAGATTGGTTGGTTGTATAGGTTTTAATGGCACAAAATCCCTTGAGGGACATGCTGCGCCAAACCAAAGACAAAATTGTAAAAATGAGGAAAAAAAAGACGTCAAAATATCCGGATGGGGGACTTCCCATCCGGTCAGGTAAATATAAGAAGGCAAAAACAGTAAAATGCTAAATCATTAGATTATGGTAAGAATAAGATAAGATTAAATTTCAAAACAAAATGTAAAAAGTGAAAGTTGCATTACAAATCCTTTGTAGATATGAGTTAAGTTGATAAAGGCAATGCGGTGATACATGAAATTAAAAATCAATTAAAACCAGACAAACATATTTAAAAATGTAAAAAAGATAAAATTCTAAAACTAGTTAAAAATTCTAAAACAGTAAGATAGTAACACAATAACCAAATTGGAAAAGTACTACAGAAAACACAACTAAAACAAAGACTAATAAAAAAAAATTAATTTAACCAGGCACATACTCTTCAAACATAGTATTTTCCTCTGAATCCGAGCCACTGCCGTAAGACTCGGATTCCATAGCTTCTTGGACATAATGCTGCAGTTGCCTGGGATCTTTAAAATTTCTTTTGCATGGACTGAGCGATGAATTCTGCAATCTTTTAACGATAGTCTTCTGCCGTGGGGTTGCTGGAGTTGGGGTTTTTATGGTTTCAGTTTGTTTTTTAAGCATATGTGATTTCTGTAATGTTTTTGTAGCAGTTTGGATCCCAGCCTTGGTCCCTTCTTTCTGAACACCAGTTTTCACTATTTGACTAGAGTTGGGTTTTTTAGAGTTTAATGCAGATGAGTTCGGGTCATTTTTTTGTGAGGTAACGGCCTTAGTTTCATTTAGAGGTTTGGATAATCCCTTAGATTGAGCTTGAGATTTCTGACTTTTAACTTGAGCAGAAGATTTTTGTGTCTGAGCAAGTGTGTGTAAAATAGTAACAGGTTCTGACAAAGGTAAACGGATATCACGGGATTCTTTGATTGGGGTGTTTATTGATTGTTTTTTGGCTGACTTTTTTGATGACATAGACACGTCAGTCTGGGTGCTAATATGTCTTACAGATTTAGACTGCTGTTTCAATAGGCTTGAATAAGATACGCCGACAGACGGGGTTCTGGCTTCTACAATTTTACGAGCTTCTGGGTAGGAAAGATTTTGCATTATTTTTACAGTTAGAATTTCTTTTTCGCGGATCCAGTTTGGGCAAGAGCGAGAGAAAGCTGTATGATTACCCTTGCAATTTATGCAGCTTTCTGATTTTTCACATGAATTGCTGTCGTGGTCAATTTCTGCACAGCGTGCACAGGTAAGAGAACCGCGACAGTTAGTTTTAGTGTGGTCGTATCGCTGACATTTAAAACAACGGAGAGGGTTAGGAATGTACGGTCTGACAGGACAATTCAGGTAAGCAGCTTTAATTCTTGTTGGTAAAGTAGGGCTATTGAAAGTGAGAATGACATGCTTTGTAGGAAGGACTTGGCCATTCCGACAGATCGTGATACAACGTGCATCTATAATATGTTGGTCTTTTAGGTTTTCTAAGAGTTCAACTTTCATAGAGAATAAAAGATCTGGTTCAGAAATAACGCCTCGGCTTGTATTTAGAGTTTTATGCACCTGAACAGAAACACAAAAAGGGCCTATTGTAGAGCTATTTGAAAGAATCTGTGATTGTTTAGTTGTAGAAACCTCCACTAGTAAATCCCCAGATTTTAATTTTTTGAGAATATGACCATCCCCTAAGGCAGATTGGAAAGTTTTTGCTATGACAAATGGTGACGTTTTGCCAAAGGAACTATCAGAGTGGCTATCAGTGCGTTTAACAATAAAAAAGCGTGTGAAGGAAGAAGTCTGAACAGTTTGGTGCTCTCCACTGGGGAGAGACATAGAAGGAAATGAAGTTTTTCCATCCATGTTAAAAATAATAAAATTCAGACCCCGGCCGCACCACCCACTACCGAGCCCAACAAGGAGATGCACATTCGTGCACCAGTGCTAACCAGGGCCCATACGGTCACAAGACAAACCTATGTCAGTCTCCACCCTTAACGAGATGACTAGTATTTGCTTGCTCACTTGATCCCTAAAGCCAGTGACATAAGCCAGCTGACCAGCCGATTGATGCATACGGGACCAATATGCACCTCCCGTCTACCTGAAGCAGAGGCCAAAGCAGTGTGTTGGTTTCCCTCAACTGCCAGGATCCCCCTTTCCAGGGACACGGGTCGCCATGCACGGCCAACACGTGGGTGGTTTACAATTCTCCATGAGTCGTATACAGGATGACATCGGCCCATACAGAATTGCCCTCACCTCCGGAGAGGAAACCACAATGAGAGTGAAACAAAGATGAAAGGAAGACAAGAGGAGTAAGAGGAAAAGGAAAGGAGAAAGATCACTCAGGTGCCCCAGGGTTGTGAAGCCCGTGAATACCTAAAGAAGGTATCCCGCTGGGGGGTGCCTTTCTCAAGAACATATGAATAAATGATAATTTATATTTTGAGTATTTTAATATGAACAAACCACTAAAAACTGTTTGCACACTAAGTATTTCAAAGAAATTTATTGATAAATCTTATGGTGAATTCAGCTAAGTTAAAGAAAATTATTGAAAAAGCCTAGTTGAAAAAATCATAAAACAATACTATGTATCATATATTATAAACATTATTAAATACTCAAAAATGCATATACTAGAAATACACTACATTTCTCACAATATATATAATCAAAAATACTGTACCATCCTTCACTATAATAATTCAAAGTCATACATTGCTGATTAAACTATTTATTAAAAGAAAAACTAACTTAACAAGTTATTATCTTTATTGTATAATTGCCTGTCCAATGACAGTGTCTTATTTACTACATCAAAAATAAAATAAATGATTATCAATTCAACAGCAAACTAAACAGTCAAATAACTGATATTTTCTACTATTAAAATTCTGAACGGTGTAAATATTTTTGAAAATTGGTTTATTTGAATGAAAATACAGAAAATATGAATGATTAAAACAAATATGATGAAAATAAATACAACAATTTGTTCCCATAACAAAAATAGTCTTGTACTCTTTTCTAAAACCTTCAGCATTAGCCTAAATAGTCCATTGTTTTAGCACTATAAGTCTATAGTGTATCCTTCCCTTTCTTCCTCTTAGTAAAAAGAAAGTTATAAATAATAATTATCTTTTTGAATAACAGGATATAATAAAAGCATTGCAGATCATAAGCTGAAATGTCTACAGAAGAATTTTTAAGAGACAGTAAAAAAATACAATAATTAAATTCAGATGAATTCAATATGATTTAGAACATTCATGTTTAATTAATATAAGCAGGGCTTTTTTCTTATCTAAAACAATGTTTAGGCATACTCTTAGTTTAACTCAAGAAAATCCTCATTTTAACAGTCTATCTTTAAATAATACATGACATTTTTTGTTGTCAAGTAAATTATGCATGGCAAATTGTAATAAATACATACATACCTTCAAAGTTGGTTAGGTGGGAATTTAACAATTATAAATTTTTATTTTTTCTCATTCATTTTACAAAATGTTTAAGGGCATATGTTATGTGCATCTCCCCATACGAAAAGCTCTCAATATAAGTAACTGCAAGAAAAGAAATCGCTGTAATTTTATACTGAAGAATAAATAGACATTACCTTCCATTCTGAGCACCCATCCACATAGTTGGCAGAACACTGGACATTTTCTCAATATGTTCATAAGCTAAGGGATTATCTTTGGATAGTTCAGATATGCCATCTTTTATTATTTCAGGAGGATCTTTCATAACAATCCATTGTTGTTGCTGTCTACTTTGATTAGGAACAGATTCGGAACTATCCAAACTTTTATCTGGAGGAGGAAACAAATTTACATCAATATCAATATTTAAGGAAATCAATTTTTTTATGAGTATTTATAAAAATATTTTAAAGTAAATCTTTAACACACAATATATATTATTTTTCAAATTTTTATTCAGCGACGTGATTGTATCAAAATTCATAATTTTCTTTTTTTTTTAATTAATTCAACTAAGATTAACTTAACTAAATAAAATAAGAAACAAAAACTTAAATTCAAAATGCCAAAAAGTTTATTATTTTTACTGAGCAATTACATTTTAATCATATGTATTTTTAATGAATATTTTACTAGACTTTACTTATTTTATTAAAAATTTTCATTTAGAAAATTCAAATTGTCACATTTTATTATTATTATAGTAATCTTTTTACAATTTATTAGCAACAGTGACTTGTTATAGTGAAAACCCTTGTTACAGTTATTATCACAGTTTAAAAGCATGAAATACCCAGCATGATATTGAAGGCAGCAGGGCTCCTACAACTAGGTTTGTTTGGAAAAACAGACTAATGAAGTAGGTAATGTTTCTGCTAGTGGGTAAATATTTTAGAGTAAAGCATTAACAATTAATGTAGATTAATACTGTATATTTGCTGTAACATGTAAATTATGCAGAAAAAATTGGAGAAGGAAAGCATAAAAGATAGTGTGAAGGATTTTTTTATGATGCTTGATGGTCTTTCGATAAAAGAAAACATTCAACAATTAATCTTAAAACAAATATATTTAGCATCAATGCATTGAAATTATTTTATTATTTGAAGAAGGACTAACTGTTATTTATAAAGAAAGAAGATCAAAGTGCTGGAAAATATCAGTGTCAGCCAGAGTCAAGATTACAAGAATAAAGCAATATCACCTAGAAATATTATATTTTTTGTTTTTTAAAGTTAATAACTACAAAACTTTTTCAGCTATATGCACAATATAAATCCAAAACAGCATTTGCAACTTATTACTGATGAAATTTACATGTATATAGGATTCTTGCTGGCTTTTGACCAACACTGGCGATTTGGTGAATAAAAAATTAAAAACAGTAGCCAAATGAAAAAAAAAAAAAAAAAAAAAAAAAAAAAAATGTTAGCAAAATAGATTTGGTGTGAAACACTGAAAAAATCTGTTTTTAACATCTTATTGTATTTTTTTTTTCTTTCAATAGGTTTTTAAATAACATGATTTGTCATTGCTCAGAAAATAGGAATTCTATATATGCTTCAGAAACTATTAAAATAAGTACAATCTAAATGACTCCAAAATGTTTAAAAATTCTTTTAGCTATAAATTAGCAGAAGAGTTTGACTATAACCAATAGAAAAAAATTATGATTGGTAGTAAGTAGATTAAATAGTTTGGTAAATGGCAAATTCAATGTCGCATTTCAGCAAAATTTTTTTCAATTTGCTGATTGATGCATATATTTTTGTATGTGACTTATGTTAATGATGCATAGATACTGATAAACAGACAACAAAGAAATACTTATTGTATAATCCTTTATGTGTCGTTGTCTGTTGCTAAACTGAATTAGTGTCGAATGAATATCGCTATAAATAATAATGTAAGTGGCATGGTGTGACTGTAGATGAAAAACGACATCAATTGCACAACAATGTGGATGAGAATCTCAGCTTTAACCACACATAAAAAAAGAGGAAAAAAAATTGAGTACTCGCAGCAGTACTCAAAAATTGAGTAATTTGGCGAGTCTGATGGTTCATTTACTTGCCAAATGAAGAATTCAGCACAATTTGATGTAATGACAATCAATAGCCAGAACACTGCATACATATACAGATTTAAAAAAAAAAAAAAAAAAAAAAAATAGATGAGCTCAATTGGTTTGTAAGCATACAGTTTTATCATTAGGATCTTTAATAACTGGATTACAAGAAGAAAAGTGTGAGGGAAGTGACTAAGAAAAATAAATTTTCCATAATATTAATTTGTTACATAATTATCAAAATATTTTAAAAGAGCCTTCACATACGATTTTCTTAGGTATTAATCTTATAGAGACTTGTAAGCATAAATATAAAGATAAAATTTGTTATATCACTTTTGGTTGCAGCATAAAACTTGCACATCAGTTTCATATACTATTGTACAGTATAAAAGAAAGTACATCATATTTGGTCCAATTTAATTTATTTCACATAACAAAAATATAAAAACAGGTAGATTTGCCAGCATAATAGAAAATATCTAACACTCCACACAACAGTGCTTATTATTTTGCTGCTTACCCACATGCTAATTTGAATGCTTATTGCAAAACTCCCCAAAATATAAACCCAATCAGCTACAGAAAATAAATATTAAAATGTTGTGAACTGGAAAACAGGAGTTTTAATACATGTAAGACATGCCCACAAGAAAATAGGACATCAGTGCATCAAGTTTCATCATGAAAATTAACCAATAGGAAAAATGGCTAATAAAATAAAAATAACAAACTAAATTAATCATTTAGCTATATGCTATGAAAATGAACAAGTATACAGATTTTTTTTCAAGTTTAAAACTATTGCATTTTTTAACTATACGAATGATATTTGTGCAGTAATGAACTTAAGTATTTAAAATGAATAAACATTTAAGATATATGAACTATTTAAGATACTTAACCAACAATAATAAACTTAAACGAATTAAACTAGAAAAATAACAAACAAGACATTATGTGGTGGTTACTAATACTGTTTCTTAAAAATATCAGTATTTATGAAACAAACCGCTATTATACAGAAGCTCTAAAAAATTTTAATCTTAGAACCCACAATTGACGTTTCGATAATAAGATAGTATGTTTCATATAGTATTAAAAAAGTAACAAACAACAATTATAAATGACCTGCAGGATTTTGTAACTGGAAACATTGGTTTAGACAATTAAGAAAAAGTAGCATCCCATTTCAAAGGAAAAGTCGCAATATTCTTCAGTCAAAATATGTAGTACAACTATTTTTAACAGTTGAAAATCTTATTTTAAATGTAAGAAAGTTTTACTTCATAAATAATGTGAAATGAAATCTGATATCTTAGGCTCTCTTATTTGGCTGGCTCATGCTCATGCATTCATCAGAAGAGCACATTTGATTATGATGTGCTCCGAGTTTTTCTCTTTAACTGATCATCTCCTTTGAAGTAAACCTGTAGATTTTCTTTTCTCTGATGCATGGTTTCACACATGCATCATCTTTTCGCCAGCCAGTTTCAGCACCTTAGTGTGCATGCTCAGTTAGTATGTTGGAGTTTCTTCCTATCCCAGTGATCATGATGCCATCAAAGCTGTGATGTTCCTTTCATAGCAAAATTGGAACAACTTTAGTTTTGTTTTTAAAATTATGATTAGTTTGTTGTGTTTCTGATGGCTTTTAAATGTAATCAATAGATTTAAATCTTTACGTTCATTTATTTTTGTCACCCCCATTATTTACTACAAATAAAAAATTTCGCCAATAAATAAATAAATGTGAATCAGAATCTGTTTAGTGTTGAAGCTTAAATTCCTTTAAGGATAGCAAATTCATGGGCCCAGCCAGCTATTGATACAGGTACTGCAAAGAGGCTATTAACAATGCTTTAATCTTTTTTTAGAACTTTAATTATTTCTGGTTTTGTGGAAAATTTTTTATTTAAAATTCTAATCAATAGAGCATCATCTTATAAATTATTGAGCAACACTTTACTGCTAAAAGATAATTTTGTGCAATTGAAATTTACACAGCCAAAGAATTTTACATGAGATCAGTGACCATCGGGGAAGCTCTTTTCTTCTTTCTTAAATAAGATTCAAATAAAGCACTGATTTATTAGTAAAAGTCTTCTCATCATTTTTCTATGCCTGACACCCTTCCAAGTAAGACCTTTCACTGTATTTTTATTCTTTCAACTCTTTGAGCTCGAAGAACGAAAAGGGTCATCATACACAATGCAAGAATTCTTTCAATGCCATAAAAAGTTTATTAGTAATTTTACCACCAAGAGCAAGAAGTTAGTCTGCATGTAATATTTCATTAAAAATAATAATGAAATAAATACAAAGAATTGTGTGCATCTTAGTAAACTATTGTTAGATTAAACAAGTGAGATACCCCACACACAATAAAAACGAAGGCTCACTAGATTATGCATGAAGATATTATTCATCATGTACAAAGGGGAGGATAGGTGATTTTGTTTAAAGTTCTGTAAAAATTGGATAATAACTTAAATGAAAATTTTTTAGTTCAATTACATAAAAGAAATACACTTAATTTATTAGAATTTAAGCTCTAAAGGTACAAACATTTAAAAATAATATAAAACTAATTAATAAGCATAAAAAAGCAAGAAATAAATAAAAAGGACTCAAATTATTCAGCAAAAGGACATGCATCTAAAGCAATAGCTACTGCACCTTCATTTGTTGATGCAGACTGCCTGAATAAAACTGGTTCAGTTTCTAAAGCAAAAGAAAATACAGCAAATCAGCAAAAGAAAATAAATACACAGGAAAAAAGAAAATAAAAATATCAAATAAAAAGCAGTTGCAATTCCATTTGCAATTGGGGAAAAAAAAAGAGCAGAATTTTTACAAAAACTTTACATTACAGCCTAAACTAGACAGTTTTCTAAACTACAACACAGGTGACTACAGCAAAGTTAGGAATATATTTTCTTTTAATTTAAGGACACTCTTGTAAAATTTATAGACATTTTAAGAACATTTCATATACATATTAATGGACAATTTGTTTTCCAAATGTATTTTTTTTAAATCATTAAATTTTACAAATATGCAAAAAAACTAAGGTAAAAAGACTTTTAAATACAGTTTACTAGAAGATGCTTGCAATAGAATATGATAAGCATAGCATATGTTGTTCATTTATAGGGACACATAAAATATTTCAAATTTTATTTGAACTGTATCTGAAATGTTGTCTATTAGGAATGATTGCTGAAAGTGCATTTTCAATCATGGTATGCCATTTGAAGTTTAACTAAATTTTAGCACACAATGTTGTTGCCAATATTTTATCAACAATATACAGGACAACAGAAAAGAATTTGTAAGCATTATTGAGAATAAATGTGCAATGGTTAAAGATGTTTTTTATTTAATTTGAACCATGCATTTTCAAGCTCAAGTATATTTAGTACACTAAGAGATATTTATATCACATGACAAAATCACATACAGAGCTGTGCAGAAAACAGGATGCAGGGCTGCTCATGAATAGTAATTCCAGGAAGCATGATTTCATTTATTTTAAACTTGTTTTTGTCTTAGTTAAATTTCAGCTTAAAATGTTGTATAAAATCTGCATGTTTCTAAAATGTTTACATGGGTATCTTTTTTACCTTATTAAACTGAGAACTTTTATTAAAGTACTTTTGAAGTGTTGGAAAGAATTTCATAATCTATGTTTCATGATTTTCTTTTCTTGCTCAAAGACCTAATGTGGGACAGGGGGGAAATTGAGAAGAAAACACTATTTAGCTACCATTATTAGGTTTGTTTGCAAAGATTTTTGTTTAGATATAGATAGTCATTCAACACTGCAATTTTAGTTACATTTAAGGCCTGGGTTATGCCAGTTTTTCATTTACAAATACAAAATCAAAACAGCAAATGTAGCATAACTAGAGTATGCTGACAAAGACAGTCGAGACTCTTATTTTTGGTTTATTTGAACAGATTTTCATTAGGAAATGTACACTATTAAAAGCAATAATGCCTTCAACATCAGGATTGTTTAAAAGGATTCTTTTTTAATTACATAAATTTGTTCAATATTGATTTTAAACATATTTAAAGTTATTATTTTGAGCCTGGAAAATGATTGAGAACTAGCTAATACATCAGGCATAGTAATATTATTGATAAAAGCATACTAGATTAAAATTAATATTTTTATCAGGTATGATGATATATTACAGTGTGCTAACAAATAAAAAAATTTTGGCTAAAAAGAACATTGTTACATTTCATTAACAATAAATAAAAATTTATGGTCATACCTTTGTCTTCTTCAGCAGGAGAAGGTGGACTAGATGGTCCAGTGGAACAGCTGACAAAAGTAACATTACCTATACTGCTGACACAGTCACTGGACTTGCTATCATCCTGAGCTTCAGACTGATCAGCCTCTACACCGAGTTTCAAAAACTCACTATCTACTATATAATCAGAATCAGAAGCACCTGGAAAGAATAAAATATAAAGATTAATTTGATAATTTAAACAGAAAAAAAATCAGTAATTAAAATTTTTCAGAAAAATTATTGAAAATGAATCTATATTGTAATTAGAGCTGGATGATATCAGAAATTTAATATTGCAATATATTAATGAGTACATATTGAAATTGGTGATGCATATACATCATGATAATTATTTTAAAGTGCATGGGAGTAAATCCTTATTTCGAAAGATAACTGGTAGATAGCAGTAATTTAAGTACAAACTGTTATAGAAAACAATGAATCAATTGTTTTATATCTATCTTCTTACAGAGTATTCTTTAAATAAATATAGTTTAGAAATATTTTTAAAAAATGAACAAATTTTCAATATACAGTTGCATTTATACCATGGGGTTTTTCTTTAAGAATTGCAGGTTATTTATTCTTCCTAATTTTATTCATTATTCATTAGTAGCATTTTAACTAAATCATTTTTCTCATGCATATTACAAAATTTAATTTTTTTTTCACCAAAATTAACCTTATAGTATATTAATTTCCTTTTAACAATATCCCGTATTTATTGCAACTTACTAAATTAAAATCCTGTTATTAGATCTAATCTATTAATCTTTATAGAAATGATATAAATGATATTCTTAATTTCCGTTAAAAAATATTTATTCAATTATGCATAGTTTTAAAAAATGGCTCTAAATTAAAAACATTTTTAATTAAACTTTATTCCTAAAAATTCCTAATAAAATTCATTTTTTTCTGTGTTTTTATCAACCTTATTTTAAGAAAATCTTATTGAATTTATTCCAAAAACGTATTTGTTCAAAAAAATCATTCTTTTTATTTTTTTCTTCGCATTTTATATGTATTGCATATCAATAAAATTCATTTCTTTTCTTCTTTTTTTTGGGGGGGG
This sequence comes from Maratus speculifer, assembly GCA_964019185.1. NCBI lineage: Eukaryota > Metazoa > Arthropoda > Arachnida > Araneae > Salticidae > Maratus > Maratus speculifer. The sequence goes on along the minus strand of OZ025296.1, from coordinate 171,709,318 downwards.
GGGGGGGGGTGTTTAATCTGTAGAATATATTCAAATTTTGATTAATTACGATTATAAATTAGTTAAATAATAATCTTTTAAAATAAAATTATCATTTGCAAAAGATCGAGTCTGTTATGGAAAGTTCTAGAGGCATTTTCTATTTGACTTAAGCTAGAGAGGCCTAGAGATGAATGGACTTTTTATGTTTCGGGTTTGAACTATTTGAAAGCTAGGATGAATGTTTTTTCTTTTTTTCAATGGAATGTTGCTTTGGAAGAAAACAGCATTTTCCCTCTGCATATGATTGCATTTAAATAAATCTTTTGGAGATGTCAATGTTTAATTTCATGAACCCTCTACATTTATTTATTTACTTAATTTTTATCTTGCCACAACTCTTGTGATATAAAATGGGGAAACTTGTGGCTAATACTACTGGCTCCCAATCTCAAAATGTCACATGTATAACTGAAAATATAAAAATAAATAAAGAAATAAAGAAAATAAAATGTTCTTAAATTTAAGACGTTGATTTTAATATGTTTAAAATAAATAAAGCACAAAAGCAAAAAGTTGAAATTGATTTATTGTCACATATTTGCTAATATATTTGTAATTAACAGGTTTTAATGGATGTAAGATGCTGCAGAAATGATGTTTCTCAGTATTTCTCTATGATGTCAATGCTTAATTCAAAATAAATATTGCTGTATTTATAACATCCTGTCTGCTTACTACATGAGTGTAACATTGAAACCCTTTTTGAAATCTAAGTAATCAAATGACATCAGAAAATTATTCCAATAGATTTTTTTTTTTTTTTCATTGAATAATATTTATTTAAAGCTCAAATGCTGAAAGCAAGATACATTAAATGTACTCAAAAAACATTCATTATACTGCTAGTACGATAGATAAAATAAGATCATATGAATGATCATAGGGAGCAGCAGATGTAGGCAATAGATGTTAGTAAGTAGAAAACCAAACTTAAAAGCAACCAATGAATAAGCATAGAGGCTTTGCCAAGGTAACGAAATGCAAAAAGTTGAAGTGTACTTATTACGAAGCTTATCATTAGCGTACTCTGATTGGTTATTCTCGAGCCAAGCTTTCAAATTGCTAAACTACAGTCGTATTTTTCACTCTGCACATATTTTTGCTCATGATATATCAAAGACTTGATATGTTGCAATAGGTCTAAACAAGTAACAAGTGGCAGGATTAAACACAGACGATAACAGCTTTAATCAGTAACTAATGGACAATAGATGATATGTTGGGATATGAACAGAGATAATCACTGGGGGAGGCTTGAATGGAAAAAACAATGAATATTAGATTAATTTAAACATGATTATTCAATCAGTAAATCAATTATAACAGACGTAAATTTTGAATTTTTTTGGGGTGAAAAAAGTCTGGGCCAGGATTCGAACCGGGGATGTTGAAGCCGTCGATGCTCTTCCATTTGAGCCATCCTGGACACGAACACTGGAGGACTATTTCATCCAAAGATCCCTACAATAACATAATCTGGTCTGATACTATGGATCAGCTCAACAGAATAAATTGAAAGTATTATATAGAACTGCAGAAAATCGCTGCATACGAAATTACATTAGATTAATTTAAACACAATTATTCAATCGGTAAATCAATTATAACAGACGTAAATTTTCCATTTTTTCACCCCTAAAAAATTGATTGCGATTGATTCTTCACATCAACAACAACTTTATGAGAGTCCATCTTGTGTCTTCAAACAGCAGTTTTGTCCTAGAGAACTTTGCAGCGAATTGAAACCATCAAATTAACATCATCATTGTGTAGAACTTTGCAACGAGATGAAACTATCAAATTAATATCACTAGTAAATCTGTAGATCAGGAGCCTCAACGTCAGCTTTGCACATCATTTTTTTTAAACACACTTTGGGCAAAATTGAATTTTCTGGAAATTGTAATTTAAAATTTTCAAATTATCAACTATTTATAAATTTTCATATTTTCAACTATTTATAAGAATAAAATAAGAATAAGAAGTTTCCAGCCATCAAATCCATGAAATTAAAATTTATTAATGTTAGGAAATTCTAAAATTTTCATGATCTATTATTTTTGTTTTTTTTATTATAACATAGATCTCTTCAGGAGGGCTCCGCCCCCCTGAACCCCCTGTAGTCTCATTAAATTTAAATTTTCAACTTTCTATTAAGTGTGCTAATGGTTAGCGTATATCTTGCATTTCTTTATACATTTTGATTTATAAGGATAAGTAACAGTTTGGACAAGCATTTTTCATTAACCTCATACTTCTACATGCCTGCCAACCACAAACACTTAAATCTGATGTATAAGGAACTTTTTAAAGTGTAAAATTAGTAATCTAGAGTTTTACAATTTTTTTTTTCCGAAAACAAAAGTTTGATTGCATTTTGCAGCAGTTATCGCGGAACAGACAGACAGAAGAACAGACTGACAGACGGAATAAACAATAAATTTTGAACAATTTCATGAACAATAAATTTCGAGTCACCAAAGTAAGCCTTCACTGAAGTTTCAGCAATGACGTCATTATTCATGAGTTATTGATATCCATGTTTCTTGTATTTTTAACAACTACTATAAAATTCCTGTTTTATTTCAATTATGACGTCATATTTTACCAAGTGAATTGTTTGTTAAAAATATAATTATTTTTTATTTTTTTTACTTCTAATTGTGTCTCCATTTTTGTCAGAAAAATTCTTATTAACGAAACAAATATCCGTGTTTAATATTTAACAAAAAGTACTATATCTATTTTTATTTTAATTCTGACGTCATATTTATTTATTTTTTCTTAGTTTAATTTCTTGAATGGAAATTGCTCAATTGAAACTTATTGTCGTTGAAAAATAATTATTCCAGATTTTAATTTTTTTGGCAACGATAAAGGAAATAGGTCAAATTGTATCTAAAAAGTCTATTTATTGTGTATGAAAAAGAATGAAATTTTGAATTATTAAGGAAAATATTTGAATAAAATTAATAAAACATGACCTATCTTCTTTTCTGGGCTATGTTATATTTATACGCAAAGATACAAGGACATTAATTAATTGATGTTGACTTCATTTAAATTTTCGTATACGCTTTCATATTATGGATAAAAATTAGGATGAATGGTTGCTTAGCAACCAATATGAGAAAATAAAGAAAATGAAATAAATACATTTGAAATAAGTAAATCTCTAAAACAAATTAGTCTGTATTATTGGAACACATTTATAAAAAATCTCCAAAATTTACAGTAATAATTTTAAAAATCTGACAAATGCATAGACAAAATTTCAAAACAATACGAATAAATTAACCGGTAAATTTCAGTATCCATTTATCATTGAATTTCATTAATCAAATGAGTCATTTTCTCTCAAGAAAAAAAAATTTGAAAATCATTAGATTTGCATAGAAAAGCATTATTGCAGAAAATAAAATATTCTATATTTTCCGAACGAATGAATCAAATCTAACCAAAAACTATACAGCTTAATCCCAGTGCCTCACTAACATACCCACTAAATTTCAAGTCAATCGAATGCTTTTTACGTCAGTTATCACAGAACAGACAGACTGACAGACAGAAACAAAAAAATTTTGTGTCTCCAAAGTAAGCCTTCACTGACGTTTTGGCAATAAAGAACTTTCAATCAGACTGAACTATCGTAACATAATCAGTGCATATAAGGATTACATCAATCATACATTTGTAAGGCTACTCACAATGATATGTTGTATACACTTTTTCTTTATCAATATTTATTATTAATAGGTGTGACCACATCTTTCGACTTTTAATGTGTTTAAGGAAAATAAAAGTAGTGTTCTCTAAGATATACTTGTCTTCATTGAATCAACCAACTCTGGGTGAGTCCATTCCTATTTTTTTTTTATTTTCAGCTGGATTTTATTATCATCTCAAAAAATCTGAATATTTCATGATCACAACGCAATTCTTTAACTTAACTTCTTAAAATTTAAATTTTAGTACTAGCCACTAGTTTTCACCTAGTGGTCACTAGTTTTCACACTAGAGTCGGTCTCTACTTGTTCGAATAATCAGCGCTGTACTATATTTCTCTTTGTCTACATTTTTAATTAATTTATTTAGTATTGTGTCAGTTTAATGTAATCATTTTTAGTCAATTTAATTCACTAATGGTTATATTTAATAGATTTTATGTTTTTTTTTTTTCTTAATACATCATTATGGGATATAAAGGTATCAGCTAAACATATACACACTATCACTTTTTTAACGGTTCAGATATAGCGAACAAAACCTTTGGTCCTGTGAAGTTCGTTATAATGGGGTTTGAGTGTCGTGCAAATGATGCGATTGTCATAAATAGATATGGAACTAACCACTCGGTATTTCATATTAAGTAATGATTTTTCGAATTAACCTGCATAAAAGTTCAATTTTTGGATAGATTGTTAAAAAATTATATTTGAAAGATGAGTTATATTCAAGTATATGTTTATTCTGAGAAAAACTTCAGTTGAAATTGAATTGATAGTCCTATCTCTCTTTCTACTGAAGTAAATACAAAGGGTTTGATCTTCATCAAGTGAAAAAAAAAAAAAATGAATGTGTGGAGGTAATTATTAGCGAAGCACATTCTCCAGTAATGAATTTCACAGTGTGCTTGGTTTTGAAAAATAATTTGCCCCAATATTCTCTAATCAGGTTATCTTGATTTTCTCTTTTACTGAGGGTTTTTCAGTTTAATTGACCTACTGTTGTAGCAGCTGATACGTTTTTTCTTGATCAATTAAGTATAACATCAATAACAAATTTAAAAATTCCTTGTATAAAATGGTTAAATAAAAAAATCACTGCCTCCCAGACATTTAAAACACCTAGAAGAAAAGTTTCCTTTTAGATGATATAAGAAAATAATTTTAATTATGCTTTAAATGCAGCCTTTTAAGGTGGTTCTTAAAAATTATTTTTCCTGATCAACAACAAGAAACTTTCTCATGCATGATACCTACATAGGCATGGTTGTTGGAGGGATTTGTAATCAAATCAAATTGTTTTTCTCATTTTTTATAAATGAATACCATCTTGAGTATTAGGGGTGGGAAAATGCATCATTTTACTTGCCATTTGTGAGTGAATTTTCTGTCAGAGCAAGTGAATGTTTACGTTGTCTTTCAAAACAACAAACTATAGAGATATACCAAAAACTTTATTTTTCTTTTACTAGTTTGCTGTATTTTACAACTTTTCAATTTTTTATAATTTAAACATAATATAAAAATTAATCCAATACTAAAATTTTCACTCTTGTATACATAAATTTAAATTTTATAGAACAAAAATATGAAAAAGCATTGCAATAATAATAATTAACTATTTTTGCAGTTAGGGAAATTTTGTCACAACAATTTTCAAACGTATGTTGCATTTTACTGGTTGGTAAAATAAATTTTTGGCTAATAAAATTTTCTGAAAATTCCCTACCCCTACTGATTATTGCCTCAGAAAAGCATTTTTTCCTTGCATCCAGAAATCTTGTTCAAAACAATAATTTTGACAGCATTTTCTGAAAAATCTGCCTTTATTGAAAAATAGAAAAAATAGTTTGATTACACAATTTCTTAGAAATTGTCTAGAAATTGTGTAATCAAACAAACTTGCTCTTTTTAGAAATTGTCTCACCCATCAATTTGATACATCTGTAAATAAATAAATAAAGCATCAGAAAGTAGCCAGATATAACTCAGATTTGAGAACAGTATTAAATCCGACATAATATTCACCATTAAATGTTTTCCATACATAATTTAATTATTTTAAAGTTATCTTTCTTTTTTTATATATTCTTATGTGTAAATACATATTTTTCTATTTAAAAGTGATTTATTTGGGCTTTTATAATCTAGCAAATTTAGATAAGAACTAGCTATTATTAATTATTAATTAAATATATGTCTAAATAGTGAATTTTTGATTTTAAGACAAATTGAAAAAATGACTGGACATTTCATGCCACAATTTAGTTAAGTATATGTGTGAAGAAGATCATTAAATTGCTATAGATAGTTTTGATCATATAAAATTTACATAACAGAAAAATCTTCATCAATTTCAAAATTAAATATAATTTTTAAAAATTCTTTCACTTAAAAATTATATGCTCGAGATGTCTCTTCTACAGAACTACCAGTTTATATGTTTTTATATGGAATAGCTCTTGCAGTATAAATTGAGAAAGTTGAAAGGCACAATAAATTCAATTACAGCGGAAGCAACATTAGTTGCTTTCTTTTTGAAAAGAGACATAATTTTACTCACCAGGTACACTAGCTATGCAGAGTAAATGTGAAGAACATACAAAAAAGCTGCTAAGGACATCTCCAGGATTTCTGGCATCAATTACATTCACTTTACTATTTGTGTGCGTGCTAGTTCCTATCCAAACTAAAGAAGACAATTTTTGTTCAATTTCTTCATTTTCTTTCAGGGACTTGCCTTGCTCCTTAGATAATAATAAATATAAATAAAAATAAGTTATATGTCAAACATAAAAGTTTAAATGCAATTGTTTGAAAGAAAGATAGTAAAAAAACATATGATGAATAATGTCGTGAGACATATGTAGCTCTTTTGTTGATCATACCTATTCTGTTAAATAATATAATCATTCGTTTAGCATTTTTAATTTCTCCATTTCTTAAATGGCGTAGGTTTATATCTTATTTGTTGCATACTGTTACTTTAAGATGCAAGTTGTTTATTCCGATTTTAATCGGCGCTCCTTTCTACCTTGGCATACTTTTGGCGCATGTTCCGTGGGGCGTGCTTCTGGCAACCCCGTTTCGGCGCACGCTTTTGAAAAACCTCCTACGAGTGAGTCAGTCTATTGGGAGTGTTCATATACGTCGGTCGATCTAATCAGCGCCGGCCCAGCTATCTTCATCGCGATTCTTAATGACCACGTATAGTGCTTTACCATGGAAGCCCACGTCGATAGATTCACCAAAATTCCAATACCTACAATAGTTAAGAACAACAGATTCATATAATTGTTACTCATATCAAGATTAAGATCCGAAAACGTATTTTGGCCACCTGTTTCTCCCGTGATGCCAAACTCAAAACCACCAGGACAGCACGAGATCCTACTCCCTGATGTTTGCCAATAAAGGAAATGTTATTAAGTACTCCTTTTGTTTCTATATTCTTCCTGTGTCATCCATAGCAAGGTAAACTATTTGATTCATATTTGTTTAACACCAACGTAACTAGTTGGAACTATAACTTTTACCACGTGTCTCACGCAGCCTATCTACTGTTTACAAAGTAACTATTTGAAGTAATTTCTTATAAATCATATAATGTTTCTAACCACTAAATTAATGATTCCCCAAGAACCTTCACAACATAGATGAATAATTTATAATTTGTATAAATTAAAATAATAATAAATAAATAAATAAAATACAGTCAGAACATTTATCAAGATGCAAAATATGTCCAGCCAGATCCTGGAGGATGGATTAATAATGATAAAGATCTTTATCAAATGAATGAATAAAAAAAATAACGAAATAATCCCTTCAAATCATTCTTTAAATTAAATAAATTATTAAATAACATCACTTTTAAAATAATGGAAATGAAATTTATAAAAATAATTCAATAAAAATAAAGCATAAACAAAAGTATAATTTATAAAATATGCAGAGCAGACAAGGTGTAATAAAATATTATTTCTTTAATTCAGCAAAATTAAGAATTTATTATAATAGAAGCAACAAGAATCAGTATATTGATTACAAAAATCTGAATTTAATATTTGGTTTTAAAAAGAAAAGAAAAAAGTAAAGTTTTAACTGAAAAAAATAGTATGCAAAATACAGTCAACATTTACACATGGCCGCTGACCTGAGGGAAGTTTAGGATGTTAACAAATCCTAATAACCTAATCCAAAAATATAGTTATAGACTTGGCTTTAAAAAACTAAATTTATTTGTTAAATTTTAATGCTAATTTCTTTTATCACAATATTTTAAAGATTGCTTTTAGATTTGAGAAGACAAAAACACATAAAATTAACAAAAATACAAATTTTGAAAATTGAAATAAAAAAGTGAAGAATTTTTCTTTTGCTCTTACAGTCAGTTCTTGGCTGAGTTTCTCCACCTCAGATAAATTTTCAGATGAGGAACTTTCTTCCGGGGGAGATGAATAGAACACACTAGCACCAACAACTGAACCACCATCTTTTGTTCGACCACCATTCAAATTAACTCCAGCTGCACACCAAATCTAAACAGGAAAATAAGAATGATGACATAAAAGGTTCCAAAGTTATTTAAAAATTTGAACACACCTTACACTGAGATTTAGGTTTATGAAAAAAACACTAATTAAATAAAATTTTCATTTTTTAATCAGAAATTCTACATACATTTTAAATACTGCCAATAAACTTCAAAATATGATAAAAATGATATGGAATAATCTAGTTTTTCTGGATAATTAGAAAAGCAAATGCTATGATTCTTATAGGTTCTTACTTTAAATTCCTTTTAAATATTCAATTACTATATGTGAGGCAAGCATCGTTTGTTTATAATGAAAGTTTTAAACAAACAATTAACTATTTTATTGACCTTTACAAAATGAATACTTAAACTTTTCAGAATTTGAAGGATCCATTAAATTAATATTAAAAACAATTTTAATTATTACAATATAGGATACTTCATCAAACTACATAAAAGCTCTTTAACTATTTTAATACAGTAGAATTAATAGGTAAATATTTTATACAAGTATTAATTTTTCTAACTAGATAAAAATATTTTCCACACAAAATCTTTGATTTTAATTACCAATGCTTTTCCCATTAAATTATCTAAATGACATCCCAGACAAAATAATTAATTAACACAGGCAACCAACTGATAATGACATATACAGAAAAAGGAACATCATTAAACTATTTATATAAGTACACATTTATTTTCCTAATACAATCAAACTGATTAATAGCCATATAACAAGGGGCCGTTTATAAATTATGTCACTCTTGAAGGGGAGGGGTGGTGAGAGGAAGAAGGTTCCTGAAATTGTGAAAGTTTGTAACGAAGGGGGTGGGAAAGAATAAGAAGAAATGTGACATCACACATATTGATTAAAATAAAACCATTAGAAATTAGCAGATTAAATTTTGAATTTATTTTGATATTGAAAGAATTTTGTGTTCATAAAGTAAAGATAAGATTTAAAGCTAAATATATTAAATTCCAAAATACTATTGTTTTCAATTGCTCTTTCATATTAATATTTTATTACTATTGTGTATTAATTATATTTTCACTTATTGTAACCTTAATCTTATTTTATACATACTAAATACACAAATCAGTTTTATTGTTATGCTCACAAATAATATTAAAACACATAGTTTAAAAATAAAATTTTAAATATGATCTATAACATAGTGCTTTATTTTTGAACTGCAAGTATATGTTTATGTAATATAATGTGACAAGGGGAGATAGGGGGTTTCAATGAAGTGTGACTGTTGTGACAAAGAGTGGGGGGATAGGGGGCTCCAAAGTATTGAAAAAGTCCAACATCATTTATGGATGGCCCTCAAGTGACAATTTGAATGAAAATGTCATTTTCACTCAGACAGGACCCAAAGAGATTGTCTAATCCAGATGGACAAAGCTTTGCTAATTTATTTGGGGAGAATTCCTCACCACTACAAAGAACTACATAATATTCAAAAAGGGGAAACTAATTATTACATGGTTTAAACTAAATTTTATTTGTTTACCTTCATTCCAGGTTCTTTGTCCATGAGAGGTCTACAATATACTGGAATGGGTACAGGAAAATTTGGATCAAATGAGAGAGAACTTTTGGGACTGCTATTATGACCACTTTTCGGATCACTCGCCTGATGAATAGGAAGACTCCATCCATAAGCTTGCATACGACCATCTTCTTTCTTTACATGAGCTCGTACTTGTTTATATTGTTCTTTTCTCTCTCTAGCTCTCTGTTGCTGAAGTCTTTCTGATGCTCTAATGATTGAAAGTCAAATATTAATTTCCTTTTTTGCTCATTTTAAAAGAAATACAACTAAAAATAAAATAATAATCATAGTTTTAATATTTAAGGATTCCTAAAACTATAAAATTTCTTTGAAACATAATTTTTGTAATTTTGTGATTCTTTAAATATAAATTTGCCACCAATTTTTCCCCAGAGATAATTAAAAGTATGTTTATTTAAGCATCAAATTCCATGTTTTCAAACATTTATCTGATGAAATAATTAAATTATTAAGATGTTTGCAACTCAAAAATCATATCTAATAATTTGGTATAATACTTTTTTATTCTATTGTTTCAGATATAACAGACTAAGAGGAGACAAAAATAAATATCACTTATACTCTAACTATTTGACTACATGATGCTTTTAAACCATCTAAACAAAATTAGCATACTGAGGTTATCGCAAAAATTTCTTCAATAAAAATGAAATTACTTGTAACTAAATGATAATCTATTCGTTCTTGATATGTTGCTATCACAGAATTCAGGAAAAACAGATCATTGAAGCAACACCTGCCAAGCAGTATACATCCAAACTTAATAAGGATCTATTTATACCATGGTCTAACCCAGTTGTTCCCAACCTTTCATTGCCCATGTCTCACCAAAGCATCTGTAAAACAACAATTTTCATCCTCCCCACAAACTCACATTCTGTCACACACTGTTCACATTCTGTCATTTTGTAACACAGTTTTATATCATACTCTATTTGCCTGAAGGAAGTATAACAGAGCCTTAACCACTTCAACCTTAGCGCTGAAATAAGTCAGGGGTAATAACATTGTTTTAATATGTCTGGTGACATGGTAAATATTAACTATTCATTTTTCATATGTCAATTAATTCTCTTTCAGATAAGTTTTTTTAGCATAATTTTACACATGCAATCAGGAAAGCATTAAATAAAATATGCATCTTCATTTTTATGTCAAAAAATGTTTTGTTATGTATTTCCAAATAATCACAATGTTTAACCAAAGTTTTGTATGATTTGCATTTTTATCTTCACAATATACTTGATGAGAGTCTCATATTTAACTTTAAGATTGGTAACATTTACAAGCTTCATAAAACACTTAAGTACCATTTTAATTAAAGGAAAAGCTTTAAACACTAAGTTAAGTTTAGCTAGTTTAAGTTTTCTTTCTATGGATAAAATAATACATAAAACCACTTTAAGATTCTGACCTTTATCAATTTTAAATAATCATTATTCCACATCAATACAAGTTTCTTTTTTTTTTTTTTTTTCCCTGAAAAATTAATGCTAATCGATTGTCAAGTATCAGATTTCAAACAATAAATTGTGTACTTTATATATTCATTTATTATAGGTCCTGCACTACACGAATAGTTATTTAAAATTTATTCATTTCCTTTTCTAATGATATTTAAGATTTATAAATTTAATAAAATTGGTAGTATGATGTTTAGGTATGTTAAATTTTTTTTTAGATTAAATATGTCCAAAACAGCAAGATTTAGATAGATCCTTTAGTAATTTCACTTGTAAAATTTTCATCATGTTACATACAGCAGAGCAAATAGAAATATTGTAGTTTCCCTTAAGCCTGAGACCCTAAAATCCACGTAATTTTTCAAATGTAAACAGTAAAACTTACAGTTGCGTTGTAGGAACAAAATAATTCAAATCATCAATAATCACGTTTTTTTTTTTTTTTTTTTTTTAATTTTTAAATAATAATGTACTTTTGATTATACAGCTGATAAATTATTAAATAAAATTACATTATTTTGGATTTTAATGTCAATTTGCATATCTATAGCAAAAATTAGCCATATTGTAGGCTATGCACAATATTTGTAAGTGTAAACTGTAACCCAATTGTTTGTTTCCCTTTTTTGGCATTTGTTTCCCCGTTTTCCAATTTTTATTTGTCAATATTATGTAAGCATTTTAATATTAATTTTAGTTAATATGACTGAACACAAGCTTTTTTATGAAGAAAATATAAGCTTGTTGCTAAAAAAAAAAAAAAAAAAAAAAAAAAAAAATTAAGATGCCTCTATTATCAATGGTGATCACAGTATTTTTTCTAAAGCATTTTTAATAAGCTTTTTTGTTTGTTAAATCTGATAAACATGAAATAAAATTCTGTCATTTTATGATTAAGGAAATTACATTGTGATATAAATTTGTACAGTGCAGAAATCAATTTATTGTACTGATAGATTAGAATAAAAGATTTCATGTCATACAACTTTTTCACATTACTTCTTCATACTATAGTGTTTGCTCATTATTTATAGAAAAAATCTGTTTCTTATAATTTTTGTTATTTATTTATTTATTATACTTTTAAAGGGAAAAAAACAGAGCTGAACAATTAATTGCAGAGATTTAGTAAGAGCTTAGCAGCAATTTTAACTTTATTCTGATATATTTCTATAGAAATGTTAAATGAGAAAACATCTTAACATTTACTGTTCCGTAAGAGTGGTTATTTTTTAATTAATGAAATATCTTGAAAGAGAAAACACACAGCCAAAGTTCTAAATTCCTACAAAGTATTGAGCAAGAATTATCTCAAATCATAATTTAAATAAAATTATGAATTAAGAATTATATATATAGTATGTGTGTATGTGTGTGTGCAGTAGATGATTGTAATATTTTTTAAATTATTTATCTCTGAAAAATCAATACAATAAAGCTAAAGAAAATTGCTCAAGAAACGATTAAATGATCATTTAAATTATATTCTCACGCCAATATTCACTAAGTTAATAATTCCATAACAAAACCAAAATAATATAGAAATTAAGTTAAAATTATTCACAAACAAAAATATTATGTCAGTCATGAATTTGATAAGTGCACAATACTGATGGTACTTTTTTTTTTTATCAACTCCAGGCATTACCAAGAAAAATTACTGATAAATTATTGAAAAGTTATACATCAAGTAAAATTACTATATTAAAAACTGTTAAGCATACAGAAATGTTTAGTTAAACTATTTATAGAGTAAAATAGCTAAAAATAATATCAGCTATAAACTTAAAAGGAAAAAATATGAAAAGAAAATAACACTAATCTTTTAATTTTCTTAAAGATTTTATTTTCTTATAAATACTAGTTTCAAAAAGTCTTTTTGGCCAATGCTGGGAGAAAGAGATAGCTTTCATATTTCTTGGTTTTCAAATTTTACAAGTTTTATTCAAAGCTAATTTTATTCGAATTTTAAGAAGCCAAAATATGATGAACTCAATGAGAGAACATTCGTCAATACTGAATACGAGTGAGAATTGTGCCAAATTAGTAAGCTGTAGTTAAGTTGGCATCATTTATGATTATTATTTTTTTTTTTTTTGGTTGCCAAATTTAGCAATACTTTGCCAAGTGTCACCAAGGTTGGCGAGAATCTGAAGCTTATGAATATTAATAATATTTAAGCATTGTGCAACAATGCATGGGCAAATGGCTGTCATTTTGAAGTAAAAAAGTAGATGAAGCTGACCTACAAACTCTGTCAAGACATTGACAGAGTTTGTCTATATATTTATAGTGAACATTCCATACTATGCATACATTCGTCCAAATCAGTTTCTAAATACGAGAGTTACAGTATGACAAAAATCAGACTCTTTCAAAATGTCAGCCATCCTAGAATTTCAAACTGCTAAATCTCAGCCATTTTTTAAGATAAAGACAAAACAAGGTATGCTTTGGAATCCTTGTATTAAGGTCAAACTCTTCAGAAAAAAAAATAATTTTTTTTTTAACATTAATTTATTTTAAAACAAACTTATTTTAACATTAATTTGTTTATTAAACATTTTTATTTCAACATTAATTTATTTATTAAGCATTATTTTCATTTCAACATTAATTTAAATAATTTCATGAATTATAAATTAAAAAATATACTTAAATTTCAACATAGTATAATAATCTCTTGCATTTTTTTGAAAAAAAAATTGCAATGAGAATTTTTTTTTTTTTTTTTTTTTTTTTTTTTTTTTTTTTTTTTTTTTTTTTTTTTCAAACTCTTGGGTGCACAAATTTAGTAACACTGTGGTATGGAGAAATTTTTTAAGAAATCTATGAGTTCAAATAGGGTTGAATTTCACTTTTTTAAAAATGGCAAAATGCAGATAGGGCAGAGGGCTGTACTCTTAAAAAAGGACTTAATAAAACTAATCTCCTCTGTTCAAGACAAATATACAAACAAACCCATTACAACTTTAATCCTCTTTATTTAAAAATTATAGTTAAATATATTTTATTAGTAAAGGGAATAATTAATCTGATGTGATAAATTATTATAAACACAGTAAAGCTATATTATAATGTATATTTTTTCAAAAATCCAAAAATGTGAGTTACTTTGGTAACGCATTTATATATGCAGATATTTATATATATTTATCATAGATAATGCATACAGGTTATTTTATCAAGACATACAAAAACATTGCAAAAACAAACTCCTCATACAGCACCAAATTAAAAACTTTCTAAGCACCACACATTCATGACCCTTATTTTATTTATTTATTAATTAATTTATTTATTTGATAAAATTACAAATGGAATAAGTATGATATGCTGTACATTCTCTGCACATAAAATAAGATTGACTGGAAATATGATCATTGATACTTTAATACCATAGTGAAACATGCTTGTGAGATCCATTCACATCTAACAAAATATAATCCAATAGAAAACTGAAAAACACCTTAAAAACGAACAAGATGTTAAATTTATCTGTAGTAGTACGATATACTACAGAAACAAATAAAAAGTAATCTAGGAGCAATAAATGAATGTATGCAGATTTATATTATTTTCTGTTATTGCACAAATTCTTGTGTTTCCAGTAAGTTATTTTTGCAAATCAGATATGACATCATACTTTTGTGTCATCAAGGTGTTGTTTTTGAGGGCTTTTTTCAAATAAAATATAAATATTAAAATAACACAATAAAAGAGTAGGTAGATTTAAATTTAAACATTTCAATAAAAAAAAATACTGATTATTCCCATATCAAATTTTCATTATTACTCCAAGCACATATGCTGTAAGGAAATTATTATAATGATAAATATTTGTTTACTGAAATTACGGTATATCTTTACATATTTAGGTTTCCCAAAATAATTTTTACTATTTTAAAACGATTTTGTATGTATTGCATATATATTACATTTGCTCATTATTGAACTTCCCATTGCTTATTGTTAGTCTTTTTACAGCAATATGTGTGTGAGAGAAAGTGAACATGATAACATTGAAACAGTATTTATAAAACACTGCCATTTGGAAAATGTTGTGTACTGCTGTCTCTGGAACTATATTCTTTTCTTTGCAAATTGAATAACAAATTTTGTATTAAAACCATTTTTCAACCACTTTAAAACCAGAAAAAACTGATATAAACTTTTTTTAAAACTCAATTATTCAATTAAATATTTTTATTATTAATGCTCAAATTAAATTGATATAACAATCATAAATCATGTTTCACCAGAATTTCTCACTCCTAAAATAAAGTAACAAATGCTGTTACTAATGTAAACAAATTTTCTGTGACAGGAGGTTTTTCGCGGCTAAAATTAGAAAACAACTGCATATAATAGTTTGAAAACTGGTATTTTTACAGAGAAAAGTTTGACAAACATGCTGAAGCAGGCAGTTTTTAACTAAAATAGTTATTTCAAGAACTATTTAATGTTGAAATTGACCAAAATAATTCCATTACTTTTATAGAAACAAAATCTACGCTTAGAAATTTACTAATTTTCAGCACAGACATTCTTGACCATTTTACCGTGTGCAATCTTTTTTCATAGGTAGTTTTTTTTAGGTAGTCTTTTTTTTTTTTCAAATTTTTATTTAAAATTTCATAATATCAATAGAAATTTGTTATTTTGGAAAAGTCATATTTTATATTGTAAACATTTTGTAAAACAGTGAAAACGTTTCCTTTCAATTTATAAATGCTTTACACGAGAATATTAAAAACAAAACTTTAAAACAAAAATTAAATGATCATGTGTTAAAAGCAGTAAACGGAAACAATAACACCATATTTAAAATGCCCAAATAATGATATTGCCAAACAGCTTCAATTCAAAAGTACATTTACAGATGAGATTTATTTCATATTTGAAGTCTTTATTTTACTATTGTTACCAATATTAAAATAGTGCAAATAATATTTTATTTGAATTACAAAATATTTTTTGCAAACATTAATAAGAGGAAGAAAACTTTTAAAAAATTGTCTTATTTAAGACAATACATTTAAAAATCTTTCTTAAACCATCATTATAAAATTTCTGGAGGCATTGACATTATTTATTCAGCCATTTTATATAAACTTATTATAAATTATTTAATTGATCTTACTCAATGAAGCATGAAAATGGATGCTAACTGTCACAATAACAGTTGGTTCAGTCCTAAAATCCTGCCCTCAAAGGAAAATTGATCACAAATCATTCGCAGAAGATTGTTATTGGATATTTAATTCAACCTTCCATAATCTTTAAAACAGAGCAAATTAGCAACTTAAAAACTACTTTTAAATTTTTGAAATTGGCTACAAATTTTTCACGGAAAAATCTTTAATGTTACACAACATTATATATTAGAATGTTTTCAGCAGATTATTTTGCTAGAATAAATGCTAGATGAACAATCACCATTTTCAATTTCACAGTTGTTTACTTAACCTTCTTTTATTAAATTTTTTATACTGTCATTTGTAGTTAGGTCAGGGCATTTGACAATTCCTTCATCTATGTGATGCAATCATTAACAAATGTAGTAAGTTGAAAAACATACAATAGATTCTGTAAATTTTGTAGATCCCAGGGATCAGACAGAAATTCAATAAAATAAGTACACTATTCTCTGCAACCTTTTTTGATTCATTTGTTAAACATACAAGACCTAAATATCTCTAACAGTTTTAATTTTGATTTTAAGATACATTTTGTCAGGCAGCCTGTATTACATCAATTGCCTGTTTAATTTTCAATGTTGCAGAAACTTTACTTTTAAAGTCTGGAAAAGTTTTTCTTTTAGCCAGAAATTTATTCTGCCATGTATCAATGGCTTTACAACAGAACAAAATTAAAATTTGCATGTAATTTTTTTGACTTTACAGATTTTTACTCACATTGTTATGGTGTCATTTAAATTAGTCTCGCCAAATAAAATTTCCTACAATGTTCTCAATTTACATGGCTTGCAAAACATCTTGGCTTTACTATGTAATATAGGTCCTAATTTGGGCAAATGTTTTGTCTGGCACCTTTAAATAGAGTATATACATTTTCATAAACTATTTGTTAATCTCAAAGTTGCATTGATTTTCTGTCTTGATACATTTATTTCATATTTTGAGATAACATTTTCAACTATTGTTTTGAATTCTAAGACAACACAAATATTTTCTTTCTAACAACAAAATTATTTTCATGTGAATATATAAAAAAAGAAAGAAAACTTTGGTGAAAATTACATCAGATTTAAAATTATTTAACAGTTTAAACTGAAAAATATATTTACAGGAGACATTTCATATTTCTAGATTATCTTTTAAACTGTTGTTGCCAATCCTAAAGCAACGCAAATAAGAACATTTCCTTTCTAGCAACAAAAGTATTTTAATGTGAATATTATAAAAAAAAAAATAAAACTTTAAAATAATAAATTCATTACTATGTATTAAAAGCAGTAAGTAGGAAAAATTATGTCATATTTGAAATGACCAAACAATAACAATGCAAAACAATTTAAATTAAAAAATATATTTGCATGAGACATTTATTTCATATTTTGAGATAATCTTTTCAACTATTATTATGAATTCTAAGACAGCACAAATAATATTTCCTTTCTAACAACAACAGTTATTTTCATATGAATATTAAAAAGAGAAAGAAAATTTTGGTAAAATTATGTCAGATTTAAAATGATACATTTTAAATGTATTTTAACCCTTTTATCAACTGACAGTACTTATAAGTATCACTGACTTTAAACTTTCATCCGATAGTGAATATTATTAATATACTAATGAAACCTTGAAAATACACTTTTATAAATCCACATTTTGAGATACATAGTAATTGTAAATTTAGGCTCGTTATTTTAGCGAGCAAAGGGACTATCTTGGAAACAGTCGATGTATTTTATGCCGAAATTCTGAACAGATTTTCACACTCATATTTTCACTGCTTCAAACATAATAAAGGACATAAAATAAGTGCTGGATTTTTTTTATGATCATGGGTGCAAGTTTGAAATTTTCTCAAGACTGAAAATATTTTTAATCCCCTCCCCCCCCTCCCCACACACACATACACACTGAATCTGAGTGAGCACATACACACACACATAATTTACGTCTGTTCCACAAACCTATGAAAATTCTTTTTTATCTTTAGTCAAAATTTGCGACTTTTCTCCAAATTTGCAATTTTTCGACGAATTCCAAGTATTTTATATGATTTTTTAATGAAATTGTGATTTTTCTGTCATCCTTTGACAGAAATCGTGCTTTTTTGCAATCCTTTGACAGAAATTGTGCCTTTTTTGTGATTTTTCGACAGAAATTGCATTTGTTTCGCTATGTTTTGACAAAAATTGTGTCTTTTTTGTGCCCTTTTGACAAAATTCCCGATTTTTTCAAGATTTCATTAATAAAAATCATGTTTCTCAGCAATTATTTGATGAAAATTGTGGGGTTTTGCAATCATTTGGTGGAAATTGTATCTTTTTTGCAACCCTTCGGTAAAATTCCCGTCTTTTCTGTGATCCTTTTACAAAAATCGTGTTCCCTCTGCAAACACTTGATTTTCTTTTTTTTGTTGTTGTTGTTGTTTCTTTGTTTGTTTTTTTGTGATCATTTCACAGAAATCGCATCTTTTTTGCAATCCTTTGACAGAGACCGCAGCTATTTTGCATTCTTTAATCAAGGCTGCATCTTTTCAACGATCTTTTGATGGAAATAGCGTCTTTTTTGCATTCTTTTGCCAGGAATCTTATGTTTTGTGCAAGCTTTTGACAGAGACCGTGTCTATTTTGCATTCTTTGACTGAGATAGCGCCTTTTTCTTGATTTTTTGATGAAAATAGGGTGTTTATCGCAATCTTTCAACAGAAAGTCTTTTCTGTGATCCTTTGACGGAATTAGCGTTTTTTTTTTTTTTTTTTTTTGGCAATCTTTCGACAGAAATAGTGTGTTTTTCATGATCCTTTGACAGAAATAGCATTTTTCCCACGACAAGCTTTTGACGGAAAATGCATCTTTTGACAAAAATAGCTCTTTTGTCCACGATCATTTCACAGATAAAACTTTTTTTCACAATCATTTGATGAAAATAGTATTTCTTTTTCTTTCGTGATCATTTGACAAAAAGCACGTCTCTTTCAATTTCCACTTTTGTCCTCTGAGATTTTTCTGCCCCATTTACCCCTATGGATGGATACTTTCACCCATGATAATGATGATAGAATATGATTTGACTAGCTATTTTAAGTGGACAGTGCATGTATTTGATTTTTACAATTGAATTATTCGGCAATACCACCAGTACACTTGGGTGGTGAAGAAACACTTTTTGTCTGTAAAGTTATCCATCATTTTTATCGGTTTTATAATGTAATTACTAAACTGTAGCATAGTAATGTTTTTCCTAGTGTTTTATTTCTCCTTCATTAATATTTTTTATAAGAAATCGAAAAAGTTGTGGCATTGGCTTATTTTTGCTAAGCTAGAAATTACATATGTGGAGGTGCAAGAGAACATGTCTCTGCAATATTGGCATGCCGTATAACTAAAGAACTACTAATACAGATGGAAGCAAAAAAATATATTTAAAAAATTTTTAAGTATACATTAAAATTTTATTAATAGAGTTTAATTTTAATATTTAATAATTTTTCTTTTTAAACTTGAATTTTTACTCACTTTTTATGTGTAAAATAAAACTAGCATTTTTTAAAAAGTTAACTCTCCTGTGTCTTCTTCCTATTTAGCATTTTGAGAGTTTAAATTTTATTTGAAATATCATGTTGGTTTTGTATTATGAGAAGATTTTAGGCATAGTATACTAATGGTACTTTAAAGTATCACTTTAATTAATTACCTTTAATAAATTAAATTTCTCACTGGTGAAATTGTTTTTAATGTAAATCCTTTAACCCATTGTAGTAACTCTTTTTTTTTTTTTTTTTTTTTTTTTTTTTTTTTGAAAAAAATTGCAGTAGATTATAATTTAGTAGATAAAGGGTTAAAAGAACTTTCTTATAACATTGTAAAAGAAATACAAAGAGAAAAAAAAACTCTGTTCACTTAAATCATTTTACATTAGTTTATTTTAAAGTTGTTTATTTTTTATTTTATTTTATTTTATTTTATTTTTATTTTTTTTATCAGAGACAAAAACAGCCATTATATCTATTAACAGCGGCTGATTTGACCCAAAAAATCTCCAATCAAAGGAAAATAAATGAAATTAATTTACAGTTAGATTGCCACTATTCTTTTAGATTACAATTCAATCTTATTAAAGCTTGTGAAATTAACATACTTTTAGAATATGGTATGTCTGAGTGAAAGTTGGCAAACACAGCTCATAGGGTGCAGAGCCCGATAGCAAAAAAAATACCAAGAGAAAAAGATGCTGTTTACTTAATTCATTTTACATTAGCTTATCTTGAAGTTTTTAACTATTTTTTTAATCAGAAACAAAAACAGCTATTATATCTAGTAACAGCAGCTGATTTTGCCTTAAAAATCTTCAATCAAAGGAAAATGAATGGAAACCCATTTACAGTTTGATTGCCACTGTTCTTTTAGATTACAAATCAATCTTATTAAAGTTGGTGAAATTAGCATGTTTTTAGAATATGGTATGTCTGAATGGGTGTTGGTAAACACAGCTCATAGGGTATAGAGCCCACTAATTTACTTTATAATGGTAAGATATATATATTTTTTTAATCTAGACCAAATAATATACATTAAACTGAAAAATTCATTAAAGTGACACTTATTGTAACAGGAATCTATTTTATTGTTTATTTAAAAATGGCAAAATATCTTTAAATCTTCCTTCAGTCCATGACTATTTAATTATCTACAAGTTTTAACTTCAGCATAAACTAAATAAAAATTGATTAAAAATTGTTATTTTTTAAATATGTTTCAGCTGATATTTCAACTAAGTCGATTTTTATGTACAATATTTACACAATTTAATATCAAAATCAGTTTAGGTAATTTCCTTAGTTGTGGCAATTTTATAAAGTTAATAAATAAATGATACAAGAGAAGAAAGGTTTTTTCTTCCAGAATTTAAATTGCTATGTAATTAATCAAGCCCTATTTTTTTTATACAACAATTTAATTTTTTTTTTTTTCTTAAAGATGCAAGAATAAAGTTTTATTTTATTAAATTTATTTTTTCAGATTATTAGGTTACAACTAAATCTAATCAATTTAAAATTTAAATAATAAAGACTAGCAATAATTTAATAAACAAAATAAAAAAAATGTGTTGAAAAATAAAACATCAAAATGAATTATCAAAAAATGTTTTTTAAATATTCAAATCAGGCATGAAGTTGGCTTAAGGGAAAAAAAAAGACTGAAAAAAAAATTCTGTTTTATAATGACAACAAACTCTTATAACTTAATTTTAATGGAAATTTATGCACCAAAGTTATTCTATTTACTAATTGAAAAAGAATATTCATAATCTTTACGTTGGCTACAGATTTTTCTCTTCCCCCTTTGTGATAAATGTTTCTGCATCAATGAAACCTTTGTCTCTGCATTTCACCAGTATTAGTAAGTGAATCCACTAATGTATTATATCTTGAAAAGAACTTTATACAAGTGTATTTACTTTTATCGCTATTCATCATCATGCGATTTTCACATGCTCATAACTTTTACTTTTCGATGAGACAGTTCTGCACTGCTTGAAGAAAAATTAACAGAATGAATTTCAAAGGTTTGAAAAATAGATTTGAGTAGAACTTGTCAGACAGTATCTCTTCCCCCTCTAATCACAATATTTTCTTTTGATCTTTGCGTTGGTATTGAGGATATTCAAAAATACTTTCAAAAAGAAGAAATTCTACCCCTTTTGGAAGAACTTTTACATATCCACCAAATAAAATTTCCATTCATGCTTGAAAGTTTAAAATATGGCCAAGACTGAAAATATTTTGAATCCTCCCTCCCTCCTGCCATTGAATGAGCACATATGCACACACCAATACATCACTTAGACAAAACTCAGCACATTAAATATTATATGCAAAAAACATTGAATTATGTTGAAACCGAATTAAAATAAATAAGTACAAATGTACATAAAACATTCATATTCATGTCAACAATATTAAAAACAATGAAGTTGACATGCTATGACATATGAAACAGGAGGGATTCTGAATAGAATTTTTTAATTTTTTTTATTCACAGCAAATTTTCTGAAAGGCTACAGCAGAGGGAAGGCAGTAAATTCCCTCCCAACACTTTGTGCTTTTTTCTGCTATCTTCTAACAAAATTTGCAATTTTTTGAGGATTTGTGGATTTTTTGACAAAATTTCCATTTTTGTGATTTTTTTTTTATTATTTTTTTATTTTTTTTGAGAATTTTTGATGAAATTTGTGTCTTTTTTGCGATTGGTTGCGAAATCTGCATCTTTCTTGTAATTGTTTGCAAAATTTGTATTTTTCCCCTGATCTTTTGATGAAAAGTATGTCTTTTTATGTGATTTTTAAACTAAATTTGCATTTTTTTTGTATGATCTTTTGACAAAATTTCATTTTTTCCTTGATAATTTGACAAAATTCTTGTTTTATCCACAATAATTTTAATAAAATTCACATTTTTTTCACAATTTTTAGCCAAAATTTGAGTTTTCTCTGTGATTATTCAACGATATTTGCATATTTTCCATGTCTTTTAAAAGATCTTTAATTGAAAATCATGTTTTTTTTTTTTTTTTTGTGATCCCTTGATGGAGATTGTGTTTTTTTCGCAAATCTTAAAAAATATGGTCATAAAGTGGAATTTTAAGCCGAATTCTTAAATATTATAGGCAAATCCTAAGAAATCTAAAAACAGAATTTTTTTCCCACTCTCGGATATGTTTTCATTTTGCATCCACCCTCAAGAATATTCATAAGATGGATCTGCGTCCTGTGGACAGAAAACTTCCACCCATGTTTTCATTTTTTTTTTTTTTTTTTTTTTTTTTTTTCCAATTATACAACATAAGCTTATAGACAACAGATTTCATTTCAAAGGGTTCTTTTTAGGAGATTCATAATTATGTAAATATGTAACACCTATAGTCATAGTTCAGTCTGTCCGTCCATCTGGCTGCATATAACAGAGCAAAAACTACCCAACCGAATTATTTGAAATTTAAAATATATATTTGTTGCATAATTTTGTTGAGTTATTTCAAATTTTATTGTTTGATTACAGGGATAATCAAAGTCTAAAATAGAATTAACCCATTTTCGGCCAAAGGTTCGTATACGAAACGTTTCGATAAATATTTTTTTTTTAACACTCTGACACATTTTTTTCAAGAATTTTATTTTTCTTCTATTTTTTAAGGCTTTTGAAGACATCCATAAAATATTAGTTATTCAATTGGAGTAAACACTTTCTCTTAAAAAATTTTCAAAATACGCTAGAGTTTTAATTTGAAACGCCTTTGGCAAATTCGACTTTTTAAAAATATATTATTATTCCAATTGAAATGAATTATATGTTTTTAAAATAGATTAAAGTTGCAAATTCTGTATATGAAATAAGAATAAAACAAAAGTCATAAAAATACTATTCATATTCATATTATTCATTATAAGAAATAATATTTTATATTATTATATAAAATATTATTTCTTATATAAAATATTATTTTTCATGCACGAATCTTTTTTTGTGTCTTAATGTATGTAATTTAAGCATATTTCAATAAAAATAATGCTACATTTTATAAAATTTCTGTGCTTGGCCTAAAATGGGTTAAAAATAAAATACATAACACCTTTTTTTTTTTTTTTTTTTTTTTTTTTTAATATATATATATATATGGAAGATGTAAGAAAAGAAATATGTTTTCCACACAACTTTATAAAGAAATTAAGTCTAATATTTTTTCCTGTGGATTAACAAGAATTTTTACTTTTCTTACCATATTATCTATTAATTTAAAATAAATTCATTAAGCGGACATAGTAAAATTATTAAATCAAAGTCTCAAATATCTATATTTTTATTCTTATAATACTTTTTTGATTTGGTAGATTAGTAATACATTTAATAATGGATTTTTGTACCTGATTAAGAACAGGAAATATATTTTTAGACAGTAATTCTCTTTATGGATAGCACAATGTACAAGAAGTATCTATATATTATTACCTTTAATCCATTTTAAGCCTCCATTAAGTTACATAACAAAAGCATCTCTTCAAAAGAACACTCATAAAAAAGCATCATCTGCAATGCAAGATGCTAAATTTTTAGCTGCATCTTATTTTAGTTTATTAACTATAGCAATATAACTTATGCAATAGTAATCTTAAAAATAAATAAATAAATAAAATAAAAAGATCACCAGACTTACATTAATCAGAATACACATGAAAATCACCTAGTAACTATAGAATTATGGTATCTAAACTTTAAAAATTTTACTACTATATTTTACTTTATCAGCAAGCCTTCCCTTCTTTACTGCTGCTATCTGAACTCCGTGTGCATTCTGATTTTATTATTATTTTAATTGTATAAAACAAGATATTATGTGCAAAAACCTTAAATAATGCAATATTTGAAAAAAAAAAAAAAAAAAAAAAAAAACCTGTTCTAAAAATATTTTTTTTTTTAATCAAAGTATCCATCTCATTGTGGGCCTACACTCCATATGAGGAATAAAATTTCTAGTGCATAAAAAACCTTTACTTCTTTTACAGTCTAATTACAAGAATGTAAAACAGTTTTAAAAATTCTATAAAAATAAATATATTTTAGAATATTTTTCAAATATTTAATTTGTTATATTAACTTTAGCTGTATTGTAAGCAAGTTGAACAATTAATTATATTAATCATTTTTATAATAAAGTTATTAAACAATAAATCAAGAATGCTAGTAAAAATTTGTGTTAAAACTTTCAAAGTAAATTATTATACTTATTAAATAAGTATGTAATTAAAAACATTAAAAATGCATGCACTTAACACAAGGAAGCATTAAAAAAAATAAATATTTATTTAAATTTGATGCTTCATTGCCACTTCATGCAGCAAATGCACAAGCCATGGGGGAATCAACTGTGAACACACATCTATAGGAGAAACAATCTATAGAAAAGATCTTGAAATGTTATTTCATGCCAGATCATTAATTCAGAGATTCTTTTTATCAAGCTACATATCGCACAAGCTTAAATAGTTTAGCTAACTGTGTTGTACATGGAAAGTTAGGTTTTGGGATGGCTTGTTAGGCTTGGAATTAAACTCACAAATCACTATCAAGGAAATCAACACTTTTGCCTTTCTCGCCCAACCTCGTCTTTCGTAGTGCATCCAACGTAGGGCTGACATGGACTGATGGTGAACTGTACAAAATTCCAGATGAACTAGGAGACTTGCGCATATTTTTTTCAGAAGAGCTACTTGAACTAAATAAACTGCTAAAACTGAAATATGAAAAAAAAAGAACTTTCATTAAATTTAAAAGGATTTCATGAATAGTTTACCTATAAAAAAAAAAAACACTTTAGCAAAAATTTAACAAGTAATGCTGCAAAATTATTATTATTATTTTGAGAAATCATCTGAAAATAATTTATAAATTGTTAATTAAATTATAAATAAAGAAAATTTTTTAATTA
The DNA here is from genome assembly GCA_964019185.1 of Maratus speculifer. Taxonomy (NCBI): domain Eukaryota; kingdom Metazoa; phylum Arthropoda; class Arachnida; order Araneae; family Salticidae; genus Maratus; species Maratus speculifer. The sequence goes on along the minus strand of OZ025296.1, from coordinate 171,683,279 downwards.
ACTGGCTATAAGTAAATTATAGATTTTCATGATGAATAATTTTCCTCTTTACACAATGTAACAAAGTCTTCATTATTTTAAAAAAAAAAAGTTTATTACAACAAACATATTTTTATTGATAAAAAATTGTGAATGAAAACAAATTTCAAGTATTGTGAATTACATATTATTACAATAAGTTTGGTCTGTGAATGTTAGATTATTGGATATCATGTAATAATCTATATACAGGGTGTTTCGCTACCAGACCGACAAATTTTGAGGGATGATAGTAGACATGAAAACAAATATTATTAAATAGGAAACCATGGGGCACAAACGTCTTCTGTAGAAGCTCCATTAAAGTTTAAGATTCAAAATTTCAAACGATGATAAAAAACGGAAAAAAGGGTCGATTCGTTTGCAGTTTTCATTAAAATCATTCTTTATATCATGATTTTTTTAGAAAAAAATTTTAAAGGTTATGTTCGAAAATTGTCGATAGAGGGCGCTTTAGACTTTAGAGTAACTAACAATTACTTTTTACCATTAATTTGTGCTTGCGGTTGAAATTATTCTAAAGTTTGGACCTAAAAGCCCAAAATCGGAAACAATGGGGTCGGGTAACTTGAGAAAATTGAGCTGTGAACAGAGGGGAAGATTTTATATGCTCATAAATATTGGACAAACAAATCTATTTTGTTACTTTTTGCGTGTAGGTCATTCCCTTGGTAATTATTTTATTCAAAATGACGTACAGCATTTGTGTCCTCATTTTTTAATAGAGGGCACTTCCGACACATCTCTGATTTTTCAATGGTATTACTCCTGGGTGTTTTACTATTAGACCAACATACTTCGAAGAAGTGTTAGCGATGCAAAGACGACTCGGAATCACATAGGAATGTAATGTTGGAAATGCCTTTTTTGCGAGTTACGGTTAAAGGAAGCAGAGAAAAGAAACAGCAGAGAAAAGAAACAGCAGAGAAAGAGCAAGACGTTAATGTGACATAAATAAGACAATTTATTAGACTAGCCAATTTATTTAACTGTTTTACTACAAAAGGTGTTCGAAATTACGACCAGAATTAGTCCAGCATGCTTGACAGTGGCGTCGCATGGAATTCCTTATGCTTTGAAAGTTTCCTGGCATCGCTGATAGTTTTCTGGCAGCTACAGAAATACCAGCTGCGAGGTCTTCAACTGATGCTACGGGAGTCTCATAACCCAATTTTTCATTTGACCCCAGCAGAAGAAGTCCATACATGATAGGTCTGGCGATCCGGCAGGCCACTATGACCTATCCACCCCTGTCCATATGTTACTTTGAAGTGTCGGCAAACGTCATTGGTAAAATCTGGAGGAGCCCTATCGTGCTGTTCATCGTTCAAATACTTTATTCTGCTATCTTTAGAACTGGTTCGCGAATTATCACTTCACAGTCATCGCTGCTCAGGTGCATTACCGTTTAGAGCCATCTACCACAAGGAAACCGCAGCGCCATCTACCATCACTGACAAACTTGCCAGACTACTTCTGGTCGTAATTTCGAACACTTTTTTCTAGTAAAACTTTTAAATAAACGGTTTTCTGTCACATTAACGTGTCGCTCTTTCTCTGCTATTTCTGTTTTCTTTTCTCTACTTACTTTAACCGTAACTCGCAAAAAAGACATTTCCAACGTTACATTTTTATGTGATTCCGAGTCGTCTTTGTATCCCTATCACTTCCTGGAAGTATGTTGGTCTGGTAGTAAAACACCTAGGAGTAATGCCATTGAAATGTCAGAGATGTTTCGGAAGAGCCCTTTATCAAAAAATGAGGACAACAAAGCTGAACGTCATTTTGAATAAAATAACTACCAAGGGAATGACTTCCATGCAAACTGCAACAAAATCGATTTGTTTGTCCAATATTTATCAGCATATAAAATCTCCCCCTCTGTTCACAGTTTAATTTTCGCTATTTAACCGATTCCAATGTTTCCGATTTTGGGCTTAAAATTTAAGTTAAAGTCTAAACTTTAGAATAATTTCAACCCCATGCAAAAAATAACGGTAAAAAGTAGTTGTTCATTACTCTAAAGTCTAAAGCGCCCTCTATGAACAATTTTTGAACGTAACCTTTAATTTTTTTTTTTTCTAAAAAAATCGTGATATAAAGAGTGATTTTAGTGAAAACCGCAAATGAATCGACCCTTTTTTCCGTTTTTTTATCATCGTTTGAAATTTTGGACCTTAAATTTTAATAGCCCCTAGCTCCTTCGGAAGATGTTTGCACCACATGGTTTCCTATTTAATAATGTTTGTCTTCGTGTCTTCTATCATCCCTCAAAGTTTGTCGGTCTGGTAGCAAACACCCTGTATTTAAAACGCTAAGCATTTCCTTTCAACAGTCCATGAGAGCAAACTACTGCATCAAATCACACTATTCTTTTTTTAAACGAAAGGTCACAGATTTGTTATCGTTCATTGGTTTGTTCAAAAATTTTATTAATTAGCCACAATTTTCAATTAAAATTTCACGTATGCACATGCGTAATACATAAGTACAAGTCTGCCTTTGGGGTGACACGCTGCACATGCATAGAGATCCTCGCTCAGTTGAACTATCAATTCACGGCTAGAAGTTTTGTTTTAAATGTGTCTGCATCTCAAATATAATTTATTCAATCTTATTGTAAACAAGCTCTCCTTTTTATCACAAAGTTTTTATTTGTCTCATTCAGTGTTATTAACAATTCAAAAATATGGTTTATTTCAGAAGATGTCGTATTACCCATAGAAGATAAACTCAACGATCTGAGGCTAAAAGTTACGAGTGGTAATCCTTCTTATGAATTGCCGTTACACACAAAGATTGGAAATGTTAGCATTTTAAGTTGTAGCTGATATCAATATATCAGAAAAATAAGTTATCATAAACATTAAAACACAAAACAGTTTCTGTAAAATCAAAATCCAAATTCCAGACAATTGCACATGCGTCAACTGGTACTAGAACGTCTCCATTATAGAAGACTACTCAGCGTGTTCCTGGTAGCGAAGTGGGGAAACGCAGCTGTTTTAAGCTTTGAGTTTTTGTCAAGATGCAGGTTTGAATCCAAACCCGGCAAAATGATTTTAGAACTTTTGTCGATAATTCATTTCAATAATAACATTTTTATTAGTAAGAAAAGTTTTAGGATTTTTATTATTATTATTATTTGAATGCTTTATAATTGAACAAAATTTAACACTGAACAATATCTTGAAAAAACAATTATTTTATATTTAAAATACTTAATCTAAAATATTTTACATGCAATTATCAGTTACGTAAATTGAACAGCTTTGAATGGTCGCGTAAATATTGTTATATGAGGGGGGAGGAGAGAATGAAAATAGGCCGTAGTAAGCAAAACAAAAAACCTTACACAGTATTTTTAGTTAAATTACTGATAAAATACAAACATAATTAGTTGTAAATTATAAATTTAAAGCTATTTTACTTCATCAAATAGATTAGACCATCTATCATCTTAAAAAAAAAAAAAAAAAAAAAAAAAAAAAAAAAAAAAAAATAGAAATCACTTATGTAATACAGTAATTCATCACAATTTGAATAGACAAATTTAAAAGCAACTAATTAAAAATTCAAGAATTTTTCTGGTGAAACATTCAAGTTATTTACCGTCAAATCTTCACAAGCATTATCTAGTTTTGCTTTCTTTTGATAAGCACTTTTGAGATAAAATAATTTAAAATTTTTATATTTTTAATCAAGACATTTAGAAAGAGATACAAAAGAGTTTTGAATATAACTTCATTTTACTTATTTTTTCATTCGTCAGTCGAAGATAGACAGTCGAAGGTATTTGACAATCAAATTCCAATTGTTATTATTTTGACCTGAGAAACTGTTTAAAGGAAACATTTTGAGGACATTAAATATAGAGTCAAACATTGTAACATGGCAGTGGTAGCGTCATAAAAATCCTACAGGTTATGCACCAAATAATGTATGTTACAGCTACAAGGAATATATGAGGTTATCCAGAAGGTATACAGCATATACCATAATAGGGAGGGGGGGGGGGTTCACTCCGAACAGTAACTATGTTTTTTTTGTGGTTCTTTGACAAAATTTGTATTTTTTTTAAATCTTTTGACAAAATTTACATTTTTAGTGATTTTTTTGATGAAATTTGCAATTTTAGAGAATGTTTGGTAAAATGTGCAGATATTTCGTGATCTTTTGATGAATTTTGCAGTTAGTTAGCCCTTGGCATTCTTTCGGGACTTTGACGAAATTCTTGGTTGTTTTGCTCTTTTTTGAAATTTGCAGTTCTTTTGCGATTGCTTGATGAAATTTGTGGTTTTTTGTGATCTTTAACAAAATTTTTGGTTATTTTGCACGTTTTGACTATGTTGGCGTGCATTTTGCGATCTTTTGACGAAATCCACAGTTGTTTCACAATCTTTTGACAAAATTTGGCGATTTTTTGACAGTATTTGCTGTTTTGCAATCTTTTGACAAAATTTGCGGTTCTTTTGTGATCTTTTGATGAAATGTGTGTTTATTTTGCAACTTTTTGTCAAAATTTTCTTCTATTTTGCACTTTTTGGTGAAACATGTGGTTCTTTCGCAATCTTCTTGCGAAACTTGTGGTTCTTTTGCAATCTTTTGGCAAAATTTGCGGTTTTGTGACAAAATTCATGTTTTTTCTGTAATTCCTAGGCAAAATTTGTGGAATTTTTATGTCCAAATTTTCAGATGAGTCGATTGGCTTAAATTTTCAGAAAAAAATTACCCCTGATATATGGTATCTACTATTCTGAGCTCTATTTTGTGAAGATTGCCATACGGTTCTTTTTATTTGTAGTAGAATTTTTCTATCTGAGAAAAATATGGAATTATTTGAAAAAATTGAGATCAATTGCATATGTTTATTGCAAAATTTCCCCCGATCCTGGATCGTTGGTTCGAACATATTCTGTACCTCTGATGTAATGGAATTCTTTTGTATGGCCCTGTAAATGAATAATAACTATTCTTTCATTGCATATTTTACAGAATGCATATTTTAGTGCACTTCACAGATGCATATAAATTTTAAAATATTTGACAGGCTGTAACATCTTTAAAATTTGTTTGAAATGATTTTCCCTATAGACCATAATGTAATGGAAAACTTTTGAACTGTCCTTGTAAATAAAATAATTGTGGTAGAAACTTTATTTTCAATAGGGTCCGTGTTAGGGTAAACAACAATAACATCCAAAAATTTCATCTAATCCGAGTATATTTACAAGAGCGTGGCCAGACAGAAAAACTGAAAACAAATACTTTTCACGAGTAATTTTAGTGATCTTTCAATAAAATTTGCACATTATTGCACGATTTTTTGACAAAATTTGCAGATTTTTGTGTGATTGTTTTAACAAAATTTGCAAGTTTTCAGCAATTTTTTGACTAAATTCTCGCTTTTACGTGAACTTTTGACAAACTCATATTTTATGCATAAGCCTTGGATAAAATTAGCATTTTTTATGCATCTGTTTGGACTAATTTTGGGCTTTTCTGGAATCTTTTGACTAAATTAGCACTTTTTTCGTAACACTTTGAAGAAATGTGCATTATATTTTTACATGGTCTTTTAACATAATTTCTTGTTTTTTATGTGATATGTCGAAATTTGTGTTTATTCAAGCAATTTTTTGATGAAATTCATGATTTTTTTAATCTGTAATTTTTCTTCGATGCCTGTAATGTCATAACTTTTGTTGTGCATTTGTAATAATTACGGATAAATCGTAATACTTGGCACCTCTGTATTTAATCCTTTGGATTTCACTGACATATAATATTTTCACACTGAATGATAATTTTTAAATCTGGAACTGAGACATCACTGCTTTTATTATTTATATATTTATTTATTCTTGAAGAACAGAAAAGAAATCAGATATCTCATCAACGGCATACTGCCAAGTATTTTTTGTTCATATAATTTTGTTAAACTAACTAAATAATTATTGCATTCCTAAGATTTTTATCTGTTCTCATAATATTTTTACCAGTTCCGAGAAAAATTTCATTTGTAATTTATTCAAAATATTTAATATGAATAGCTTTTTCTTCTTTATATTGGGTCACAAGACTTTCTTTTTTTGGGGGGGGGGGGGGAGTAGGAGGAAGTTTTAAAAATCTTTTTTTTTTTTTAACAAACTTTACAAATGAATTAACTTACAATTTCCTAATTGATGACTGATTCTTCCGTTGATCAGATGATGGATCATTTCTTGATGCCCTTATCATCTCAGTCCATCTAACAGCTTCTTGTAGTTCCATTAATTTTTCTTTATATTGATTGCGTTCCATCAGAACACGAGCCATTTCAACCCTAGTAAATCGTTTCCTTTGTGCTAATGGGATATCCTCCTGAAATAAAAATTAACTGTTTTAACTTTAATTAATTTAAAGTTTTTTTTTTTTTTAATGGATCTAAATATTGTGATCATCATCGCTATACAACAAACATTAATATGCAGCTGGGTTATTTGTTCATGTTCATACTAAATTAACATAAGATTTTAAAAATAAGAAATCTTATGCAAAGTTTCCCTTAGGTTTAAAAAAAAGACAGGGTAAGTGAGAAAAGGCACTATTTTAATTCTGAAGGGTATGTTTTGTTTTTTTAAGTGCAATTTCAGGATCTTTAGGGTGTTTTTTGGAATCCTTAAGGGAACTGGCATTTTTTTTATTATTGAGAGCAAAGAGGTGTCCAAATTTTTTGGATGAAAGGTAAGAAGGATGCAAATTTTTTGATTGAGGGGCAAGAGGGATGTCATTTTATAAACCAAAGGACAAGTGGGGAGCAGCTGCAGCACTCTCCTGAAACTGCCTGGGGACTGCATCTTATGGGAGAATTCAAAGAGCAAAAATTATTATTGAAGAAACCAAAATTGACTTTTTACAATACATTAGATGCTTGTTAATGTAAAAATCTCACTTAATCAAGAGTATTATTTTAATTTCTAACATGTTGATATTAAAAAACAATTCTGAATTCCTATAATGCACAAAATCATATCAAACAAACCTCTTCTTCAAATTTTGCTTTCATTTTCTCTGCTTCTTCTTTTGTTTTCTTTAACTCTTCTTCAAGATCTATAACTCTTTGCTTCAAACGTTCTTTAACAGCTTGCAAGGATTTTATTTCTCCTTGAAGTATTTCCATTTCACTTAAAAAAAAATAATAATAATAATAATAATAAAAGTACTAAGGAGAAAATTTGGAATTTACATTTAAATTATAACAGCTTGCAATGATTTTATTTCTCCTTGGAATATTTCCATTTCACTTAAAAAAAAAATAAATAAATAAGAGCACTTTGGGAAAATTTGGAATTTACATTTAAATTAAGTTTAAATATGAAGTAAAAATTTAGAGTAAGCTCAGTCTTTCAGTCTGATATTATGGAATTTTTTTTTTTAATATACAAATAATAGCATTACAGCTGATCTAACAAATAACGAAAATATTACATACCAAGTAAATCTGAATAAATTACACAGGCCAACAAAAAAAAATTTTTTTTTGGTGCCTATGATTTTACGACTGATTTCAGATATTTTTAGGACACTGAATCCAAATATGAAATTAGTTTTTCTCTATCAGCTTTACTTTTTTAGATATGCGAAGAGAACTAGAGACTTTTTGGAATTGAAGTGACCCTAAACACTTAAACTGACATTCCGAGACATGGGCCTGCCGTGACGCTCAAAGTGATTTGAGAGGTATTGAAAAATAAGACGATCTGGAAAAAAACAGATGTGCAAACAAAATTGAGGTTCTGCGCATTCTTATGATTTTGTGCTGCTCAGCCATAAAGCCAAATGGAAAAGCCGTTAAGAAATAAGATTAGTTTCTGCAATCTCTCCTTGGATGCTAAATCTTGTTGACATATCATGGTATTTGTTTTTAGGACTGAATTCTTAATAAAGTTAAACTTTATACGTACGTTGTTGTAGATTGTTATATCTCTGTTGTTAAATATAAATCAAATGAGTTCAAGTAGAAGAAGTTGTGGAAATCAGCTCAATGTAAATACATGTGCGGAGAATACACGTTAAAAGAGCACAGAAAAATGATTACTGACTTTATAAAGAGAGCTTATCTTGGGTACTTTGGGGTTAAACTTGGTAATCAGGATAAAATGTGGGATCTTCATCAGATCTGTAAAACTTGTACAGAACACTTACGACAATGGACTAACGAGAAAAGAAAAAGTCTCAAATTCGGTATACCAATGATTTGGAGAGAACCCCAAAACCATTTCGATGACTGTTAGCTAGGCAGAAATGCCTAGTAAATATTACGGGAATTAATCGAAACAACCATAATAAGTGGAATTATCCTGATTTAAATTCTGCAAGACGCCCTGTTCTTCACTCAGAAGAAGTGCCAGAGCTCAGTGAGGATGAATACTGCCCATCTGATCATCCTTCTGATAGTTATGAAGGTGACAGTAATTATGAGGAGATATCATCAGTGCCTCAACGTTTTAATCAGGATGAAAAAAATGATCTCACCAGAGATCTCAACCTGTCAAAAGAAGTTTCTGAGTTGCTGGCTTAAATATTAAAGGACAAAAATTTACTGGAACAAGGAACTAAAATCACCTTTTACCGAACAAGAGAAAAAAAGCCTATTACCCTTCTTTTACCAAGAAGACAAGCTTGTATTTTGCCACGAAATTAGAGGTCTCCTGGAAAAAATGGGTCTTCCTGAATATTTGCCAGAAGATTGGCATTTATTTGTTAACAGCTCAAAGCGAAGTTTGAAATGTGTTCTTCTACACAATGGGAACAAATATGGTTCCATATCAATTGCTCACTCAACGAAAATGAAAGAAGAGTACAATACAATAGCTTTGGTCATTGACAAAATAAAGTATCATCAACATCAGTGGATGGTTTGTGTGGATTTAAAAATGGTAAACTTTCTCCTAGGACAGCAAAGTGATTCCACCAAATATCCTTGCTTCTTGTGCCTTTGGGATAGCAAGGATAAAACACACACTGGATTAGAAAAGAGTGGCCTAAGAGAAAAAACATGGATGTTGGGGAAAGGAATGTCATAAATAACCCCTTAGTTGGGCGAGATAAAATCATACTTCCTCCACTGCATATCAAGCTCGGTCTTATGAAGCAGTTTGTAAAGGCTCTTGATAAGAACAGGTCATGCTTTACATATATAGGGGAGAAAATGTCCCAACTGAGTTATGAAAAAATTAAAGCCGGAATATTTGATGGACCACAAATAAGACAACTGATTAAGGATCCTGCCTTCATAAATTCGATTAATGAGTCTGAACGAAAAGCCTGGACATCTTTTATAGCAGTTGTCGAAAATCTTCTTGGCAAACACAAAGCAGAAAACTGCGTAAAGCTGGTAAATGAATTGCTTAGTAGTTTCAAATCTCTTGGGTGTAATATGAGCATTAAGGTGCACTATTTACACAGCCACTTAGAGCATTTTCCTAAAAATTTAGGAGACATAAGTGAGGAACAGGGTGAAAGATTTCACCAAGATATTAAGACTATGGAGGACCGCTACCAAGGAAGATGGAATACGCACATGATGGCAGATTACTGTTGGAGTTTAAATAGGTAGCTTTTTACTTTTTGTAATGAAAGCTACCTAAAAGAGACTTCTCTAAATTACATTCAAAAATGTCAAGGAAAAGAAGCTTTCGAAGCGTTCAGTGAGAATCCGTCTCATCAATGAGTTTTTCTTCTATCTTTGTGAGTAAAAATATTTGCATATGTAATTTTAAAAATTATTATCTGAACATATGTATATCACAATAATAAAAATTAACATTAGTATATTACAAAAAAAAAAATTCTGTATTTATTTTTTTATTTATATATATTTTTTAAGTCATGGATTTGTCTTAAAATAATGTAAAATGTATTTCACAAAATGTTGTTTATCTTAAATATTCGAGTTGCTGGGCAAAAACTAATGGCATATCTGAATTCAGGACGTCAAATTCATATAAAATCAGCTCCAAATACCTAGGCACCAAAACAGCTGTTAGCCTGTGTTATAGTTCAACTCAGTTCTAACAAAAGTGAAAAAGACCACATTATTAACTTGTTCTGTTCTAACAGAAACTTTCAACAGTTTAAGATCTCAATTAGGATTATACTTTTGAAAACAACATTAAATAATTTAAAAGTATTGAGGTTATAATATATGAAACAAAAATACAAATTTAAAAATCTCTAGAAATTTTTATTAAAGTGGCAAGTTTTAAAAACAATTTCAAGTGGTGTTGAGAAATGCATCTCTAAAAATATATTATAAAGTATAAGTGCAAAAAAAAAGGAATATATTTTTGCTTTACATGCCCCCCTCCCATTTTTTTTAAGAAATTCCCCATTTCATTACTGGATAGCAAGATTTTGGGAAATTGTTTAGATGATTAATTATGTATTACTGCTAGAGATTAAGAATGCGACAGAAAAATAAGAATTTTAAAGATCAAGTTTTGTGTGCGCAAGAGGAACAAAAGAAAGAAGGCAGAAATTTTGGAGAAGTAAGTGCAAGAAATTTAGATGATTGGTATTTATTATTGCAACAAAACTAGAAATATAGAGGGAAAAAAATAAACAGTTTTAAAGATTTTGAGAGATATGGAATTTTTGAAAAAGAATTCAGTTTTACAATTTGGCAATTTCGATCAGTACTTTCCTTGGCTATTGAAATATTTTGTCATGATTTAGAGTAATGTTGATCAGCAGCAAGTACCCTGCACCAGCCTATTCTTTCACTTTCTTAAGGGTGCTCTTAACTGCTCCGCTCAACAAGCGAAAAACGTTTTGACACATTTACAAATTCATTTTTTAACAGAAATACATGAAATTGGAATGTCTTAATATAGAAGTGATTTTGAATCGAACCTATTTTTCCATTTTATGATAGTTAAATAACCTATCGAGTTATAAGCTATTTCGATATCTTGATCACTTGTTTTTCCCCTGCTTTTCGGCCGGTTTTTCTGCTTTCGTCGGAAAAGGTGCTCAGAAGTGTCAACTTTGAAGGCGTGTTATGAAAGATATATTGTGTTTTTTAAAAAACAGAAGATTGAGTGCAATTAGACAGTTTCTGAATAATAACACCTGCTATTTTCATGCATTTCCGAACAAAAATAAATTAAAGCATGTGTCACAAAGTTGCCCTTTTTGATTTAAGAACACCCTTAATTTAGAAAGATATGATATTCAAATATTTGATGACAGATAGCATAAAAATATACTATCTTCTAATAATTTAATTTAAAGCAAATCAGAGCAAATTAAAACAGCAGTAAATAACTCTACAAACATTTTTGATCAAGCAATTACTAAATACATGCAGTGAAAAGGGGTGAACATGAAAGTTAGTTTTACAGAGATAGGAAAACATCTATAAAATCATTTAATGTTAAGGCCATTCAAATCTATGATTTAACATAAACAAATACTGTGCACTTTTTCTTAAAGGTTTGAAAGCAGTAATATTTGACAATTTAAAATGAAGAAAAGAAATGAAAAATATTTTTTGATAGATAAAAGAGTGCAAAAAAGTTGCAATAAAATCTGTAATGGATACTTTAAAAATATATTTTTAAGGAAGCTAAAGTATAAAAAGTAAAATCTAAGAAATGCTTCAATAGATAATCTTAAAAATTTGGAAATTATACACAATAAACTACTATATAGATTAAAATATTTTTTAATTCAGTTTAATATGGTGAAATCTATCTAAAGCAGAATTGCTTGAAAATGAAATAAAATTCTGCCTTATACATATTTCCGGATTAGAAAAAAAACTTTATAGACATCCCGGTTCACAGAGTATTAAACATTCCTTTGGATAAAAATTTAAACTAATATATTACAACCTTTTTTTAAATAAGCATGAAATTTTTGTACATATTTTTATATTTATAGCAATTGTATTGATCGACACTACAAATTAATAGTACACAAACACACTGGTTCTAAATCAAAACTACAGATTTTGGTGAAAAAAGTTATATTTACTTAATAAATGTCTTAAAATTATATTTGAAACTTATTTCGAAAAAAAAAAAAAAAAAAAATCAAATATTGTTGTTTGTTCATTTATTTATTTTTTCCTTAATTGCTTCTTTTTCAATAGCACATTATATTTTAGTTAACATTAGTATCATTTCACATTGTTTCATTCTATGTAAAATTTTGTAAAAGTTTTAGATTCTTAAGACCTCCTTCACATAAGTTTTTAATTGGGATAGCTTGTTCTTTGAGTTTAATAATTTCAATTTTGTCTTTTAAGGATAAATTATTTGGCTTTTTTGATTTATTATCCTCTTAAGCAGGGGTGCGGAATTTTTCCATTTTCTTACCAGCCAAGGAATTATTTCACCAGCCCGCAAGATGCAACACACACGCAGTTGAAAATAGTAATGACAAAATCGCACGTGATTACAGACAAAATTACTATTAATACAATGCGCTTTCATAATTCTTTTTTCTATAATAATAGGAATTATATATAACAGAGGTAAGATTAATATTAGATAGAACTTAATGCCATATTTACACTGTAATAATTTGGAAAGTTAAAATATCTAGATTAAAAACGTGTTTTGATAATGTGCCTATTGTTTACAGTTTTTCAAAAACTAAAAATGCACTCGCCTTGTGAGAAAATCCACTCGCCAATGGCGAGCAAAATGATATATTTCCCACCCCTGCTCTTAAGAATAATGACTTAAATCATATAATAAATCTCGTCTTTATAATCCATGAGTGTACACGACAACAATATTGCCTTGCATCTAGCATTTATTGGGTTAAACGCAAACTAGAGTTACTTAAACTTTCACAGTCTGCATTTGAAAAAAGCTGGTAGATGTTTTGGAAAGTTGTGACAATATTCCTTTTGATTAAAATTTGATGAAGAAATCAGCTCTTGCTGTATATTACACAACAAGTGAAAGTTAGCAATTGACCAGGGACAAAACTATTTTGGGAGATAGTGAAAGGGTGCCAAAATCTCCCATAAGGTGTCAATGTGGAAGCCCTCTTTTTTTAGACAGATACCCTTACCTTACAGCAACAGAAGAATGAACTTATCCTGTGATCTAATGTCCATCAGCTTGCAGTCATGTAAAACAGTAATGGAATGATGCTAATATCCCCCAAACCACTTCAGCAATCAGTGAGGCTCCTTTTTGATGTCTAAAAGTGGGACTGGACAACACGTCTTCTTAAACATTGTCAACAGTAATTTGCTACCTGGGATCCAAAATTAATGCCCAGTTCAGTGTTATACAGATTGTTTCGGTCTTAGACAGAATTCAAAGAAATCTCTATGTTTAAATGTGTGGGACTCTGAAATATTTCTGGCATAAACAGATTCTGGCGAAGACAGATTTCTCTGTATAAATTATGAGCTGTATCTTGTTGTAGCAATCAAGAAAATAAACTTAATTCATAATACAGATAGGCTATAAACTTGCTAGCTTTTCAAATGCACATGCAACATTTTCTAACACAAAAAATAACTACTGAATAAAGTAAAGTTGGAAGCTTTTATTAACTATAATTATAAAAATAATCAAAGTTCAGACTTTTCTAAAATATTAATTTAGATTCTATTTGTTAAGGCCATTAAATCTGTAAGTTACAAAATGGTATAAAGGTTATAATTTAAAAAAGCACTTGTTAGCTTTTTATATTGATAAACTTCAAATGTTCTATTTATTATTACACATAAACTGTTGCTTAATCTTTATCAATAATGGATTAAAACTATGCTTGACTAACATCAATAAAATAAATTTATATTTTCATTACAGAAATTGAAATATTTAAGATTTTATTTATAACTAATAGGATGTGCCATCACTTTGATTTTCATTAAATTTATATTGTTTATTTCATTTTTTTTTAAACTTTTACAGAAATTCAATTATATAATCAAAACAATAAAGAAAATTAATATGAACAACATTAATTACAAGTATGTAACTTGTGTACTCTGTCATCAGCCAGTTTTTGTTAAAGAAAAATCTGTTTAAAGTGTCATCTTTCTGCTCAAATTCAACTGTTCTTTGTACTATTTAACCAATATTTTTTAATTACCAGAATAAATAAATTTTAGTGCTATCATGAATATAATTTTGAAGTTTTTAAACCATGTTCCTTTATTAATTACATTCCCTTGTCTCAATATTAAATATTACAGTGACATTCTTTTATTAATTTTTATTTAAGGTTTCATATTGTGATCACATTAATCTAAATTTAAAAGTTCAACTACTTAAAGGAAATCACAAACTCAAATACAACCATGTAAAATATTTATATAATATGCAGATACTGTTTCAATAAACATTACCTCGTTAATTCATCAACTTTAGCAATGAGATCATCCTTTACTATATTTAGAGCATTCCTGAAAAACAAAAGATAGGTTTTTCATGCAGGATTCATAAGACATACAGGGATACTGTTAGAAAGACATAATTTACAATATAGGGTTATTCATACAAAATTGTAACACAGTAAAATAAATGTTCATCAATCATCATATACATATTTCTGACATGTCATTACTTACTTGGTGGCTAGCAGCTCATTATTCTCTAAAATCAAGTTTTCAACTTCTTTACCCATTCCTGACATGAAAAATAATAAATCCATTAATTAAATAAACATCAATGCACTTAGAAAATATTATTAATAAAAGATATTTATTCAATTATAATTAATGATAAGTTCATTTTTTTAATTAATTTTTTTAATGTTAATAAATGTTTCAACTCCCCACTGCAATCTTTCAATCTCTCTCTATATATTATAAAATACTATAAGTCATGAATAGAAGCTTACAGGTGACAGTTAAAAAACATATTATTATTATTATTATTGTATTAACCACATAAATACATGGTTACATGATTTAACTGCCAAAAAATGTAAGTAATTGGAGCCGGTTCTGAAAGTGAAACTATCCTCATAAAAAACTAACCAAAAGCAAAAAAAGTACAAAAACACAACAATTAATATAGACCCGATTAATTTTTTTTTTTTTTTTTTTTTTTTTTTTTTTTTTTTTTTTTAATACAAGCAAGAATTTTGTAAGGAATTCTTCTTAAGCTAAACATTAGTATTTGAGTATCTCTACATCATTAGTGCTCAAACAGAACTAACTCTCTTTGCAAAATTCAATGAATTAAATATAGGTCTTTCATAAAACTACACCACACTAAACTTTTAGAAATTCAATCATATAAAATAAAATTTTATCTGCTAGAAAACAAATGAAGTTGCCAAAAAATTTACTGTTTTGCTTAACTATACATATATTGCCATAAAATGGCTGCACATCAAGAATTAATAGTTGGATCGTAACGAAACTTGGAAAGTGGGTATATATCCAGCATATATGCAAATAATTAACAATAGAATATGATTGTGCATTACACAATAGGGTGGGCCGAAAAAAACTTTTTTTCGATTTTCGATTATGGCGGGTGCGGAAAAGTGGCCACTGGTGGCACTCAATTCATACAAAAAATTTGAGATTTTTTGGACATTTCCTTACCCTGCCGCAAACGGCTTGAAATTTTGCAAAAATGTTCATTTTTGAACTTTTTTCGAAAAAAATTAAAATGTTAAATTAAATTTATTTTGGTTGTATTTACTTGAAAAGGCATGTTTAATGTACCGAATGTTTAAATAAGATCTGATCATGCATTATTTAATATCTATGTGTATTATAACTTAGGCTATTTTTATAGCTTTTTCGCGTATAATAGGCAAAATTTGTATTTGTTTGAATCGATCGTTAGTTTCTATATAATTTATGTATCTTGGTCTTCTTTATATTTTTTCTATGTGTCAAACGTCATATATTTGGGGAAAATACAGCAGTATACTTCAAAAACAAATCTGGAAGGTGAGAAAGTGGTGAAGCAGGACTCTAAGCGAGCGCAATGACTCGGCGTAATACTCAGGGAGTGAAAGACGAAATAGTTGAAAGAAAAAAGGCGATAAAGGATTCTTATTATTTATCCTTGCTAAGTTACCTGCGACATTTGTTCAGTGTTAACGTGAAACTCTTTTGTAGTGATTATACAACAGTGCTTTTTGGGTCGTTTAATGTGCCATTATAGTGTTTTGTGCGTTTTATTACGACGGGCTTAGAAATGGCTAGTATAAAGGGCCATGACAATGAAAAGATACGCGATACCGTGAAAAGTAACTTTTTGGGGGGCATCATGCATATTGAAAGAATTGAAATTGCCAACTTATGCTGATAATCATGCGCCACTACTACTGGTTGCTTTACCATGTAGAAGTTGTGACTGCAGAGTATACGAATCTCGTCATCGTTAAAAACAAAGTCAGAAGAGAGAACTAGAAACTTGGAACTAGAAGATACAGGCAGAAGTTATTGAAAGAAGGAAAATTAAAAGCATACTTTTTGATGGTAGAAAGGATAAAAGTATATTAAGAGGAAGAAAAATAACAAGCGGCACCGTCGAGAGAAAGGAGAGGAACACAGTACTGTGTTGTTTGAACCTGATTAGGAATACTCGGGTCACTTGATACCTCGTTCCGTTACTCTTGGTACCTCGATACCTCGTCAGTTCAGAAAAGTTTAACCTGTGGTGACTTGGAAGATTGTATAATGATTTTGCTATTTCTTTTCCGTGACCGGAAAGCGGTGATGTGTTCCTCGCCTTTCTCTCGACGGTGCCGCTTGTTATCTTTCTTCCTCTTAATATACTTTTATCCTTTCTACCATCAAAAAATATGCTTTTGATTTTCTTTCTTTCAATAACTTCTTCTGCCTGTATCGTCTTTCCAAGTTTCTGTTTCTCTCTTCTGACTTTGTTTTTATCGATGACGAGATTCCTATCCTCTGCTGTCAAAACTTCTACATGGTGAAGCAACCAGTAGTAGTGGTACATGATTATCAGCATAAGTTGGCAATTGCAATTATTTCAATATGCATGATGCCCCCAAAAAGATACTTTTCACGCTATTGCGTGTCTTTGCATTGTCACGGCCCTTTATACTAGTCATTTCTAAGCTCGTTGTAATAAAACGCACGAAACACTATAATGGCACATTAAACGACCCAAAAAGCACTGTATAATCACTACAAAAAGGTTTCACGTTAACACTGAACAAATGTCGCAGGTTACTGAGCAAGGATAAATAAGAATCATTTATCGCATTTTGGCTCTCAGCTATTTCGTCCTTCACTCCCTGATATTACGACGAGTTATTGCGCTCGCTTAGAGTCCTGCTTCACCACTTTTTCACCTTCCAGATTTATTTTTGAAGTATACTGCTGTCTTTTCGCCAAATATATGACGTTTGACACATATAAAAAATATAAAGAAGTCCAAGAGACATAAATAATATAGAAACTAACGATTGATTCAAACAAATACAACTTTTGCCTGTTATACGCGAAAAAGCTATAAAAATAGCCTAAGTTATAATACACATAGATATCAAATAATGCATGATCAGATATTATTTAAACATTTGGTACATTAAATATGCCTTTTCAAGTAAATACAACCAAAATAAATTTAATTTAACATTTTAAATTTTTTTTCGAAAAAGTTCAAAAATGAACATTTTTGCAAAACTTCAAGCCGTTTGCGGCAGGGTAAGGAAATGTCCAAAAAATCTCAAATTTTTTGTATGAACTAAGTGCCACCAGTGGCCACTTTTCCGCACCCGCCATAATCGAAAATCAAAAAAAAGTTTTTTTCGGCCCACCCTATTACACAATGCCACCAGAGGGCACTGAACTTTGACATTACTAAATTTTTACTTCTCTTGTTGAGGTATTCTGTAGTGAATAAGTTATTATCAAATTTATGCTTTTTTTTTATTGCTGATAGTAATTATAATTATAAAGACTTAAAGTTCACATGTATTTCAAAGGGCATAAAAAAGGTAAATATAACAATAATTCCAAATTCATAATATTATGACTTAATTTTTTTTATAAATATAAAATCATAATCATAATTTAACAAAAACAGAATTCAATGAGAAAAATATGAAAGAAACTCATGTATTTTATATAACTTAATTATCTGGTTGAGATAAATTTTGAGATAATATAAATTTGATGGTAAATAGTACTTACTCCAGTGAAATTACATAAACATTATATAATTTTAACACTTATTTAATCAAATATATTTAAAAAATATAACAGTTTTTTAGAGAAAAAATTACAGAACAAAGAATTTTGCTAGTTCCATGCACCAAAACATTATTATACAAGTAAAGATTAATTATATTATACAAATAGAAGAATCTTACCAAAGAAACTGTCAGGAGCTGCTGATTAAACCATTATTCATAGAAAGTTAAAAAAATAATGTTAGTAATGTAACTGAAATGTTAGGAAGCACACATACATTTAAATAATTACATTGAGTAATAACAAAAGATACATTTAAAAAATATATTTTTCTTAATTAAACAGATTTTTTAAACTTGGTACCAATAAGAATTACAGTTTTGTTAATATTAACATAAAACACATTTAAATTTATTATAAAGAATAGTTAGCTAGTTTATAATGTTATTTAAAGAAGAAAAAATTAATTTTCATACTATTAAAAGTGAAAAAAAAATAATAATACATTTAATCCTTATAGTATACAAAGATTCAAGAAGGACTAAAACATTTATTACCAAGACATCATTATTAAAACAACAACAAAAATTGTTAGTCATTTTATAAGCTTATCAACATTAAAAGAAACTTTTCAAGCACACATTTCATTTTTGAAAAGATATGCTATCAAGCTTTTTTATTTGAAATAGTCCAGACTAAAAGACAGTATGGTAAAACTACTTAGCTAATAGGCTAATACATAAACAATTCTCAATATGAACTATACCAGCTATATCGTTAGCATCATCTCCTTCTGGGACATTTTCTCCTTCTTGATAGCTAAGCTCTTGATACAAAGTATTGGGCCTTCTTTTTTCACTAAAAATATAAATTAATTATCCATACAGATTAGAAATATTTAATATTTCCATATAATTTATTT
Source organism: Maratus speculifer (assembly GCA_964019185.1). Taxonomy (NCBI): domain Eukaryota; kingdom Metazoa; phylum Arthropoda; class Arachnida; order Araneae; family Salticidae; genus Maratus; species Maratus speculifer. The sequence continues at coordinate 171,664,170 of OZ025296.1, read as the reverse complement.
AATATAAAAAATTATGTAAAATTTTTTATATACTTTATTTTAAAAGCAAAAATAAAATAGCATGTATGTCATCTAAGAGAGTATGAATAAAACTGAATGATTTTATTATAAATGTGAGATGCTCGCTAGGACTTATGGCCTAATGGTAACAAGATCCCCCAATCCAAATTTTGGTGTGTCCTTCTGAGACAAAAATTACAAACTGACTTAAATGAAATTGAAAATATCACCTTCAACAGCTATTACATTTTCAGCGTGAAGAGCCAATCAGAAAAAGGATCTGTCGGTAGCATAGCAACCGAAAAGGAATTTTAAACCAGAGTTAAGGAGAAAAGTATTAACAAGTGGCAACACCAGATGAGTGGGGATTTAAGAGACACTACTAGTTTTCGGAAAAGGATGATTGGGGGAAAGGAATTTCTGCTCCACCTTTGCAATATGGTGGGCAAAAAAAAAAAAAAAAAAAAAAAAGAAATGCTCTCAAAGATGTGGAGGCATACAATTGGGATGTTAGAATGGAGAAAAATGTAATGTGTGTCATTTTAAAGGCAGAAAAGTCTAGAAAAATATTTTGATGCATATCTGGTTAAATTGTGGCGTAATTTCGTTAAATTTTACCAGAGGTATGTTGTATTCATTAAATATAGATAGAACTATGAACATTAAAAAATAAAGATTTTAGATTTTTTAAATTTAAAACTCAGTAAATATTGCAAAGAAAATGACATCGCGAACCTTTAAAAATAAAAGCAAAGTTAGCAGATTGTTAAAAAGTAAATAATATTATTGATTAAATTAATAAATATTGATAAAATATGAGAATTAATATTAAATAAAAATTATTAAGAAAATGTAATTCATTATACGAAAAATGGGATTATTAAATAGAGAATGAATTCAAAGTCTTGTTTACTTTAATTAATAAAAAAATAAAATTAATGCAAATCATATGTTAATTTTAAATAGGAAATGTTATGTAAAGTTTTTATAACATAACATATGTTATGCATTTTTATCTTCACAAAATTTTTTGAAGACAGAATTACATTTGGCATTAAAATGGATAGCATTCACATACTTTTATATTTTATTTTGCAACTTATTAAGAATTTGTTGCAAATCTTTGAACACCAAATTTTCTTTGTATTGTAACACAATACACAAGAAACTTTTCAAAATTCCCATCTTTGTTAATTTAAAGTAGCCATTATTCCATATTACAAAAAATTTCTATTTCCCCTTTCCAACTATTGTGATTTTCTATGTATATCTGACCAGACTTCGAGTAATCGTAATCGTGTAATCGTAATCGATTATAATCGATTACAAAAACCGTGTAATCGCACTGTAATCGTAATCATAGATTTTGGTTTTCGACATAATCGCAATATAATCATAATCAAGAGATTTCATCTCGATTATAATCATAATCTAATCATAATCGGACCCTAAGTAATTGCAATGTAATCGTAATTTCACATAAATATACGATTACGCTCTAAGATTACGTCTTTTTTTCCCCCTTCCTTTCTCTTCCAAATGAAAATATACTTGGTTTGCTAAACATTGTACCGGAAAAGGAAGAGTGCGGTTCCGGTTTTTAACTCATCAAACTGCCCCTAAAGTAGGAGGGTGAAGGTCAGAGATCATAAGGCTTTAATGGGCTAAAAGTGAAACAGAATGTATACTGCACACTGTAATAGGATACAGAAATAGTATTTGACTTGAGTTTGTCAAAGATATGGGAATTAAGAAAATAAAACATGTGGTCAATCCAGAGGTATGGGTCATTTGAGTGGAAGTAGTGAAGATAAAAAGGAAAGAAAGAAAATTATTTTATTTATGGTTTTACTACGGACACTTGTATTGAACATTATATTCTGCTCTTCCCACTCCCTTTAAATTCTGTCCTGCCAGAAGACAATGTTTTTTTTTTTTTTTTTTTTTTTTTTTTTTTTTTCATTTGACTTTCTTGTACAGAGGCGTAGCCAGAGGGGACCGGGGGCTCCCTGCTCTTCATACCATTAAAATCAAAAAGTTGTTTTCGCCTTGAGTTATAGCTGTTAATTCTAATAGCTGGAAATTCTCTGATTAGATAAAGCAAAGAAAGCTTTATAAAATTAGTGGTACCCAATGCATCTGGATTCCTCTCCCCACTCCCATCTGTCTACGACGCTGTTCATGTAATTGAAATTTATTTTAAAATTTATTAAATTTGAAAATGCGGAATATCAGTATAATTTTTTAGTTTATATTTCTTCATTTCATTTCTTACCAGAGGTAAGCAATATAATTATTAAAGCGCTACTTCAGTCATCCGAAAACACTTCTTCGCTAAAGTTTATCTTATAAACAAAAAAAAAAAAAAAAAAAAAATACGATACCAAATTTACGATTACTTGCATTTCAATATTTTTAAATGTTTTTCTCATTGAGCAATTGAAATCTGTCTGAAAACCGATGTTCTCAATTGCTTTGTTCAGCAAGCGCAAAACGTTTTGGCACATTTACAAATTCATTTTTTAACGGAAAGATAAAAAATTGAAGGCCTGACTATGGAAGCGAATTTGAACTGAATTGAGTCTTCCATTTTGTGGTAATTAAATTATCTACCGAATTATGAGTTATTTTGGTCACGTGATCTCGTGATTTTCTCCCTTTCATTGACTGGTTTTTCTGCTTTCGTCGGAAAAAAGCGTTCGAAATGTCAATTTTGATGGCTTGTTCTGAAATATTCATTGCGTTTGCAAAAAAACCAGAAAAATGAGTTCAATTAGATAGTTTCTTATTAACAACACCTGCTGGTTTTATGTCGTTTTGAACAAAAATAAATTAAAACTTATGTCTCAAAATTGCCCTTTTTTATTTAAAAACACCCATAATAAAAATAATGCATATAAAATCAAAAAAGTAGAAAACAACGGTCTTTATATACATCAATCTGAGCTAAACAATGCAAAAAAGAAAAAAAAAACTTAAAAGATTAAAATGCGAACAAGATATTAAAAAAAATTTCTTCCAAAGGATTAACATTAGTGAACTGTTGTTTTCGCCTTACTGAAGTAGCCTTTTTATGTTATGCACTGCATATTAATAGGCACAGAAATTAACAAAAAGAAGAAAATTTTATGTTTTATAATGTGAATGAGAAGGTTCAAAATAATACCTGAAAATTCTTTAAAGAGATATTTTCCCAATATCGAATAATAATATGTATATGAAAAAAAATGTAATTTAGGCTGAATTTTTCTTGGGGAATTTGTGAAGTAAAATGATCAAAATTCAATAAAAAAAAAGTAACAGCCATAAAATATTGGAGTTTTGAAATAATTATAAAATGTGATTATAAAATTTATTATAAAATGTGAATATTGCATACTGATCAAACAATGAGTTCGAAGCAAGAGTTGTTCTTCATAGAACTTTGCACAACTCGGGTTAAACCAAATTAGAGTCCTATAATTTTATTTTTAGTCAATCCGAAACCCGACTCAAATTTAACATACTTCATCATAATATTAGCCTATAAGAAACTAATAAGAAACTGCTCTAATAAGATGCTCTAATTAATTACTCTAATAAGAAATTGATTTTTTTTATAAAGGAAGAAATTTATGCTATCTTGCGTACATACATAAATATAATACAGTCGTCCCCGTTTAAACGAATATTGATGGTTCCAGAAAAAATATTCGATTAAGTGGGGTATTTGATTAAACGGGGAACACAGAAATGTGATATTTAATGCGTAATAGAAAGGTAAAACAACCATCTGCAGCATAATTAATTAATAGCATAATAAAATCGTTAATATAATAATGTAAATTAGTAAAATAAATGCAATTTCTAATATAAAGTAAGCACGTAATAATTTAATATCAGTTCATATAACTGTATGATTTACATTATACTTAATGTAGTTCAATGAAATTTGGTTAAAACTTTGGTAGCACAAAAAACGTGGATACGTTTTTGTGTGTTAGCACACGCTTTCTGCTAAATCATAGCGCCATTTATTAACGAAAATTTCGCTTTTTTCGCTAAACCTATTCCAGTGCATATTGTTATGAAAACTGGGATTATGTTCCCTCTTTCAATCCCAATTTCCATTTTATTCTCTTATTTTTGGACATTTTTGGCATTGTGTTTTATATTGGAACCTTACTTCTGCTACCTGGACTTCTGTTTTCTTATTTAACGCTTCAAAAACTGCAGTTTTTCATAAAGGTTTCTTTCCATTTAAAATTCATAAGTAGCTTTCCATTTAAAATTCATAGCAACATCATCAACTTAAAAATAATCGATTGACCAACTTATTTTACTCATTCGCAGACACCTGCCAGCCGAAATCGTTGCAGGAAGAACTGATAATTTGTCTTCAATGGAAATGAGCCGAAAATAACAAAAGGTGAAGAAAAATTCAATATGAAACGTGTTTTTCGCGCCTGTTTTCAAACATAGGTCACCCAGATGGTATTCGAATAAGTGGGGAGATTCGCAAAATTTATTCGGTTTAAGCGGGGAAAAATAACAGAGATCCAATGACGATAAATTCGGTTCCGGAGAGTTCTATTCGAATAAGCGGGGTATTCGATTATCCGTTACCCGATTAAGTGGGGGAGGACTGTACTCCTTAATATTTAAGAATGCATTTTTTTCCCGAAAAAATACTTAGGACTGTTTTGTAAAAAATTGGGTAAATCCTAATAAGAGTCACAAATGTCTAAAACACAAGCCAACACATTCAAAGTCAACATGACCTGCAGCCGCAAAAATTACAACCGTAATCGTAATCTAAATGTAATCGTAATCCAACAAAAAAATTGTAATCGTAATCTAAACATAATCGTAATCCAACAAAAAAATTGTTATCATAATCTAAACGTAATCGTAATCCAACTGTCATTAAAAGAGACATAATCGTAATCGGTTTTTAGAAATTGAAAATAATTGTAATCGTAATCGATTACAGTCCTCTGTAATCGACTCGAAGTCTGTATCTGACTGTAATTCTCTGCCTATCAAATGGATTCAATGGACCTGATATATACAGGTTTTTATTCAAACAAGAAATTTATCTAAAATAAACTAAATACATAAACCAGACAATAATAATAATAAGTTATATAGTTTTAACAAATTTGAAAATGCCCTCTTAAAAGTCAAATCCCCCCCATTCCTTGTGGGGTATATGAGCCAAGTTGGGAACCACTGCTCTAAAGTTTCTATTTGTCATCTTTTAAAACTCCACAGAATCTTGCTTTAACAAAGCAATTTTTACTTGTATTTGTAGCACGAAAATTAATTTAATGCTTTGAATGGGCTTTACAACAGAACTTCCTTCAATTGTGCACTTACAGGAATTGGTCTGCTGATGAATTAAGCAACAGAATAATAAAAAAGCATTTCATTTTTTACAAAAGTTTAATATAGGTGGGTCTTGGCTGATTTCAATAGAATCAAACAATTGATAATAATAAGTGTTATCAGCACCTATAGTAACTTATACTAATCCCAGCACCTAGTGTATTAAAAATAACTTACTTTTGTACAACAGGTGGGACATCAGTAAGTGACAAATCATTGATTTCATCAACATCAATAGTTGATGAAAATGAGAGATCGGTTAAATCAGATCCAAAACCACCAGTCCATCCACTTTCTGAAATATATTGCAAAATAAAAAATTTAATATTTAGGGAATAAGCTTTCATAATATTTGAATGGGGATAAAACTTATTCACATAGTCAATTTTAATTCAAATTTACATCATATAAAAAATGAAAAAACACATACTTTGTGATACTTTTATATCTTGACAAGAGTTGGGAGAAGATAATGGAGAGGCAGAATGTACATCCTGTAAAAGTAAAAATAAACTGGAAATTTCGTAAAAACTCAAAATATTTAAAAATCAATTACTGTAAGATATTAACCGGCAGCAGCAATGCTTAACTCCCGACTTATCTTGTGGCAAACACTGAACTGATTAAACTGGCTAAAAGTTTTATACATCCCATGTGTTAAATTATAATTTAAAAATTAATAGTGCAACAGCTGTTTTAGAGAATTATTCAAAACATTCCTTAATGATTTATTTATTAGTACAGAAATTTTAAAAAACATATGTAAAATTATATGCATTAAGAGATAATTCCTTTTTATATGGACCTTGGTGCAACAGAGAGAAGATTGAATTTGGTGACAACATCGAAATTTCCAAAAGCACTTTCTGCCAATATTTATTTAGATTTTAAATCTCACTAGGTTGTATCTTTGTGAAATAACTATCTATGATTCTAAAGCACAAGCAAATTATACAATATTTACATTAATGAGACAACAAATCTGGTGAGCATATTGCATCTAGTGAATCTTATAAATATGCCAGATAAATTAATTGGTAGTAATTAAATGTTATTATAATCCAGGAGAACATCTGGCCTGAATTTATTTACTAAATAAAACATAAATATTTATTAAATAATTAAAAACAATAAGATTTTTTTAAAATTCTGTATAACCTTTTTTATAGAACAAAAAATATTGCACACATTTAAAAAAAAAAAAAAAAAAAACTTGTTTTATAACTTACATACCTCCATAACTGTTGGTGAACTAAGCCAATGACATAAATTAATACTGCTTAAAATAACATATTTTAAAAGTGTAATTTTAAAATTTCTAAACAAAAAATATTGTCTTATGGTACTTTGAAATGTGGAATACGATATGTGTTTAATACATATATAAAAGAAAGAAGATTATGCACTTATTTACAAAAGAATCAAACTTACTACTAAACAAATTATAATGTCCTGTCATAACCAAAAAATAATGTTTTTAATATTATTGTCAAATTATAATAATAATAATAATAATAAAAGATTTACTGAGACTTATTAGATTTGATGATTTAGAAATTAGAGCAGAGAGACGAAAAACAAGTAAATTAGCTGCTATTAAGGATATATTTAACATTTTGATTTGTAAAAGAGCATACAATCCAGATGCTGAATTATGTATTGACGTTATGTAATTATGTAAGAAGTGCTTTTTTCATATGTACATGGATTCAAAAACAGGATATTATATGGTATAAAAATATAAACATTATGCAATGTAAAAGCTTCCTATTGCAGGAACATGCAAGTCTAAACAGGAAAGAAGACTAGTGAACCCAAGAAGGATCAAAAGAAGAGAGTGGTAATAGACATAATTGATGGATTGTCTTCAAGTATGGTATTATGGCAGGTAATTTTTTTTACATCTCTTACTGTTGAACTGAACAAAAGAATTACTAAAACAGCAGAAAACAATCACCGGCATTTTGAAATTGAACCAAAAAGAGGTTCCTGAAAAATTTCGTCAGAATAGAAGATGTGTAGTGCACAGAAGTGATGATGTATATTCTAAAAAAGCAATGTTGATTTCATATTTACCGAAACATAACAAACAGTGTCAAGCTATCAACCAGGCTTCGAGTAATCGTAATTGTGTAATCATAATCGATTATAATAGATTACAAAACTGTGTAATCACATTGTAATCATAATGATAAATTTATTTCGAAATTAATCACACTGTAATCGTAATCAAGAGATTTCACTTCGATTACAATCATAATCACAAAGCAATGTAATCGTAATACAATCGTAATCTCGCACAAATATATGATTACGTTCCATGATTATATCTTTTTCTTCTATTTCTTCATTTTGCCCAATCTGTATAATACTTGGTCAGTTAACTAAACCAAGGAAAAATAGTTCACGTTTGCAACTCATTAAATCTCTTCTAAGGTTGAAGTGAGAAGCGCTCAGGGGTCATGAGGGGATAGTCCGAGTAAACAGAATGTATACTCTACACTTTACATAATATAATAGTTTGTCTTCGTTGAAATATATGGGAATTGGGAAGATAAACTCGATATGTAGTCATTATGTTTCATGGGTTATTGAGTGGGAGTGATGGAGGATAAAAAAGAAAGAAAGAAAGAAAAATCAGGGTACATACAGAATTCGGAAGAAAAAATCCAAGGAGTACATAAAAAATCCAAGGAGTCCAAAAAATTTTAAGGATTTGTCACTTTTATTGTTATTTATGTGGTATACACTTGCACAGCCCCAATTCCACAGAGATTCTGCGAGTTACCTACTACGAGAGGGGGGAGGGGGTATCCGCGATCTTCAGACGAAATCAGCGATTTATCTGTGATATTTTAGCAAAACTGGCGATTTACTGAGATCTTTTGTCCAAATCGGCAGTTTTTCTGCGATCTTTTGACGAAATCGGCAGTTTTTCCGTGGTTTTTTTTATGAAATCGACATTTTTTTGACGATTTTTAGGCAAAATTTGCATTTTTACACGATCTTTTCTGGAAAACGGCATTTTATACCCACGATCTTTTGACGAAATCGGCGTTTTTTCCGTGATCTTTTGATGAAATTGGTGTTTTATTTCCTTTAAATGATTTTTTGACTAAATATTTGTAAGCGATTTTTTATTAAAAACAGCGTTTTATCTGTGATATTTGGTGAAATTGCCGTTTTAACCGTGATCCGCACAGGAAATTCGCGTTTTTCAACGATCTTTTGACAAAGTTCGTGGACAAAAACACTGACGAAATCGTTGTTTTTCCACAAAATATTGACGAAATGTGCGCTTTTTCGGCAATGCTTTCACGAAATTTGCATGTCTCCGCGATTGTTTTTTCGCGTGGAAAACCGTACAAGTTGGCAATTACGCGAAACTGATAACCCAGTTTCAAATTTTCGGAAAAGGATGCCTTAAATTTTCGGAAATTTCAGACGAGAATCACCCCTGAATCCACTGTTATCAACAAAATTGAGATGACAAATCATATTATGAAGAAGAAATCCAAGTTGTATATCTAGCTGTGAAGGAATTAAACAGTGTAATCACTTTTTGAAATTAGAAGCTTAGAGGTGAATCTGGATTATTCTTTTCACTTTTCTTTCCCTTATGGCCATAAAAACTAAATCACTTTGGTGGCTATTAACCAGTCACCAATCCCAACCAATCCCAACCAATCACTGCTGTGCTTCTGACGAATGATGTGCATACAGGATTTACCGTGCGCTTTACAATCGCGATTTTTTTTTGGGGGGGGGGGGAGGAGAGGGGGAGCAATATTGCTTGCGTGCAAAACCGCCGCTTAACTTGAAAAATCCTGGGTCCCCGGGAATTCTAAAATTCTGGGTCCTTTTTTATCAAAAGCGGCTCCCCACTAATAAGACATTATTTTAGATGCAAAAACTGAACTTGTTCATTTGCAAGTGAAAAATAAAATGCAATAATCATTCTTTTAATAATAAATAATTAAAACCAATAATTTTTGTTTAAACTATTAAGAGAAATTTTCTTTACTTGTTTAAAAATAAATGTGCAAGATACAAATTTAACTATAAAATATTGAACATTTGAATGTAGAAGATAACAAGTATCACTATTATTTGCATTTCTTTTTTTTTAAATAAGGGACAAGACTGATTTATTGAAAAAGACATTTTTGCTGAAAAAAAGAATACTTTTGTTGAGGAGTAAACTGATGAAACTTTTTGTTCAATGAATGGGTGTTTTTCTGAGTCACATTCACTCAGAAAGACTTAGAGCAGTCAGAAACAGATTGTAAAGCAGGAAAATCCGTTTTTGGAGCAGAAAAATTCACTCCCAGCATTAACACTTTTTTTTTTTTTTTTCATGCCTGTTTGACAAAATTTGAGTTTTTTCACGATCTTCTGACGAAATTTGCCGTTTTCCGTGATTTTTATCGTTTTTTCGCGATTTTTTGAGGAAATCTACCATTTCTCTTGTGACGAAATTAGCCATTTTTTCGCGAATCTTTTGAATAAATCTATCTTCTTTGAGATTTTTTTTGATGAAATCTATCGTTTAATCGCGATTTTTTGACGAAATCTGTCGTTTTATCGCGATTTTTTTTGACAAAATCTGTCGTTTTTTCACAACTTTTTGAGAAAAATTGCCGTTTTTTGGCGATTTGTGACAAAATTAAGCCTTTTTTGCGATTTTTTTACGAAATTTGCCATTTCTTCGAAAATTTTGACGAAACCTGTCGTTTTAGCGATTTTTTTTGACAAAATATGCCGTATTTTGCAAATTTTTCGACAAAATTTGCAGTTTTATCGCGATTTTTTGAGAAAATCTGCCGTTTTTTCGAAATTTTATGAGGAAATTAACCATTTTTTGCGAATTCTTTGACGAAATTTATCGAAAAATAGTCGTTATTTTGACATTTTTTAACGAAATTACGCGTTTTACGGGACGCGTAAGAACTATTTTTCTGCGTCCCGTCGCCGATTTTTTGCGTATTTTACGCACTATAGAGCGTCCGCGGCATCCCCGACCGCAATACAATTTAAGGAGTTTCTAAGGAGTATTTTGTTTATCTAAGGAGTTCTAAGTACTACTTGGGAACGTTTTCATTTCTAAGTAGTTTCTAAGGAGTCCAAGGAGTCTGTGCGAACCCTGAAAATACTACATTTAAGGTTTTATTATGGGCACTAATCAATTGGACACCAGGCTTTTCAAATGTGGGAATTTGAGAATAACTAAAATGGAAAAAAAAAAAAAAAAAAAAAAAAAAAAAAAAAAAAAAAAAAGATGTTTAAATTGCATGCAACAATTTATCTAACAGTTCATTCACATTTTGAACTTCTTAGTGTTTTTTTTAGTATTCTAGAGATGTCTATAAGAGAAACAGTAAAAAAATTGAAGATTATTTCATGGTATCTGGATCAGATTTAAATGAAACAGGCATGAATTTTTTTAAGTATAAATGTAAATTGTGCACGTCAGATGTCAGAATATCCATGAAAACAAAATTCAATTTGAACACCCACAGGCAGGTAATTTTTTAAATATATGTAGTGTAAATTTATTTTAGAAATATTGCATTTTTATACTTGTCTTTTTCTCAAAATTGTAGTAAAGGGTTTTTTTTTTTTTTTTAATCAAATTTACTATACAGTAATTTTAATGATAAGTATAAAGTTATTCGTTTTAAAAATTTGTATTTGAATACATCTGGATAAGATAAACATATAGATCAATTTTCTTACAAAAGCACTAATAATAAAAGATTGCTTCATTATATATGTTTATGTAGAGGCGAATTAGCCTCAGAAAACCACAAGAGCAGACTCATAATGTAACTGTATTTGAATAGCTGAACGAAGTCCGAAAGCCCAGGCAAATTGTTGCAAGCTAAGTGCAATATCCTGGGTGTGAACGCTCTAAGATTTCTGGAATAGATGACCGGGGGCTGCGATTCAGAGCAGATGGCCTCCCACACACTTGTGCTTCATTGGAACTAAGTTTCCGTTTTAAAAACCTTTTAAAAGGATCGATTGAGATCCATGCTTGATTTCAATCACTAACATGTTTTTGTTAATTTTATATTTTTATTAATCAAGAATTGTGTGTTTATATGTAACAAATATTTAGCAAAGAAACTTTTAATTAAAGATTGATTCAGTGACACTTTGGAACTTTTTTATATTTACTAAAGTATGCTTTTCCTTCACCCCTTTCCTATATTTATTTTAACAGAATCCAAAGAAAAAAGAAACTAAGACTGGTTTGTCAATAAATAAGCAGACGTAATGGTATTTAGTCGTTGGTAAATTTTCTTTACATATGTGCTGGCAAGTTCAATAACTGCCCATTGAATTTTGAAATATAACCATTAAATTTTCTTTATCTCTAATTATTTTAAAAAGAAAAACTTTGAGAAAAATTGTTCTTTCTAAATGAGTTAGAAATAAATAGTTGGAAGTTTTTTTTTTCAATTTTTTACCGGAAGGTTTGCTTGTCTCCTCACCCCTCAAATAAACTTCTACTAGAAGACAATATTTTGTTTCATTTTATATATATATATTTTTTTGTTGTTGTTGTTGATGTTCTTGTGTTTTAATTTTGTTTTAAACCTGCGAGTCAAGAGGACAGAGCCCTTGAAATGAAAGAGAAAAGAATGAATTGTTTCAATTGTCCTATTTCTAAAATTTGGGTAGAAGCTTTTTTTTTTTTTTTCTTTAATATTTAAAATTTCTTCAGTTTTAAAATTTCCTTTTGCTTTTATCCTTAACTGTCGGGAATTTTGAGGAAAATAACCTTAGTTAAACTCATTTTATGTTTGTATTTTGCGTTTTAAATAAAGACTGTGAAACACAGGTTCTTCTTTACCAAAGTTCTAATGTAATTGTATGTGTGTGTGCATGTAAGAGAGGGGGGGGTGGGTCTCATTCTACATACTCCGATATTCATGAATTTCAAATCAGAATTTCGCATGTTATATTTCACTATTCTATCAGTCAAACAGTTTGTAGTTCATAAGAATTTCTAAAGATAAATTATCAAAATCCAACAGTACAAGAATTAGATAGGCTTATATTAGAAAGATTTTTTCAGACAAGTTTAATTGCTTTCAAACTTTGAGCACAGTTAAATAATTGTAAAAAAGAGAGTAAAATTACATATACATGTATATGGTTAAATAACGAATCCAAAGTAAGAAGATTCATAATAAAATCCTGCACAAGACAGTTATATCTAACCATAACCCTAAAATTTAGTAAACCCAAAATGCGACTCAACCCAACGTGCTCCAGCTTGAAACCAAAATTTATGAAAATGAATCCCTATTTTAATACATTTATTGAATACTAGTTTTAATTATATCTTTAGTATCAATTTCATCTTTTTCATAAATTATTTATATACATACTTTCTGTTTTATTGATATATATTGTTTTACAATTAATTTACTCATTAATATTCAAGAATGCAGTTTTTTAGCTTTAAAGAGAAATTAGCTTTTAAATTACCTTTAATCCGACCAGAACTTAGTGTCAGATTTGGTTTGGATAAAATCAGGTTATGCAACATGTTGCCAAAAGTCTTTAATTTGTAACATGTAAATTATGTAATCAGTGGAATCAAACTGTAATAGTAATTGTTCGGTAATCGCAATCCAACAAAAAAATATTAATTGTAATCTAAATGTAATCATAATCCAACAAAAAATATTAATCATAATCGTAATCTAATCGTAATCCAACTTGCATAAATAAAGACATAATCGTAATCTGGTTTTTGAAATTAAAAATAATCGTAATCTTAATCAATTACAACCCTTTGTAATTGACTCAAAGTCTGCTATAAACCAAGGATTTTAGCTTGAATTTATCAGAAGAAGAACATCATTTCAAACCCTAAGTGATAAAATAACAATAATTATTGCAAAGGGAATGTAGATAGTTTAGACTGATGGTGGATAAGAAGTGAGTCCCCCCCCCCCCCTCCAGTGATACAAAATCAGCGTTTTCCCGCTATCTTCAGACGAAATCAGCAATATTTTAGCAGAATCAGCGATTTATTGCAATCTTTTGCTAAAATCGGCGGTTTTTCCGCGATCTTTTGACATAATCTGTGTTTTCCCATGTTTTTTTTAAATTGAAATCGGCGTTTTTTCGACAATCTTTAGACAAAATTTGCTTTTTTCCCGCGATTTTTTCTTGAAAACGGCGTTTTATTCCCGCGATCTTTTGACGAAATCTGCATTTTTTCCGTGATCTTTTGATGAAATCAGCATATTTTTTCAAATATTCTTTTGACAAAATATTTTTAAACGATCTTTTATCGAAAACGGCATTTTTTCCTGCGATCTTTTAAGGAAATCGGCGTTATATCCGCAATCTTTAGACGAAATCGCCGTTTTATCTGCGATATTTGGTGAAATTGCCGTTTTTTCCGCAATCCGCACAGGAAATTCATGTTTTTTATCGATCTTTTGACAAATTTCATTCGCAAAAACATTGACGAATTCATTGTTTTTCCACGAAATATATGCTATTCTGACGATCCTATCACGAAATTTGCATTTCTATGCAATTGTTTTTTCCGTGCGCAAAACCATACAAGTTGGCAACTATGCGGAACTGATAACCCAATTTCAAATTTTCGGAAGAAGATGTCTTAAATTTTTTGAAATTTCGGAATTTTCAGATGAGAATCACCCCTACTATAAACTACTGTTCTTTTATATCAATGGTCTAGGAATATTAATGTTTAATGCATAGAATACGTGATATATATGACTCGTTATGATCATCATAAAAATTATGTTTATTCTTATTATTAATTTAAATATAGAATTTAAGTCTTTAAAATTTTAATCTTCAAAAATTTCATTTTTCAAATAGCTGTTGTAATTTCTTAAATTAATATTTTGTTGTTAACTACTTGGAAAATAGTTGTCCTCGGTAGAGAACTGGAAAATCTAAAGCTTATCTAAAACTTTTATTTTTATTTATTTATTTTTTTTTTTTTTTTTTTACACTGAATGAACACACAAGGCCTTTCATGTTCCTAATTTCACTTGGTCATTCAAAGGTTAATGCGTACATCAAGAAACTATTTAATATAAAAGTAAATAAGTCATATAAAAATGTACATTATGTAGTGCATAAATGCTTAAACTTATTTTTGACAACAATGTAAGGAAATATATTTTAGAGCATTGAACCAGTTTGTTATGTGGGCTACTTTCTTCTTTTTGTAACTAATTATATTACATCTAATTATATTACAGCCATGGATTTTTTACAAATATACAACGGCACATTAAAACCATTTTCCAAAATTCATTCAGAAGTTAAAACACCTTATGGGGGGGGGGGGGAGATTAAAAATACAGTACAGAACCATTTATCTGGAATGGTTGGGGTCAGATGTATTCCGGATAACTGGTTTTTCCGGTTAACCGGTTGGGCATTAAAATAGTATCCATTTGATAAGTTTTATGGAGCATATATGATTGTGGTATTACTTCTAATTTAAAATTAATTATTAGATTACTGGAACTAAGAATCAGATGCAAGTGAGATCAAAGATAAGAGTTTAAAAAAAGTAATTTATGAGAATCCCTTGGGAATAAATATTCTTCTGTTTTCTCTGTGCAAAAGTTAAAACATTTGAAATACAACTATATATGCTTCCATTTCAAATACTAGATGCTGTTATCAAATCATACAGTTGTTTCAAGCAATGTAAATGTCAAACTGGCAGTATATGACACTTTTTTCTATAAAGATTCCAATATCAGTCTGTTAGAAATATCATTCCGGTTAATTGGTTTCTGGATAAATGGTTCCATACTGTAGTAAACATCCTGGAAAATTAAGACATGAAAAATAAAAGAATGTCATTTTAGCAATGATAAATTTGTAATCAGAAGAAAAGCAAACTAAATGCAAAATTAGAAATAGTTTTATTAGCAGTCATTTCATTTTCATGATAAAAATACACATACATAAAACCAATTTTATAAGAAAATAAATGCAAAAATTAAAAAATGAACAGTGTTTTAATGTATTTAAAAATATTTCTAGCATGTGAAAAATCTAAGAAAACAGAAATAATTAACTGTAAGTTAAAGATATGTCAAAATATGAGATTTCTTACATTGAGTTCATTACGGAGACATTTTACTCCATCGACGGTATGATTAGGTGGTGTCATACCACTAAAATCTGGTGGGCTGGATATGGATTTTATGGATGATTCTTCGGAACTGACACTGTATAAAGATCCTGTATTTAACCTAGGTAGACTGTGCCTAAATAAAATTCCAAAGTGAAAAAAAAAACATAATTAATTTAAAAAGCATTTTCTAAGTAACATTTGTTTTTATGTAAGTAAAAAATAACAATGTATTTGAAATTTTTAAACTATAAGTACAATATTCAATAAACACAGGAGGCTAAAGTGGTAACTTTCCATTTATGAGTAATATTTAAAAAGTCTAATTTCTAAGTTTTAATAATAAGCTTATTCTACAGAAGAGAAAACTAGGTGTAATGGGATTGTAAGTTAAGGGAATTCAAATTTAAACATATATGTATGTAATTTTGAATTAAAAATATTTAAACTGGAACTGGTGGAACACAATTTGAAATAAAAAATTTTTATTTAAATACAAGCTCCAATTGATCAAGCATGCAATTTGTATACAGACTTGCTTGTATTATTATTATTATTATTATTATTATTATTATTATTATTATTATTATTTAGATATGTATAAAAAAAATCATACCAACAATCTCCACCTACTGTTTTATCAATTAAATAATGAAAATTTTATTTGTTGCAACTACAATGTGTTTTTTAAAGTATATTACTTTTTTTTTAAACTATATCAACTAAAAAACTAAATAAATAAATTAGAAATTTTGAAGATTTAAAACTTGCAAGCTTCCTTAAATAACAAACCAAGTTCCCAATGTATTATGTACCTACTTCTTGCTTTATTCAGACATAAAACTTCAGAAAGTTAAATGTATAAATCATCTTCAATGAAAAGCTATGTGTTGCTAAGGACTGCCTTTTTCACTAATCATTGCTACAGATTGCTACAGATCTTGGAAAATGAAATATTTGAAATTACTGAAAAAATTAATAATTTGAAAAGTATTTGTCAGAAAATTGTTATACAAACTGCATTAAGAAGATAAAAAATTATTTGTTTTAACGTATAAATTTAACTTTAATGATTATGCCAAATTTTGATTATCCATTTTTGATTTTTGATTTTTTCTGAAAGTGATGTAAATTATCATTCTGTTTAAGAATATGTCTTTATTTTTTTCAATCAGATGAAAACTTTTAGGTGTATGAAAATATCCATTTTACTCACCTATCATACGTAGTATAAGTTAAATCATGCAATCGTTTTGAAAATCGAATTTTTTTTTTTTGAGGGGAGGGGGGTATATTTACATGTTTCAGACCCTAAAGATTCCGAAAAGCATATTTTTAGGGGGGGGGGGGGAAATTTCTATTCACCTGTCTGTGTGTCTGTAAATGCTCTATCTCCCAAACAAATTGAGATAGAGATTTGAAATTTTGAATGCACTTAGTATGTAAGAATGGGACGAAGCATATTTAATATAAGTGATCTCAATTATCTGTAACTATTTTTTTTTTTAACTCTAATAAAATTTGTTCTAATGAAAGATATATAAAAATTTTCAAATTTTTTTATTTTAAGGGGTGGACATAAAAGGTAATAACATAACAAAAATTTTGCAGAAAGAACGAAGTCGATTGGATTATTAGTTGCAGAGATATTTGTAATAATGTTTTCCATGTTCTTTGATTTTTCATGACTCTGTATTTCATTCAAATTTCAATTCAAAGATATATTTTAATTGGAAATGAGACATTTAAAATGACACAGTAAACCTTTAGTTAATTTTTTTTTTTTTTTTTTTTTTTTTTTTTTTTTGAGTTATAAGGACATTTTTTTCATGCTATTCAGTACTACTTGAGTAGTTTGGCGTTTTATATAATTTGTCGAAATTGGTTCATCAGCAATTCATTAATAGAGCATTACTAAGTGTATTAAAAATATTTAAATATATGGAGTTATAAAGATGTTTCTTTCACCCAATTCAGTACTACATGAGTAGTTTGACGTTTTATATAACTTTTCGAAATTGGTTCATCAGCAATTCATTAATAGATGTATGTTTAAAAATATTTAAGTATACGTTTAAATTTTATTTTTTGAATGCTGATGCTTTTTATAAATAGTTTACACATGTTTTATTTTTATATAAGGTTTAATTTGATATGCAAGTCGACTATGTATAGTTAAAATTAAAAAAAATTAAAAAATTTTTTAATTTAAAATTTGAAAATTTTTTTGTTAGTCATTTTTAAAAATTTTGAAAAAATTGTATGTTTGTTGTAATATTATAAGCTTTACATTCTGAAATTTTTAGAGTGGAATCTTAGTGGGATCAGGAGTTATTAAATAAAAGCAAAAATTACCATTAAAATAGCAATTTAATTCTGTCTATTTTGTTATTTATTTATGACTTGTATGGTAATTTTCAGATTTTATTTCATAACTCCTGATCCCATTGAGATCCCACTCTAAAAATTTCAGAATTTAAAGCTTATAATATTATAACAAACATACATTTTTTTCAAAATTTTTAAAAATGACTATCTAAAAAATTTTTAAATTTCAAATTTAAAAAAATTAAAAAAGTTACTTATTTTAATTATACATAGTCGACTTGCATATCAAATTAAACCTTATAAACTCCTCTTTGAAATGAGTAGTCATAAAATTTTCTATGTTTGATAGAACTTGAGATATTCAAAATTGAAAATATTCATGCAAGTTAAAAAATGATGATTTTTCAAAATTTAAATAATTAATTGTATAAAAATTTAAAGCGATAAACAAAAAATAAAAATATGCTCTATTTTATATCATCATAGAGAATGATTCCTAGCAGTTTCATTGAAATCAGAAATGGTCAGGTTGAATATTGAATTTTTTTGGTTGATTTGACATGGAATGACCCATACTATTTTTTTTCCAGTATAATCAGAGTTTCCCCCAGAGCATTTCAGGGGGTACTCTGCCCCTTCTGCCCTTTAGTTTAAAAAATAGCATCCTTTTTGCCTCTAATTTGAAAAAAACATAGAACACGATACCTTCTGATCAAAAAAGAATATGTACCAATAAAATAAAATTGGCTAAAAGAGAGGAAAAATATACGAAAAATGATTGTTTTTTTAACCAAGGGTGATTCTGTACTGAAATTACCAAAAATTCAAGACATTTGGTTCGAAAAATTTAGAAAAATATAGGTCAATCAGAAAATTCAAGCATAAAAAATATCACGAATTTCAACAAAAAATCACTGAAAATTTTCATCAATCGTTCAGAGAAAAAAAAAAAAAAATGCAAACTTTACCAATGAATTCTGGGAAAAATGTATTTTATTAAAGAATCACTCAAAAAAGTTTACGAATCATGGCATAAGAGGAATGAAAAAGGTAAATGAGAAAAAAGGTGGAACACTTTTTTTTCATCTATACAATGGCTCCAAACTCCTATAATTTAAGTGACATTTTAACAGTTATTTATAGAATAAAATTAAATGTAACTGAACGTATGATTGATAACTTTTTTTTTTTTTTTAAACTAAAAGTATTAATAATGCTAAAGTTGTAAAACCAAATATATCTGATCAAATTATGTGAAGTACAGTCATTATTTTTCCAAAATAAAATTATTCTGAATAGTTTAGCTGTTAAATCCCCCCCCTTTTTTATTTTTTTACAAAATAAAATAATTTCCCTACTACTCTACTAAATTGAACTTTGCTTCAGAAATACATCACAAAAAAGATATTACAGAAATTATCATAAAGTGTTGTACATATAGCACAAAATACTCTATTCCAAAAAGAAACTTCATTTCACGTTGAATTTTTAAAGTCTAAAAAAAATTTCATTCTTGAAAGAAATTTAGAACAACTCTATTTACATAACTTTCAAATGCTTATATACAGAAGTTTACCTTTCACTCTATGTCTCTTTTGTGCAACAATTCAAGAACAAACTCCAAGGGTTTGAGTAGACAAAATGTCCATTTATTAAATTTTCCAACTCCTTCTTCCCTCCCCCAAATATCTTTTCAAAATTTTCTTTGCATTTTTGCAACAATCATGACCAAAATTGCTTTGAAAAAGGTGGAATTCCTCCTTTAGGAGGAAGTCTTTCATGCCTGGCATAAACAATAATTTTGACAAAGAGTTGTGGAAAAAAAACACTAATTTGATCAAAATGTATCAGACAAAAAAGTGAACTCTGTCAGACTACCAAAAGAAAATGTAAATTTCACACAAAAAAAAACTTTGAATTTGAATTTTGTCAAGGAACCATCAAAAGGAAGCGAATTTTATTAGGGTATTGCTTGTAAAATGCAAATTTTATCAAAGGGCACAGAAAAATGCAAATTTTGTTAAATGACTGCTGAGAAAAAGCGAATTTTGTCAAATGACCCCAGAAAAAATGTGATTTACCTCAAAGGGCCACAGAAGAAACTAGAATTTTATCAAAGTGCAGCAGACAAAAAGTACAAATTTCATGAAAATGCCACAGAAAAAATATGAATTTCATCAAAGGGCTGCAGAAAAAACGTGTTTTTTTTTTCATAATTTTTTGTCAATTTTTTTTTTTTTTTTTTTTTTTTTTTGTGTGTGTGTGTGTGTATGATGAAATTGGCAATTTTTTTTTCAATAATTTATGAAAATTATTGTTTTGTGATCATTTGTCAAAATTTAAAATATATTTTATTGTATGAATTTTCAGAATTTTTTTTTTTTAATTTTCGGAAATGATTGCCTCAATTTTGAGAAAAATCGGACTAAATCACAGAGGTGATTCAAAGCAAAAAAGAAATTCACAAATTTTCTAAAAGGCTACAACAGAGGTGGGAGAAGTGAGGGGGTGATTCCATTCCTGACACGAACTATGTGCTTTTTTTCATGTCCTTTTTACTAATTTTTTTTTTTTTTTTTGTGATCTTTTGATGAAATTTGTCATTTTTCGCGATCTTTTAACAAAATTTGTGATTTTTCGCAATTATTTAACAAAATGTGTCTTTTTTTTTTTTTTTTTGCAATCTTTTAACAAAATGTGTAGTTTTTTTCATGATTTTTTTTAACAAAGTTTGCAGTTTTTTTTTAAACAAAATTTGCCCCCTTTTTTTTTTTTCTTTTTTTGCAATCTTTTGATGATTTTACTTACCCATCATACGTAGTATAGGGTAAGTCTTGCAATCGTTTTGAAAATCGAAAATTTTTTTTTTGACGGATTTACACGTTTTAGATAGTGGAGATTCCGAAAAACATATTTTTAGAAAAAATTTTTTGCCGTCTGTCTGTCTGTCTGTCAGTCTGTCTGTCTGTAAACGCTCTATCTCCCGAACGAATTGAGATAGAGACTTGAAATTTTGTATGTAGTTAGTATGTAAGAATGGGACGAACCTTATTTAATATCAGCAACCTCGATTATCCGGAAATAATTTTTTTGGTCTCTCGAAAAGTTCGTTCCGATGAAAGGTATATAAAAATTTTCGAATTTTTTTGTTCTAAGGAATGGACATAAAAGGCAATAAAATAACACACATTTTGCATATAAAACGAAGTCGATCGGATTATTAGTTGCCGAGATATTTGTAATCCTTTTTTCCACATTCTCGGATTTTTCATGACCCTGTATTTCATTCAAATTTCAATTCAGAGGTATATTTTAATTGGAAATGAGACACTTAATCCGATGCAGTTAATTGTTAGTGAATAGAGTTATTATTTTTGGAGTTATAAGGATGTTTCTTTTACGCAGTTTGGTACTACTTGAGTAGTTTGGCGTTTTATATAATTTGTCGAAATGGGTAATCGGCAGTTCTTTAATAGAGCATTACTATGTATATTAACAATATTTAAATTTTGTTTATGAATTGTAATGCATTGTATAAATAGTTTTCACATGTTTTATTTTCATATACATATGCATGATGGGTAAGTATTACGGTGGCCCCCAACGACTAGTTTTTTTTCCCCTTGATTCTTTGATGAAAAATCAGGGTTGGAAAAAAATCATGATTTTTTTTAAAAAATCAAAAAAATCAGATTTATTTGATTTAAATCAGATTTTTTTGATTTAAATCGGATTTATTTGATTTTTTTAGAATCCTATATTTAATTACTGTGTTTTTATGTTTTTACAATATACATGAAGCCATTTTTTATAATAAATAACTAAAAAAGAATAAATAATAGTTATAATTTATAAAAATAATATAAGAAATAATTATATAGTTAAGAAACTATTATATTCTAGTTACTGATTGGTACTAAAAATTAAACATAATAGGCTTTAATCTAAAGCCATTCTATTATTTTATAATTGAATTGTGCATACTAAATAACAAAAAAGAAATAAATTTAAATATGTTGTAAATGAATAGAAACTGGCAAAATTTAAAAAGCAAATTAAATACAGTAGACTCCCTCAAGTCCGCTGCCCTAATATCCACAACTCTCTAAAATCCACGCATAATTTACAGATGTAAACAATGAAGCTCTCAGGTCAGATATAGGGACAAAATTTGACTTTTTTATTTTTATATCAATTCTATGTATATTTTAATCTAACTTTCATTAATATTGCTAAATTCATGCTTTTTCATGAAGGAAGAATAAATTTATTTCTGAAAAAAATTCGAGGTATTGCTAATATCAGTGGTGATCACAATCTTTTTTGCAAAATGCATTTATACATTCATCAAGCTTTTTTTTATTGTTGAGTTTGGTTAAACCTGAAATAAAACTTCTATATTTTATGATATTGATGTGAATTAATAGTGCACCTTTATGGGGCAAGTTCCATTGAATAATTTAAGAAAAAATGCATCTCATCTTTATAATAAATATTTAGTTATACATTATTGATTATTTACCTGATCTTTGTTGCTTTCAATATTTTAATCATTTTTAATTATCTAAATTTTTATTATTATAGTTTATTAACTTACATAATTGGTTTTAATGTTTTACTATATTATAAACATTCATTAACTTCAGTTGCGTTATTAATTACAATGAAATTACTGTTTAAAAATGTAAACAAACCCATGACCAGAAATCCACAAAATTCTAAAATCCACACAACCTCTGGGCCCAAGCAGTGCAGATTTGAGGAAGTCTACTTTATTCATTTAATAAAAGCTATTTATTAAGGGATAAAAATCACAATTAATTCTATATTTCTTAAGCAAATAGGGAAAATCAGGGATTTAATTGTTTGAACAAAAACACTAATTTAGAAGCTTTGTCTACTCCTAATTTATTATGAAGGCTTGAATGAACTACTCCAAAAGAAGAAAATTGTCTTTTTACTCCAGTAGATGAAGCCACGGTTGTAGTTATTTGGTAAATAAATTCAATTTCAATTTCGCTGATTCTCTCTTTACCTCCCATTACATAAAAAGATTTCCGCCAATCATAATCTGTCATAACATCAGAAACTTTTTTCTCAAGCAATGATAATTTTTGGAATGAGCCGTTTTTTGCTTGAAAATGTGCTACAGTGTTGAGAAGATTTAGACAATCTTCTTTAATGAATGCCAAATCTTTATTATTTTTCCTTACATTAAGTTTCATTTCATTTTGATTTAAAATCAAGAAATTTAATAAAACTCCAGCAAAATGACAGCCATTAATAGTTTGTTCATATCTTGCTTTAATTTTTGTAATTCTATCATTATCCAATACATTTTCTAACTTTTTACCAAAAATTTTCCTTTAATACGTGCATTCATGTGAAATTGCAAAAAATTGATTTAAATCAAACGATTTTTTTAAAAAAATCAGTTGATTTAAATCTAGATTTAAATCTTGATTAATCATGCCAACCCTGTGAAAAATTTCTATTTTTCCACAATTTTTTGAACCACGATTATTTTGCAACCAACTGAAGATTTTTGTGCAACTGATTGATAAATTTCAAGATTTCCCTCCCTCAATCAAATAATAATCTTTCCCGTGATAAATCGACTGATTTTGTTATTTTCTTCCCACCTCTAGCTATTAGAAAAAAGAAATGAATCAAATAGCTGCATCAAAAAAGGCAATAATATTCTATACTCTATAAAAGTGCTCTTAAAAGTCAAGAAGTACCCTGAAGAATGTAAAAAGCACCTTTACTACAACAGTAGCACCCAGCCCCCTTTTAAATCTGGGGGAAACTCTGGTATAATTATATTTTAAAAAGATTAAAATATAATCACTTTTTACAGGGACTGTATGAGAATATTGATAACTTAATTTTTCTTTAAAGGAATAGAAGGGGGGGGGGGGTATCTATATGCTAAACTTTTAAGACAAATTTACATACTTGGCTTTAGAAATCATTTCAGCTTTTTCATTTCCAAAGAGAATTTTTGTTCTTTCAACATAATCTACATGTGTACGGAAAACCTATAATAAAGTTTCAAAAATATTATTAAGGCATCAACTACAAAAATTAATAATGACATTTAAATTTTTTTTATTACTTTATTTAATGAAAAATACATTGATATTTACTGATTTCACATAACTGTATACATAGTATAACTTTATGTATATTATATATATCAATTATGTGGATTTCATCATATTCAGATTGCATCCAGAACTTATTAATCTAGATAATTAGAGCATCACTATATTTTAATTTTAATATTACCTTGAGTCTAAAAATTTAACCCTTTCACAGAAAAGTGCTACTAAAACAGCTGGCGTTCGCAAGTTAAGTGACATTTTTACATACGGTTTTCTGGTTTCGAAAGAAGAAGACGTGTGCTACAACACTGTGTATTTATTGTTTTGAAAAATTATCGTCTGTAGCCTCGAAAATGGAACTATGACTATCCAGCTTCGAACCATCATCTACTACGAGTTCTGTAGCAACACCAAAGTGACAGAATGTCACTGTAACATGTGTGCACGTTTAGGTGAGGATATTGTATCACTTAGTACAGTCAAACGATGGTATCAAAATTTTAAGATTAAGAATTTCGACATTGAAGATGAATCACGTGCTGGTCAACCTACTGTGATTGATGAGACCGAATTGCGGAAATCCATCGATGAAGATCAAAATGCTACATCACGGGAACTTGCATCTCACTTCAATGTTTCTCAAACAACCATAATTCGAACATTAAAAAACATTGGTTTGACATACAAATTCAATCGATAGGTGCCGCACGATCTGACACAAAATGACAAAGAAAAACGAAAATGGACCTGTGTAAACTTGCTCGAATATCACCGAAAGGGTGATTTTTTGAACCAGACTGTTACGTGTGATGAAAAATGGGTTTATTATGACAACACCAGTCGAAAAGGAGGATGGTCTGAACCAGGTGTACCGGTCAGGACCGTAACCAGGCACACATTGACCTATAAAAAAATCTTCCTCTGTGTTTTCTAAGATAGTCGCGGTATTATCTACAAGGAGTACTTAAAAAGTGGCCAGACCATCAACAGTGAGTCGTACAGCAGCATGCTGCATAAAGTGGAAGCAGCAATTAGGGAAAAGCGAAGTAAGGAGTTCCGACGCAAGGTGGTTATGTTTCACCAGGATAATGCCAGGCCACACGTCAGTGCGTGGACGAATTGGAACTTATACAAGCTGGAATGGGACTTAATGCCATATCCTCCATATAGTCCGGACATGGTACCTTCCGACTACTATCTGTTTTCGTATCTGCAACTGCACCTTAAGTGGTGAAATTTTCAATTCTTCAGAAGAGGTCAAAAAAGAGGTTGACCTCTTTCTCGACTCACGTAGCCCAGAGTTTTTCGAGGAAGGCATTGAAAAACTGCCAAAACGTTGGCAGAAGATTTTCGATCTTAATAGTGATTACTATCCTCACTAATGTTTTGTATTTTTGTAAATATTTGTTGTCAACATTAAAATAAAAAAAGGGTCAAACCTTTAGACTCAACCTGATACTGTTGTTATATTTCATACTTCAATAAGACAACCATCATAATAAAAACAAAGATATTTTCCTATTACGGAGCTTGAAATTTACACATGACAAAGTATCAGAGAAAAAAAAAATAGAAAAAATGTGTTAAAAGGTTACTATTATTATTTTTTTTAATCAAATTTTATATACAATTATATTTTTTAAATGGTATGTGTCCTTAACAGCAGTTTCGAATTAGCCCATCAGCCCAATGGCTAATTTTCCCTTCTCCATCCTGCATATACAAAATAGATACAACTGTTTAAATTTTTATATTACATTCATTACTCACACTATTAAAATTTATATGTTATATCCTTAGATACCATACAAAATTTATATTGCTCTATTTATTAAATTTTTATCCAATCAACTTTTATGAATATGCTATCAGAAACAATAGCAGAACTAGGGGGGGGGGGCGATCCCTTGAGCCCAATAAAGAGTCTGCAAAATGACATTAGATGCCCGCACAGAAAAGTTGTTGGTCCTAAACTCAACATCAGTGCAACCCGGGTCAGGTCACATCAACTTTAATTTATTATACTGAGACTGGGTCAGGTCTTCACACCTTCAGAACTAGGTCGGGTCGAGTAATATTTTTTTCTGCAGAGCTGGATCGAGCCACACTGTTTTTTCTAGGTCAGGTCTTGCATAGACCCAGGCTCATCCGGTATAAAGGCTAAACGGTCGATCTGGGATCGACACAACCCATATGCTGCAGCAGGTCTAAGGGGCAGGGGGAAGGATTGAAGTCCTCCTCTTAGGCTAATAAAGGGTTTACAAAGTGGCATTATACATCCTCACAAGATAACTTGGGAGCAAAAACTTGGGGCGAAGCTCGAGCCTGGCACGGGTCGCACCAGTGTAATTGCACGAGACTTGGACTGGGTAAGGTTTTCTCTCATTTTGAATCTGGCTGTGTCCTGATGCTGCTTTTTTTGGAGATTGGGGTGGGAACAGACTTCTTTTTCTTCCAGGGCGAGCCTGATCTCGGTTTCATTTTTCCTAGAAGTTTGCATTGGACAAAATTTCCAGGTCGTAAATCGGCCCGGAATAAAAGCTAAATATTCGATCTGTCTCTGATCTAGATAGTATGATAAACATTATTGGCCCAACCGCGACCCATGCAGCTAAATGAACGGTACGTCTCTCATTTGAATTTCTTCGAAGGATCACGGTCATGGATAAAAACGAATTTCGTCAAAGGATCGCGATCAAAATTGGGTCAACCATTCTCGCAAGTAAAAACAATCTGTAACAGACTCAAATCCGAAATGTATGACAATCTGCCTCGATGCGCTAAGCGCAGCTAAACAGTAAAAGTCAACCCGACCAATAACAAAATATAGTTGTTAACCGGACCCAGACCTGACCCGAAGCGAAAATTCAGAAATTAACTTGACCCACAGCAAACAGTAGAAGTTAACCGGATCCAAACGCGACTCACAACAAAAAGTAGAAATTAACCTGACCAGCAGCAAAAAATAAAAATGCACCGGACATCAAATTTTGTGAAATGATCACGGAGAAAACATGAATTTCTTCAAATGATCGTGACACAGACATTCATTTCGTCCAAAAATTGCAAAAATTTTTATGAAAGGACTCATCCCAATCAATCCGGGTCAACCCAAACCCTTCTCGGAAAAGTAAAAACCAAATCCTTCACTGCCCCAAATCAGAATTGTATGTCAAACTGCTCCAAATGCGCTAAGCACAGCTAAAAGTAAAAGTCAACCCGACCAAAAACAAAATGTAGTAGTCGACTCAACCTCAAAGCAAAAAAATCAAAAATTAACTCAAACCACAGCAATGAGTAGAAGTCAACAAGACCCAAACACGATCGAAGTAGAAATTAACCCGACCAGGAGCCAAAAAATGTAAACCAACCAGACCCAAACCTGGCCCACCGCAAAAAAGTAAACAAAACGCGACCCGCTTTAAAAAAAAAATGGGCTCCAACGCATGCATCAGACTGGAATTTCCAAAATCGCCCCCCCCCCCCCCCTTGAGGACTCTCCAGATCTGCCCTTGACCAGAAATGGAATTTAAATGATTAAAAAATAATTTTTAAAGAAAGGGGGAAGATGGAGGGTTCCAACAAATCTGTTTTTGGTTTACATTAAAAAAGTGAAATTTTCTAATGCAAGCTTTAGACAAGTATACTTTTATTATATTATATTGTAAAATGTGAATTGCACATCTAACAATTTATAAGTAGAAAGAAAATTTCTCACTTCCGTATAACGTTCATGAAGTTTGGCATATTCTTTTTTCAGTTCATTTTCTTTTTCCTCGAGTCTTGATGCTAATAAAACAAAATTTCAATTAATAAAAATGAAACATGCATAAAAAATTTAGTATTTTTCTGTTACACCAACACATGCCAAAATATATACAAATATACTATTTATTTCAAACCTGACCATGAAAAATTTTTTTATTGTAAATCATGCCAAGCACAATGACTCACTATTTATTGAATGTGAATATCTTTCTTATTATTTAATCGTAATCATGCAAAACATCTTAATGTCTTACTTAAAAAATATATATATATTAAATAAATAATTTACATTTTCCATTGACAATGAGGAAGTTGTAATAAAATTGTGTCAGAATAATTAAATTATGCATCAATATATGGTTTATTTTTCCGTTATCACATTACTTCGTTTTTAATTTAATTATTTACTTATTATTATCATTTTGACGATAATTATTTTTATTTTATTCCCTTTTCATTTTTCTATCAAATTTAATCATTTTTATGTGCCTTGTTTTTGATATTTTCCTTCATTTAATTTTGGTTTTATGTGTGTTGGTAGCCCCAAATTCGTATTATTTTGCCTTTTTATAGCAAATATGAAGATGAAACAACACACTTCATTTATAGTTCCAAAGTATTTGGGGCCTGAAGATTCTGCTTTGGTTCTACAAATTCCATTTGTATTCATAAATTATTTATTTTTTCCTTCCATGTTCAAGGTGGTATAAGTTATTAAATTCAATGGTTCATATATTGTAATCATGGGTGCAAGAAGTTTAATTAAGCCAAGACTGAAAATTTTTCTGAGTATTAAAAATAACCAAAGGAAAATGGGCTAACATATTTCTATGTCTTGCATTATGGCTAAAAATTGATCTCTTATAATAAAAAAAGAAGCTAAAAGTTTTTGACAGCAAAAATTGCGATAATTTAAGTATATAAAGAAGAGTTTATTATCACTTAAAAATCTCTCTAAGACTGAAAGTCTTGCATCCATGATTGTAATACAATTAAGGTTTTATATACATATATGAGGACCCCAGAAGCCAAGGGGTACAAGTGACAAAATTTCGATTTGGAGTAGATTGAGTTTAAAGATAATTGATGTTAAATTGGAACATCAATAACAATTGAGAGGATTGAAATAGGAAATTTCTGCTTGTTGCATTCTGCTCTTTGAACTCTTATTTCAATAACTGTTAAAAAATAAAGTACAATTTTCTTTAAATGTATAATTAATCAATATTTTTTGTTTTTCGAAAAAAGTGGTTTGCCTCTATAACTCAGCAAATAAGAAAATCACTTATATTGCTTTACCCGAAATGAAAAAAGCATATTTTTAGCAGTGATGCCACTGGACTTGAAGAATCCTGGGTCCCCGGGACCCAGGACTTCTAAAATTCTGGGTCCCTTTTTTACAAAAGCGGGTCCCCACTAATAATAAATCATATTTTTAGATGCAAAAATGGGACTTGTTCATTTGCAAAAGAAAAATCAAATGCAATAATTATTGTTTTAGTAATAATGTATAAATAATTAAAGCCAATATTAATTTTTTTTAAACTATTAAGAGAAATTTTCTTTACTTTATTAAAAATAAATGTGCATGATGCAAATTAAATTATAAAATAATGCTTATTTGAGTGTAGAAGATAACAAGTATCACTATTGTTTGCATTTCTTTTAAAAAGGGGCAAAACTGATTTGTTGAAAAAGATTTTTTCCTGAAAAAAAAAATTTTGAAGCAGCAAAAGAAAAAAAAATGGAAGCAAGAAAGTTAGTTTTTGGAACAGAAAAGTTCTATCCTGGTACTACCATTTTTGACGTTTTTTCGCGA
Organism: Maratus speculifer; assembly: GCA_964019185.1. Classification (NCBI taxonomy): domain Eukaryota; kingdom Metazoa; phylum Arthropoda; class Arachnida; order Araneae; family Salticidae; genus Maratus; species Maratus speculifer. Next base: position 171,634,625 of record OZ025296.1, on the reverse strand, counting down.
TCTTCTGACGAAATTTGCCGTTTTATAGCGACTTTTGGATGAAATTTGCCGTTTTTTTGTGACCTTTTGACGGAAATTACCGTTTTATCATTATTTTTGTATGAAAATTGCCACTTTTCGCGACTCTATTGACAAAATTGGCCGTTTTATCACGTTTTTAGGGCAAAATTTGCCGTTTTATAGCGACTTTTGGACGAAATTTATCGTTTTTTGGAGATTTTTTGAGGAGATCTACCTTTTTGGGGGGGTTTTGTAACAAAATTAGCCTTTTTTTCGTGAATCTTTTGACTAAATTTTCCAGAAATTATTCGTTATTTCGTGATTTTTCAACGAAATTTGCTCTTTTTGCAATTCTTAGACGAAATGTGCCGATTTTTCGCGATCTTCTGACGAAAGTTACTGTTTTATCGCGATTTTTTGATGAAAATTGCCGTTTTCGTGAATCTTTTGACAAAATTTGCCGTTTTATCGTGATTTTTGGACGAAATTTATCTTTTTTTTTTTTTGCGAATTTTTGAGGAAATTTGCTTTTTTTTTCGGGATTTTGTAACAAAATTAGGATTTTTTCGCGAATCTTTTGACGAAAATTACCGAAAATGTTTCGTTATTTCGCGATTTTTTAAGGAAATTTACCTTTTTTGGTGATTTTTTGACGAAAATATCTATTTTTTTTGCGTCCCATCGTCGATATTTTGCGTATTTTACGCGCTATAGCGCGTCCACGGCATCCCTGTTTTTAGGTCGTCTGTGTACTTAGTTTATTTTTTTCAATTTTGTCACTTATACCCCTTGGCTTTTGGGGTCCTCATATATTAACCACTTCACAGTCTGTCCCGAGATAATTTTTGCCAGAATATAAAGTAACATAGGATACCAACAAAGTATTAAATGGTTTATGTCAGAAAACACACAGATGTTTCTTTACTTCTACTCTAGATTGTATAGTAAAAGCTTTAATGATAGTTATCGAGGAAAATTTAATTAATGGGTAGACTACAGGGAAATTCACAGATAGATGAAAAGAATATAAAACTGGTGCGTCACAAAACGCATGCTACAAATATTTAACAAATATGATTTTGCTGACTTTAATGCTAGATGTCATTTCTAATTTATTGAGAGATTGTGGGACATTGCAAAATAGCATAATAAAAAGCAGTCACAGCATTACTCTTCATGATAAAAATTTAAAAATAATCCGGAGTAATGAATAGAACAAAGGAAATTTAAAGTTTTAAGATTCTTAAGTTTGTGAGCTGGAGAAAGGGAAAGTGTGTGTGGAGAGGAGGGGGGACAGAACTTTTATGGGTGGGGTAAGAAGTTTATTAGATGATTAATTAATTTATTGGTACTAAAGCTTTATAACTAGGACAGAAAAAAAAAAGCTTTAAAAAATTTTTTTTTTTTTTTTTTCAAAAAACGGGGGAGAGGCATAGGAAGTGGTATTTTGAGATTGAAGGAGGCTTTCAGGTAGTTAATTATAATAAAATTAACAAATAAAACAGGGGAAAGAAATCAAAAAGAAAGATTTTTAACAGTGTGAGCGGCAAAAAGGGGGAGGGAGAGCAAAAAGCAGAATCAGATTTTTTCCCCCTCTTTTTGAGGAGAGAAAGAGTTTAATAGATGATTGGTTATTTACCTTATTAAGGATTTACAATTAGGACAAAAAATTTTATTAAAATCCTTTTAAAAGACTAAATTTTGTATGCTTGAAAAGAAGATGGGAGGAGAAACATCAATTTCAGATAGAAATGGGACAAAATTACATGATTGATTATTTATTGTTACAATAAAATAAAGCAGTAAATGTACAAATAATAATAATAATAATAATAAGACTTTGAAATATTTTAAACTTGCTGAGATGTGTATGGGGGGGGGGGGTAACAAATGGGGAGAAGCAGAAAGTTTCTTAGATGACTTATTTATTACCTTACTGAAGATTAACAAATGGAACAAATAAAATTAGAGAAATTTGATGTCTAAATGTTGTGTGCTTTTAAGAGTTTGGGGGAGGAAAGGAGAGTACAATATTGGTGAGGAGGGGCTAATGGCTGATTTTACATAACTTTCGGAACCGAATGCATTTAATTTTTTGCAAAATTTAGAGCAGAATCAGCCTTTGAATTTGCTAATTGGCACAAAAAATAATGCAAGACGTGTCAATCTATCTCAGGAAAAAAAAGATTCAAAAATTTGTCTGTCGATTCCCAGATAAAATTTTGAATTTCAACCATCTTTCACGGTAAAATACTTGAAAAAATGACAATTGGTCATGTGAAAATATTATGAAATTTGCAAGGTATTCGTGGGAGTTGAACGTAGTTTTAAAATGCAAAATTTTCCAGAAAATTGTGAAATTTTTTGGACGGGAGTCTACTGCCCATGATATCTTTTAGGCAGGATTTCAAAATTTTGGGTGAAAGTCCTGCCATCCCATTCTGAAATTCAAGCCCTGTGGTTGTTTTTGACAAATTTTTAATTTCTATTTTCAGTAAGAAATGGTTTTATCAGAATCATGTTAGCGCAGTATTTGAAAAAATATTTTTCCATGATCAACAATTTGAAATCTTGGGACACATTTACTTACTTTTAAAAGAAAAAACATGAAATTTGTTGACATAATTTTTTTGAAGAGATTTATTATCGACCCATGTTTATATTTTTCGCTCAATTACTTTTGCAACAATGTTTTTCTCAGTATAACTTTTTTTTTTCTCTTTTCTCAGTACTATCACTTTGAGAAATTTGGTTCAAAATGCTCACTTTGAAAGCATTTTTAAAAATATATTCTGCCTTTATCAAAACAACCAACAAATGTGGCACATTATATAGTTTCTGAATAAAAGAGCCAACAGGATGTGGCTTAGAGCAAAAATGAATTTAAAAATGAGTCAGAAAATAAGCAATTTGAATTTGAGAACATCTTTAATAACTTTTTTGTGAACCCCTATTTTTGTTTAATTTGTTTTTGCTATAAAAATTGGTCCTATCAAAAATTTGTCAAATATGAAAGTTATAAATAATATTAAGATTTATAATAAGTTTAATTTTATTTGATATCTTGAGAATTGGCAAAGTTATGAATATTTTTTTCCTTAAAACCCAATTTATTTATTATATACAGTGTCTCATATAAGTGATGGGACACTTGTGCTTTACAAAAGGAAACTAATCAAATAAATTAAAAAAACATGTACCACATTTTTTGTAGGTGTGTTTCATACTTAAATTTAGTAAAGATTATTACATAACATACATTTTGTCAAAATATTAAAATATTAATTTAATAAAAATACAAATGTTTAGAACGGAGCAAGAAATAGCTCACATAAGTGATGGGACACCATTATATATGCAACAAAAATCGACTGAAATAAGCAATAAAAATATTTTTGGGGGTTTTATTTTTACTTAAAAGCAATTGGCAATAATTTATAAAATCGTCTGCAGTATTTCTCTCCAGTTTGTTTTGGAATTTTTTGTGTTTTTTAGCTCTGTGTAGCCATGAATGCTAAACGAAAAGAAACTTCGCCTGAAATTCGAAAATTAGTTATTAATTTGCATATTGAACGTGGAAAATCTATTAGAAAAACTGCTGATACAGTTAACTTGAGTCGTTCAACAGTTTTCAATATCATTAAACGATATAAAAAGAATCATATGATTCAGATATAAAAGAAGACCTGGCCGACCATCAAAGCTATCCAATGGAATAAAGCGAATTATCGTTCGAAATATTAAAAAAAATCCAAGAAATAGTGCTTCAAAAGTTGCTGCTGATTTATAAGCATTATATGGAATAATTGTTAATCCTGAGACTATTAGAAGGGTAATTCGATCTGCTGGATATCACGGTAGAGTAGCCAGGAAAAAATTCTTCGTAAGTGAAAAGAATAGAAAACTCAGACTAGCTTTCGCAAAATCCAACATAAATAAGAATTCTGATTAATGGAATAAAGTTATATTTGCTGATAAGAGTAAATTTAATATATTTGGTTCTGACGGTAGAATCTTGGTATGGAGAAAACCCAGGGAAGAATTTCGCAAACAGAACTTGGTACCAACAGTAAAACATGGTGGGGGAGGAGTTATGATATGGGGGTGTATGTCGTCCGCTGGAGTTGGTAATCTTGTTTTTATTGACAGTATAATGGATCAGTACAAGTATATTGATATTTTAAAGCAAAATTTGAAATCTTCAGCACAAAAATTGAACCTTCATAACGATTTTAAATTCTACCAGGACAATGACCCCAAGCACACTGCTCTGAACGTTAGACTCTGGCTGCTATATAACTGTCCTGAAATAATAAAAACACCACCACAATCTCCAGACTTAAATCCTATAGAGAATATTTGGCAAGAATTGGAATCAAGAATTCGCAAACACACCATTTCTTCAAAACAACAACTAAAATCGGTGGTTCAAGAAGAATGGGGTAAAATCAGTCCAGAAATCACAAAAAAATTAGTCGAATCCATCCCAAAAAGATTAAATCATGTTTTAAAAGTAAAAGGAAATCCAACAAAATATTAAAACCTTTTAAAAAGTAAAATTTTTGGATAAATATTTGATGGAAAAGTAAGTGTCCCATCACTTATGTGAGCCATTTTTTGCTCCGTTCTGAACAACTGTATTTTTACTAAATTAATATTTTAATATTTTGACAAAATGTATGTTATGTAATAATTGTTACTAACTTTAAATATGAAACACACCCAAAAAATTTTTGCACATGTTTGTTTATTTATTTTATTGCAGTTTCTTTTTATAAAGCACAAGTGTCCCATCACTTTTGTGAGACACTGTATATATTTTTTTTCCCTTGAGCCTGCTTTAAATTTTACCAAAAATTTGTGATAGTTTTTTTTTTTTTAAACTTTTTATAGAGATAATACAGTAGACTCCCTCAAATCTGCAATCCCAAAATCCACACACAATTTCCCGATGTAGACGATGAAACTTTTAGTTCAGAAGTAGTGGACAAAATTTGTCTATTTTTATATCAATTTCATATATTTTTTAAACATGTAAATTTCGTTAATATTACTGAATTCATGTTTTTTCCTGAGGGGAGAATAAAATCATTTCTGAAATAATTCAATGTATGGCTGATACCACTGGTAATCACAATCTGTTGACCAAACATATTTATGTATCAATTAAGCTTTTTTGGTTATTAAAACTGGTTAAACCTGAAATAGAACTTTCTTATTTTATGATTTTAATATAAATTAATTGGATACCTTTATGAGGCAAGTTTCATTCAATTATTTATTTTTAAATGTATCTAACTTTATTACTTATATTTAATTACAGTGATGCCGCTGGACTTGAAAAATCCTGGGTCCCGGAGACCCAGGACTTCTAAAATTGTGGGACCCTTTTTTACAAAAGCGGGTCCCCACTAATAATAAGTCATATTTTTATATGCAAAAATTGAACTAGTTCATTTGCAAAAGAAAAATTAAATGCAATAATTATTGTTTTAATAATAATGTATAAATAATTAAAGGGTCATTCCATGTCAATTCAACCAGACCTTGTAACCCGACCCACAGGGATTTTGATGAAACTTTGTGTACACACTAATTCTATCATGAAACGATTCCATCAGAAATTTTTCCTTCCTATACCACATACTTTGTGAGATATGGGGGGTCCAATTCTTGGGGGTTTCTCAAATTGCACATTTCTGAGTCTGTATTTTGAGATTGCAGTTCCATCTTCAAAAAATTGTTTCTCTGGATCTAAAACGTGAATCATCTTAAAAATACCACTGTAAGAATATAAAAAGATGCAGATTTTAATAAAAAAATATTTAAAAAATTTACTTGTAATATTTAGGATAAAAAAAATTAGCCAAAGTTGAGAGTTATGGTTATTTTTCCAAATTTTTGTGACTTCACCAAAAAAGCTGTACACAAAAAGGCAAATTAAATTTGCAATTTCTTTTTGTTTTAAATAAAAGTTTATACTTTGGGCTTTCTATCTATGAAATAAAAATGATGTGTTTCGCATGGCTTATGCAAAAATTTTGGGTACTTTCCAATCAGCAGGATGCATGTTTTATTTTTACATATTACATATGCAAACAAAAAGGCAAATGAAATTTCCAATTTCTTTTTGTTTTAAATAAAAGTTTACACTTTGGGCTTTCTATCTGTGAAATAAAAATGATGTATTTCGCATGGTTTATGCAAAAATTTTGGGTACTTTCTAATTAGTCGGATGCGTCTTTTATTTTTACATATGTACATATGTATAGATCTATATAAATGCAGATGTATTATACATGTACATATGTATGTATATATACAGTATATTGATATATATATGTATAACACTGGTGCCCGTCTAACCGAAAAGTACCAAATTTTGCCTTGTTTTGAGAATCTGCACCAATTAAGAGGAAAAAAATCTGACTAAGTTTAGCTGTGGTACTTAAATAATTACTGGAATTTCTATGAGTTATTGAATTTAATGTTATTTGATGCATGTTTTTTAATTTGCACAGTAAAATTTAGGCTTTGTTTTTCCTGATTAAAAAAAAAATCTGACTGTAATATGTTTCCCCATTAAATTTAGTGAATGGTCCATATATTTCATTTCATTTAGTTATTTAATAATGGGCATTTTTGGCTAATCTAAAGAATCTCTTACTTTTATTTTCAATAATTAATCTCAAAACAGATTTTTTTTTTTTTTTTTTTTTTTTTGTACAGTATAAAATAGATAATTTTTTCTCCTCACATTTCCATTTTTCCTTTCGAATGCTTATATATTAATTATTTGTGTTTAAAAAATGTTCAAAACCTTATATTTCCTGTCCTTGGTTAATTTTAATCAGTTTAAATATTTATATTGGCAAGTTTAAATACACAAATGTTTAACAGAACTTAAATTCGTTTCGATAGTCTGAAAGATTTAATTGCACCTGTCTTGTATAAACACCTTCTGATAAAGGCAGGATAATGTTCGTTAGAATGAAAATAGATGTTTTGAAATCAATTTAGTAAAATTATTGTCATTCTGTTGTTTCTTATCATAGAAGAATGATCTAACTTTTACTGTGCTACTAAAAATATTCTGATTGATACATACTTTATAGTTTATGATATGTATAAATATTTTTTTGCTTTATTGTTTTAATATGGAGCCTGATATTAAACCTTCTACTAGTCTTCAGGCTTGCAGTATTGTAATATTAACTGGTTTAGAATGTCACAAAACTAGCTATAGAAATAACAGAGAAATAGACTACATTGATAATCTCTGTGATTCAGAAAAGGAACTTTTATTAGTTAGGACTATTGCATTTATAAAACAAAAATTAAGTGAAAACCGTTTGATTAATATATGTGAGCATCACAGAATTTCGCTCTTAATGAAATATGAATTATATAAATGTGAAGATCCATTTAAGCGGCATAAAAGGCAAGTGAAAAAAGCAATTAGGGCAGGAACCACTGAGCAATGTGTTATTATTAGTTAAATTTTAAGGTGCAACTGTCCTATATATATTTATGCAATTAGGGCAGTTAATAGAGATTTATATACGGCCGAAAAAGTAAACCAAAGTTGAAAGTTGTGATTATTTTTCCGAAATTTTGTGACTTTATGAAAAAGTCTCTACACAAAAAGGCAAATGAAATTTCCAATTTGTTTTTGTATCAAATAATATTAAATTCAGTAACTCATAGAAACTCCAGTAATTATTTAAGTACCACAGCTAAACTTAGTCAGATTTTTTCCCCTTAATTAGTGCAGATTTTCAAAACAAGGTAAAATTTGGTACTTTTCGGTTAGACGGGCACCAGTGTTATATATATATATATATATCAATATACTGTATATATACATACATATGTACATGTATAATACATCTGTATTTATATAGATCTATACATATATACATATGTAAAAATAAAACACGCATCTGGCTTATTGGAAAGTACCCAAAATTTTTGCGTAAGCCACGCGAAAGGCATCATTTTTGTTTCATAGATAGAAAGCCCAAAGTGTAAACTTTTATTTAAAACAAAAAGAAATTGGAAATTTCATTTGCCTTTTTTGTTTGCATATGTAATATGTAAAAATAAAACATGCATCCTGCTAATTGGAAAGTACCCAAAATTTTTGCATAAGTCATACGAAACACATCATTTTTATTTCATAGATAGAAAGCCCAAAGTGTAAACTTTTATTTAAAACAAAAAGAAATGGGAAATTTCATTTGCTTTTTTGTGTGCATATGTAATATATAAAAATAAAGTACTTATCCGGCTAATTGGAAAGTACCCAAAATTTGTGCATAAGTCATGCGAAACACATCATTTTTATTTCATAGATAGAAAGCCCAAAGTGTAAACTTTTATTTAAAACAAACAGAAATTGCAAATTTAATTTGCCTTTTTGTGTACAGCATTTTTCGTGAAGTCACAAAAATTTGGAAAAATAACCATAACTCTCAACTTTGGCTGACTTTTTTTATTCTAAATATTACAAGTAAATTTTTTAAATATTTTTTATTAAAATCTGCATCTTTTTAACTTCTTACAGTGATATTTTTAGGATGATTCATGTTTTAGATCCAGAAAAACAATTTTTTGAAGATGGAACTGCAATCTCAGAATACAGACTAAGAAATGTGAGATTTGAGAAACCCCCAAGAATTGGACCCCCCATATCTCACAAACCATAAGGTCTAGGAAGGAAAAATTTCTGATGGAATCATTTCATGATAGAATTAGTGTGTACACAAAGTTTCATCCAAATCCCTGTCGGTCGGGTTACAAATGGGGGAAAAATTGGTTGAATTGACATGGAATGACCCTAAAGCCAATATATATTTTTTAAACTATTAAGAGAAATTTTCTTTACTTTAAAAAAAAATAAATGTGCAAGATATAAATTAAATTATAAAATAACGCTTATTTGAGTGCAGAAGATAACAAATATCACTATTGTTCGCATTTTTTTTTTTAAAGTGGTAAAACTGATTTATTGAAAAAAACATTTTTCCTGAAAAAAGAATACTTTTGTTGAGTAAAGGGGGTACTTTTTGTTTAATGAATGGGTGTTTTCAGAAGTTACATTCACTCAAAAAGATTTGGAACAATCAAAAACAGATTGTGAAACAGGAAAATCTATTTTTGGAGCAGTAAAAAAAAATAATTTGGAAGCAGGAAAGTTAGTTTTTTTAACAGAAAAATTCTATCCTGGCATTAACTTTTTTTCAGTGCCCCTTTGGCGAAATTTGAGTTTAAAGCGATTTTTCGATGAAATTTGCCAATTTTTTTGCGATCTTTTGGCAAAATATGCCGATTTTTTGGCGAAAGTTACCGCTTTATTACGATTTTTTGATGAAAATTGCCGTTTTATAGCGTTTTTTGAGCAAAATTTGCCGTTTTATCGCGAATTTTGTACGTAATTTGTTGAAGTTTTTGGGGAACTTGCCTTTTTTTCGGGATATTGTAACAAAATTAGCAATTTTTTCGCGAATCTTGACGAAATTTACAGAAAATTACTTGTTATTTTGCGATTTTTTAACGAAATTTGCCTTTTTTGCGATTCTTTGACAAAATGTGTCATTTTTTCGCGATCTTTTGACGAAATGTGCCGTTTTTTCGCAATCTTTTGACGAAGGTTACTGTTTTATCACAATTTTTGGATGAAAATTGTCATTTTTTGCGAATCTTTCGACAAAACTTGTCGTTTTATCACGATTTTTGGACGAAATTTGTCGTTTTTTCGCGATTTGTAACAAAATTAGCCCTTTTTTTCGTGAATTTTTGACGATATTTGCCGGAAATTGTTCGTTATTTTGCGATTTTTTAACAAAATTTCTTTTTTGCGATTTTTTGACAAAAATTCTTTTTTGCGATTTTTTGACAAAAATTACGCGTCCCGCAGGACACGTAAGCTCCATTTTTTTGCGTCCTGTCGTCGATTTTTTGCATATTTTACGCGCTATAGCACGTTCGTGGCATCCCTGAATTATACTACATTATTTACTTGACTTTATTCTTAATATCTTAAACATTTTTAAAATTATCCAATTTTTTTTTATTTTAGTTTAGTACTTTATTTAATTAACTTATAATATTTTACCATATTGCAAGCACTCATTATAATTTTGATTACATTATTATATTAAAACTATTGTTTTAAAAATGTAAACAAAGCAATGAGCTGAAATCCACAAAATTCTAAAATCTGCACAAGCTCTGGTCCCAAGCTGTGTAGATTTGAGGGAGTCTACTGTAATAGCTTTAAACTGATTTGATAAATATTATAATTAAAAAGTTATTTGGGGGGGGTGGGGTTCAATTTTCACAAAAATCCTCCATACTTCCATCCCCATAGTCTGATTTTGCCCATTTTAATAAATTTGACCGATCTTTTTTTTTTCCCCTTGATTTTATGTATCAGTTTGGAACGTATCTGTGCAGAATCATGGAGCTTATGTCCATAATGACTTTTTAAAAGTTTATATCAATCCCACGTATATTTTAATTTGTAATTTTTTTTTAATATTACTGAATTCATGTTTTTTCATGAAGGAAGAATAAATTTATGTCTGAAAAAATTCAAGATATTGCTGATATTACTGGTAATCACATTCTTCTTATCAAATATATTTCTGTATTAATTGAGCTTTTTTTTGTTATTAAGTCTGGCTAAACCTGAAATAAAACTTCCTTATTTTAATATTATGATGTGAATTAGTAATGTACCTTTAAGAGGCAAATTTCATTGAATAATTTAAGAAAAATATACTACATCCTTTATAATGAATATTTAAACATGCATTATTGATTATTAGCTTAATCTTTGCTTTTAATATTTTAATCATTTGAAAAACTATCTAAATTTTTATTATTTGAGTTTATAGCTAATTTTAATATTATATTATATTGGAAGCATTCATTATAGTTTCGACTGCATTATTAATTACATTCAAATTACAGGTTTAAAAAAATATAAACAAAGCAATGATCAGAAATCCACAAAATTCTAAAATCCACACAACATCTGGTCCCAAGCTGTGCGGATTTGAGGGAATCTACTATATTTAAAAAATTATAATAATATTTTTGATAATTTTTCTGTTTTGTTTGAAAATGTTACTTGCAAATTTGCATTATTATGTTGTTTTATTAATAAAAATTTCAAACACTTAATTCTGGACCATCATATCTAAGTGTACCTTGCTTCTGGGAACACACTGGTCCACTTTATAAACCTATGCAAATAATTTAACAAAAGAAAGAAAAAAGTATTTGAAATAGTGCTCTGAAAAAATGTCTAAGGAACGTTCAAGAATGTTTTCAGACAGCTTGGATTTTCTATTAAAGAGAAAAAAAATCTATATATAAACTGCAAAAGAGGTTCACCATGCCCCAGTCTCCCCTATTTTGACTTTGGCTTTTTTCCCTTATAATATTAGCAGGCTTTTAAAAGACTTAAGCACATTATTTCATTTTTACTTTTTTTTCGTCACATTTCGGAATAGACTCATATGTTTCAATAGTATAGTGCAACCCTTTAAATACAAAGTTTAAAAAACTAATATAAAGTTACTGAATATTAAATAGTAACATCACAGATTCCAAAAAAAGCCAATAAAACCTGTTTTGATGTGGAGTTTTATATCAGGTTATTCAGAATAGGTTTTACCAAGTAAAACAGGTTTTTTTTGGAGTAGATTTTACCCAGTAAAACTCACCCTGCTTTTTTGGGGTAGGTGAGTCTTTTGCAACTCTGATAATTTTACAATTTCATTCTTAGATGTAATATGAACATATTTATGAGTAATATACCATGATCAGCAGAATTTTTTGCCTTGATTTCTAAGATTCGAACAAGAGACTCTAGACTTTCAACTTTACTCTGAAGATCTCGTCTGTCATCATCAATGGAATATTCCAATTCAAGTAGCTTCTGTAAAAGGAATGATACAATGTAAAATACACAACTATAAATTTAACCTAATCAAAATCCCTAAAAAATTCAGTACCTGTTCAGAGGATTTTCTAAGCTGTTTCTCACGTTCAAACTGTGTGACTAACTGTTCATTGTCTTCTCGTAAAAGTTCCAGCTCAACTTCATGTTCTTGATTTTCAACAAAGGACAGATCTAAATGCTCTAAAACACTTATTACCAGTGGCATGAGTTGCTTCACAACATCTTCATCATATTTACTAATCATTCTCGCAAATTCTTCATAAATACTGTTTGCCAAAGTCTGTACTTTATCCGACATCACGTGGCATTCCTCACCTGGAGAAACACCATATACAGTTTCATGCATCAAAGGTGTGTCTACATCCATATTTTCTTAATATTTCCACGCATATATAAATAATAAATGAACAGCAGCATTTGGAAAGGTTAGAATCATGTAATATTCCATGATACCCAAACTACAATCATAAATCAAGAAGAAAATAAAAAGTCAAGCTTTACACTCATCGTTTAGTTACATGTAAACAGATGTGAAACATATCTAATTTCACTTTCTTAGCACTAAATATTAACATCCATTATAGCAAACACAATGACAGAATCACAAGTACCGGTAATATTTTACTTTAGAAAGACTACGATATTAAAAACACTAAAAAATAACAGTAAACATATAGATTGAATTAATTATACGTGCACCAGTTGTCGCGAAAATGACGTCATGGTCATATGGGCCGTGTTCAAAAGCGGCTTTTTTTGTGCGCGCGCGCTCAGAAGATTCTGCTTGGAGTAGGTGCTATCGAAGAAGAGAATTTTAAACTTATTCAATTATTGTATTATTTTTATGGTTCAGAATTGGTAAATACAAATACCATATCTCTTTATCCTTTCAAAATATGATTTTCGTAACAGAAATACATACCTGTGACCACTCAAATAAAATTAAAAGTATTCCGGAAAAGTATCACGTGACCTATTTCATGTAATTAAGCCCGATTAGCATTTAAAAAATGACAATCAACCATGCTCAAACCTTGACGCGCGCGACGCAAAAAAAATGATGGGCGATTTGATCACGTGATTGTGCGTTTTGTGCTTATCTGTTATTGGTTGCACGTTGTTTGTTGTCAAAGTTGGTAGGTTGACTGATACAATTTAACAATTGGTGATTTAATTTTTTTAATAATTTAATTTTTATTTATTTAAAAATCATTTATCAGTTGCTTTATACTTTTCGTATTAAATAATAGAATACTGTTGATTCTATTGTTGTAATTAATAGAATGCTGTTGATAAACCAAGGTTGAGATATCCACACGTGGGACTAGCTAAGGGGGGGGGGGGGGGCTACCCTCCCAAAACATTGACAAATGTTGTTACACTTTGCAAATTTAAAACTTTTATGTCAAATTTAATTAAAATTTTAATAAAAACTGCAATACATTTTCTATTTTTGATAGAATTTGCAAAAGTTACAACTCTAATTGGGAATATTATTAATTTTTTTACAAATAAGAATTGTATTACATTTTCAAAGTGCGTTAACTTGGCAAAATTATAAAACGAGTTGGCGAATATAAAAATTTGACTTGACAATATTAAGGTTTTCTCCCCCACCAATAAAAAGTCTTAGCAATGGCCCTGTATCCACATATTACAAGACTGATTTGTAATCTACAATACTGGATTAATTTCAATGGAATTTGCATTGTTAGTTAGATAATTTTTCAGAAGAAGTTTTAGTATGTATATATTTCTTATTTAATGATTGTATATTTTAATACCGTGTGGATAACAGGCCAAAATATGTCATAAAATATGAAAAACAAACGACATCCGAAATTATGTTAGTATAAGCAAAACACTTATTTATACTTTTAATAGAAAAATTATAAACATTCTAATCATACTTTATTCATTATAAAACTAGAAGGCAAACTCCAAATATTTCACTTCTTTAAAATATATGTATGCAGATATTCTTAATTTAAAAAAATGTATATCTTTTACATTTTGCTTTTATAATATTTTCCACTTTGATTTTAACACCGTAAAATATCCACGCATGCATTATATTTGCATCCTAATCTCAATAAAAAATTACTTCTAAAATTTTCAAAAAAAAAAAAAGAACATTAATAATTATTTTATGCGTATACGGATATTTTCGCAGAAAACATTTTTTTTTCATTTTCTTAATATATATATAAATCACTTTGGAACGATATTAATATTGTTCTAATTATCCTTTTAATATTCTAAATTTGGAATATTAAAACTTTCTCCGCAAAAATCTCATTTTCTCATATTTAAATAAGTATTTTATTATTATAATAGAAATACATGTGCTTCTGTATTATTAATATAAAATTTACCTTTAATAAAAATGTCTTATTTATTAATAAAAAGCAACCAAAAAAAAAAACATAAACCAACTTTTGGCCCGCGCAGGTATCGAACCCGTATCGTCTGGGTTCAAGCTCAGCATCCTGACCATTCGGCCAGCCAGCTCACTTTCATTTGTAACAGATTATCTTTATAATTGGCACTACAAGTAATTACATCCTTGATCTGTTCTCCATCTGTTACTGAGCGAACAGTTACAGTAATTGGTGGCACAGTAGCGAGGACTGAACGCACATCCCACCAAGTATAAGTATCCACTCCATGTCCGTGGCTCCTAGCGTGCGCGTGCAGCGCGCGTAACAGCTGAACACGGCCATTGTATTCTCTTATTTTTATTTTCATTCTGCCATGTAGGAGGTGATCGTCTGGCAGCGCAATGAAATCAACAAGTTTTATGAAAATATATTTATTTCTATGAGGAAAATCTTATTTTAGTTGATAAAATTTAAAAAATGAAAATAAAAAGCTAATTGTAGCAATAGTTATTTAAAAATGTTAAGAGTTGTTCGATTAACTTTTTCGATATATTCGATTAGAATTTAAATACCCATAAACACCCGCGGCAAAAAAATGTAAACAAATTTCGTAAAAGTTTGATAATTTTTTATTTGTGCGTCTAATTTATGATATAAAAGTCTTAGTCAATTCCTTTTTGGTTTCTGTCTTTAAATTTTCGATTTATTCAAAATGCATTTTTCAGCTAGAATTGCTTTTAAAAGACTTTTTAAATACAGATGTATGACTTTAACAAATAGACGAATGACTTCAAATGTCCGCATTGGATGTGCAAGTGGTTTTTGGGGCGATACTGCCATGTCAGGTTATTATCATATAAGTTTAACTTAAATTTAAACCAATAATATATCTTTTTCCAACCCTTATTGAAGCAGTAACCAAAATCTGAAACAATTATGTTAAGAATGTGTGATGTGGCACTGTCAAAAAATTGTGTTGCATAGTTACTTCATGCCTATTTTCTCTGGTTGTTTATCTTTAATTTATACTTGTTTAGAACAATCAACATATGTATACAAACTTACTTTTTTATTGTATGTGTTAAAAAATCTTTTTAATTAATGAATTAATTGTTTTTGACATAGTTAGCACATAGTTAGTATGTGACAGTATAGTATAGTTACATGACATAGTTAGTATGTGACATAATTTCGACATAATAAGAAAATTAAATGTAATAATTGTTCTTTCCTTGAGTCTCTATTTTGAGAAAAGAAAAAAAAATCAGAATCCTTTTTGGCATGCATATGTGAAATTTGATAATTTTCAAAAAAATAAGTTTTGTAACAAACGATCTGATGAAGTTGATTGAATCCAAACTGAAGTTTTATCAATACAGTATAAACCTAAAAAATCTGGCATCATCAGAACTGAGCCGAATTTTTGAAATTTTCAAATTTTTGAAATAATAGTTTAGTATTTCAAAAATTCTTAGTGGTATTTATCATTCATTCACAATTTAATTCATACCCAAATAATATTTATGTGAGAAAACAGAAAATTAAACATTCAGAAAACTTGCTTTAATAGACATTTTGGTATTTACATATTAAGGCCACCGCAGCAGAAGTTGCACTAATGCGTCAATAAAGAGCAATCTTGTTGTTCGCACGTGCATACAGTTATCTTTAGGATTCTTAGTTGTTTGCTGATTTTTGACAGCATTTTTTATGCATGTGCGAACAACAAGATTGCTCTTTATTGGTGCATTAGTGCAACTTCTGCTGTGGTGGGGTTAATATGTAAGTACCGATAATTTTTACATTAAAAAAATTAAACAGTGAGGTCATTACTTCTCATGTAATTTCCTAAGCATTAATATGAATTCATTTGCTTGAATTTTTTAGGACTTTTTTTACATTTTTGATTTTGTGGAAATGAAGAATACTTATTTTGGGTGTATAGTCTTGTTTCTGTATAGTAGATTTTAATTTTTCAGTCAAATTTAAACATTTTTCGGTGCGATTGCAGTTTGCTCTCCTTCTTGGCGTGATTTTCAAAAATCGCTAAATGGTGCATTTTTGCATACTAACTCACCGGAGCTACATTTCCGAGAGAGAGTACACAAAATTATTATTTGTTTTCTCTTCTCATATATTTTAAAACCAGTACCTATCCATACAAATGCTTTGAATGTGAGAATAAATATTTGATCAGTTATTTTTCTCTTATTTTAACCTGTATTTTTGAGTAAAAATAAAAAATACATAACATTTCAAATTTTTTCGAAATACATTTTTCAAGATATATTTAATATATTTTAAAATACATTTTATCAAATATACCAAAAAGCAAATTTTTTACTTACCCAAATTATTAAAAAAGAATGTTTGTTAACAGTAAGAGGAGCAAAACAATGTTGTAGTCTTTTTATTCAGAGGGCCTTTTTTTTTAATCAGGGGGGCTACCGCCCCCCTGAACCCCCTTTTTTTAAAATTCACAATATCTTCTACTCTAGGATGTCATTCAAAACCATCACTCAATCTATCATTTTTAGTCATTCATATCTTGAAACAATCAGCCTCTCATTCATACATAATTCAATCAAAGCTCAAAAATACAGGTTAAAAAAAAGAGAAAAATAAACGATTGAATATTTATTCTCACCTGTCAAGCATTTATCCACATCAGTACTTGTTCCAAAATATGCGAGATGAGAAAACAAATAATAGAAGACGCAACGCAATAGACAACATTTCAACGTGCAATCCATTGCAACATTAACATTTTTCCAAAAATTTAAACGCTCCTTCTCTTCTCTCAGTTTTCTTCTTTTTCCAATAAGAAAACATGTAACAAAAAGGAGCGTCCAATCGGGAAACGGTAGGATACGGTTTAAAAAGCAAACACTTTAAAACGGAGCACTCCTTAGGGTTGCCACATTGAAGATGCAAGAGGAGAAAATGAAAATACAAGGGTTGCCATATTAGAGCATTTATCGCGCCAATAAAAAAGTCGCCTAGGCGAAGTAGAGTAAACTGCATTTCACCCCATTTTTCATAGAGGCGTTTTTTTCTGCCAGCACTTCATCTTTTGTTCCCCTGATTCTGCTATCAATGTTATCAGCAGATCTATTTAGCACAATGTCATTAATCTCACTGTTTTCTACTCTCTATCATTTTTTTTTGCCTCAGAGGTTAAAATTCATAAACATTTATCATTTTCTTTTCCTCCATAAGTTTAAAATATATAAAAAAAAAAGAGTGAGATGATTTTGTTACCAGATTTTCGAGGTCACACTGTACTAAATTTTGTAAGTTTTCCTGCTAAATATTTCTTGTTTTGTTTGCAAATTACACATTTCAAATCTCAAGAAAATTTAAAATTAGTGAAATCACTATTATGGGAGATATTCTTTTTGCAAAATGAATTTTTTTTTTTAGGTTTTCCTGTTATAAAATTGAATTTTATAACATTGGGGCTGTCCATAAATGATGTCGCACTATTTTTCAGTTTTTTTATACACCCCCCCCCCCCTCCTTTCTATCACAAAGTGTCACACTTCACCATAACTCCTCTCCCCTTCCCTCATTGTCACATGTCACACTATATTATATAAACATGCAGTTCCAAAATAAAACACTTACATTATAGATCAAGTATCAAACATTATTTTTAAACTTTAACAATGTGTTTTAATTTTTAATGACATTTATGAGCATAAGAATTTGTGTACTTATCTTGTATGAAATAAGATTAAGGTGTACAATAAAAAGCATAATTAATATTATAATAATAATAAAATATTAATATGAAAGAGTAATTAAAAACAATAATATTTTGGAATTTTAAATGAAATTTAATATATTTGGCTTTAAATCTTTACTTTATAAACACAAAAATTATTTTTATTTCAAAATTTAATCTCCTGATTTTTAATACTTTTATTTTAACCAAAATGTGGGATGTCACATTTCTCCTTACCCCCTCCCACCCCCTTGCCACAAACTGTCACAATTTCATGAGCCCCCCCCCCCCTCCTCCCTCTTCAAACGTGATAACATTTATGGATGGCCTCTAACCTTAAACTACAAAATGATATTGAAATTATTATTTAATGTTTGAATAATACATTTCAAAAAATGATATTAAAATAAACAAGAGAATATACTGTTGAAACTCAAAGATTGAAAAATAAAATTTTTAATAGTAAAAGTTGTCTGATTTATTTATTCATTTATTTTGTAAAATATTCAAGTAAAGCAAAAAAGTATGTGCATAAGCTTTAAAAATATTTATTTTATGTTTCCTCAGTAAAAATAATTGTAAAATAACGATCATTTGTGAGAAATAATAGGAAAACAAGATGGTGGCTCATGGGAAGATATGTCATCTGTTCTGTTTTGTGAAACAGCAACAAAAAGGAACTAACTTTTGCTTGTTTTAAATTTACTTCTCCATGTCCCAACATTTCTTTTAATATTTTAAATTTTAATAAAAATTTGTAAATTATTCGGGTTTTCACATAGATATGTTGAAATGCTTTAAGCTGTTCTAGTTCTAAAGAATTTGAAAGATTTTTATCCTCTTTTGCATTAATTCATTTTAAGCTGGGAAACCAACTACACTGTCTTATTTTTTCTTTAAACTTTTGTTTTATTATGCAATGTTGAATTGCAGTAAAGAAAATGGAGAAAGTGATCACTTATGTGGTATTTTTTTATTAGCCAAGCACCAGTGTTATATATGCATATGTGTGTACATATATAGGCATATTTACATACATATATAGAAGCTATATATATATATATATATATACATACAGATGTGGGAGTCTGTGTGTTTATACTATTTATATTTATGTATATATATAATTTATGTATGCACATAACACTGTCGCCTGCCGAAAAGTATCATGTAATTTAAAACTGTAATTAAATATATAACAATACACAGTGTTTAGGGACATTTACAATTGATTACAATAGTAGGTATCAATGCTTTACTTAGTCGCAGAATTTTTTTTTTTTTTTTTTTTTTTTATTATGTAAGATAAAGATCACTATTTAAAATATTAATATTATTGCAATAAAAGGTAAGTATCACTACACATTCAGAAATATAATCTAAGTAAAATTGATGCAAATCTAATACAGTACTATTTAAGTTTCCTTGTTTTGTTTTTTAGGGGGGGGGAGTTAGAAAAATTTCTAGGTGCTTAAAGAAATGTGTTAATTTAGTGAAATAAGTGAATTTTTAAGTAAAATTGGTATAGTTATAAATTTACCATACATAATTAAATTATTAAAAACTTAACTATATTTACATAAACTTATCTATAAGAAAATACATGTATCTAATCTTAAAAATATAATTTATAACATTTCGTAAAGTAAATTAATTTTAAAAAATATTCCGTCTCTTCCACTACTAAGGAAAGAATTTTATTCCAGCCAACTTTTTATGGCTTTTTCCATGGTTTTTCTATTTTATTCTAGTCATAATATGAAACTATATCTAATCCATATCAGAACTGTGTAGCTCTTTATCTGATAATGTATTTCAAAGTTTTTTTAACTTTACTACTCTATTTTAGTTCCTGCCCTTGTACATGGAGGAAATTTGGATTACCTGGTTTTTGATTATTTATCAGAAATTACAATGTCTCTTTTGGCATCTGCCAAACAAAAATCTCCTGTGAGTATGTTTGATGTAATAATGTTTTATTGTTATGAAAGTTTTAGCCATCTCTGGTGATTTTAATTGTATTTTTTAGGATATGGGTTATACAGCAGATTTTGTCCAGTCTGCATTGATACCTCATCTTTCTGAAATAAAAAAAAGAAACATCAAAATAGTCAGTAATGCTGGTGGCATTAATCCTCATTCCTGTGCGGCTGCCGTTGCTGCTGCTGCTCAAAAAGCAGGTTTGACTTTCAATATTGCTGTAGTAACAGGTGATGATTTATTGCCCCAAGTAAGTATTTTGTGCAAAGATATTTCAGTTTTATTGATATAAATTTAATATTAAATATTTATATTGGTTTGTACTAATTAAAGTTGTTACATTTGCACTTTTAGGTCACCGACAATATTTTTCTTGAAGTTTTCTTTTAAATAGTGTAGGAAAAAATATTTATTGATTTAAAAAGTTGTGTGATCCCGATCAATCAGAAATAATTTCTAACTATTCTATGAACAATAATACTTAATGTGGGAAATAAATTTAAAAAACATGCATTCAATTGTAATTCTTCTGTCTGCACATGTTTATTATAATTGGGTAATATTTTATCATGATTTACGGTGATTAAAAATATACTGTTTGCAATTTTATGTCACTAATAATGTTTCTCTTGAACTTTTTTTTAAATACAAGGGTGAACCAAATATGAACCACAATTTCTGCTGGAAGGCTGGAAGGTCATCGCAAAGGTGCTCAAGCTTGTCTGCTCATGACAGATGGGGGTGTCACATGACTATGTGTCTCTCTCCGTTCTTCAGTTGGCATCACAATGAGTGAGCAAAAGATTCATTTCAATGTTGTGCAACACATGATTGTTAGTTTTCTTTCAAATAAAGGCTCAAGACTGGCTGAAATCTTACAAAGACTTCAGTCAGTGTTTAAGAGAGACATGCTTGAAGAAAACCCAAGGGTATGACTGGCGCAGAAAATTTGTAGAAGGACAAGCAAAAGTTGAAAATGTACTCCAGGCTCATCATCCGAAAAGCAAGTTTGATTGAGGAAAATTTTGTTACTGTTTGGGACATTCTTAGGGATACTGCCTATTAACTGTCTGCTGTTGGATGAAACAAAACATGCATATTGATAGAAAAGATGTTAATTTTCGATCAGAGAAGTGGTTTTGCTTCATGACAATGCCCGTCTCCATTCATTCAATCTAACTCATAAAAAGTTGGAAGAAATGCACTGGACAACACTGGAACACCCTTTCTATAGTCCTGACTTATTCCCCTGTGATTGTCATATGTTTGGGCCTTTGAAAGAAGCATTACGACATGAACAATTCGGCAATGACTTTTGAAGCCTTTGTGCACAATTGGTTGGAGGCAGTCCCCTCTTCTGTCTATGATGAAGGCATTAAAAAAAAAACCCAATCCATTGGGAAAAATGTGTTTTGAAATTAGGAAATTATATAAAAAAAATAATATGTAACTTCTTGTACCAATAAATAAAAAACAAGTTCTGGTTTATATTTGATTCACCCTCGTAGTATGTAGGGAAAAAATATTTATTAATTTAAAAAGTTGTGTGATCTATCCGAAATAAATTTTTAACTTTTCTGTGAACAATAATATTTAACATGGGAAATAAATTTAAAAACATGCTTTCGATTGTAATTCTTCTGTCTGTATATGTTTATTATAATAATGTAACATGTATGTTTACTGATAACTCAAATCAAATATGCTTAGTCAAAAAAAAAAAAAATATATATATATATATATATATATGGGTGATTCTCAAAATAAGGGACAATTTATGTCTTTCGGCATATAAAAAAAATTGAGAGGTTTTCTGTCATGTTTTTATATTTAGATATGTTTGTCTTAATATTATTCATTATTTGCACTCAAGAATTACTCACTTTTTAGTTAAAAACACCTTAAAATAACAGAATAAATGTTCAAAATGTCATTAGCATGGATGTCCACAGCAGCTGTGCCTTATATATACTAGCTTTTTCAAGAGTTAATATCATGTTTATAAAATAAAACAAATGTTATTATTTCTTTAAATTAATCAAGGAAAGGATTTATCCAATAAATTTCTTTTAAAAAATAAAATTATAGTACATAAAAAAAGAATTAAAGTTTGTCCTTCATATTCGATTTTCAAAACAAGGTCATACTAAGACAGCTCGTTATTAATCAAAATTTCATTTTCACATATGACAATAGTTTGAAAATATAAAGTTTCTCCGTGGCAACAAGTAGTCATTTTAAACCAGCCAGAAAATAGAAGCATGTATTGTATTTTAAGAATAGAAGTTGAATATTAGGGGGTTACATCAATTGTATGTCATTAGAATGGATAATAATTTTCATGTTTATTTTATAGTTAAAATTTTTATTTTATTTATTTGCATAGAACTTTTGTGTTTTAAAAAGCCCCAGAAAGGAATATTGCATTGTGATTATATTATGGCTCATAATCTTATTTAAATTAAAATTTGTCATTAGCATGGGCAGATATCAGTGTCATTAGCATGGTTTTTCTGTCCATGCTAAAGACTCCTATGTACATAAATGTAACCAGTGCTTATATTGTATCCTTTATAAAGTTTAATTTTATGTATAAATTTAGGTATTACATTTATTATCCCTAAAATATGCATTAAATCTGTAGGAAAATCACTAAGACAGCTTCTTACATTGTTAGTGTCAGAATGTTGCTCATGTAACAAAGTTTGCTCTTTGGTAATGTTTTTATTCTCCTTATATGTATATATGTAAAAATGGAAACCATTTGCTGAAAAAGAAGGCTAATAAATATAGAAAAAAAATATTTAAACAGGAAGAAAATAAAAATTTCATAATATATTTATTCCATACAATTCGTTTTGTCATTGGCATGGCTCAAAAAATACTAATTATTTTTTTAAGTTAATTTTTAAATATTTAGCTCTGCTGACTACATGGAAAGTATACCTAATACTATATTAACAACACCTATTTTTTTCAGAAATTTTGCTAACAGTAATTTTTTTAAGATTTCGTTTTTGAAATTGTCCCCTATTTTGAGAATCACCCATATATATATATAGAACAGCTCATATTACTTTATTACTAAAGTGTTACAAAGAATTAGGAAAAATTTCATTTGATTAAAAATTGTTTTCTTTATGTATACATCTATTAAAGAGACATAGATTCTGGTTTAAATGATTTATTTTTTCAACTTATAAGAAACTATGAATGTTTTATAGATACTTCAACAAAGCTTCATAGTAAAGATATGCTATTTTGTTAAATATAATCAGTTAGAAGCCTAAAAATTGCAATATTAAGATCAATATGTAGAAAAATTCTGAATTTTTGAAGTTGAATTCATGGAGCAACCTGTGAGGAACAATCCTCAAAGTTGCAATGTGATTCTCCTCCTTCCCTGAAAAGATCTTAGATTTTGTGTTTTCAATGGTAGAAAAATGTCTAAATTGTACACGATTGTTCATACAAAGAGTATATAAATTAACATCTCAATTTATTTAATTATTTATTATAAGTACATATATATTAAGGCAGATTTTAACTCAATACAATAACCTGAGAGGAGTTAAAAATTTTGGTACTACTAGGTTATCCCGTCGACCAAAAAATTATCGCCAAACTATAAGATTAAATGCCAATAATGGATGATCATGAATGTCACATTCAATGACATTAAATACGATTCATGTGTTTAAAATGTCATTAAGTGATTTTTATTTAGACTTTTTATTAATATTCTACTAATTATTTGGGGTTTTTTTCGTTATTTAAAATAAAAATTATGTCAATATGTATAATTTGGCGATTTGTATAATCTGGTGAAATTGGTCGACAGGATAACAGAGTAGTACTAAAATTTTGTTCAAATCTGTTTTAATATATATGTGTCTTTCATAAATAATTAAATAAATTTAGACATTAATTTATGTGTTCTTTAATACATATTGTGGATTAATGGCATGTTAAATTATTCATTGTATTTCCCATCATCATGTGTTGTGTGGTTGCCGACCGATGACATTTCCCAACTTGGTTTATTAGTGAGAAATCGTCAGGCTTGGATATTAGCCAGAGTAGTAGCTTAGATGATAAAGCAACAGCATGGTATCCTGTAAACCCAGGTTCAAGTTCCAGTCCCTGCTATTTTTTCACTTCTGTTGAATTATTGTATTAATTGTGTTCAAATATATCTTAATATATATGTATCTTTAATAAATATGTTAATACACATTGAAATTCTATACGTATATAATTTACACTATAATATATAGCTTTGCTTTGTTCTGAATATTGCTTTTGTATGACTTGTTTTTTCGTTCATCACTTCCTTTTTATAAATGTCTTGTTTTTAGAAAGAAATTATCAAGGATATGAATATTAAAGATATGGATAAAGGATTTTCATTTCCCTCTAATCTTACAAGCATGAATGCTTATTTAGGGTTAGTATGTAAAGCACATTTTTAAATTAAAACTCAAAAATATATCCTGATTTTTGTCATATTTGCAGATATTTTGAAAATCTGAAAATATGTTTGAAGTCACATTTTATTATTATTTATCTGCAAAATGCCAGAAAATTAGTGAAGAATTGTGAAGTTAATTTTTATAAAAGAAAAAAAAAAGTAGCTCAAATGTTTGATAAATCTTTTTTTTTTATTTCATTAATATTTATAACATAAACTCTTCCTCTATCTCTTTATTTAATAGAGCTGGTCCAATTGCAAAAGCACTTGAAAATGGGGCTGATATAGTTATCACTGGGCGTTGTGTTGATAGTGCTCTTGTTTTAGGCCCATTAATTAATAAAGTAAGTCATTTTACTTTAACAATTATGTTAAATGATAATATCAACACTGTACTATTATAAATACTTATTTCTCCTTGTTTACAAAAATTTTATTTTACAGTTTAAATGGAACATGCAAGACTTGGATAAAATGGCAATGGGAAGGTTAGTAATGAAGTATCTTCATTAAACAGTCAACTCTCCTTTAATTAAAATTTGGATAGTTTAAAATATTGATTTAATTCAAACTCAGACTTACCAGCATTAAAAATCAATTCAAATAGTGTTAAAAATCCTACATAATTTGGATTTTTAAACCACTTTATTTAAATAATTCATAGAGCTTGACTTATATATTGCTTGTGTTTACTGTATTAATAAGTATCAAAAAAAAGATTTTTTTAAACATATTTTACACAAACAGCAAATGAAAAAAATTCCATTTCATTTTATGTATTTTCAGCTATCTAGAATAAATTAAGTAAAATTTTATTTATTATCATTTGATTGTCATAAACCAATAACAATAATTATGTGTGGTAATCAATAACAAAAAATAAAAACTTTACTGTTTAAAATACTCATTGTGTAAAAACTAACTAAAGTAAAGTTTGTCGATTTCTAAAAGGAAATATCCAAGATAAACACTACCATTATTGATGCACTGCTTTATTTTTTAATCATTTTTGGTATTTTATTTTTAATTTATTTATTAACCACTTAAAATACAATAACCTTTTAAAATAAAGGTATATCTGTACCTATTTTTGATAATGCTCACAGATATATGCTTCTTTTTGTTCAGTATAAAAGTATTGCATCAAATTCTGAAGAATTTGGATATTTTAATTATGTCTTTGGAGTTCAAATTAAAGAGAGTCAGCTGTATAATCTTTGTAAAGCAATAAATAATTTAAGTATATTATTGTTTTCTAATTCATTGATTAAAAGTTTTTTTTTCCCCTCCAATCTATTTAGTTTAGCTGGACATTTATTAGAATGTGGAGCCCAATCTACTGGAGGAATTCATACTGATTGGCATCTTATTAAAGACTGGTAAAAAAAAAAAAAAAAAAAAAAAAAATTATGTATTTTGACAAAGTTTTTAATAAAAACTACATAATTTATTTATTTATTCTCCCAGGCATAACATGGGGTTTCCTATTGCTGAATGCAAAGCTAATGGAGAATTTTTTGTCACTAAGCCACCAAATACAGGTGGTATGGTTACTGTTGGAACTGTATCAGAACAGTTAGTTTATGAAATAGGAGATCCTGAAAACTATCCCCTTCCAGATGTACTCTGTGATTTTTCCAATGTAAAACTGACCCAATTAGAAGGTAAATTTATACTTTTGCATTTTTTCAAAAGTTTGTAAATCCATTTTTGCATTAATCAATGTGAAACATTAATCTTTTTCCTCCTTTCACTGTATTCATAATTATTTTGATTTTTATAACTATTAAATGTAGATTTCACTATATAATAAATTAGTATTCCATTTTAAAATATGTTTCTTGCTATTTACTCCCCCCTCCTTCTTTTTTCCCCACATAAATATTCCTTTATATAAAACTATATATAATGAGCCATTTAATAAATATCTATATTATAAAGGCCAAACGTATCTGTGCGTAATGCATATGTCATTTTGCGAATGGCAACACTTTCAAATTTTAAATGAAGTTTCGGTATTGCAATTTTTCCCACTACAAATTTTTAAACATCTAAGTACCGCACATTTTTAATTTTTGCACCATCGTGTAGGGAAAATAATGTACTTTTAAATAAAATTTGTTTGAAAGCTGTATCTTAATTTGTTTTTGAAATATTAATTTTTTTTTGTAGTTTTTAATAGTGCTTTTCTAATAATGGCAACAGGAGTACTCTATTTCTATTAAAAGCAAATGAAAAAAAGGAAGAAACTGATTACTGTAGCTTTATGTTACCATTTTCTCATAAAAATGGGAAAATTTGAAATTTATACAACTTTTGTTATAAAACCCAGTTAATTTTGATTTCATTTACAAAATTTGATTTACTTAAAAGAATATTGACAGCTTAACACCTGTTTCAGCTAATAGCATTGAGACTTCAAGTTTTGAATCAAATAATCAAATTAAAATGCCAATTTTTTTCTGAAAATGTGAATACAAATACGAAATGTGCATTTGTAAATTCTGATATAATGAAAATGACTCTGGGTTTAGATTTCACGGGAAAAAAATTCTATGATTGTGTCAAAGTTGAATAAATTTTGCTTTTTTTCATTTTTGAATATTAGCATAAGAACCTAAATTGCTAACTTTGTGATAATAACACATCTTTATTATTTTTTACTGCTTACATGTATGATTAAAGTTTAATTTTAACAATTTATAGAAATTGTATTTTGTTAATTTGACATTACATATCGTTTGTTTAAGAGTTAGTGTATAATATAAAATGCATATATTTATCCAAATATAGTAATATAGTACAATATTTTGTAGACACTAATCAATGGAATATAGATACAACCCCTCATCTTTTTGTTTCATTTTGGGAATATCGGATTTTGATATTATTCTTTTGTGATAATTTGCAGAATTTTCAAGCCATGATTTTGAAACTTTAACAAAAGTTGCTTTATACATTTAACAAACACAATATGCAAATGAAATTTTTATAGAATTGACGCATGCACAGTAAAAATTTATTTAGTAAACCTGCTCATTTTTCGTACAATTATTAATATTTTTTAATTTTGATAACAGGGTGTTATATACAATGTAGATTGTCATATTTTCTGAAAAGAACATTGTTTTTTATTAAGAACTCTGCAAATTATAAGCAAAAAACTTGGCAAAATTTTGGACCGTTTTTATAAAAATTTTAATTTTCTACGATTATACATGCTATATTCATAAAAATGAACACAGTTTATTATAATAAAGCTCTTAATCCTAATCTGCAGTTTGAACGCTTTTGCTGCATTAGTTTTGACAGGGTTATCTAAAAGATCTTCGTTCTTTTCTAATTTGTTGACGGTCCCCTATGAGATTTCAGGGGGAAAATCTTCACGAAAATATATAACCTGTACTATTTTGTTTACACACCTGGAATTCCAGAATAATTCCTTATTTATATTTCTAGATATTCAACAAAACATCTAAAATCGCAGAGTGTCAAGATTTTTTTTTGCTGTGACAGTACATGCATGTACAATTCCTTGGAGACTTTCCCTATTGAAATAATTATTATCAGTTATCTATGGTTACACAATGCTTGATAAATAATTGAAATATAGTCTAAAATTTTTTTAATATCAAACACATTGGCCTTCTTCTTCCATAAGTGTTCACAGATCTTTTGACAGGGAACTGTATTGTGTGTGTCAAACAACAGTTCAATCAAAAACACTGTTGTTACATCATATTAAATAATTAAAAGAAATAAATAAAAATTATTTCCGTTTTTAAAATTTAAATTAAATTATTACTTTTCAAAATTTCATTTAGCAAATTAAATGATCTTTCATAAATTTAATTACTTAAGTTTTAAGTCTTTTTACACATCCTTCGAAAATAGTTGCTTTTTCATAATAACAATTTATTTACTTTTATAATGTTTTTACTTTATTTCTAAAATCCGTTACATTTAACAGCATTTCAATTCTCAGTCTTATCAGTTCAAATAACGATCTTTTAAAATTAAAAGTTTTATATAATATAAATTCTAGATATCATCTATTTCTCACTTTATAATTTAATAATAAAAATAATAAATCGATCTTATAGCGTATTCTTTAATATGAAAAAATTAAATATTTCGCTATACATGACGTGCACCATTTTTTTCTTTGTTTTATTTTGCAAGAAATAAAATATTTTTATTTCCAAATTTTTTTTTTAGTACTATCTATATTCAATAGATAGATAAAATTTTTCTGGTTATTTTGACATAAGTAACTTCTAAAACAACCATATATTTGCTGAAATATGTTATTTTGTATGTTGTAATGTTTTTATATTTTGAATATTCCCGCTGTAAATCGGTCCGCCATGACAGTGAAAAAATGTGTTCTTCCCTTCAAAATAGACGCCATTTTTCGTCATGTGTAGGTCAGTGGTGTTGAAGATGAATCATCATAGAATTTTCGAGAAAACGCGGGAAACGTGTACGCTCAGGATCGTCTCTAATTGGCTAAGCCGAGGCTGGTTTCCGAGGCTAGCGTCTGGTAAACTCATCATTTCCACTCGGACACTCCTGCTATGTAGCCGCTGCTGTGTTTCTCCCTCGCTCGGGAATTTTTCCCGTAGCGTTGGGGCAGAGAGATGAAAAGACGTCGGTGATGAAGGCCACTTAATTTTTAGAGCCTGAAATCTCATCAAAAAAAATCCTTTTTCGTGCTGATGATGTTTATATATAGAAGATCAGGAACAGTCAACAATCGTCAACCTTCCTTTCTGATGGTGTTCACTACAGCATCTTCTTTATTCAAATATTTTTTGATCCTGATACGATTCATTAACATCCCCTTCTATTAGAGTCTACTACAGCATCGTCTTTATTCAAATTTTCTTCGATCCTGATACGGTGGAAATACTGCAGCAGCCACCTTAATGTGAATAGAAATATCTCTATTGTCCATGCAACAACATCGCCTACCTCCAATGTTCTTCGTTCTAGAAGAATAAGGACACTCAGCAATCACTACCGCAGCTGTTATTCTCCGTCAGCAAGATTGTCTAATTAATCTACAATATTCTGGACTTCATCCAATTTTATCATGAACAGTTATTTAAACGATTACGGACCTATCAATCTGAACAATAGTTAAATTCATTCTTTATGTACTTTATTAATCAGGACTCAATTTTTTTTTTAGAATAGAAATGAAGTAAAATTAATTTACAATATAATGTTTAGAATGCAACGTTTCGTATTCATATATACAAAATAATAAAATAATTTGATGTGCATAGCTGTGTGTTTACTGATTTATTCACAAGATGGGTGAGTCCTTTCCTTTTATTTTATTTTAATTTATTTTTATCATCAGTGGTATTCAGTGTTTTATTTTTTTTTGATAAATTAAATTTTTCTTATTTTTAATTAATTTTAATTTTTTTTATTTTTTTTTTTATTTATCCACTATGCGATTCGGCCGATTACGTGTGTGCTTTGGATGTCGAAATTTTTGATGCTCCTGTGTTAACTTTATGCAAATCATCCATTAATTTGAGACATTTTAACAGTTTTGCATTGAATTTTTCGGCATCCAGAACCCACATGTAACATTTTGGTGCCCTGACATTAGCGATCTTGCTTGGGGTACTTTGCTAATTTTAGTATTTTTTTTCCTTTTCTTTCATAGCTAAATTTTCAATAAATAAAGATGATTTAATAAATTTTATGCACTATTTTTTTTTTTTTTTTTTTATGGTTCATGTGCTGACTTTGATTATATATATATATTTTTTTTTGTGTTAAAAATGCAAGTACTTTAGTAATTTTATTTATTTACTGTGTATTTATTTATTTTTGGGGGATATAGTCATGCAAATGAAAGAAAAAATTTTTTTTCCTATGTATTCTTTAAAAAATTTTTTAATTTGAATACATTTTAGGGATATATGTATATTTTTCATTGATCATATTTTTATGCATATTTTTTTTGGGTTCACTCTCATATGAATATTTAGGTGCTTATTTTCATTTTTAATTTTATGAGTTTTAGTGTATTTTGATATATTTTATCTTTTTTTTCTTTTACAAATTTTGAAATACATATATTTTTTATTATTTACATTGGTATTTTGATTAGTTTTCCTTTCTTTTTCCCTTGAAATTTTAATTTTTTGAATTTACCAGGGAATTAGCAATGTCTAATCAGATACTTTTAAATTCCTTAATTTCTTCCATCCCCACTTTCCATGGAAAAGATGAGGAAAATGTAGATTTTTTCATAAAAAATGTTTCTGATGTGTGCAATCTTGAGGCCTGGCCGGACCACATCAGAATCATAGTTTTGCGTCTTTTGTGCAGGGACAGAGCTTTAGAATATCTTTCTGGGGATTCAGAGGTTGTAAATGAAGAAACTTTTGAGGGGGTAGTAAGACTTTTTAGAAGAAAATTTACCAAAGCTGATAACTTTCAATCCGCTTCTAGTGATTTTCAGAAAATTTCTCAGAAACCTAAACAAAATGTAAAAAACTTAGCTGAGGAAATCAAATCGGTTGTAAATAGGATGATACCCAATGTTGAGGAATTACCACAAATCAATACAGTAAAAGCAAATATGATGTTCAATAAATTGTTAGATGCCTTAAGATCAGATATAAAACTTGAAGTTCTAAAATTTGATAAGCAAAATTTTGAGGATTTGGTTGCATGTGCTATTGACATCGAAAATGCACTTGATCAACAATCTTTTTCAGTAAACACCTTAAATGCTACACAATCCAGTACTTCTAATAACCAGGAATCTTTAATTACACTATTAATCAAACAACAAAATGACTCCAACAAACTTTTAACAGAAATGGCAGAGCAACTAAAAAAGTTAAAAGAGGAGAAAGATGCATGCCATATTTGTGGAAAACCACATAATACACGAGATTGCTGGTATTTTCCCTCTACGAACCAGAATGTTTTTCCTATGCAGAATAATTTTTCAAACCCGCCCCACAATTTTTCAGGTCAGGGTTACAATTTTTCAAGTCCTCATAAAAATTCGCACAATCAAGATAGATTTTTTGATGGTACAAACAGTAATGCAATGAATCATAGCAACAGAGGTAGTGATAATGATATTCCGAGATTTCAAAGAGGCAGAGGTAGAGGTAGAAATAATTTTAGACCCTACAATCAGAGACCTAGGCGCAATTTAAACTTTTAAAGGGTTCTGAAGATTTTTCTCAAAAATTCCCTCAATCTCACAGAACCCAATTTAATAAATTTTCGAGTGAGGGTAATGATTCTTTTTTTTATTTTTCTGATTCTAAAAATCTTATGTCTTGTTATGCTGAAGAATCACATCTTCCGATCATTTCAGTTAAATTTCATAAACATAATCTTCAGGCATTGTTAGATACAGGGGCTAATTTATCGTTAATTCAACCTAAAACAATAGAAAAGCTCAAAATCAATAACAAACTTAATTTTTTATCCAGATCTGTTAACATCAAAACTATCAACAATACAAATATCCCATACACTTCGACAGTTCAACTAAATTTCCAAATTCAAAATAAATGGTTTAAAAATGTATTTTTTGTTACTCATAACAATTGGAATTCAAACTATGAAATGATTTTAGGGTATGATTTTTTAAACAGAAACAAACTAATTTTAGATTCAGCAAACTCTAAACTATTAATGGGCACTTTGTCATTTCCTTTTGAAAACAAGAATCCTGATTCTACACAAAATATCAACAACAATAGAGATTTAAATTCTGATAATAATATATCTGATAATTCTTCCACATCTATTACTTCAGATATTGATGAACAAACAGAGGATGATAATTTAAAAAATTTTGTCACACCTTCACATAAAATTATTCTAAGACCGAATCAAGGCAGAATTATTCGTCTAAAAGCACTTCATAAAATTCAGAACTCAGCTAACTATTTATTTTGTCCTTCTACAAATAAATTACCTTTAAATTTAGATTTCAGTCTTCATACTCCAAATGTAAATAATTCTATTTTATTATATGTCTACAACAATAATGATCAAAAAGTAACTCTAAATAAAAACACCAAATTGGGTTATTTGAAATATATTTCTGATGATCAAATTTCTTCTCATGAAAATACTAAAACGTATCAGGTAAATTCTTTGGCTTCTGAGGATATTTTAGAATTAAGAAAGAAAGAGTTAAATGTTAATAATTTCAATCTAGATCACTTACCTGATGCAGATAGGAAAATTCTTCTTAAACTTTTGATGCAAAACTCAGCTGTTTTTTCTTCTTCCTACAAAACTTTGGGTTGTACAGACAAAGTAGTACCTCAATTTAATTTATTGCATGATTTTGCTCTTCAAACCAAACCATACCCTATACCAAAAATTGCAAAAGAATTCGCGCGCAATGAAATTTCTGAACTTCTAAATGCAGGCATAATTGAAAATTCTACATCTAATTATTGTTTTCCTGTTATTTTTGTTAAAAAGAAAAACCTTTCGACTGATGATCCAAATAAACTTAAATTTCGCATGGTAATAGATTACAGACTACTTAATGCAATAACAGAACCTTACAAAATTTGTTTGCCTAAAATTAATGACATAATGCAAAATATTTCAGGGAAAAAATTGTATACAGTGTTAGATCTCAAAGCAGCATTTTTTCAAATTCTTCTTCAAGAAAAAGATAGATCTAAACTGGCTTTTGCAACTGAGTTTGGGAATTTTATGCCAAAACGTTTACCTTTCGGATTAATCAATAGTACCAGTTACTTTCACACCTTAATTAATAATTGTCTGAGTTCATTAAGAGGTAAAAATGTACAGTACTTCCTGGATGATATTATTATTGCTGCGGATTCTGTTGAAGAAATGTTAGTCTGGCTCCAAAAAGTTTTTGATAAGCTTAAAGAATTTAACTTAACTTTAGATCCTGCTAAACTTCAAATATGCAAAGAAGAAATCACATATTTAGGTTTTAAATTAAATAAAAATGGTCACTCTCCCTCCACTGACAATGTAAATAAAATTTATAAATTTCCAGTTCCTACCAATATTAAACAGGTTCAGAGCTATTTAGGCATGATTAACTACTTCAGACATCTAATTTTTGATTTTGCTAAAATTGTTCAGCCTATTGTTAATTTAACAAAAAAGAAGGTTAAATTTGTTTGGAGCAAGGAATGTCAGGAGGCTTTTATTAAAATTCAAGATATTTTGCTAACTAATCCCACTGTCAAAAATTTTGACGACACTAAAGAAGTTTTTCTGGTTACTGATGCATCTATGGTTGCTATCTGTGGAATTTTAATGCAAAAACATGACAATAAATTTTATCCAATTGAATTTTATTCGAAACAGTTAAATGAAGCAGAATCAAAATATCCTTCAATTAAACGTGAATTTTTTGCTATTTATTCTTCTGTAAAACATTTTTCTGAATACCTGTATGGAAGACAATTCAAAATTTTAACAGATGCCAAAGCTTTAACTTATCATTTAAATTTGGAAAAACAACCCGAGATCATAACTAGATGGCTTTTATTTCTACAAGGTTTTAATTTTAAGGTTGAACATATTCCTGGACTTGTTAATCCTGCTGATTTTTTATCCCGTGTCATTGATCTTCCCAATAACCCTAATTTATATGTTAATGCATTAAATATTTTTATACCAACCAATGATTCTTTAAGCACAGATAATATTTTGAGAGAACAACTAAATGATCAAAAATTAAAAGAAATCAGAGAAAAAATAATCAATAAAACCTGTTCCAATCCTAATTATTCCATCAATCCAGAAAACAACCTTTTAATGTTTGCTAAGAAAAAAGCTAAAAATGTCAATAGATCTCACAAAATTCTAATTCCTAAAACTTTAATAAACAGTTGTATTGCTCTTGGTCATCAAGCTCATTTTGGAATAACAAAAACTGTAGATGCTATTTCTAGACACTATTTTTGGCATGGAATGGTTCAAGATATTCAAAATTTTGTCAATAGTTGTGAGAAATGTCTGCCATATAAAAGTAAACAGACCAATACTAAACCTTCCTTCATTTCTAAGTGCGAATTGGCTCCCGGGGAGATGGTTGCGATAGATATTGTGGGTCCGCTCCCCAGGTCACATGATGGAAAATTCTTTATTCTTACCATCGTTGACCACTATTCACGCTTTCTGGAAGCTGTTCCACTTACTAATGCTACTTCTACATCAATTATTAAAGCACTAAATGATTATTTTTCTAGATATGGTCTTCCCAAATTTATTTTGTCTGATAATGCAAAAAATTTTACCTCTGATATTTTCAAATCTTTTCTTAAAAGTCTTAACATAAAACGTAGAAATTCGTCTATTTATTTTCCAAGATCCAACGGTCTTTTAGAACGGATACACAGATCCCTTAAAGAATCTGTTGCAGCATTATCTGATCAAGTTATAGAATGGTCTGACAGATTAAAATTCTTTGTTTTGCACTACAATAACTCTAAACATTCAGTAACTAACTTCACTCCAGCTAATTTATTTTTCGGCAGAGATTTAAACTTACCTATTGATACTTTTCAACCACCTAAAGAAGTTGAGGAACCTTCAATTTACTTTCAGAAACAAAAAGAACATATTACTGCTACTAGAGAATTGGTCAAACAATTTGAACAAAACTATTTTGCTAAAAATGACAAATTCCTTAGGGGTCGACCAGCTACAACATTCAAAATTGGTGATACTGTATATTTAAAAAATTTTACTCACACATCAGCCTTACATCCAAAAAATTCTGGTCCATATAAAATAATAAGAGCACTAAGAAGTAATAATTATTTAATTAGACATTTAAGTGACACAACTGTCAGAGATATTTCCGTAAATGTCAGTAAATTGATTAGAGCAGGAGATAATTAGTGTGTCTTTTATCAACATATATCATCTCATTCTGATATAGAAATTTATTTTTTTTTGTTTATTTATACCAATCTTCCTACAACTGTAATTCCTTTTTTTTAATTATTTAACTCCTTTTATGTCACATCTACTATACATATAAATATTATGGTAACTATAAAATCATTTTAGAGTGAATTTTCCTTGTCTCGCGGGCGAAACAACCATTGGACTAGATGCATATAATCC
Source organism: Maratus speculifer (assembly GCA_964019185.1). Classification (NCBI taxonomy): domain Eukaryota; kingdom Metazoa; phylum Arthropoda; class Arachnida; order Araneae; family Salticidae; genus Maratus; species Maratus speculifer. The sequence goes on along the minus strand of OZ025296.1, from coordinate 171,598,959 downwards.
TTTGGGGTCTATTCATTCTTCTTTGATAACTCATTCTGCATAAAATCCATTTAAATTTGTTTTATTTTAATATTGTTATGCTACACCCAAACCTTTTTCATTAGTTTCAATATTTAATACCTTAGTATACAATATCAAGTTACCATTATTTTTTTTATTTATTTCACAAATTATTTTCCTGTCAATATATTATCTATATCAAAATTTTGAGTGGTAGTCATTTGGGCATACTAAATTAATGACTTGTTTAGAGTGATAAAATAAATCAGAATATTCAAAAAAAAAAAAAAAAAATTCTCTATATAGGATCCTAATAATAATAAAAAATAGATTGAATGAAAATAAAATGCAAACAATAATGAAAAATACAAATATATAAAGTAAAATGTATACAAATATCTCCAATAATGCGCATGCCTACATTGGTACTAGTGGAGATTTTTTTTGATGAGAATACGATGGAGCAACTGCTCTAAGTGCTTTCTCTTTTTTTTTAGTCCCAAAAAATTTTAATGAGCACACACGGAAGGTAAATTCGGCATAGCTTGGGGAGATTAGAAACACAAATTTATGCCCTTCCGATAAATCCTTCAAGGTGCAGTTAAGCTATAATTTTAAGGGAACTTTTTTTATTTTTATGAGTGTCCAAAACATAATTTTGATTTTTTTTTTTAAATTTTAACCAATTATTTCATGGGACACAACTACATTCTCTGTGAGATGTACGTAAGTTTTTCTCCTAGAGTTTATGTAGTTATTTAAATTATTTGATGTATATAAAATTATAAAATACAAAATAATACTTATTCCATTTGCAATATGTAAATAATCACTCTACAAGTTTGCTTACAATTGATGTTTTGATTGAAACAGTTATGTACGGTATTACCAGTATTATGTTGTATCACCATGTGTCTATTTGCCTTGCTATTCTGAATATTTGGATTTTACTGAGATTTATTTGTAAATAGTACATAGTTAATATTGTGCATTATTTTACTATATGTTTAGGGTCAAAGTCTGCACATGATTTATATTTTTTTTTTTTATGTTCTTTTCGTCATCTCTCTTACCGGATAACTCACCCTTCTGTAGGTACGGGGTATATTTCCACTTGTGAATTGTTTCTGTAGCCAATATATACATTGTCAGCATTATATTTGTTTTATGTTCTTGTAATGTTTTGTCCTTGGTTTGATATTGTACTTTGTGGTAATTATTTTGTTTTGTATATATATATATATTGTTTTGGTGTTGCATTCATATTTCAGTATTATTTTCATCAGTGAAATTTTGCTGCATATTATAGTTCCTATTTTGTCTATGCAAAATTTTTTTTTTATAGTTCCTATTTTTGTCTAGGAAGATTTTTTTTTCAAGTTTTCAATTTCTTGTAGGGACCGTTAGCTGAATTTTTTTTTTTCTCATTTTTTTTTTCCACAGGGGGAAGGTAAATGTTACATCATATTAAATAATTAAAAGAAATAAATAAAAATTATTTCCGTTTTTAAAATTTAAATTAAATTATTACTTTTCAAAATTTCATTTAGCAAATTAAATGATCTTTCATAAATTTAATTACTTAAGTTTTAAGTCTTTTTACACATCCTTCGAAAATAGTTGCTTTTTCATAATAACAATTTATTTACTTTTATAATGTTTTTACTTTATTTCTAAAATCCGTTACATTTAACAGCATTTCAATTCTCAGTCTTATCAGTTCAAATAACGATCTTTTAAAATTAAAAGTTTTATATAATATAAATTCTAGATATCATCTATTTCTCACTTTATAATTTAATAATAAAAATAATAAATCGATCTTATAGCGTATTCTTTAATATGAAAAAATTAAATATTTCGCTATACATGACGTGCACCATTTTTTTCTTTGTTTTATTTTGCAAGAAATAAAATATTTTTATTTCCAAATTTTTTTTTTAGTACTATCTATATTCAATAGATAGATAAAATTTTTCTGGTTATTTTGACATAAGTAACTTCTAAAACAACCATATATTTGCTGAAATATGTTATTTTGTATGTTGTAATGTTTTTATATTTTGAATATTCCCGCTGTAAATCGGTCCGCCATGACAGTGAAAAAATGTGTTCTTCCCTTCAAAATAGACGCCATTTTTCGTCATGTGTAGGTCAGTGGTGTTGAGGATGAATCATCATAGAATTTTCGAGAAAACGCGGGAAACGTGTACGCTCAGGATCGTCTCTAATTGGCTAAGCCGAGGCTGGTTTCCGAGGCTAGCGTCTGGTAAACTCATCATTTCCACTCGGACACTCCTGCTATGTAGCCGCTGCTGTGTTTCTCCCTCGCTCGGGAATTTTTCCCGTAGCGTTGGGGCAGAGAGATGAAAAGACGTCGGTGATGAAGGCCACTTAATTTTTAGAGCCTGAAATCTCATCAAAAAAAATCCTTTTTCGTGCTGATGATGTTTATATATAGAAGATCAGGAACAGTCAACAATCGTCAACCTTCCTTTCTGATGGTGTTCACTACAGCATCTTCTTTATTCAAATATTTTTTGATCCTGATACGATTCATTAACATCCCCTTCTATTAGAGTCTACTACAGCATCGTCTTTATTCAAATTTTCTTCGATCCTGATACGGTGGAAATACTGCAGCAGCCACCTTAATGTGAATAGAAATATCTCTATTGTCCATGCAACAACATCGCCTACCTCCAATGTTCTTCGTTCTAGAAGAATAAGGACACTCAGCAATCACTACCGCAGCTGTTATTCTCCGTCAGCAAGATTGTCTAATTAATCTACAATATTCTGGACTTCATCCAATTTTATCATGAACAGTTATTTAAACGATTACGGACCTATCAATCTGAACAATAGTTAAATTCATTCTTTATGTACTTTATTAATCAGGACTCAATTTTTTTTTTAGAATAGAAATGAAGTAAAATTAATTTACAATATAATGTTTAGAATGCAACGTTTCGTATTCATATATACAAAATAATAAAATAATTTGATGTGCATAGCTGTGTGTTTACTGATTTATTCACAAGATGGGTGAGTCCTTTCCTTTTATTTTATTTTAATTTATTTTTATCATCAGTGGTATTCAGTGTTTTATTTTTTTTTTGATAAATTAAATTTTTCTTATTTTTAATTAATTTTAATTTTTTTTATTTTTTTTTTTATTTATCCACTATGCGATTCGGCCGATTACGTGTGTGCTTTGGATGTCGAAATTTTTGATGCTCCTGTGTTAACTTTATGCAAATCATCCATTAATTTGAGACATTTTAACAGTTTTGCATTGAATTTTTCGGCATCCAGAACCCACATGTAACAACTGTTTAGAACTTATCATGTTCACTTATACACTTGCATCATGATTAGAGTATATTCCTTACACTAATGTGTTAGGAATGTAATAAATACAGTAAACTCCCTCAAATCTGCACAGCTTGGGACCAGAGGTTTTGCAGATTTTAGAATTTTGCGGATTTCTGGTCATTGCTTTAATTACATTTTCTAAACAGTCATTTGAATGTAATTAACAATGAAATCAAAACTATTTTGAAGGCTTGCAATATAATAAAACATTAAAATAAGTAATAAACTAAAATAATAAAAATTTAGATAATTTTTAACATGATTAAAATATCAAATGCAAAGGTCAAGTTAGTAATCAATATTGTATGATTAAATATGTATTATAAAGATAAGATGTATTTTTCATATGAAATTTGCTTTATAAAGATACATTATTAATTCACATCAAAGTCATAAAATAAGGAAGTTTTCTTTCAGATTTAGCCAGACTTAATGACCAAAATACTTTGGTTAATTCATAAATATATTTGGTAAAAAAATTGTGATTACCGCTGATATCAGCAATATCTTAATTTTTTTCCAAAATAAATTTATTCTTCCTTTGTAAAAACACATGAATTAAGTAACATTAACGAATATTACAAATTAAAATACATATGGAATTGATATAAAAATAAAAAAGTCTAATTTTGCCCCTACATCTGAACTGAATGTTCCATTGTTTACATCTGTAAATTGTGTGCAGATTTTAGAGAGTTGCGGATTTGACGGAGTCTACTATAATGAAACTGAATATGTATAGCTATACCAATGAGAATTTTAAGTTGTTGTAAAAGTGTGTATTTTTCCTTTTTTTTCTTAATAAATTGCAATACTTAAGTTTACACATTTATGTATTGCTATCTCTATTAGTAAAAGAAAGATTTTAGTGTGACTATGTATTGGCAATAGCTTGGACAATCTACTGCACATAGAGGTCCGAACATTCAGTTGAATAATCCAAGGCAGATCTGAATACATTTGTGACTCAGATTTTTAGTTTTTTGATAATTATCTGCAATATTAGTTTTATCCTATAATTAACATGGTTTCCAAAATTCATGATGATCCATCCCAAAGACCCTGTCTGCAGATATCAAATAAAAAATAAAATAGGAAAACATTCAATTTTTTTTTTCTCCTTTTTTTCAAGTTTTTATCACCTCAAGAATTCAAAAGATAAAAAAATACTCACTTAAATGTTGTACTTTCTTCTTTCTAAAGGCATTATTTATTTTATAATATAGTAATGCTTATTCTTTCAAAAAATTATTTTCAAAATATCTATTTCTTATTTTAATTTTTTCCGCCATATCTTTACAAATCCACACCAATCTGTTGGAAACTCACACACACAATAAATTATTTGTATAGATATATATATCCACTTAATCTGTGTAACTTTTCATTTTTAACAGCCTTTTTTGTTTAAAAAATGTTAATAATATTAACTCTTTCAAAAAGTTTATTTATCATATGACAATCGTGCAATTTTTGTTTTTTCTGCAATTTTTCAAATTCTGCATCTGTTTTTCTGAAAACAAAAAGTACCTGTCACTTAACTAGTATATACCGGGTGTCCCAAAAATGACTGATGGATTTTAAAATTCAATAACTTGCAAACGGTGACAGCTTTTTAAAAAATTTTTGCAGGAGGGTTATGTATAATGTCAGGAGTTTTTTTACCATAATTTTTTATTTAGTTTGCATATCAAACAATAGGTGGTGCTGACGGCGATTGAAGGCCAGGTGATCAGGGATGAGTGAAGCGTCGACCTGGCCTTCAATCGCCGTCAGCGCCACCTATTGTTTGATATGCAAACTAAAATAAAAAATTACTGTAAAAAAACTCCTGACATTATACATAACCCTCCTGCAAAAATTTTTTAAATAGCTGTCACTGTTTGCAAGTTATTGAATTTTAAAATCCATCAGTCATTTTTGGGACACCCGGTATTTTCCTTCCTAACAAGATCTTCAGTTTTAATAAAATATTAACATATACTATATCAAAAAAATCTTTTCAAGAAAATGTCCATGGTTTTGTAGAGCGTTTACAGAGTCTGAAAATCAGGGTATCAGGAAAATTTATCAATCAGATAAAAGTCAGGAAAATATACAAAAATAGGGAAATCATGTCAAAATATTTTTTAAATTTCACATTGCCAATGAGACTGATTTGTCTATTTTATATAACCCATATTTTTTTACATGCTGATTGGTCTTTCCCAATATTTTTGAAAAGATGCACAAATTTGTTTGCACAGTTTTTGACGTTTAACACAAATTAAGGTGATCAGATAACCTTATTTTCTGTGGATAGTGTTGACATTGAAGGCAGTTTACACATTTTTGAAATTTTTAAATGATTCATTAGCATAACCTGCTGGTGGCCAGCTTTATCCAAATAGCTATTCCATTAGATATAATGTTTTAAAATTGAAGATTTCTCAGAAAGTGAATTACATTTTCTGATCACTGTATATCCATTGGTGACTGTATTGGACTAAATTTTGAATTGGATTTATAAAACTGTCAACTAATACTTTATGAGAATTAAACAATCTTTATAATATTTTTCTTTTTTATTTATTTATTTTTATTTATTTATTTTTGTTTGTTTTTTCCTCTCAAATGAGATATTAGCTAGTTGGATAAGTGCGCTATATAAGGAAGCAGCATACATTAAATTTACCATATGTGTATTGTTAATAATGGAAATTAGAAAAATTTTATAAAGATTGACAGAGAAATCAAGGATCTTTTTTACAATTTCTGTAGACAGCCTGTTTTGATATACTTTTATTTTTTGTCTCTCTCTCTCAGAGAAAACAAAAGTTTTATAAATATACATTTCGAATATTTTGAGGTTTAAGAATTTACTTCCGATTTGAGCTAGCATCCAACTTTCTGAACCTGAAATATTATTGCAAAAATATAGAGAAAAATTGATATTTTAGACAAAAATTAAAATAGAAGAATGCTATTTGATCAAAATATTTAACTATTCACAAGGAGTAATTTATAAAAATTTTGAATTCATTTCGCATTTGAATTGTTTTTGCAGAATACTTTCATGGCATTATTAATATTATCTTAATCTACTATATTAAATGAACTAATTTGCTTCTGCATTTCTGTAGTTAATTATACAAAGAACTATAAACTTGCAAAATATATTATGTTAGTGTTTATCTATTTCAGAAAATAAAGTTTTAGTTCAAGGAGCTTGTGGAAAAAGACCTACAGATTTTTATAAAGTAAGATTTACTGCTACATCATGTAAGACTTTTGTTAAAACTAATATTTGATTAGTTTAATTTATTTTTTTATTGTAGAACAATTAGAAAAAAGTGTTGAGTTGCAGTTGTAAAGTTGCATATTCTTATCATTGGTGTTCAAAATAATTTGCATAATATTTCACATTTTGTATATCGTAAATTCTAGCGTATACTACACACTTATGATTTGAGACTGTATTTTTAATTTCTATCTTTACAATATTGGATTCATGAAAATTTTCAAAATCCGGTTTTTTGATGGATTTACATATTTTAAGGGTCAGAGAATCTTAAAATCATGTTTTTACAAAATGTCTGTCTGTGTGTATGTGTCAAAAATTTTGTGGGCACTCTATCTCAGGAACTAATGCACAGAATTTCATAAAATTTTTTATTCTATGAGACCTTGATATAAACTAGATTTGATTAGTTTTTGGTGTATATGGCTCAATAGTTGGAGCTGCTATGCTGCATTATTTACAATTTCCACAATAGCCATATCTCAAAAACTAGTGCTTGGATTTTTATAAAACTTTATATTTATTTAGTACTTGATATGACATAGTGCTGATTACATTTTGGTGCAAATCTCTCAACAGGTGGCGCTGCTGTGGTGCTTTATTCGTGATTATCTCAATAGCTCTATCTCAAGAACTAATGCACAAATTTTCATGAAACTTCAGATTCTGTTAGTCCCTGATATAAATTAGAATTCTTCAGTTTTTGGAGTAAATAGCTGAACAAATAGCATTTTTATCCAGTTCTTTTTATAGTTTCTGCAATGATACTATCTCAAATACACTAATTTTCATCAAATTTCAGATTCAGTTAGCCCTTGAAATAAGTTGTTGCAGATTAGATTTTAGAGTAAATTACCTAACCACTGATGCTGCTATGTTTCATTTTTTGAGAAGTATTAAATATATCAGATGGAAGAAAGTTCTGGAATTGCCACATCCGACTAGTTTTTATTTCTAGGAGTATTCACCATGTAATGCACATCGTTTTCTTTACAAAGAAACCTGAAATGTACACGTATGTGATGCTCTGATCTTTTGAAGTCATTCATTTGAAGGATTTTCATAGGCTTTCGAACAATGGTATACTGAACTCGCCAGCAATACATTGATACAGTACACTCCCTCAAATCTGCACAGCTTGTGACCAGAAATTGTGCAGATTTTAGAATTTTTCAGATTTCTGATCATTGCTTTGTCTATATTTTTCAAACAGTAATTTCAGTGTAATTAATAATGCAATTGAGATTATAATGAGTGCTTGCTATATGGTAAAATATTAAAAAAAATTAAGTAAAATAATAAACTAAAATAATAAAAATTTAGATAATTTTTTAAATGATTAAAATATTAAAAGCAATGGTCAAGTAAATAGTCAATAATGTCTAATTAAATATTCATAAGATGAGATGCATTTTTCCTAAATTATTCCATAAAACTTGCCTCATAAAGGTGCACTACTAATTCTAAGTCAAAATCATAAAATGAGGAAGTTTTATTTCAGGTTTAGCAAGACTTAATAATCAAAGCAGCTTGATTAATGCATAAATACATTGGCAAAAAGATTGTGATTACCAATGATATCAGCAATATCTTGAATTTTTTTCAGAAATAAATTTATTCTTCCTTCATGAAAAAGCATGAATTCAATAATATTGACAAAAACTACTGATTAAAATATATATAGAATTGATATAAAAATAAAAAAGTCAAATTTTGCCCCTACATCTGAACTGAAAGTTTCATTGTTTACATATCTAAATTATGTGTGAATTTTAGAGAGTTGCAGATTTAAGAGAGTCTACTGTGTTAGATGCTGACAAAACATTTACAAAAGAAGGTCAAATGTATCATGTGAATCTAGAAATAGTATGTGAAGGTACGAGGGGTGATAAATAAAAGTTTACAAGGCAAAGGAAAAAGTATTTATTAACAATAGAAACAAGATACAAATGGCAATCAAGAGATGCATCTGGCCTTTACTTTTCCACATAGTCGCCAAACCTGTTTAGGCATTTGTCAGAGTGTTCGACCAACTTATTTATCCCGTCTTGGTAGTAATCAGGGCCCTGCTCATTGAGCCATTTCTCGGCAACACTGCATCATCTGAGGTGAACCGTGTTCCAGATAAGTTTCGCTTCAACGCCGGAAAAAGGAAATAGTCACTTGGAGCCAAATCGTGGCTGTATGGGGGGTGATTCCAAACCTCCCATTTGAACCTTTGCAGCAATTCCTGAGTCTGGCGAGCTGTATGGGACCTGACATTGTCATGCAGAAGAATGACGCTTTTGTTCAGTAATCCAGGCCGTGTGCGTCGGATGGCTTTACGCAATTTTGTTAAGGTGGCACAATAATGATCGGCATTAATGGTATGACCACGCTCCAAATACTCAATTCGGATAACACCAGTCGTATCCCAGAAAACGGTTGCCATTACTTTACCGGCAGAGGGTGTGACCTTAAACTTCTTCCTCATTGGTGATTCAGTGTGTTTCCACTCCATCGTGGCTGTTTTGGATGTGGGAGTGAAGTGAAGCCATGTTTCATCACTGGTAACGATGCGATCAATGAAGTGTTGGTCGTCTGAATAGTATCGCTGCAGAAATGTGAGGCTGCACATCATTCGAGTGGCTTTAAGCTCCGCAGACAACGCATGTGGAACTCAGCAGCCACAAACTTTGGAATATCACAATTCATCTGTTATGATAAGCTGAACGTTACCATAACTCAGGTCCAACTCTGAGGCAATCTCACGCATGGTTACTTGTTGATCCCTTTGGGTGATTTCTTCAACATGTGCCATGTTGATATCTGATGGCTGCTTGCTTCCATATTGCAGTTTTCTACATGCTCCTTGCCCGCTTGATAAGAACAACATCATTTCGTTACCTGTTGTCTACTCATTGCTTTGTCCCCGTATACCTCAACGATTTGTCTGTGAATTTCGGATGCGGCCACATTCTTGGCCCATAAGAATCAAATTACGGCTCTTACCTCTATGCAAGACCACTTTTCTAGACGTCGTGCCATTACTGTCGCTCTTAAGTGTCTGCGTACTGACGCTACTTACTCGTAGAACCGCTCTAGGACAACTAGCGCCATCTGTCAACCACCCTGGGTGGAAATATTTGCTCCACAATTATTACATTTCAAATGCTTCTGCTTGTAATTTTTTTTTTGGATCAACCTACGTATAATAAGAGCATGGAAGACAATTAAACTTGACCTAATTCAAAAGTCATTTAAAAAATGCACTATATGATGTATGAATTGTATCTATCTCGTATAGTATGTATAATTCGTATCTAACTATCTAGCTAGAACGAAGATGTTTATTTATGTATGGACCAGAGTGACAATGATGCTGAAGATAAAACATTATGGGAAATCATTGATATGCCTGAAGATACAACAGAAGACGAATGTGATGAACTATACTTTTACTTGATGATAAAAAAATTTTAATTCATAAGATGATGTGATTTCTTTTAAATAAACAGTAATTTGTAGTATATATAGGAATCTATTTTTTTATGCTTATCTTTTTCTTATTATTAAATCTATCATTTTTATATTTGACCTATAATGGACTAACAATCTAGAATAAATTTTGATATTATTTTTAATACTAAAAAAAGTGTGCATTATACACCAGATTTTATGGTACATCTCTAATTTTGCAAATTTGTTAATTAAAATACATCCATTTTGAACTACAAAGACAGGCATATATTTCAAAATTCATGCATTTGCAGGTTTGTAAATTTCTGTGTTGTAACTTGCAATGAATTACAAAGTCTTTATTCATCTCTTCATCATTTTGCACACTCAAAAGCAAGATCTTTCCATTTTATTTATTCATATTTTCTTAAACAGATTGAAAGGAGTGTAATTTTGGAACATAAGGATTATTGCTCTTCTCTTCATCTTCTAAAATGTACTCCACTAGTAAATTAATTTCCATGGCAAACTAAATAAATATTCCATCTATACTAATAAAATATAATAATCAAAATCATCACAGCCGTCAGAACATCTTATAGGGAATGGTGTTGAGCTGTCAAATGGTAACATATACTCAGGGGTGTGCAAAGAGAAAACGGCACCCGGGGCAAAGTTGCAATTTGGCGTTCCTTTCTTTCAATTTTTTTTTTTTTGTAACAGGCCAAAAAATGACGTTAGTAGCATAAATTTGGCGCCCTCTTAAATTTCTGCGCCCGGGGCGATCACCCCCGCCCCCCCCCCTTTTTGCATGGCGCTGCATATACTTGTTAGTTTATGTATCTTGACATGAGCAAATAGTTTCAACCATAACTGATGCCTGTTTCATCATCATTTTCAGATCACGTAATGTTTCAATATATAATTGTTTAAACAGCAAGTAAATTTTGATGTGAAATCAGCATAAATTATTGATTAAGTATAGCAACCTTTATAATCAAGATAATTTAACAATCTTTTAGAATGTATATTGAAATATTCTCTATTTGTTTGGTTTGAAAGTTAAATATACTGAAAACAAAAATTTCCTGATAAGACCAGGCAATATAAGGTCTAGTCTTATTAAAAAACGCTTCATTTTCATTTTGCATCATCATTAACAAAGCTAGTCAAACATTTTCCCTATCAGTATTTCTATAAAACTGTGAAATCTAACAAAGGCTGGTAAAGAAATCTCAATCAAGTGAAGAGCAAATGAAATCGGCAGTTTTGGCTGTTTTGAACAGCATGCCATAATCAGAGCAGACACAGAATATTGTACTACAAAAAATATTTATTTTGTTCCACTTTGATATAATACTTGCAAAATATCTGTTAATTAAAGTTAAATCATTAATTAGAAAATTATAGCTGTATTTAAAATATATATAATCTTAATAAAGCCACTTTAAATTATTGTCTTTTGTTTGAACTTTGCTGGCCACAATTAACAGTGAAAAGAGTATGCATTATTTAATAATCTAAAAATATGTACAAATATTACATCCAACAACATTTAAAATGTTTGTGCTTAAATAATACAGTTTGTTGTGACCTGAAATCTTCATGTAGCCTTATTTGGTACAGACATCTTACTGTTAATGTAAAACAAATTAATTTTCCTGATGTATAGATTTCATTCTTATTTTATTTCTTTTTGTAGTACATAATTATCTTTTTGCTGTATTTTATAATTTACTTATTAAAAATATTATTTTAAAGGTTTGTGCAACATTTTATGATGGTTTTCGTGCTACATCTGTTTCTCCTGTTGTTGGTCCAAGAGCTGCTGAAAAGGCACTTATAACAGCTAAATCTATCATTCAAAGGTATATATTTTATTTTTCTGTTCTAATCGCCCTTTTTCATATAAAAAAGTTTTTTTGTTTTAAAATATATATTCTTATTGTTATGATATAATTTTTTATAAATTCTTATTACAGATCCGAAAATATATTTAATGCTTTGGGGTTGGGAAAGTTTAGAAGGACACATCTTGAAGTATTAGGAGCAGAACAAAATTATGGAAAAAATGCTGTTAATCAAGTATGTTTTTCAGTTTCCTAATTTGAATTTTGAAAAATAAAATAGATAAATGAGTAATTCTAATACATTTTATATTTTGTATTGTGTGATGCAATAATTCAAATGAATTGCATAATTCTGTTGGATGAGTTTAAAAAGATATTGCTAAGTTTTATACCCAAAGCAATTTATTTACGATATTTACTTGCATTATTTTGCACTTTTTTGCCATTTCTTTTGTATCAAAAGTTGCATAGGATAGAAGAGAAACATGCAAATTATTTCTTTTAAGAATTTATCAATTTTATTTTTCTGAGGAGAAAAAACTTGATGAAAATAAACAAGTCAGAAATTGCTTGTCAAACATAGCAAATGAGGTGCATTCATACTATGATGAAATTTTAAAAATATTCAGATCTTGGTATAATAGTATACAGCATTTTAGATACTGTAATATTTTGTGTGTCTTTGTAAATACTATCTGCTTTCTACTATACAGGAAGTAAGTTGTAGTAAACCTCAGCAACGTTTATCCATTTCATAAAATGTGATATAGTTTAATATAATTTAAACATGTCCGAAACAATGTTTCATCCTGTACCATTATGTAATGGAATACTTTTGTGTGGTCCTGTAAATTAATAAAAAAAAAAATTACTTGCACACCAGATTGTATGGAATGTATATTTTAATGTATGCTTCATAAATGTATATTAATTTTGTTATTTTAAAAAATATATAACATCATTAAAATGCACTTGAAACTATTTTTCCCCATTAGCCGTAATGTTTTGGAATAATTTTGATTTTCCCTATAATTGAACTATTCATCCGATTTTCATAAAATTTAAAATGACTCAACAAAATTATGCAACAGTTATATATTTTAAATTTTAAATTATTCTGTTAGATAGTTTTGGGTTGGTATATGCAAATGGGCAGACGGACGATGGAATGAACGCTGACTATAGGTGCTACGCATTTACATAATTACGAACATACCTAAAAACTACCTTTTAAGATGAGTATGATATTTTAACTATATAGAGAATAGATAACTTAATCTGATAAAGAGCTATTTTATATGCTTGTAGTTGTAGCATTTCAGATTATACAATGCAGCCATCATTTCGAATTTCTTTTCCTTGTTGAGGATATTTCCTAAATTTTTTAAACAATATGAATTTAGTATAAGAATACGCAAATTCAGGCAAATATTAATATAGATTAATTTTCTAGCTATTACTACTCTAATATATTGTACATTTGTGGGAGAAGTTTGTTAGAAAATCATTTACTTTCCTGTAACCAGCAAATGGCAAAAACAGCAGGAAATAAAATAACTTCTTTCAATATAAAAAACAAAGCAGAAGTCTTATTTTAAAACAGTTTGTAAAATGAATATCATTAGCCTATATGGAATTCATATAATGAAACTCATATAATGAAATTCATTAATATAGAATCCCATTTGTAAAATTGTCTCATATTCTTTATGCAAAAGTTACATAAATCTTAATTTTTATTAATTTTCTTTTATTACTTATCTTTAAAGGAAGTAGTTAATGCTATATGTTGTATTTGGGGAATCGCTATCCCAGCAATATATGGCAGCCAGAACTTGTGGGAACGAACAAGTCGGCCCAAAACAATAATATCCCCGGTAAACAACTCCTCAAATACAACTAGCAGCACGTGAAAGTAAGTACAAAATTGCGTTGTGCCAAAGAAAAAAAAGTTAAATTAAAATTCTCCAGAATTAAGCCTATCACTTGAGACTGATGAAACTAAAGAAAATAAAAATAAAAGAAACACTCACCCCTCATGAAAACAGACCAGATGAATCAAATTTGAAAGTATTTATTTACCATTGTACTGCAGATAACGTTGGCCAACGATAATATTACAAACTATTAAATAATTTTCTTTTCTATACACATCAGATCTTCCTGTGCACAAAATCAGGAAATTAAACAAAAACATTCATCGAGTATAGTCTGCGTGGATTTGTTTATACTAGAGAAATTTTCGGTCCAATAGTATCTCACTCTTTGGTATTACACTATGCTGTAATCTGTATTCGTTGATGGAGATTGGATTCATTGATAGAATCTGGAATCGGCGACGGAGTACTTTATGCTGTAACCGGCGATGGAACACTCTCAGGTAGACGGCGATGGAGCACTTTTTAAAGCTGGAATAGGCGATTGAGTATCGGATTCTGGATCCCACCAAGATCATAGGAAGGACTGCTGGCTCACCGAGTGACGGCCGCAAATACAAAATATCTTGATAAGTGTTGCACAAAAGCACGGGAGATTATTCCACATAGCCGATCTTTTTTTTAGAAAGTTGTTGAAACTGACTTAAAGATTTTTAACTAGGATGGAGGCTGGGAGAGTTATTAAAAGATGATTCTCCTGCAAGACCAAAAATTTTATAGTACAAAATTAACCACAAAGACAAGAAAATTACGTTCTCCTCTGCCGTTGAGAACAATCCTCAACTCTCCCGACGCTTACCCCCGAGAGGGCAGCGCCGGGCCTCGGACAACCTTCTCTCACGCTGGTCTCTCTGAAAGTGTCAAATAAATCAGCTAAACTTCCTACCTCTCGTGGGAGTGCGCGTGCGCTCAGCCAATCAGAGTTTCACATCACTCGACGCCGCTAGGAAAGATCTGGAAGAAACATGCGTCATCAAGGGCTGGACGCTGATATTTCGGCGGGAAATTTGTTCTAGAATGTCGTAGAACCTTCTAATCCCCGATGACTCATGTCCAGCATCTAGGAAGTTTCAGAAAAAAAAATGGCGATGCTCCAAAACGGAAAAATTAGCTATCGTCACATAAAAAATACGGAGATTATCTTAAATTTTGAAATAGCATAAATTACGAATTATACTATTAAAAGACCGGGCGATTATATGAAAATGATCTATATTTAAAATTAAAACTGAATAATATAATTTTAAGAATGAATAAATAATAATAAAATAATTTAGAAAAATATTTTTTTTTTTTTTTTTTTTTGTATATTGCTATTATGTCAAATAGGAGAGCTGCGATGTATCAAATGAAAAATTGGATTTATAAGATATATTAATGAAATTATGGAAGATTAAAATTATTTTTTTTTAAAATGAGTATTAATTAATTAATCTTTCTTAAAATAATGATCTGAATTTTTTATTAGAAAAAAAATAATCCTGAAAATCATCCCTACATCCTAGCAGTTAATTTGATTGTTCTTATGCTTCTTGAAATGATTTATGAACTTGTGTATCATAAGAAATTTATAGTTGATAAATAATTTAAACTTTCTTGTATTTTATGCATGTTTTCCATTTTTATTATATATTTTCATATTCTAGCTGTCAAAATCGAATGATGATTTTGAAAAAGTGTACTGAGTGTACAAAGACAAATTAATTGAAATTAAATGAATATTTAAAATTCCATGTATTTTATTTATGATGATTATATGCTAGAAAACACATAAGCATGCTGTCATTTTTTGCACATGATACATATAAAAGCTAACTATAAGCAAAGTATAAATGTTAGAATTTATGTACATGCACGAAATGCATGCATCAAGCATGATGATAGCATGCTTGATCATTGCTATCATCATATGATAGCAATGACCAAGCCAGAAACCCTGGAATAATAGTTGAGTACTATAATGTAAAAAGGCAGCTCTTGCTTATATGAGGACTTAATTGTACCAAACTGTGAATACTTTTTATTTTTTTTACTAGCGTATTTGTCAATTATACCTCAATTATTTTCAGCCTACTTAAAAGATCTTAATTGCTAATTGAAGACATAAACTACTGCTTTTACATTCCAAATTGAAGGTTTACTCTGCTGTTTTAATAGAATAACATTTGGTCCAGAATTAATGATCTTTGCATCCTTTGTTCTTTTCTTAAGTGCAAATAATGTATGTATTGCTATAAAAATGAAGAAATGTTGTAGAACATAAGATATAAAAAATGTATATATCTGCTAGTAGTATATATTTTAAAAGTTTTTTAACTTGAATTTTAAAAATTATACTGATGTTTATTTTTTAAAAATTTGTACATGCATGAAACACATGTAATGTAAACAAATTATAAATATTTATATAGAGATATTTATTTTTTAATATTTAAGTATGTCTACTTTTTTACCTTTCAAATCAACCTAAATTGTAAATGAAGTCACTATGTATGCATTAATTTAAGCAACAGTTTCATATTATTTCAATAATGTTGCATGCATTAATTCAAGTCTCTTTATTTCATTTGTTTTCCAGTTGACTTATTCTCAATCTTAATTATTGGACTAAAGGTGGGAAATTCCATTACCAATCTGTGACAGTTATCTGATGAATCGAAGACTTAACGTCACAAAAACATTTATTTTCACAAAACATAACAAACACACACAAAACATACCACGATTACAGATGAGATTTTAGACACAGATGGGAAGTATTCACCTTGGATAAGGTGTGGAACATTTTACATGTCAACGGTGCGACATGTTTTCAGTCGGGCTAACTCAGATCTCACTGGTGGGTAAGAAAAAGTGTTCCGTGCAAGGAACCAAAGAAAACAGCGCCCTCTGGGCTCTGGAAAGAATAGTTGAGTTGAGAGGTGCGTTACAAATCTTAATTATTGGACTAAAACTGGGAAATTCCATTACTGGCCAGTGGTCAGTAGTACTTCTTTTATCAGGGGCCACTTTTATTAAACTAGTGGCCACTTTTTTATTTAAAAATATTAAACAGCAAACTTTTGTTAAATTTTCTATTAGTATTAACCTTAAATTGAATAGCATAAATAAATATGCTAATATAAACATATAGAAACCAGAAAAAATAAAACAACATGATGAAATGCAAGAAAATTTTACTCTCTCCTTGTAACAAAGTGGCCATAAGGTGGCCGCTGACAGCTAATTTTTTAGTAGCCACTTTTTTGCATTCACTGGCTCTATGGCCAGTTGCTAGTGCTAATTTTCCCCTCTAACTGAAGGCAATTTAACTTCTTAATAGTAACATTGGAAATATTATTAAAATATAAATAAAAATACTTTAAAAATGATGCAGTATTTATTTCTCTGTAGAATTCTCGTGAAGTTGTAATGTGGATAGCAGTTCATCATGACAAAAAAGAAGCTGTTGCATTATTTTCTAAAGAAATTGCTGCTGCTGCCACTGGGGGAGGTAAGTTAATGTCTTCAAAAATTATAATAATATTAATGTAAATGAAACAATCAAATTCTTTTTTTTTTAATTGGGATTCTTTTATTTTAAATTTCCAAAACTTTTTAAAAAATGCCTTATTTTGGCTTTATATGGAATAAATTGCACATTTAATTCTTTTTTATCTTACAAATTTTTTTTTAATAACTTATGACTTGATGATTATTTGAAATATGCTATCAATTTTATATTTATTGTAACATGACCTAAAAATGCAATTCAATCTCAATTAGCAAAATAGTTAAAATTATAAATAGTGCAAGTTATAAATGTTCATACTAATTCTGTTGTAGATTTAGTTTCTTAACTTCTTTTACTGTCTATGAGTAAATTTTGTGTAAATTTCTACAAATGTTTGACATAATTTAACAAATGGGCCTGTTTTCTGAATAAAAATTAACATTCATTAATAACAATATTTATAATAATGTACATTTTAAGTTTTGCAATTTATTACAATGTAATTGTCTAAAATTACTCAATAGAAATCACAATCAGAGCTTACAGTGACAGTTGTGAATGCATAATTTTTGTATTTTTATTAAAGATTTTTTAAAATCCCATTTCGTTGCTATAATTTTTCAGCAATTTTTCGTCTTTCTGAATCCTGTAATTGTATTTAATAGTTTGTAAATATTTTACATCCCCCTTACCAAAATTGTTATGCAACATAAGTGATACAAACTTTAAAATGTATATATTCTATGCATAGTCTGTAGAGATGAGTTTGGGCTTGTTTTTTGAAGCCCGAGCCCAACGATTTTGAATCCGAGCCCGAACAGTTTTTTTATATCAGAGCCCGAGCCCAAGACTAAAAGTATATAAAAAATTGCATGATATTTAAAATTTGTTTAAATGTGATCTCATTTTTTAAAACTTCTTACATAAAAATTATTATTAAATAAAAAATTTTAATTCAATCTTATCAAAAGAGCAGCTTAATATCAAATAAAAAAAGGATTCTCACATTTTTTGTCCTTTAACAAGAAAATTTCATGGACACATTAAAGAAGTGCAATGAATCAATAAATTGATGTAGTTTGCAGAAATTACTACTTTGTATGCTGAAGAATTGAACAAGGTTTTTCAATTTCCTGTAATATGTTTACATCTTTATAATTATTTAATCTCTCATAACAATATCCCATAACTGACATGAACTTGATAATTAACACAACTTAAAATAGTGACACTGTTATTTTAAAAACCCGATTATTTTCTTTCGAAATAACCTGGAAATCATATTTACTTTACTTACAAAAGGAAAGTCCTCGGCATGAATATAGTTCATGATGGCAAATAAAAATAATAATCTCTATGCTATTTTCATAAATAGTATGAGTATGATAATGACTTATTCACAACAGAAGATTAATTTACAAACATCAAACTAATTATAGTCTACTAAAAACTATGTAAATTATTCTTGTCCTGTTTGATAATAAATAAATAAATAAACGATTGGATTAAAAAATATTCTGTGTCACAAACGAAAAGGCAACTAGAAACTGATTTATTATTTGTTCTCCTTTAAAGTGGCACCATAATCAGTACATTTAATGTAGAAGAACCTTTTTTGAATCAATAGATCATTGCCAGAAATGCAATAGACATAAATCTCCATCAAACATGTTATGAGACATGAATTAAACATCATAAATTTTCTTTTGAAACAACAATCAACTATTAAAATATAAAAACATAATTACTGTTACCCCTTCATTTTGATAAAATAGCTCTAAAATGACTTGAGAAAGAAGAAGTAATTTTAAAAGAGAAAAAATTCTTTCAATCTTTCCTGCACATGAATAACTAGTTTTCTGGTTTTAGAAAGAATGAACTCAAGCCTGAAGGCTAAAATAAAAATAGAATCCGAGCTTGTCTTATCTCTAATAGTCCGTGTTAAAAATTTAAGCACTCTGCAAATCTGGTTTAAAATATTTTATGCTAATTTACAATAAATACTCAATATTTAATCAAAATAAAATAAAATAAACCATTTTGGATGGTTAAAATAAAAAATATATTTATTTTTATTTAATTTTTCTTTTTTTTTTTTTTCTTTTTTTCTTTTGAAGAAACTTTGCCTCAAAAGTTTAAACACTTTATGCAAATTTTTTTTAGAAACATGGTATTGGCTGTGTGTAATGATGTTGTATGACATCATATTGCACTTTTATAAAAGGTGGAGAAATTATTTCCTCTCGTTTGCCAAAGGCAAAATATTCACAAAATGTGAGATTTGAATTTTTTTAAATTGAAATCACAAAATAAAACTGTTTTTGAAATTGCAAAAACTTTAAATCGATCAAAGCAAGGTACATATCAAGTACTCTCTGGAAATTATAATTTTAAGCGGAAACCAAGATGTGGATGACCATGTATGAAGACTGTTCAGACTGATCAGAAAATACGGAGACTGGTATCTAGACAAAATATGTCCATATGGCAAATTAAAAATAATCTCAGTGTACAAATGTCCAAAGACACTGTACAAAGATGCATTAAAGTGTGTGATTACATCATACTAAAGAAAATGGCTCACAAATCGTCTCTCAAATTGCACTATAAACAGGAAAGAATGAACTGGGCCAAAACACATATGTCCTACAAGGGCAAATCGCTTACTGTTTTATTCAACAATGAGAAAAAGTGGAACTTAGATGGCCCTGATGGTTTGAATGCATATTGGCATGATTTATAAAAGGAATCAATGACATTTTTTAGCTGGCAACAAAGTGGTAAATCTTTTATGGTTTGGGGGTGGGGAGCATTCGGATTCAATGATCAGACCCCTCTGGTTTTTCTAAAAGGAAGACAAGATTCAAAACTGTATCAAGAGACACTAAACCATTCAGTGACATTTTGATGGGTCCTGAATGAACTTTTCAAGAAGACAGTGCCTTAATCCATGTATCACATTCTACAAAACTTTGGCTTTTTCAGAAAAATGTTAAAGTTCTTGACTGGCCAGCTTTAAGTGTAGATTTAAACCCAATTGAGTATGTGTGGGGTATTTTAACCCGCCAAGTTTACGGCAATAGGAAGCAGTATGACTCTGTTGAAGAACTCCAAGAGGTCATTGAGAAAGCATAGTATTCTTTTCCGCCTAAACAATTTTGATGGATGCACATTTACTTGAATTAATCCGAAATCTCGGAAAAATAATTTGTAAGTAAAAGCTCTGTAAAAATTATAAATCTGATTATTTTTGACATTGTGCATAAACTTTTGAGACAGTTTTTTTTTAAATTTTTTTTTTATTATATTTTCTATAATTATGTAATTTATTTATTTTTACTTTTGATATTTATTTAAATAATGTTGCGAAATCTGCAAATAAAAAATGTTATTTATTCTAACTTTTTAGAATTGTTTGAAAATCGACATTCTGTGCTTGTGCTTAAACTTTTGAAACGTGCCTTATAACAAGATCAAAGTAATTTGATAAAATTTTGATAAATAAACATAGGAAATATCCAGCTTATGAATGGAACTATATATCACTTAAGACAGCACTACGAAAAAGAAATAGTTTGAGTCACCATAAGAGTATTTATGACTGAAGTATCAGGACATCTTTGCTTATGAAGGTCACTATGAAATGTCTTGAAATAATCCTCTCTATATATATTTTTCAGTTTCATTCGCCAAGCTGAGCATCAAAATTTTTTCAATATATTTTTTTTTCCTGTCATGCACATTCCTGATTTGTAAAAGGTTTTTACAAAAAATTAAAGGGTATGCTTAGGGCATCTTCCCTTATCAGTCATCATCAAATATATTGAAATAAATCTCTTTTCCTATACATCTTAGCCTCATTCTCTGAGCTGAACACCAAAATTTTTGCAATATCCTTTTTAATTATGATATGAACTTTTTTAATATGTTTCTTTTATCCAACTTTTCTTCGTATGAATTAGAAAAATGATAATAATTTAAATTTTTCATATTTATTTAAAAGTATTAAAAGCCAAACACTATTACACAATTGATTAACAAATATTCATAAAAATCTAAGAACACTAAGATAGACTGGAATTTTATTAATCCTTATTTATTTATTTCAAAACAATGACAATTTAGAATATCCATGAAATAATTTAATCTGTATGTATGTAGTTTTCATTTTCTTCTATCTTTACAAAAAAAAGTATTAAATTGGTGCAAATTTTTGAATTCCAATTTTCGACGGATTTACACAATTTAAGGGTCAAAGAATCCAAAAAACATTTTTTTTAATTAAATGTCTGTCTGTGAGTCTGTCTGTCCCTCTATATGTGACAAAAAATTTGTGAACGCTCTATCTCAAAAACTTATGGATAGAATTTCACGAAACTTTATATTCATTTAGACCTTAATATAATTTGGAACTGATTAGTTTTCGGTGAATGTTGCCAAGCAGGTGGAGCTGCTGTACTATCTTTTTCACAATTTCAGTAATAGATGTATCTCAAGAATTAATGGGCGGAGTTTCATAAAACTCCAGATTCCTTTAGTTGTGATATAATATGGTGTTGATTATCTTTTGGTAGAAATCGCCCAACAGATTCCACTAGTGCAGCATTATTCATGATTATTGCAATAGTTCTATCTCAGAAACTAATGCACAAATTTTCATCAAACTTTAGATTCATTTAGTCCCTAATATAAATAAGAATTCTTTAGTTTTTTGGTGTAGGGGAAGGTGGTGTACCTTGGAGGGATGTGTACCTTGGAGGCACATTGATTGTGCAGCCACCTTGAGTGATAAATTTAAACTAAAATATTATTTGCATGTATTTGTTACTAGAGGCTCATGGGAAGTTCTTCTACTATTAATCAACACACTTGTTGCTGCGGTAAAAAACAAAGTTTATTTTCAGTACCAAAAAGTTACTTTTCAAGGACATATTCTTTTTCTTCCATAACTGTAAGCATCAACTTTTGTTTTAAACTGATTATCACAAGTTGAAATGCATGCTTTCAGCTACATTTATGTATGCTTGAAAATGGCTAAATCTAAAATATGAAGATGTGGAAATCATTTTTGTAAAACACTTGCTTGTAGTGTACCTTGGAGGTAGCTAATGTTGTGTACCTTGGAGGTACCTCCAAGGTATACACCTGCTAAATTTATTAATAATTCAGAGTAAAATTTGTTAGAAAGTATTTCTTTACTTTAATAACCAAAGTACTGGGCTGGGCAAATGGGCCTAAGTTTAAATGTTAGGCTATTAAATTGATGAAGCCTAAGTAAAAATTCAAAATCAAAGTTATCTAATCCTAGTATTAAACAATGAATAAATATTTTAATAAATATATAAATAATTATTTATATATATATATTTATTATGATAATATGAAGATAAAAAATTTTACGAGTTGGATAAATCAGATGTTGTCTTTAAGATGCCACATCCCATTGCCACAGGAGGTTCTGCAAAGCAGCTTGAAAAATTATCATTTGGTATAAATTTAGATCACCTGAATGTGGAATATAACTAAAGATGTTAGATATAAAGAGGGAGTGTTAAACAGTGGTTATTTGTATTTGACTAAACTTTATTTTATGGCTAAACTGTTCAAACTTTATTATTTCAGTTATATGAACGATTTTGTGTTCTTAAAATTGTAAATTTAAACTAATTAGACTTATATTAGCCTAAAGTTGTCTTATATTAAATCATATTACTGTAAACAAATAATAAATCAGCTTTATTTCATGCTGTGTAGTACTTAATCTGTTAAAAACAAATACCTCCAAGGTACACCATACCTACCTCCAAGGTACACCACCGGTGGTGTACCTTGGCTGTATTGTAAGCTATTTTTAAAAAAATAAAAATGTAGTGAAGAAATATATTTGGACATTTCAGAAAAAAATATGTAATAGCTAAGATCCTTAAATTTTTGAAAAAAAATGTTTTACAAATATTTTCCAAACACTTTTCTTGTAAAAAATCAAAGTTTGAAATTACCTCCGAGGTACACCACCTTCCCCTAAATTGCTTAACAGGTGGTGCTTCTATCCCGATTTATTTAAGATTCCTGCAATGATTCTATCTCAAAAACTAATGCAGGGATTTTTCTTAATCTTCAGGTTCAGTTAGAAGTTGACATAAATTTATGCTGATTAAATTTTAGTGTAAATCACCTAACTAATGACACTGTTATGCTTCATTTTTTTTTGGAAGTATTAACATGTATGAGATAAAGAAAATTTCGGAATTGCCACATCCAACAAGTTTAGTGGTGGCTTAAACTCCTTTTTTATATCATTTTCTGCTTTTAAAAATAATAATTGTAATATTCATTAATGAACAGACTTTTTTGACCCATTATATCTAAAAAAAGAAACAAAATTGTTTTTACAGCCCCAGGTTTTACTACATTAATAGGAGGAAGGCCTAAAGCGTAAGTTGTGTTTCTATTATTTTGAGTCTTAATAACTATTAAAAGTCTATTTTTAAACTGTAAGTTATTTTATTTTAGGTCGCCTATACTGAGATTGTTTTCCTTTTTATATCCTAAAAATAAACTCCAGGTTAGTATTTTATTGATCTCTAAAAATTAATTTAAAACATAAATTTTCTTATCTATCACTTGAAATTTTATTTGTTTTTTACTTTTATTGATGTAATAAAATAGAAATTTGTTAAAAGGGGATAAAAAAAAATTAAGAAAAGAATTTTAAGAGTTATTCAATAAGTATTTAACACGAAGTTGATATTATACTCATGGATATTGTTCCTGGGTATGATATTATTTGATTTTGTAAATCCATTCTTATGCTATACAGTCCTCAGAAAAAGTTTAGACACTGGTGTTATTTAACCTTTAGATTACATTAAAAATATGAACTCTTGAATTATACAAATGGCTATACTTATTTTTAAATACATTTTAAATATTTTAGAATCAAAATACTGGTTTTATTGTAGGATAATATTTAATTTAACTAAAAAAAGTGAAATTTGCATATTGCAAAAGTTTAGACACTTTTCCTTTTTTTTTTTTTTTTTTTTTTTTTTTTTGTTTTGGCAATTGTATACAAAAGAAAAAAAAATTCAAAGTTATAATGTCAAATTTCTGAAGTATTTAAGTATACCTCACTATATCATTGGTTAATAAAGATGCTGCAAGCTAGAAATATTCAGTCAGTTAAGGTAATTGAAGTGGGGAAGCTGAAATGGGAAAACAGAGAACGTTGCATAAAATTCAACAACATTAAAGTGTCCAGAAAAATCTGGCTATGAAGTATAGTCTAAGGGTGACTCCTTCAAAACAAAACATAAATCTGGGAGACCTTGTGCGATCAGAAAATAAGATGACAGAAGAATCCATAAATTATCATTTTCACAAATGATGATTGCTAATCTCATTAAAATTAAGTCAGCACTTTTTGTATCAACTGATATGATTTGTAGATGAATTAAAGAAAGAGGCAAATCAATTTACATGACAATTATAAAACAACCATCTCTGAAATCTCACTATAAAATCGCGAGAATATAATGGACTTACAAACATGTGTTATATGGATCCTAGTGGTACACTATGATATTCATGACCGAAAAAAAGTGGAATTTGAATGGCCCAAATGGGTGAGTATACTATTGGCACGACTTGTGTAAAGAGCCTGGGACTTTCTTTAATTGATGACAAGGAGAGGTTATTCTTTAATGATTTGGTCCTCTCTTTGCTTTAATGCTCAAGTATTTCTGGTGGTGTTCAAAGTTGCCAAGCAGCGCAAGACTACATACATACATTGAAGAACAATTTACAGTCATTTGGAGAACTTTTAGCTAGTTCAAAGAATTCATTTTAGCAAGATATTATGTCTATTCATGTTGCATACAAAACAAAAACTTTATTTAACTCTCAAAATATTACTGATTTCAATTGGCTTGTGTGTAGCCCTGATCGGGACCCAAACAAAAGCCTTTGTGACGTCATATTTCGTAAGGTTCATGTAAATTTTTGCTATACTTTTCTGTTAATGAGCTTTAAGCTGCTGTTGAACATGTTTGGTACAAAATAGATCCCCCAAGTGATGCAGGATTTAGTTTCTTCGATGGAAAGTCGTATTCTTGCACCAATTGCAGACAACGTGGGTGCAACACTATTTTAATTCATAGTTATTTTACTTTAACTACAGGGTGACAAGAAATAACTTGGACGAAGTTTGAAACCAAAAATCTGTTACTACCACTAAAATTATAAAGTTATTGTCATAGGGAATTGATTCTAGAAAGCTTATAAACAGGTGTAAGGAAGTTAGTTGTGATAACCATTATGGTTAACAAACGATCTGCCATACTTGAATTACATAAGCAAGAGATGAAACAATGTGAAATTGTTCAACGATTGAAAGTGCCTAAGCAGACGGTTTCATACACAATCAAAAGGTTTAAAGAACTCGGACATGATGGTGACAGGCCAGGAAGAGGAAGAAAGCCCACGGTTAACACATCAAGAAACCGTGCAGTTATCAAACAGCGAGTTCACCGAAATCCTAGGATTTCAATGAGAAAGGTTGCTAGAGAGATGAAGATCAACAGAGAAACTGCACGTTTGATGGCAAGAGTAGAGCTTGGTCTTCACCCTTACAAAATGAAAGAGGCTCAAAAGCTAACAGCAGAGAACAAACGCATAAGACTTCAAAGGTGTAAAGAACTGCTAAAGCGGGCCGCAGGTGATCGATGGCAAACATTTGTCTTCACAGATGAGAAATTGTTTTCGATTGAACAAGCACACAATAGCCATAATGATAGAGTTTGGTCAGCAGAAGCACCTGGACCTTCTTGCATTGTTGAACGGCGTCAACGACCCAAATCTGTAATGGTTTGGGGTGGGATATGTGCTAGTGGGAAAACACCACTTGTTTTTGTTGATCAAGAGATAAAGATTAATCAACAAACATATCGCAAACTCATTTTGGAAGATGTTGTCTTACCTTGGTCACAAAAGTTCTTTGGAAACAAAAGATGGACCTTCCAACAGGATTCCGCACCTGCACACAGAGCTAAAGGCACTCAAGATTGGTGCAAGACACATTTTCCTGACTTCATTGGAGCTCAAGAATGGCCACCGTATTCCCCAGATTTGAACCCAATGGATTATTCTGTTTGGTCCATCTTGGAGACAAGGGTGTGTGCTAAACCTCATAAAACTTTGGCATCCCTGAAGAAATCCTTATGCAAGGAATGGGATAAAATATCAGAAAGTGAGTTGCGGCCCATAGCCGAAAATTTTGTGACACATTTAAAGCTCTGTATTAAGGCCAAAGGTAGCCACTTTGAAAATTTGTAAATATATTAGACGAAATAATGTATTCATATTTATTTTGAAGTTTGGTCGTAATATTTTCATTAGCATTAAAGTTATAATGTATCATGTGTGTCCAAGTTATTTCTTGTCACCCTGTATACAGATTGTCTATAGTTTTGCCACAATGTTAATTTCATTTTTTTGTCATATGTTATGTAAAGGTATAATTTAAAATTTATTGTTTGTGAATAAATGATAAATTACAAGAAATATATGGCAAATGAATTAAAAAATTCATTACATACTTCTGAATATAGAAGCTTAATCGATCATTGTCTAAACTTTTGCTGAGCACTGTAGCTATATATATGTTATAGTTTATAGATGGAGTAAAGGAAAAAAGAGTTAAATTAACTATCCTAACAAAAGATGTATTGTAAATTTAACTAATTTTGGTGATTTTCAAATTTTACTTTATTCTTCTGATTTTCATCCTCACATTTTTCATCTTTAAATTTTTTATTTATTTATTTTATACTAACATAAATTTGTATAAAAAAAAAATTAGCAGATATATATGTATATTTTTTTATTGATTTTTAATTATACATGAGAGATGAATCTGTTAACACATCATTCGCTTATATAGTGTGTAGCAAAATAAGATCATTTGCTTTGTCTTCTAATGTATGAAATAATTTCTATTTATGTATTTGAAAATGTTCCTTTGTGCATATTTTTCAACAATTCAAATTCTTCTTTCAAAGAATTTCTTTTCATTATTTTTATTTAAATGATTTTTTTTTTTTTTTTTTCATGAAAATTTGAAAGAAAAGTAGATAAATTTTCATACAAAATATAATGGTTAATATGCTACAATATAATAGGGTTATTAAATATACAATGAGCATTTTTTAATTAATACTGCCTAGATAAATGTAATTTTTTTATGAACTGCACATTCATTCATTTATATACACATGAGTTGGGTGATTAAGATGACAATGTGCTTGAAATGATGGATTAAGCCAAATCAAGAAACTATTGGAGATTCTTTCTTTAAAGATATGCACATACTTTTGGATAATGGTGGATTTAATTTTATTATTTGTATATCTTTTTGCATAGATATACAAATTTATTTGTGTAAAGTGTGTCTACAATTTATTAGGGATTTTATTTCTTTGTCATAATGTGGAAGTTTTCTTGTATCTCATTTGCCATGGTTGCTGTTTTGTTATTTTATTCTAAGAACTACTATAATTTCAACTATAATATAGACCCTATCATTTGTGCAAAACAGTGTTATGTATATATATATATATATATATATATATATTATATCACATTCGTTAATGAAAGCTTTTTTATAGTAAAAAAGCTGTTTGTTTTAATATTTTATTGCATCATTGGAATTGTGATTATTCACATTATGAGTCTATTACTGTTTTTTATAATACACTTTGTATGAAAGTACTTCACATGATAGTTTGTACAAAGCCTCTATTATTTGCATATTAGTCATGACAATTTTTTAATGTTTAAGGTAATTTACATAATAATAAAGCTTGGGAATTGTGATTTTATGCTATTGATAATGTTTTTGTTTTTTTATTCTTCATACTACTCATGCCTCCAACATTCCTGATGTTTTATCTGACAATCTCTATTGGTTTTGCATTTTACAATTTAAAGTTTTGAAATGTTTTGCTACTCTTATTTTTTACATTAGTGTTATCAGCATTTCAAACTATAATTTAGTAATTCTGTGTACAACTGGCATACCAGTTCACATATTTGATAGCTCAGGAATACTATGTGAAATTCATTGGTGATAATACTATAGGATGACTTTACCAGTAGTATATCATAATAGTAATACAGTAGACTCCCTCAAATCCACACAGTTAGGGACCAGAGATTATGCGGATTTTAGAACTTTGCAGATTTCTGGTCATTGCTTTGTTTACATTTTTTAAACAATAATTTAAATGTAATTAATAATGCAATTGAAACTATTAGGAATGCTTACAATATTTTAAAACATTAAAATCAGTAATAAACTAAAATTATAAAAATTTAGATAGTTTTTAAAATGATTAAAATATTAAAAACAAAGGTCTAATTAATAATGTATGATTAAGTGTTCATTATAAAGATGAAATGTATTTTTCCTAAATTATTCAATGAAACTTGCCTCATAAATAATGTACAATGCTAATCCACATGAAAATAATAAAATAAGGAAGTTTTTCCAGGTTCAGTCAGACTTAATAACCAAAAAAGCTTGATTAACACATAAATATATTCAGTTAGAAGATTATGATTATCATTAAATCAGGAATATCTTGAATTTTTTCAGAAATAAATTTATTCTTCCTTCAAGAAAAAACGTGAAGTCAGTAATAATAACAAAAATTACAAATTAAGATATGTTTGAAATTGATATAAAACTAAAAAAGTCAAATTTTGTCCCTATTTCTGAACTGAATGTTTTATTGTTTACATTCGGAAATTAAGTGTGGATTTTAGAGAGTTTCAGGTTTGCGGATTTGAGGGAGTCTACTGTAATACATATTCTACAATGAAACGGTTAGAATTTATATTATTAATAATTATTTTGCTTATAATTATTAATTATTGCTATTAATAATATTATTAAGATATAGTTTTATTAATGGACATAATTAAGACTTATTACTTTTATGTTTCCCATTTATAACAGTAATAGATCAACTGATTTTATGCTTATATCCTACCCAAAAGAATTTTGTATGTACATTTTTTACTGCTTGTTTCATAATAATGTGAGATGTAACTTAAGATATAAGATCAATAACTAAATTATGGCAATTGGTAATTAACCACTGTTGAAATTTAATATTTTATTTACTTAGAACACAATTGTGAGTTAACAGTATAATGTAGGTGGGTCTACTTTACATGATATTATTCATATTTGAAAAAAAAAAAAAAAAAAAAAAAAAATCATTGATTGAACCAAATTTTTTTGTTAGTTCAGAGCTAACAGGGGATCTGAGAACCAAAAACATTGTTAATGGAACAGCTACCTACTAGTGACAGCACTTTATGCGATATATTTTTTTAATTCAACTTTTCAGACTTTCTACTGACTGCCCTTGTATTATTTTAAGAGTTCAAATTTAGTTCATTCACTCTTTCTAGATTCAAATTACTATGAATGGAAAAACGGAGACATATACTCCTGTAGAACTTAATGAATCTGCAAAAACTAATTCTGAACAAAAGCTTTCAAAAGTTACTCCTCAAAAAGGAAATAATACCTATAGTCTTCAAGACATGGCTTACACTAGGAGTGGTGACAAAGGAAATACATGCAATATAGGTATGAATTTTAAATTTATTGTTTATGAGTTCACAAACTTTTTTAAATCCATTCTAATCAATTGAGCTTGCACTTAGACATGTATGTGAGTTAGTGAAATTATGTATGATTTTTAATTTCTCTGTAAATCTATCTATCTATCACCTCTTATGTTTCTAAATTGTTGAAACACTAAGAAAACTTCCATTGCAACCCTTTCTCTATTTTTTTCCTTGTCTTTTTAAACTTGATTATTTATGTATGGTTATAATTTATATTAATTTTAGTTATGTTAATTATTAATATAATTAAATTATATTAATTATAGTTATAATGACTATTTTTTTATTAAGTATTTTATAAATGAGATTCTTTGTAAATTGAGTACATGATCAACAAAATCTTCTATTGTTTTAGAACACTTGTCATGCTTTCCGATATACAGTAGAAATTGTAACTCAATTTATGACTATTAAAAAAAAAAAAAAAAAAAAAAAAAAAAAAAAATCTTGAATTGTTGCTTTTTTTTAAACTTTGTATATATTCATCTTGGTCATAGTTATCTCATACACACTTATCACAGCTAAAGTCATAAGAAAACTTTTATAACTCATATTTCTTTTTAAGTAGTCTTTCTTTAATTTTTATTGGCATCGGTTGACACAAGCATTGAATTATCTACTTTTCATTAGGATGCATGATTATTTACTTTATCAGGGTTGAATGGTCACTAAAATATGTCTTGCAGATTCGAATGTTGTATCTAATTGAATAAAGTCCAAATGAATGTGTCTGAGTGAAATAAAACATTGCTTCTAACTTGAGTTTACATTACAATTAAACTCCATGCATTCAGAACTGGCAGGATGCTATGTAGTACTCTTAGACATTATTTATACATAGGTTGTATGAAAATTTATTTATTACAGAAAACAAGGGAAAAAGCGATTACATTTTCATTTATGCATTTAATTTATGATAATCTATTTAACTAAAAGATGTTTATAATTTCTATCATGTTTTTTTTTTTTATAAATTTGGAGATTGTAAATGAAAAAAAAATGCTTGTTTCTTTAAGAATTTTAAAGAGTTCTGTTTTTACTTTTATTAGAGAGTTTCATAATGAATTTCCACAGGCCTGTATGATATGCAGGGCGATTAAATGCCACTGCACAAACTTTGAATAAGAATCCCCAGCAGTGTTCTCACTGACATTTGGCCAACGTTAGTAATTTGGCTAATTAAAAATAAAAAACATTCACCAAATGAAAAAAGTATTACCCAAATAGATTCGCCGTGTAGCACAAAAAATATATATATCCTTTAAGGGTGTTGTTAAATCAAAAAGAGTAACTTTGTGACATATGCTTTAATTTATTTTTGCATGAAATGCATGAAAATAGCAGGTGTTGTTATTCAGAAGCTGTCTAATTGAACTCAATTTTCTGTTTTTTTAAAAAACACAATAGATCTTTTATAAGTATCCTTCAAAGTTAACATTTTTGAGCACATTTCCCGACGAAAGCAGGAAAAGCGGGAGAAAAACGGGTGATCACGTGATCAAAATAGTTTAAAACTGGATAGGTAAATTAATTATCATAAAAGGAAAAAATAAGTTCTATTCGAAATCGCTTCCATAGTTAGGCATTCCAATTTTATATCTTTCTATTAAAAAATGAATTTGTAAATGTGTCAAAACATTTTGTGCTAGTTGAGCGGAGCAGTTGAGAACAACCTTAACGCACTCCCTTTTTTTTCCAATATATTCTTAAATAACCTATTTTTTATAACTGCGACTACGATTGTTATTAATCTAATTTCAACTATCCGCTACAAATATATTGAAAATATGTATATATTGAGAATATGTACATATGCATATGTATGAAAAAAGAAAGAAAAAACAATAATTGAGCAGTAGCAATTTGGCGAATCAAATCTCATGTTTACTCGCCGAATGAAGAATTTAGTCGCAATTTGGCGCATTGGCGAGCGACAGCGAGAACACTGATCCCCAGTATCTGTAAAACATACAGTTTTCAAGAAAAAAATATGGCATTATATCTAGAGCACCAAAAATAAGTGTAGTTCAACCTGTGGAATTGCAAAACAGATGAGAAACAAAATTCTAACAAACCTATAGGCATAGGTAAAAAAAAAAAAAAAAAAAAATTAAGTAGTGTATGGTAGACGTGTGCCTAGTATGTAAATGAACAAGCATCTTTGGATTGCTTTTTAAAAGATGCCAGCTTGAAACTATAGACAATTTTCTCATAGTGATAATTTGTTTCATTAGTGAATATTGCAATATGTACTTTGCTTTCAGTCAAGGTAATGAAAAGGAAATTTGTCCCATCATGCTTTTCCTGTTACCTGTTTTTCAAAAACTGCTTTTTAACCTTTGCTATCCTTTTAATGTTTCAGGACTGTACCTCTACAATTGTGAATTTCAAACAAAACTTTTTTTTGTTTTTAGATTATATTTTTTATAAGTAATTTCAACAAAAAAGCAATCTTATGATTTGTTGTTCACATTGATTAATTTTTTATGCTTAATTTCCAGGTGTTATAGCCAGGCATCCATCTTTTCTTCCTTATATTGAGCAACAGTTGACTAAAGAAGCAGTAACATCATATTTTTCTCATTTATTTGAAAATGAATCTCCAGTTGTTGAAAGGTATGACATTTCATTGAATGTTATCAAATCAAATAAATGTATTATTCTGAGGCAATTTTGTACAATATGGATTATTTTAATGGTTCTTGCCTATAATGATTTAAAGAATTATCACCCACAATACAGTATTCAGCACTTCTTTTTATTACTGAATGTTGATTAACCAAATTGTTAGATATTTAGCTGAATAAATTCAAGACAATTATTTTTTTTTCTCTTTTTGCAATCTTTTGTTTAAATCTAGATGTACTAATTACTGATGCAATCATGAAGCTATACTTGAATGCACAAAGTATGCAGTTATTCTTATTTAAATACTAAGAAATCAAATAGCATTTCTGATTAAGTCTAATGATCTTAATCAAAGTGGTTCCAAAGTTACAGACTTTAGCCAATTTTAGAATTGCAACTGTCAGAAAAAAGTTTTTGTTGAGTAACAATCTGTCACAACTCAAGATATAGTACCTTTATAGAAAAAACAAAACTAATTGTTAGGGGCCACTGTAATACTTACCCATCATGAATATGCATAATATAAGTACATGAAAATAAAAAATATCTAACTATTTATAAAATGCATTGAAATTATGATTGTAAACATAAAGACAGCTGATTGTCTGATCAGCTTCATTCTTTATGTGAATCTTGTTACATTCATTCATTGTTACATTCATTCTTTAAAAGAAATAATTCTGAAAAATTTTATATAATCCTTAATCAGAATGAATGTTTCAAAAATCTAAAAAAATACTTCTGGATAACTAAGATTACTGAAATTTAATTGGCTTTGTCGTGCTGTTACATTTCAAGTGCTTACCTAATTTCAAGCTTCTATCTCAATTTGTTCAATAGATAGAGTATTTAAAATCATGGTTGATGATGTCATAAGCTTTAAATGCTCTGTTACTGAATTGCATGAAAGAAATGCCTTTATAATTCCAAAAATACTTTTGTCATAGAAAAAATATCCTGTTTGTGAATCACAAAGTGATATCCTCTTGCCAGTGTATTTAAAAGGGTTAAAATCCATATTTTTTTAAACCAAGTACATCATCGATTAAAAGAAAGTTTAAACTTTAAGAGCATATTCTTGGTTGTTTATATCACTAAAATTGTGCCCTGGAGGGACGTTCACATAAGAGAGAACAATGTTTTTTGAAAAAACAACCCTTTTTAATGTTTTTTTTTAGGGTTTGCTGCAACATTTTTTAGAATTGGTTATAGCATTTGAGACCTAAAAGAGACCTAAAAACATTTGAGACCTAATCTTTAAAAATATGTTTTTCAATTTAACACTGCCAAGCAGTTTGGTTAATTTGGATTTAAACAAAATGATCTAGAAATAGAAATAAACTTGGAAAAATGTTCTTTCCCTCATTTCAGTGCATAAATGTATTTGTGTGCATGTCCAAGCTTTTTCATTCCCCAAGTATCAAAGAATTGACTTTTTGATGAAAGTGAGTTGTGCTTCATAACTAATATTTTGGAAACTAATTTTAAAAAAAGCGAATTTCTGATCTTCAGGTACAACAGGAGAGACATTGAACTGATTTCACAAAAAATTTGAGCCTCATATGTACCGTAGATTTTGCTAGCCATTGCAGACGCACACACACAGACAGAGCCATTTTTTTTTCTTTTATTAGTATAGATAGTAAGACCTGTCAAGATGAAATTTCAAATAATAGGGGAAAATTCCATTTTAAACAGGTTTCCATGATAGCAGATATAACTGTTGGCATTCTTTTTGATGAGCCTATGTAATATTTCTGTTTAAGATAGCATTGTGCTATAGTCAGGTTACCTTTTTACATTTTTTGCTCTATTTCTATAAATATACTTTAATAAAGCCTCTCAAAATGGTAATTATCTATAACAAAAATACGCCATAAACGGAAGTATTATGCAGTCGTGTGCTATAGTTGCCACATATTAAATTTGTGGAAAATCTGTCTAAAAAGGGATTTTCACTATCTTTTACTGTACTTATAAATACAGTAAAACTTGTGAACAGGGAATGTTTTTATAACAGAATCTGATCTCAAACAGAAGTGTTTCAGTAACCTCGTGAAATGTAGAATAGATTTTATTAAGGTAGTGTATCTTAGAAGTATAATTAATTACATTTCTTTAAAGGGAAGCCTGCCTAACATGAAGCTTTTTTTTCCAGTCTCTTACAATCTATCTTGACAGGATTGACTGTGTGTGTGTTTGTGTGATTATTATTTAGCAGTTGATTATATAGTACAAACTTTAGTCTAATAAGAAATACATTTTTGAAATGTGTTAGATATTAATTAGATTTCAATAAAAAACTCTTTTTTCATTATTCCAATATTAAAGATAATAGTTTTTGTAGTATTGTATGTAAATAACAAGTAAGAAAAATCATGCGTTAAGCATAGATTATGAAGCACTTTCCAATGCTTCATGAAATCTTTAACAAAACTTCGTTATTTAGGGAAATAAGGGTATAAAGCCAAATATAGCCAAATATGTATTCCAGTACTATTGAACAGCGCTGTATTTGATCTGTCAACTAATATACATAATATATAATGGGAAAATTTAGTTTAGCAAGAAAATGCCTAGTAGCTTGAAATTTCTCTTTCAGCAATTTATATTAATAGATATAACCATACTTGAATACTTTGTTCAGCCTTGTAGTTTACCTGGCTGGTATCTTTATTACACATCAGTATTAAGCTAAAATTTATTTTAAACTAAAACTCTCTTAAAATAACTGAAATCACGTTCTCATAAATTATCTTTCATAGGTGTCCATGTACCCAATTCTTTGTGTGGCCCTTTATATCATTTTGTCTATATTCTGCAAACATTTCTTAGTAAATTTAAGGCAGTTCAGCATAAAAATGCATAGCTTATTTAAGAACCACCTTTAAGTATTTTATGCTCATATTCAGTAATGTTGGTGAGCTCTTTTGGGTAGCCCTGTATATTAACTATAGCATTTATGTGCACTATATAATGTGAAACTTATACACGCATATCATAATTAAAATGCATTTCATCCATTCATCGGCCATCATCGGATACATATACAGTACTTCGTAAAGAATGTACCATTTGAAATCTTTTGTGTGTCCCTGTAATTGCTATACACTTCATTTTATGCATGAAATCATATTAATCCTCAGCAACGTATATATATTTGATTATATATGAAATTGTTTACCATCATTAAAATATGTCGCAAACAATTACCCCCTTTATTATTATGTTTTGGAATTCTTTTGTGTGGCACTGTAAATGAATAATAGCTGTATTTTCACCACATATTTTAATGCACCTCATGAATGCATATAAATTGTAATATGTTTGACAGGGTATAACATCTTTAAAATTCCTTTGAAACGATTTTTCCCCATAGGCCGTAATGTAATGGGGAACTTTTGATTCTCTCTGTAGATAAACTAATCATGGTAGAAACTTGATTTTCAATAGGGTTTGTGCTAGGGTAAACGTCAATAACGTCCTAAAATTTCATGGCAATCCGAGTATATTTACGTGAGTTAGAGTGCAGACAGACGGCCGGACAAACCGAATGCATAAGCATTTTTCAACTTTGTTGGAAAGTGCTAAAAATGAATATGCTCTGGTAGTCACTTCAAAGTAATTTATTTTTCTCTGTGTTTACTTTATCCCTTTTGATATTTCTTAAATTAATAAAGCTGAAATTCAAAATATGAAATATAATTAAATGTTTTGTTTATTTTAAGGTTTTATCTTCCTGGGATACATGCTTTCAATTTCGTTTTAAAAGATGCACTTGGTGGAGGTGGGGTGGCTTCTCTAAGAAGTGATCCACAGGTACTTTGTTGTTACAAAATTTATTTATAAATTCATTGCATTTGACATTTTGAGAGTAGTGTTAATATTTGTGTATAATTTTTTGAATGGGTCTTGAAATGTATCACAAAATTATCTGTAATTTTACCTCAGAAATTTTTATTAATTTAATTATAGAAATGGTAGAATATATATTTTAAAAAAATGATTATTGAGTTCAGTAATTAGAAAAAATATTTTGATTTTATTTTTTATTAAAGCTATCTTTCAGGGGAAAAGAAAAACGCTTATCGTCAATAGATGGCGCGGACTTTCACACTTCTCGACGGGGGGTGGAGCGATAACTTTCATTTTTTGGTAATCCTACTTTTTTGTTAACTACAGCTATTTTATATATGGCCCCTTATTTTTCCCTTGAAGTGTAGGAGAAAAGGGGTGGGCCCAGCTGATCTTTATCTTGTGCGAAGAAAAGGATCTTCATGTTCAATCCGACAATAGTCAGTTTATTTTTTCTTAGGATCAGGATCTGCATGGGAGATTCTGAGCTGTGAGCTAGAATATTGTTTCGAATGCAATAGTAATATTGTCATTGTATAGTTCTGAAGCAGTCTTTTGGAACTTATCTTTGTTTAGTAAGCTACAAAGACATAATTTTAAAACACATTTTTTAATCGTTATAGATCCTAATTATGATATTTTTAATACTTACTTTGCAATTTTTTTTTTCTAAACTATATTAGTTTCTTTAATGTATTGGATTGCTTGAGGACAGGTTTAAATATGATGTAAAATTACTGTATATGGTATAGCAATCGAAAAAAAAAAAATAGTATATACCATGATAAAAAGTTTATTAAATCCAATTGATTTTTTAATCATCAGGTTTTAAAACATTCACCTTTTATGTAAACATTTTAATAAAAAAATTTTAATTTTACTTAAGAAAGGTGTTATAATAAAAATAAATGAAATTGACATGTTTCGGAACCGTCGAATAAGTTCCATAATCATAATATAAATAAAAAATAAAATTTCAAAATATTTCACGGTCAATACAAATGACACGCGACAATGAGATATAAATAACAAAAAACACGCGCTCTATTGTAAAAAATTAAATTAAAATATAAACCATGATCTAAAATATAAATAAAACTAAAATTTCAAAACATTTCACGGTTAATACAAATGACACGTAACAATGATATATAAATAACAAAAAAAGAAAAAAAAACACAAAAAACAGGCGCTCTATTGCAAAAATATACATTAATATAACTTTCATAATAATTAATATAATTTTTTTACAATAGAACGTCTGTCTTTTTTACTTTCTTCTATCTTTACAAGTAGAAAGTATTGGATTCATGAAAATTTTCGACTTCCGGTTTTCGACGGATTTATACGTTTTAGAAGGTCCTGAACACGTTTTGACTACTTTTAGAAAATGTCTGTCTGTGAGTCAGTCTGTCTGTCTGTCTGTGTGTCTGTCTGTCTGTATGTGACAAAAAATTTGTGGGCGCTCTATCTCAAGAACTAATGCTCGAAATTTAATAAAATTTTATATTCAGTTAGACCTTGATATGAATTAGTGCCTATTGGTTTTTGGTGAAAATTGGCCTGCAGGTGGCGCTGCGATACTACTTTTTTACGATTTTCAAGATTGCTATATCTCAAGAACTAATGCACAGAATTTCACGAAACTTCAGATTCTGTGACCCTTTGATATACATAGACGCTGATTGAGTTTTGGTGTAAATTGGCCCGCAGGTGGCGCTGCTATGCCATGTTTTTCATGATTTTCATGATAGCTATATCTCAAGAACTAATGCACAGAATGTCACCAAACTTCAGATTCCGCGATACCTTGAGTTACATAGCCGCTGTTAAGGTTTTGGTGTGAATTGCCCTATAGGTGGCGCTGCTATGCTACATTTTGCACGATTTTTGCGATAGCTATATCTCAAGAACTAATGCAGAGAACTTCATCAAATTTTAGATTCTGTTACACTAGAATATATAATATAATTAGACGCTGATTACATTTTGGTATTAACCTTGCAACAGGTAGTGCAGCTATGCTGCATTTTGCGCGATTTTTCCGATAGCTATATCTCAACAACCAACGCACAGAATTTCATCAAACTTGAGATTTTGTTACAAAATGACTTATAACATAATTACACGATGATTACGTTTTTTTATAAATCCTTCAACTGATGGTGCTTCTGTGCTATATTTTACACGGTTTTTTTAACTAGCTATATCTCAAGAACTAATGCACAGAATTTCATCAAACTTGAGATTCTTTTACACCATAACATAATTAGACGCTTTTTTACGTTTTGGCATAAATTGTCCAAGATATGGTGTTGCTGTGCAACGTTTTGCAAATTTTTTGTTATAACTATATCTTAAGAACTAATGGACGAAATTCCATCAAATTTCAGATTCTGTTAGGTCTTGACATAAATAGATGCTTATTAAGTTTTAGTATAAGTTACACAACATGAGGCACTATTAAGCTCTTTTTCTCAGAATATTAATTAAAGTTTGCGCTTTAGGCTTTTCGGATACCAGAATCTCATTAGGGTAGGTCTAATGTTCGAGGAAATTCGATAGTGGGTAACTTTGGGGTCACCACGTTTTTTTTTTTTTTTTTTTTTTTTTTTTTAAAATATTAAAAAGTACTTATGAGATAGAAAAAAGTTTTGGGATTGACACATCCAACTAGTTTTTTTTTTTTTTTTTTGTTATTTATTCTCATTGTTGCGTGTCATTTGTATTGACCGTGAAATATTTTGAAATTTTAGTTTTATTTATATTTTAGATTAGGGTTTATATTTTAATTTAATTTTTTACAATAGAGCGCGTGTTTATTGTGTTTTTTGTTATTTATATCTTATTGTCGCGTGTCATTTGTATTGACCGTGAAATATTTTGAAATTTTATTTTTTATTTATATTATGATTATGGAACTTACTTGACGGTTCCGAAACATGTCAATGTCATTTATTTTTATTATAACACCTTTCTTAAGTAAAATTAAAAAATTTTTATTAAAATAGTATATACCATTCAATTGTAATCTCTGTTATTTATGTAAGCAGGGCCGGCGCTAGACATTTCGCCGCCTGAGGCGAGCTTTACTTTGCCGCCCCTATGACATTTTTTTCTTTTTACCGCTACTCAAACTTTTTAAAAAATAAGTAAATTAGTATAATAACTATAATTTATTTACATACATATAAAATGCATTATAAAATATATTTATATTTAACGAATTTAAAATAATTGAACTGCTTTATTTATTTTATTTTATTTTTGTATCTTTTTAAAAATAACAACATCTATTTTGAAATTAAATTAATAAATAATATTATACTAGTATATAAAAAAAGGCCAGAAAGTCTCATATAAAGAATAACAGTAATACTTCAAAATCTCTTTTACCTTGTTTTTCATTTCGAAAAATCAAGCACGTTATGGATATTAGAAAAAAAAATTGTTACAATAGGTAAAGAGTATTTTAAAAATAAATATTACTGAGACAAAATATGTTAAACATTTAAAATAAATCACATTGCGCATAATATTTGTGTATGAATTTCAAACAGAAAGAGAAAAATAATGAGTTAGTATAACAAGTTATTTATCTTTTGAAAATTGCATATACAACACAAAATCGCATATTGATAATATTAATAAGAAAACAGCTACTAAAAATAAGACAAAAGTTTAGAGAAGAGAGTAATTTCTCTTGATTTAGATTCGGCGAAATCACACATTATCATGTCAAAATCAATATTATAAAATGAAAATATATAAATAAACAAATAAATTTAGCGCAAACTTCGCAATATATTATTGATATTAAATAGAAAAACGATGATAGACAGAGAAAATTACCTAATCATTTCAAATGAAAACTAACAATTAAAACATTAAAAATATTGTTTTCAAACACACAACTATCAACAATGAAATATTTAATTCAATAATAAATTTACCTTGATTCTTTTTTTTTTCTTTGTGAAAATCGTTTGCTATGTCACGCTAATCAATATAGAAAACAATTAGATTTTGATTTGCTAAAATAATTTAATCACAGCTAACCTTATGGGCGCTGCGTTTCCGGGCATCTAAAAAAATTGTATTTTTTCAAAACGCGAAATCGCAAGAAAAATAGCAAAATATATTTAAAAAAAATCGATCCATAAGTTCTTATTAAACGTTATAGAAAAGAGAACAAAATTTACTATATTGGATTGGAAGATTGAATTTCTTTTACTAACGCGAAAAAATCACAGCGAATCGCGAAAAAAATAAAAGGGGGGGGGCACTAAAAATAGTATATAAAGAATTGTTAAAATTTCAAAAATTTCAAACAGTAAAATTTATTTAAGATTAAAAAAGAATTTCTTTTGTAAAGTCAAAAAACCGCCATAGAGCCGCTCCCCTTAAAAAATAAATAAATAAAAATAATAAAAAATAATAAAAAATAAATCATAAAAAATTCACAAAAATTCGAAATTTGCTAAGCGAATTTCGATTAAATTTAGCTGAAACGAGGACAAATTTTTGTACATTAGATTAAAAGATTATAACCGGATTCTTTTTTTAATAACGTTAAAAAATTGCTTCGAAACACACACACACAAAAAAAAAAAAGTAAAGGTTGCTAAAGATTAAAAAATTGCAGAAAGACAAAATTTATTACAGTGCTTTAACCTATTCTAAAAGGAATTTTTTCACAAATAAATAACATCAATAACAAAATTCCTGTTACGAATGTCAAACACTCATGTTGAAGATAGCATTAAAAGTCGCGAAAAAATAATAATCAATAATTTAAAAAATTGTACTACGATTATCAAATCCTAATAATAATAATAAAATATATATATATATCTCTTTTTATTTCCGCCTCACGTGGTTTGCCGTTCCAAAAAATACAATTCTGGATTTGGTTTGAAGGAGGATTTCTTTTGAGACTTATAGCAACTGAGCTGTTGTCTCGAATGATCCAAAACTTGAGCAAACACAAATATGATTGAGAATGAAGATAAGACAATTCTGGAATTAATTACCAAAATAAAAACTAATACACGTTTATTACGTGATTTATTTAATCCATTAATTTATGCTAGATACATAATAATTTTTATATCTATTTAAACTTTGGCAACAATTAGAAGACAAATAAGTAAATAAATAAATAAAAATAAAAGAGATGATATTAAAAGAAATATTTTAATTAAAATAATAGTCTTTTTCAAACTTTTATGATTTGTTGTGTTACAAGAGGTATTCAGCGGTAAGTATACAAAATTTGAATGCTCTGAC
The DNA here is from genome assembly GCA_964019185.1 of Maratus speculifer. Classification (NCBI taxonomy): domain Eukaryota; kingdom Metazoa; phylum Arthropoda; class Arachnida; order Araneae; family Salticidae; genus Maratus; species Maratus speculifer. Next base: position 171,557,112 of record OZ025296.1, on the reverse strand, counting down.
TTATATAGAATTTGTGTACGGACTCTGTGACAGACAGACAGTGGACAAGGACGAATAGAGTTTCGTCAAATGAACGAAACTCTAAAAATCGCCGCAAAACTCGGAAAAACGATAAAGATCATTTAAAAATTGTTTTAAAAAAATACAGAACAAGATTGAATATATTTTCCTAGAAGACAGTAATTGCATTTTTTCCTCAAATGTAAGGAAAAAAAAAAACGCAAAAAAAAAAAAAATAAAATAAAATAAAATAATAAATTGTTTAAATAGCAGCTGATAAAATTCACTATATTAGGGTAAAAGTTTGATACCGAATTAATCTTAGAAACGAAAAAAAAAAAAAGCGAAATGACAGAAAAATTCCAAAAATTGATCTATGTAATTAAACTTTATTAAAAAATTTTTGTTATTAATCTTAAACGTTAGAATACATTTCCTTTTACTAATGACATAAAATCAAGAAAGGAAATAATAATAAAAAAAAAACCTTTCAAAAATCCCAGTGGATAAAATTTATTACAATGAGAAGTATAGCATTCTAACAAAAATTCACTGCCGAATGTGTGTGTATACATCATGTATGTAAAATCGGCACAAAAAACGAAATTATGCAAAATTTTGCTTTGAAAACCGCGGAGACAAAATTTAATATTTTAGTCTGAAACAGAATCCCTTTGTGAATGTCCAAATATCACCACAAAATATAAAAAAAGGACAAAAAACTGCAAAAATTTCTAAAATCGTGATGTACAAAATGTACTATATTCGACTAAAAGTTTAAAACGTTTCTTTCCAGTATTAAAAACTTCAGCAGAATGGAAAAAATCCACTAAAAATGGTATCAAAAATCTCACTAAAAATCGTTAAAAAATAAAAAGTCGAGGACATTTTTTACTACACCATTTTAAAAGTTTAAAACCTAATCAAGAAGGAATTATATGTTCAGTATATATTACAAGTATTTTTTTTTTTTTTTTTTTTTTCTGTTAACCAACTGATAACCAGGCCAGTTACCAACATTTGGAAAGAACTTTATTTGGAAACTAGAAATGAAATTACAAGAAATCCCCCCCCCCCTAATAAAGTTTATCATATTTCAAGAAGAAAAAGGAGGATTTTTTTTAACCTTGGGAGGAGGGGAATAAACATTTTGTCAAATGGTGTATCGTTTCATGTGGATTTTTTTTTCTTCTAAATCGAATAACACCATCTTCAAGTCGATACGATAAATTTTTTTAAAGTTACGGCACGTTTGATGAATAAAATGGCAAAAATTATATTTATTCCCTCCACATACGCAGAAAACAAACTATATCATTAGAAAACAAATGATTAAAATTTTATTACAGCCAGGGCTCGAGGGCCCGACTTAGATTGTGAGGGGAACTGGAGTAAACGTAATTCGGAGAGGTCCCCTTTCTACCTTTTGGATTTTTTTTTTTTTTTTTTTTTTTTTGAATTAAAAGAAGTGTCTAAAACTAAACTTTATACTAATTGTCTGTATATGTAAATTTCTTACCAAGTACTATTCGCATTTGTATACAGAATAGCACAAAAGAGATAACTTTAAGAAACTATTGAATACACTTTTCCATTGGTTATGGAAATATAAGAATAAATGTGAATCATTAAAATGTAAATACATTTGTGATGTAACTGTTACATTGAGGGGAGAAGGGGGGGGGGCATGAGGTTCGAAAGCAGAGGAGATATGAGAAAAGAGCCACATAAAGTTTAAAATAAACAGATAAATAAAGAATTTTTGTGACTTTTGGCCTTTTTTATTAGTTAGGCATAACAAAAAAATTATATTTGCCCTTGAGGGGGGAGGGGGGCTCAATCGAAAGACCCGACGTCCAATGAAGTTGCCCTGCATGGGCCTTACTTAGTCAGGCCCTAATTATAACAATATAGTATCCTATAGCTTTTTAAAGAAATTTTTTATTAATGTTTCCTCCTAGGGTAATAAGTTAAAATCATCAATTATGACTAATTAAACCTTTCTAATGTACCAGTAATCACAGAGACGATATATTTTCTCCACTAAAAGAAACTAAGCGTCCGTGTTTTAATACAATCTTTTTAGAGCATCCCAATAGATCAGATCTAATCACCTACAAAAATTTTTTAAACTTCTGACAGTAGAAATATTTTTTACAAAATTAAATTAGTGAAAATTTCGACAAAATCTGTAAAAGATTGAATGTTTCGCCGCGCTTTCGCCCTTCTATAGCACACTTTTAAAGTTTCCAAGAAACCAAAAGTATGTTCTTACAGATGAATCTTCTAATGGAGCTCATCAGTGTGACGTCACAGACAACTCAACCCCGCATTTCCATGGTAACTGGGTCAATACAAACCGAAAGAGTTTAGAGTTTGTTAGAGATGCACGAATACCTTCAAAAAAAGTCTTTCAATATGAAATCAGATACCGTTCAAAGACTGACTGTTGAATTGCTGAAGTTTTAAAAGCGATCCGCAAGTGCTTGGGCCAAATTGTAACTTGTTTAAATCAGTTTCAGGGTTGAATTTTCAGCTTCACGATAAAACAAGATACTTCATCTCAATCGTTTTTTTAACTCTGTGGTTTGTTTTGAACCAATTTCTGGGGTTGTGACGTCACCACTGATGAGCTCTATCTATAGCTTATCTAGTTGTAAAGTGTATGAATTTTACGATAATTCTTTTAAAATACACTGGCGAATGCAAGTCATTTCGCGCCGAACAGAAACAACATATCCTGCGTTGAAAGTAACTAAAGTCCGCAGTCTAACAAAATTAAACGTTAAGATATGTATTTTTTACAAAATGAAATATGGAATATTTTGACAAAATCGGTAAAAATCTGAGTGTTTTTTCGCGGTTTCATTCATTTTTGGTATGCAAGGACTCTTACAATCAAATTAAGCAGAAAATAAAATGCAAAATAGCAGACACTTTCAATTTAATACTTTTTTCACTTAAAAATATAAATTTAGATAGAATGGAGACTTAAGACATAAAATTCTATAAATTTTAGGTCAATTTAAAGGTCATTCATAACGCGCTCTTCTTAATAACTGGGGAAATGTAAAAACAACATCAAATTTTTTGCGGCCCCAAATTTTCGCGTCCGGCTCGCCCCCCCCCCCCCCCCCCCCCAAGCACGGCCCTGTTCAGAACTTTTTTCTATGCAAGAGCAAAGTGACCATCTAACACATTCCAAAGGAAGTAGAAAGTTTCCCTCTCTTTCACATCTTTACACATTCTTATCTCTCTTGAACGGGATCCAGCTGACGTCACACGGGGCTTTCTGCTTTGAAGGGGTGAGTTCAGAGCGGCGAGGGAAGTCTCCCCCTCGATAAAGGGGGGCATCTCTATTCCTCTCTTGCAAAAAGTGCAATTATGGGGTTGCTCGAATAAACAACCTTTTCCTTCATTTCTTTCACAGTCTCTCCAAATAAAAAAGCTTTTTTTTGAAAAACAAAAGGACTTTTTGAACAAAATTTTATGTAATAAGGTATAAAATCTATCCTTTATTGAATTTATTAGAAAAGTAATGATAACATATAAAAAATGAAACATAAAAACGATAAAAAACAATCCTCTTTTAATCCATACGGACAACAAGTAGAACCCGTATCTCCACCTGTTGGTGTCTATTGAAAACAAGGGGGAAATTTTAAATTAAAATTTAAAAAAAAACGGTGATATATTTCATCCAAAAAATTATACCAATTTTAAGATACGAGTCTTATCTTTCACCAAAAAAATTTTTAAATCAATCACTGCAATAGCAAATGCGTTATAGTGGTTTTTAGAATGTATCATAAGCAGTATATGAGAAGATAATACTGACGGTTACCCTTAAGAGCTAAGTAAACTGAAACTTGCTTCACTTTGCGATTTAGTTTTCTTTCTGCCTATGTACATTGTATTTTTTGTATGTCTTGTTCATAACAGCTCGATATTTTTAAATGTAAGTTTTTCTCATTATATCAATTATAATAGGATTCATTTTCAGATAGACTTTGCTTCAGTTGTTTGTGTAATATATTTACTTATTAAGAAAGGATTTATGATTAAATTAATATGAGATATTTTTCATAGTCTTTTTATAGAAAGGTGATGTTCACTTTCAAAAATCTTATACTATAATGCAAGCAAAAATCTTGTGTGTATCTGTGTGTGTAAATTTTATCTCAAAAACGGCTCTAACGATTTTCGCAAAAATTTGGATTTTACCATTTTGGGGCACGAGAAGACCATTGGGCTAGGTTACATGTTCGAAAAAATTAGATTTTTGGGTCATAATGGGTAGGATCAAGCTATTTATATCTAGAGAACGGCTGGATCGATTTTAAGGAAATTTTGTACCCAGTCATTTTTTGACACGAGAAAACTATTGGGTTGGGTGACATGTTCGAAAAATTTCGATTACCGTAATTTATGGAAGAAACGCCGCACCCGGTGTAATCGCCGCACCCTCAAATATTCACATCATTTTGAAAAAAATCGGCGTAATCGCCGCACCCGTCGTAAACGCCGCAGTCAAAAGGAATTATTTTGCCTTATTAAGGAGGCGATAACATACCTAAAATATCGCATAAATACGGCAAAAAACTGAATTATTAGACTAATTAAATTATTAAAATAACTAATTGTCAAAAAAAAAAAAAAAAAAGGGTAGGAATAAAATATTTACATTACAGAACCAATTTTCCGGAACTTCCGGATCCGGAATTTTTTCCTGAAGTTTTTTTGATATGTTGATTTTTTTACTTTAAATACATACTGTAAAATCTTGAAAACACTGCTCCCATTTTGAACAAATTTCATTTTTCGAAATGTATATCAGTTTGTAAGCCCGCCACCAAAAATATTTTCTCTTTTAACAATAATAAAAAAGAAAAAAAAAATCCAAGCATGATTCCTTTCTGCGTAACTAAACGTATCTATGGAGAGCAGATGATCGTAAGGCCCAAACACATTTGACCACTTCTTGGAGTTCGGTGTCGGTTCGTTTGTTCTGGCGATACTGTGTTTTTTATCTTAATGAATTTTGCAGGAAAGGGACGGTTGTCCGGCAAAAGTAAAATCTTTCCGTCGAGTGGATTGTTTATCTCCCGATTCTTTTGTTCGCTCCTTTCCGTTTTATTATGAAGAAACCTCAAATGGATCCTGTACAAGACTTCACCACTTTTTTCCAGGAATTCAGTTGAAGGAAAGAGTATTGCAATCTGAACTCAGCTTTATTCCGATAATGTTGACTTTCCAGAAACCTCAGACCACTTATTTTTCTTTGGAGTTATTTTGTACTGGACCCAGGCACGTAGCCAGGGAGGGGGCTAAGGGGGCTGAAGCCCCTCCCGAAACTTTGTAAATACAAAATTATCTGTATGATTAAAAAAAAAAGTTTTTGTTTTTATCTTCCATTATATTAAAATCAATTGCATTTTTAGCTGTAAAAGTATCCATTTATTGAATTACAGTTACGGTAATCCTTTATTATATCGGTTATTTGGATATATTGTTTTTTTAATCGGTATGTACCACTAAAAATATAAATTCTTTTTAAAAAGTAATTTTTACTATCTTTATGTGCAGTAAAATTTGATTAAGTGTAATTTCTTATCATTAATTTGACTAAGAAAAATTAAGTATAATACGCATACAGCATAAGAAAGATCACGAAAAATTAGGAAGATTATTTTCTACATGTTTCAGTCATTGGAAAAAGGCTAAATGTTTTTCTTAAAACATATACAATTAGATTATCACAAACCTTGTATTAGTTTAACAAATAAACTCCAGATTTTTTCAGGAAAATAGAAATAGAATTATTTCATTGCTGAGTTTTCAAAGACCTCCAGGAAAAGAAGAAATTAGAGAAGATCTTGAACTAATACTTGAAAAAATCTTATTTTGTGCGGAATAAAATAGCCACTGACCACGATGACGATCCTCTAACTTTAGAGAAATTGGTATAAAAAAGACTAGTTAAGAGTTCTTTTAAGTTTTGAGCAAAGTCTGTCGCTAATGAATTGAAACGAGACATTATAAATATCCTTAGAAATGCTATTTATTTCACCCCAGAAACTCAGAATGATATCAAATATTGTGAGATACAGTTACCGAAGTATTAATTATGAAAATATATATTGCGATCTGTTTTAGCTTAATTGCTGTTGAAACTATGGACATTTCAAGCGCAGGACTGCTTGCCATTTGTGCTAGATATGTGAACTATTAAAAAATTCACAAAACCCAATAATTCGGAAATTTTTTTTTACGTGTTATTCCAATAAATATCTCAAAAATTCAAGAAAAGTAATTTTATAACATTGTGATGAACTAAGTCTTGGCAAGTATAAATGTGTCGCATAGGCGTATGACAAAGTAGCCAATAAGTTTGGTCATGTTAGCGGGGTTCATTCTAGAATTCTTCAGAATATCTAAAAATTAGATACTTCCTCTCTGAAAGCCATTGATTAAATCTTGCCTTGTCCAACAACATGCTGATTCTTTTCATTGGAAAATATCATGCATGGACTTGTTAAAGCAGCGACAAAAGTTTTTAAAAATCACCTGAAGGCAAATTTAGCGCTTCAAGAAACAATTGCATCATATATCCTAGAAAACAAAAGAATATAGCTTTTCCGCATTTGTAATACAAATTCTATCGAGAGGCATGAAAGCATATTGACTTTTGTTGAGCTACTTAAATACATTTGTATTAACTCAGAAAATATTTCGAAAAACACATGGAAGATTTCTTCAACAGCTGGAGTTTTTTTGGCAGTCAGGGAGAAGAATTATTTTCTCATAAGCTTGTCTGTTTGTCAGAAGATTTTCTGTCTGACAATCATAATGGGTTCTTAAAAAAAAAAAAATAAATAAATAAATAATAATAATAAAAAAAATCTCGTGGTATAATATTGACTGTAACCCATGCTAAAGATGCCTAATTCTTTTACATAAATATGCAGAAAAATGAAATAGAAATCTTTTGTGAGATTGTATTGTACATCAAAACTTCGGGAAGACATCTTCCAAACTGAAATAAAGATCCCAAGACTGACATTTAGACAGGCAACAAGTAGAAACCCTCAAATTAAATCCACTGACAAGTATTACATAGAGATGAGTTCGGGCTCGGTTTTCGGGGCCCGGGCCCGCCCGAGCCCGACGATTTTAAGTCCGAGCCCGCCCGAGCCCGAAAGATTTTTTTTGTCACCAGAGCCCGAGCCCGCCCGATCCCGATACCAAAAATGAACAAAATAAAATTGTATAGTATTTAAAAATTGTTTCAAAAGTAATATCTCTTTTCTAAAAACTTCTTACATAGATATGATTTTTAAATGAAAATTTAAATTCATTCTTATCAAAATTCGTATAAAATAAAAATATACTTCATATGTAAAAGTATTCTCATATTATTTCCTCCTTTAACAAGCAAATTTGATGGAAACGTTTTTGTTTAATGAATCAATGCATGAAATTTGCAGAAATTACTATTTGTAAGCTAGCAAATCGAACAACGTTTTACAATTTTCTGTAAAAAGTGTACATATTTCATTATAATGGATTCTTTTCTCATAACAATCTTCCATAATTGACAGATACCTGAAAATCAACGTAAATTAAAAAAGTGACATTGTTATTTTAAAGGTCCTATGTTTTTATAGAAAAAGAGGAAACACTGATCAATTGCTTTCTATTGGAATAACATGGTAATAAAATTTACTTAAGGAGAAAAGTGACTTCGAGAAGGAACAACGTCCTCAGCATTAGCAGAATTCATATTCATGATGACAAATGCATATAATAATAATCACTAAAGTTATTTTCATAAGAGAAACGACTATGTTTCATGCACAATCGAATATTAAATAAATTTTAAAACCTCCACTAATGAGCTAATTCTCGTCTACCAAAAACAGAAGAAAATATTATCTTCGTGTTATGTAATCTCTATAAATAAAAGGAATTCTGAGGATAATTAATTAATTGATTGAGGCACAGGGGAAAGCAAATCTTGGCAATGCGCCAACTCGGTCCAGAGGAAGCAAATCTTGGCAATGCGCCAACTCGGTCCAGAGGAAGCAAATCTTGGCAATGCGCCAACTCGGTCCAGAGGTATAAAAGCAAGATAGAAAAAAACGCGCAGGTCTGTGCATTCAAGTACAACCACCCATATGTATATGCTGAAAGTTTGTTCTGACGCTCACCCGACGCACGTGGAGTGCCGATGGTCCGGGGAGAGTCACCGGGGGATCCGTCGCCAGCTGAGAGAGAAGCGTAGAGTCACCGGGGGATCCGTCGCCAGCTGAGAGAGAAGCGTACCATACACATAAATTATTAAATAAACATTCAAATTAAGCCCGGCGAAGCGGGCTGCGTATGCTAGTAAATAATAAATAAATAAACGATTCCATTAAAAATTATATTCTGCAAACGAAAAGCCAACAAAGATTAAATTTATTGTTGTGTTTGAATGATTGGCGCCATATAAATAGATGGCGCCAATCGGAGGGAGTTCCGCAGACATAAATCTGTATTTATCACAAATTTCATTTGAAACAGCAATGAAATACTAAAATAAATAAACAAGCATTCAGTTCTCCCGTCATTTTGATAAAAAATAATTAAAATGACTTGAAAAGGAATAAATAAGCAATTTTAAGTGGAAAAAGTTATTTCAGTCTTTTCTACACATGAGTAAATAAAATTTTCCGGCTTTAGAAAAAATGAGCCCGGGCCCGCCCGAGCCCGAAGTCTAAAATAAAAATAGAGCCCGAGCCCGTGTCGGGCCCGGGCTCGGGCTTTCGGGCTCGGGCTGAGCCCGTCTCATCTCTAGTATTACAATATCCCGGTCTTATTTCCCCGTGTAGAAAGTTTTATTCAAAATTTAAATTATTGATTCATTTCGAATGAAGACATTCTAAGAGATTCCCAGTTACATCTTCCACGATGTGCTTCACTGGAAAAAGCAAGCAAATTGTAAAATCTGATGCAATATTTTCAGGATAAAGTGTCAATGTATCAAGTGAAAGCTGAACATGAATTTGGGTGCAAAAAATTGCTAATGTTGACACCAACACAGAGGTTTTAAAAGTTTTAGTACTGTAGTGTGACGTATTACGATAAAACCAAACATTTGCTGACAGTTTTAGTTGAAAGCCGAGTAACAAAACTCAGTGCTGAAATATATTTTTCGTCAAAGAAAATAATTAAATCTGACTCGAAGCGTTATGGTCGATGATAAACTGAGTAGTTTTACTATGATTTCCATTCTTTGGGAAATTACAGAAACTCTTGATAAGTCAATCAGCATCGTGGCTAAGAAGAAATTATGATGATTGCTTCTATTGCACTAGTAAACAGCATTTAATTAAGGGGGGTCGCCCGGGAGGGGGACATTTCCCCTCCCCCGGAGAAATGAGATATCCCATCCCGGAAAATTTGTGATTTTGTGTGTTTTCAATCGTCAAAAAGTGCAACAACACAGAATGTATCTGAAGTTACGTTTGTTTGAGAAAACTTTTTTAAAATATCCTTGTAATACACCAATATGATATCTGATGCTTCTGGAAAATTAAAATTCTTCATTAACATTTTTTATGAAAAAACTTGACTTAAATTCCGTTTTATCTAGTACGAAAGTACTAGTAATTCCGTAGTTTGGGAAAGAGTAATTGAAAGAGTGTAGGCTTTGTTAGACAAACCTACTATACCATGAATAATTATTGTGTATCCTGATTTTGCAATTATCAAATAAATGAATGCCATCATCAATTTAGGCTTGACACTTCCAATCGCTGATACATCCAAAGATTGTAATACATGTTTGCTGTAAAGAAGGATTGTTAACAGTATAAGTTCATGTTCTTTGATATTCTTAATTAACCTCTTTTCACATAGAAAAAAATTCCGAAAATAGTAACATTTACGTACATCAACAACTCTTTACTTCACAGTTATAGATGTTCAATGGTGCCCCAGCTTTTTTGTTCAAGGGTGCCCCATCACATAAAGTTCAACATTACAACAGTTTACTCAATTCGGCTGATGAATTTGAATAAAACAAAACTTATAAACTAAAGATTACATCTTTATTTGAGTGTTGAACAGTAAATCAAAATTTAAGAAATACAAAATTTTGAAAAAAAATCTTACAACGTTATTTTCTTAAGTTTAGTTCAAGAGGGAGAAAAATATATATCTGCTTAGACAGTATTGTGCATACATAATGGATGAGCTTTGTATACTTATTGCACTGAAGCAATAGTAATGTATTGCCACAGACATTTTTAGAAAATAATTTATTTGAAGAAAAATATTTAATGTTCAACGGTGCCCCCAGTTCAAATATGTCCCCCTTTCCCCTACTTGAGACTCATCTCAAACATTGTTAGTTTGTGCTTTTTAAGTTTCGTAGAAAATTTTTCCTAAAAACTCTCCGGTTCCCAAATTGGTTTGGAAATTGGAAGTGCTCTTAAAAATTAAAAATTGCAACAGAAATTGAAAAAATTAAATATGAAATTACAATATTTGACATAGTTAACAAGTATCCGACGTAGAAACACACATTAGGATAAGCCTAGATTATTTTTAAATTTTTTACTGAATATTATTCAAATTACTTTTGTAAGAATAGAAAAAATTCCAAAATTGAGCCCCTCCCGAAAGAAAATCCTGGCTACGGGCCTTTGTAGGGTGCTGTAACTTTTGAATAACTTATTATATTTTAATAAAAATTTATTACACAGCCTAATTTACTATTATTGCAACGTGCTGAAAATTTGAACGAAATCGGTAAATTATCAGAGAAGATAGATTTTTTTTTCTTTTTTTCAATTAATAAGAAAGAAAACACGTATTGCTTATCGTTTCTTTCTGTTTTCTTTTTCGTTTGTTTGCAGCTCATTATTATTATTTTTTTTTTCTCAGTCAAACATCGCGGTTTTGATGACACATTCACGGGGTCCTTTTTAAATATAAAAAGAATAGAATTTAAATAACTTCTCACTTTTTATTTTATTGGAAAATTTTTTAAGCTTTCTTGGAACATTTCCCCCCCCAAAACGTTTACGGAATATGCCTTAAAGTGTACCAATAAATATGTGTTATCGGTTGTCATAAGAACGGAAATTACAAAATATCGCACTTATTGTTGGATAAATAATAAAAAAGATTAAAAATATATGCAAATCATCATAAGAATGAGAATTGAAAAAGTTGCACTAATAGGGGATCGAAAATATCGTATAGAAAATACTGTAGTTTTTGTCAGGGGTGTGCGAATAGAAAACTGCGCCCGGGGCAAAGCTTCAATTTGGCGCAACCTCGCACAACTTTTTCAAGTGATAGAGCCCAGAAATGAAGTTGATAGTATAACCCCCCCCCCCCTAAATTTCCGCGCCCGGGGCGATCACCTCCTTTCGCACGGCGCTAGTTTTTGTAACTGAACTAAAATGTATCTACAAAAGAGACATTTCAATTGTAAAATTCAGAAAAACTGGCTTTCCAATATTTTGTTTCTACAATAAAGTGCAATAAAAGCAAGCATCTATTGTCCCTTCCTTCCTGCTTACTCCAGTCACCTTATTTCTTGGAAAAGGGTGACTCATGATGTTTTGCATTTGTTGATTTACGATCGGCAACATCGCGAACACGAGGAAAAAGGAAGGAAAAAAAAAAGTGAATTTTTTCGTTTGAAACACTGAATAATTTGCTCAAAATTTTCGTAAACGCCGCATGTTTGAAAATTTCAACTTTTAAACTCGTAAACGCCGCGGCGTTTATTCCATAAATTACGGTAGTGGGTCATTATGGGTCAAGCGATTTTTATCTGAAAAACGGCTCTAACGATTTTGACCAAATTTTTTATTTTATCGTTTTGGATTACAAGAAGACCATTGGGTTAGGTAACATGTTCGAGAAAATTCGGTTACTGGGTCATTTTTGGGGTCATTGTGGGTCATGCTATTTTTATCTAGAGATTTTCTCATGCGATTTTGACTAAAAATTGCATTCTATGGTGTTTGGGCACGAGAAAAACAGTGGGCTAGGTTACATGTTCGAAAAAAATTTTAATGGGTCATATTGGGTCATTAAGGGTCTGGGTCAAGCTATTTATATTTAAAGAACGGCAGAATCAATTTTTTTTTAAATTTTGCCTGTAACAGTTTTTTGACACGAGAAAGCTAATGGGCTAAGTCACACGATTGAGAGATTTCGATTATAAGAGTCATTTGTGGGTCATGATGGGTCATAATGGGTCATGGTCAAGATATATCTAAAGAAGAGGTAGATCGATTTTAATGAAATTTTGTATACAACATTTTTTTGGCACGAGAAAAACTATTGGGCTAGGGCTCATGTTCGAGAAATTTCAATTAATGGGTCATAAAGGATCTGGGTCTAGCTATTTATATTTAAAGAACGGTAGGATTGATTTTAACGGAAATTTTTTATGCGACAATTTTTAGACACGTGAAAAATAATGGGCTAAGTCACATGTTCGAGAGATTTTGATTGTAAGGGTCATTTGTAGGTCATGATGGATTATAATGGGTCATGGTCGAGCTATATCTAAAGAACAGGAGGGTCAATTTTACTGAAATTTTGTATACAACATACTTTGGCCAGAAAAAACTATTGGACTAGGTCACATATACGAAAAATTTTGATTAATGGGTCACTTTTGGGTTATTTTGGGTCAAACCAATTTTATCTAAAAAATGGCTCAAATGACTTTGACCAAGTTTCGAATTTTACCATTTTGGATTAGAAAAAGATTCTTGAATTAAGTCACCTGTTAAAGAGAAATCATTTGGTGGGTGTTTTGGGTCATTGTGGGTCATACTAATTTTATCTAGACAGTGTCTAAATTTTCTATTCTAGGGTTTCGGGCACAAGATTATCATTGAGTCGATCATGTTTGAGATGAGTCATTTTGGGTCAGGATGGGTCAGGATCAAACTAATTATATCTAAAAACGGCTCAATCGATTTTATTTAAATTTTGTATTCAAACATTTTTTTCGACCGAAAAAACTAATGAGCTACGTCACATGTTCGAGAGATTTCGATTATAAGGGTCATTTGTAAGTCATGATGGGTCATGCTAATTTCATCTAGAAAATGACTCACACCATTTTGACTATACTTTGTATTATATTGTTTTCGAGCAAGAGAAAACCATTGGGCTAGGACACATGCTTGCAAGAAGTCAATTAGTGTGTCATTTTGGGTCATAATGGGTAATTGTCCTTCTAATTGCATGTAACAACGACTCAATCAATTTTACCAAAATTTTGTAATGAAATGTCTTTTGTCACGAGAAGACTATTGGGCTGAGTCGCATGTTAAACGAAATTATATTAGTGGGTCATTTCAGCTTCATTGCCGAATGCTGGCAAGTTAACTTTATCTTAGAAATGGCTTAAACAATTTTGATTCAATGTTATATTCAACTGTTTTTGATTACCTGAAGACCATTGAGCTAAGTTACATGTATGATCAAATTTGAATAGTGGGTCATTTTGGGTAAAACGGGTCAGGGTACAAGAAGTATAAAGTTGGTGATACTTCACAAAATAATGGCAACATTTGGCTGAAAAATCGACTATTATAAGATTACAAAAGCCAGAACACGTTTTTAGTGCCAAATGAAAGAATGTCGTTAAATTTGGCTATATCTGGCAAAAAATATTGTCTTTCAGAATGTGAACTAATTTTTTATACATTATTGATAGGGTTCAAGATGCATTGTCAAACCAATCAGAGTCAAGCTAAAAAAGTGATTTGAATCGATGTCCTTTCATTGTAAATTTTAAAATAATATAAAATTTATGAACATGTGCATACATACATAGTTTTCTTATTGATTGTTTTTATAAATAATACTGTTATAAATAACATGTTTTATAGTAATAATACAGAAAGAATGATACAGTGAAAATACTATATCAAGTTGAATACAAAGTTAACTTTTACCGAGCTCAGCTTGGTCATCCCTGCTAGTTACAACTATTTAAGAATTTTTAGTGAATCTTATTATTCAGTTGTGAGTTGTCTGATGTACTGTTTAACTAATTTTTAAAACATGCAGTAAAATTAACCAAAATTTTAATCCTGTATTTTTGTTATAAACATTATTAAATGTATTTTTAAAATTAAAATATTTGGTATTAGGCTTGTACCTAAAAATTTATCCATTCATTCTAAGGGATATTTAATTGTTCATATGTTTTAGTTGTTATAACTCAGTTTTGCTTAATCAAAGTTTGATTTCTGAAAGACAAATATGTTAAATTATCCATGCTAAGAAGACTCCATGTATGTTTATAAGCATATTATGTGTAAAAAATAATATGTAGCAAAAATTGAATAAGATTTTCCATTCTTTCCAGTTGAGAGGCAAGGGATACTGTTCCCCCTCTTTTTTTCTATTTATCTATTTTCAGTTTGTGTGTGTATGATGGGTGAGGGGTATTACACATCTAATTTGTATAAGGAAACTAATAGCCATTTTTACATATATATATATATATATGTATATATATATATATATGTATATATATATATATATATATATATATATATATATATATATATATATATATATATATAGGGTGAGTCACAAATATCGAAACAATAGGCTATCTCCTTAAATATTGCCCTTAGACCCATACTTCCAATTACAAAAATTCATTTAAAAAGGTGAAATTTTTGATAAAATAAATTGCGACTCCATGGGGGTCTAGTTGAAAAATTACGAAAATTAAACTTTTATACGACCCCTGTAGGATAAAAATTCCAATTAGGAAAACTTTCCATATTCAGTCCTGAATAAGATACAAAAGTTTGCATCTTCATATCTTCAAAACCTGCAAAGTTATAGCCATTTAAAAAATTCATCAGGTTTTAAGGATTAGACACAAATTGAAATGTGCACAATTCAAAAAACAATGTTACTTTAACAATGTAAAAAATCTATTTTTTTTTGAGTTAAAATTATGATTTTTTCTTGTTTTGGCGATGGTTAGCCGTATAATTTGCTTAGAAAATCACATCTTAAAATTTCTCATACAATTTATAAAAGTTTCATGTGGTTAGTACTGGTTTAAATAGGATAATTAAAAATTGTTATAACTCGTAACATTATTTATCGGATTTCAATTTCTTTTCATTTAATTAAAGATGAAAATCTGATTTTAATTTTGTTCCAGGGTTTTTGTTTTTTAATATTAATTTTAAAACTATTAAAAATATTTATTGAAAAAATAATATAACTTTTAAAAAAATCATATTTTCAAAAGTAAATATTTTTTCAAATTTGCCGAAACAAAACTAGTGTAAAAAAATCAAAAATGGCATGTTTCAAGTTCTTTTTTTCTTTGAAAATTCTTTACATTTAATAATTTAAAGACAAGAAATAGGGGAGAAGGAAATTCATTATGCAGAAAAACGAAATGTACTGTTTAAATGTCCTTCAGTTAGTTAAAAGGATACTTTTTCTAAGATGCAGATTAAGTCTTTTTTTTTTTTTTTTAATTTAGCTTAGAGAACTGCAGGCTTTTTATCGTCCTGGAGTGGCTGTTAAAAAAGCTGTATTCTGGGCCCAGGCCGGGCCAGGACCGTGACGTTGCTTTCCTATGAAGACTAGCCAGGCCGGGCCTAACGTACTTTTCATAATGAAGGGGACTGCTTCCTTCTCCCTAGGTGTACACTGGATGAAATTTTCAATCCTGGCCTCGACAAAACCCTTATTAAAATCACTGTCTCTGACTGACTTAATACATACATAAAATAAATAAAATTCGGCTCAATCAGAATTTTTACAAAAAACACATAGATTTTCAAATCTTCATTTTACAAATAAATAAATAAAATTCCTTTTTTTTTAAAGAATAGTATATTCAAACGCTAAAAAAATTAAATACAATAAAACCAGTGAAAAAAATCTGCCTATGACAGAATTCTGTCTTAAACGGAAAATATGTTGATCCATGCAAAATAAATACAGTAATACCTGACAAAAAAATAAACTCCAATTACACTACACCTCCTAAGGAGGGCATCTGTCTATAACGTATTTTTCCTTTCCTATGTGATTCTGTCTTAAAAGGTTTTACTGTATAACATTTTTCAAAGTCTCCAACACATAGGATATGGATTAACGATATTAAAATGTAAGTGAAACATTTACATATTAATAGAGATTCATTGATAAAATAAATATATTACAGCCTTTGGTGCTTCTTTAATAATAAAAAGTATAAATATAAAAAAAGAAAAACTATAAAAGGAATTTTAGGTCAGAACTCCTCCGTACGAAACAATTTTTTTCCCACACTGAAGTAAAAAACTATGTGGAAATTTGCTTCTGAACTAGGCTATGATTTAAACTATTTTTCAGACTGGTCTGAGTTATGATTTTAACATTTTTTCAGGCTGGGCCAAACTTTTTCCCCTGTGGATCAGTTTAGGATCAGACCTAGATATTTTGATCCATGCAGACCTCCAGAAATTTGAAAACAAGTTTAGATTTAATTCAATACGCTGCTTTGTTATATCAAAATGAGAGGCACTGTCTCAAAATGACAATTAAAAATGGACAATTTATGGACGATCCCTCACTTGCTTTGAAAACAAGACAAAAATTCTTCATTTACAGGCATGGTAAAGTGGTGTAAATCACGAATTTTGGAGAATTTTGAATTTTAATATCTCTGTTAGGTTTTTAGATATTTAGATAATTTTTTTTGTGTTAATTCAGGAATGGATAAGGAATAATTTTTTAACTGGGAATTTTGCCTTATGGGGGCCGTATAAAAATTTATTTTCGTATTTTTTCAAATAGATCCCCCATGGAGTTGCAACTTATCTTATCAGAAATTTCACCTTTTTTTATCAATTTTTGCAATTGGAAGTATGGGTCTAGGGGCAATATTTAAGGAGATAGCCTATTGTTTCGATATTTATGACTCACCCTGTATATATATATATATACATATATATATATATATATATATATATATATATATATATATATATATATATATATATATATATATATATATATATGAATCATTTGCTGCTATTTCGTGGAAAAGGTGTAATTGTGTTCTACTTCAAGACTATCTCTTACAGTTAATGTAACTGATTCAGGCAAAAATCAGATTTCAAAAAGTCTGTTAATTTGTAAAAACAACATTAAAGTAATTTTTTAATGCAGAAGTCTCCTATGTGTTCTGTTGATTTTAAATTACAGTTTCTTTTTATATAATTGTTTATCAAATCTTTCTTGAGTATTTTTAATTTCTTTATTTTAAATATTTATGATATTTACACTTCATACTTGAAGCAGAAAATTGTATATTTCATTTGTAACAGGTAGTTTTAATTCTGTGTTCTATATAATCAATATATTGTTTCTATAGTTATGAAAGAAACAAGTATTCATGTAGAATTTTTATTAATCATTTTCTTTATGTCTTGTTTAATGTAGGGTAAAGCTTGTGCTCAAGTTTTGGTTGATTTCAAATTACACAATGTGCCTGATCTTGAAAGTTTGAAGAAACAGTGAATGGATTTATGTATAAATAAGTGCCAAAAATATTTCCTACTACATAGAATTTATATGTATACAGATTTTTGTTTCTAAATGTTTGATAAATTTGTAATATTTTTTATTGCAAAAATGATTTTTAATAAATACCTATATTTTTTAAAATTTTGTGTTGTCCTTCAATGCTCTTGAAAAATTGTACTTGTGAATTTTTGATAGATCTGTAGCTTGGCTAAGTTTAACATGTAATTAATATTTATATTTATTCTTTATGTTCAAAATCGTTTTTCTTGAAATTAATCATCACTGGAAACAGAAAATAATGGGCTTTGTGACTTAAAAAACTTTAACTTACTTTAACTTTAACTCACATTTATATGACTTTAAAAAAAAAAAATCTTCATTTGCATGAAGAAGGCTTGAGCACTGTGAATACCCTCTCCTGTGTTTTGGAAAATAAATAAAATATTCTAAAATAAAAATTATCTAAATTCTTATGTATAACACTTAAGTACATAAAAAATGTTCTAAGTAATATGAGAAAAAATGGCAAAAACAAAGATTCACCTGTTATTAAATTATGGTTACACAGCCTAAAATTTAAATAAATACAGTAAACTCCCATTAATGTGGATTTCCAAAGGAAGCTATTTTTTGTCTGCACTATCTTTTTACCTCACCGTTTTCTAGTTTTGCGACATACACATCACGTTTTGATTGATATTGTGGAGAAACAGCTTAGCAATTTTTAAATTTATGTTTTTGACTAAAGAATGTTTTTCTTTTTCCTCTTTAACACTGTCATCAATAATTTCTTGATTTCTTATTAACAAAAATTTCACCAAAATTGCTTTTGAAGAAATATTGTACAAAGGTAGTTTAGATTCCTACTGGTCAGTTTGTGAAAAACTTACTCCAATGAATAATAAGCACTAAGCAATGTTCTTAACATTAATGTCAAATGAAAAATGGTGTAGAGAACAAAATTGTCCTCATTTGTTGTATTAAATGCAGAAGCAGTAATGAGAAAGCCACTATATATTACTAAATATTATAAATGCTCAAATTGGAGCCAATACTTAATTCTTATCTGATAAGAATTTCCATAGTTGCTAAATTAATAATAAGTTTTTTAGAAAATAATGAAAATATATTACTGTGCAGATTAAGAGATAAGAAATGTACAATATATTGTATATAACTTTCTTTTGTTAAAAATAGACCCCACTACAACTATACATATCTCTGCTAATGCATTCAGCTTGTACCTCAAAAACCATTTAGATAGATATTTGGATAATAATGATTCTCATATACGGCACAAAGTAGGAGACAAATCCTGAAATTCAAATCTGGTTCTTCTTTGTTAATAGGATGAGAACAAAGAAGAAACTGGTTTAAATTTCAAAAATTTGTCTGTGGTCTTATGCTTTGTGCCACATGTCTGTCTCATGTGTTTTATGCATTTATTAGCTACATATTCTCACTTATGTGTTACCAAAAAGTCTCTCTGAAACTGCATCAGATTGTTCCTTTGAGCTTCACTCAAAAAAACATGTTGCTACATATTGGGGAAAAAAAAAAAAAAAAAAAAAAAAAAAAAAACCCTGCAACTGAAATTTTTTGTCATACAGAGGTACCATTTGAAGAGGATATGCCCTCTCCCCTCCAAGGAATTTGATATTCCAGAAAACTTATATGTCATAACAGGTCAGACTCAAAAAAAAATTTCAAAAATTGCTTAAAAGCTAAAATAACCTGTCATATTTTGTTTCAGTAAAAAAACACATGCAATAAATTAAGAACTCTAGACACCGAAGAAACTAATAGTTATCAAAAATATCTTCTAAACACTTTTCTATTTCAACAATCTGAAGGTGAGACATTTATCATTAATGTGTATTTTGGTTAATTTAAAAAATCAAATTCAATCAGAGAAAATTCTGTTTGTTGTTTCTCATCCATGTGCAAAATAATCAAGTGAAAACTCATCCTCTTCAGGGATAGAATTTTCAAGGTAAATTCTCCTGAAATTTAGAGCTGGGTTAAGGAAGAGAGTTAGTTCAAGTTCTTAGTTATTTGGTTTTTTTTATTTTACATTATTAGTGTCATATTATACTTACTGCAATCAGTACAATGGCATCAAAATTCAACGCTATATTTATTAAATCATATTATACATATAGCTGGCCTGTCCAATCTTTTAGTAAGCAAGGGCGCATCTGAACTCTTGGCACTCAATGAAGGGCGCTATCATTCACTTTACTATAATATGAATTAATATTATCGCAAAGTGTTAGTATGAAAGCACATCATAACATAATGCAAATGAATCTTACAGTGGCAGGTAAATGGTGCTATGTTTATGAAGTTAAATATATTAAATTTCAAATTATGCAATTTTCTATGAGAGGACCATCTCAAACATGTTTGCAGAGTAAAATACCAGAAACTTTAATTGTGCCTAAAATAACATCAATAACTAAAAATGAATGGACATGGAAATCGGAATGAATCAGAACATGAATTTGGCTAAATGGCCGAGAAAAAAACGCAAATTTGATCAAATTGCCAAGGGAAAATGTGACATTCTTCAAATGATTGCGGAAAACGCAAATTTTGTCCAAGCACAGTAGAATAGACTCAAATTTCGTCAAATAATCTAAAAAAAACGCGAATTTCGTCAAAGGTTCACGAAAGAACGCGAATATTATTAAAGAAACGCGAATTTCGTCAAACGCTTGCGAAAGAAACACTAATTTTGTTCAAAGGTTTTGTCGTAAATATTCTCAAATTTTGTGAAAACATCGCAGAAAAAGCGCAATTTTCTTCAAAGAATCGAGGAAAAAGGCGAATTTCGTAATAGAATTTTAGAAAACCGCAAATTTCGTCAAAGGATTGCGAAAAAGAATGCGAATTTTATCAAAAGACTCAAGGCGATGAAAATCGGATCAACCTGAATCCTTCTCAGAAGAGCGAAAAAACAATCCGAAATAATGTACGTCAATCTGTTCCAAATGCACTAAGCTCAGCTAAAAAAGTAAAAGTCATTCCGACCAACAGCAAAATGCAGTAATCAACCGGACACAAACCCACAGCAATAAATAAAAATTAACCCAACCAGCAGCAAAAAATAGAAGCCAACCAGACTCAAACCTGATCCACCGCAAAATGTAGAAATAACACAACCCGCATTCAAGAAAATGAGCCCCGACCCGCTTATCAGATTGGAGTTTCCAAATTTCGAAAATCACCCCCCTCCAATCGATCAATTTTGCTAATTGTTTTCAGAAAATATCTTCAATTTCGCCGAAGGATCGCAGAAAAAATGCGAATTTGATCAAGGCTAAAGGAAAAAACGTGAAAATCTTCAAATGATCGCGGGAAAAACTCAAATTTTGCTAATATTCGCAAAAAGAGGTGAATTTCGTCAAAGGATCTAAAACAGAAACGCAAATTTTGTGGAAGATTCATAAAAGAAATTTTGTCAAAGGGTAACGGAAAAATGCGAATTTTGTCAAAGAGCCAGGAAAAAGAACTTAAGTTTGTCAAAGGATCGCGGAGAAGACGCTCTTCAAAGGATTGCGAAAGAAAAGCAAATTTCGTTTAAAAATCGCTGAGAACGTGAATCCTGTCAAAGAATCGCGGAGAAGACGTTCTTCAAAGGATTGCGAAAGAAAAGCAAATTTCGTGAAAAAATTGCTGAGAATGTGAATACTGTCAAAGAATCGCGGATAAGACGCTCTTCAAAGGATTGCGAAAGAAAAGGAAATTTCGTGAAAAAATCGCTGATCCTGTCATAGGATCGCTAATAAGATACTTGTACACAATATGGACAGTGCTCTCAATATGGACACCCCTAATATTTTTAAAAGTAACAATTTTAATCGAGAGATCGTGCTACATGTCCATGAAGAAAAGCAGTTGAAAAAATAATTAAGCCAGAAGAGTGCAAAAAAGCATGCTGTTCGCCATTTAGAAGGAAATTTGTTGTTCCGTGCTGTGCTGATCGTAATTACAGGTAAGTTTAAATTCTTATTAGATATTGTAAAATTACTTTCAATATTGAAAAGAGGAGTGTTTTAAAAAGCTTATAAAACATATCTTCGATTGCTATTGCATATGTTGCTTAAAAATGTTTTCTTTTTTTATTTATTGCAAGATTTAATAAAACTACTCCTGATTCCCAATATGGGCACCTTATGTCCACATTGGGAAGTACAACAGGTGGACCTTCAAATTCACAAAAATTAGAAAGCTAAGCAAAACCAACTACATTATTTCATAATATTTTGTAGTAGCTGAAGTGCTTTGCATCGGTCTTTGAAGCCACTCAACCGAACTGATCCCTCGTTCTAAAGTGCATGTTCTGAAGATATTTACTGTGCCCTCCCCTCCCCCGTGATACTTTAAGATATATTTTTTATGCCCTCTCCTCTAAAATTCCATAGAAGAGTGGATCTTCTACACATCCAGTGTAGTAGGTCAATAAGGAGCCCCTGTCCATAATAGGGACAGGTGGTTCCTTATATGGACACTTGTAAACATTTTTTTATGTTTATCATTTAAATTAAACCAGAATACTTACAAGATTGCTAATTTTAATAATGATAGTCAACAGTCCAAGAATAATGGTCATATATTTTTGGAGTCCTATCACGTATACACGGGGGTGAAAAAAAAATAATTTTCCTTAGGGTGTCCATATTGGGTACAGGTACCTTAAGACATGAACTGTATCAAAGGATCGCGGGAAAAATACGAATTTTATCAAACATGGAAAAAAACACTAATTTCGTCAAAGGATTGCTGAAGGAACACAAATTTCGTCAAATTGCGTTGAAGAAACGCGAATTTCCTCAAACGGTTGCTGAAAACGAAAATTTTATCAGAAGGCTGAAAAAATATGTGAATTTCATCAAAATGTCGTGGTATTAATAAGAATTTCATCAAAGATTCGGGTAAAATTACATTAATTTCCTCAAAGAACAGCATATACATACATTAAGGATTAAGGTTTAGTCTAGTTTTTAATGTGAAATAATATATAAAACTAATATTTGAAAAATGGGTTAACCCAGCTTGCAGAGATCTGCACATAGCCTGAAATCAACCCGAATCAAAAACATTTAACATGACCCGAACAAAAATAAATAGTTCCAGGAGGAGATTCCCCCCCCCCCTCTGTTTTAATCCTTCAAAAATTTGCTTTAAATTTTTCAATTTTTTTCCAATTTAGAATCCTCTCTGATCAGGCGTTTTTATTCTGCGACTCTGGATTTTAAGAAGAAACCCTCGTGGCCGATCTAAGGGGGGAGGGGTCTCCCCCTTTAGCCGAATAAAGGGTCTGCAAAACGATATTAGATGCCAGCACGGAAAAAGAGTTAGCCCTAAATTCGAAACCGGCCGACCCGGGCACGCCAACTTAATATAATGAGATTGAGACTGGGTCCAGTCTTCACACTTTCAGAAGCAGTCAGGTCTTATTTTTTTCGGCAGAGCTGGACCGAATCAAACTTTTTTTTTCTTCCAAGTCGGGCCCGAGGTGGACTTTGTTCTTCCAAGAGGTCTGCACGAACCAAAATTTACACACCTAGGCTCCGACTGGTATAAAAGCTAAAGTCTCGGTCTGGGATCGAGCCAATTCGTATGCAATTGCGGATCTAAGGCGGGGAGGGGTCGAAGAGGCGATCGTCCCCTCTTTGGTCTAATAAAACGCTAAATGACCTAGAGCGAAGCTCGAGTCCAGCACGGCTCTGTCCTGGTCGCGCCAGTTTAAAACCACTAGACTTAGGCTGAGTCAGCTCTACTCTTTTTTAGAACCAGATCGTGTCCTGATATATATATATATATATACTAGTATTAAAAAATGCTCTGACGAGCACCAAAAAAGGTTAATATGTTTTAAAGTATGAAAAAGTGTTTGACAAGAGCTTCTAATTGAGAATGAGAAAGGACAAGGGGTCCCTTCTTGGCTGCAATTCACTGTCAATGCCAAATTTGAAAAAAACATATTTGCGCAAAACTTTCTATCTTTACTTTTTAGTAAAACTTTCAGTCGTGCTGTACATGTTAACTGCATTGTTGACTCTGCACTGCAACTGCACTACAAATCAGTTTTCTGTGCTGTTTTACACTGCGACAGTTTATGATGGGACTGCGTGAATGTGATACGCTGCAGGCAGTGTTGAATGCAGGAGGTGGGCCGGGGGGACATTCCCTCCCGAAGGTATCAAATCCCCCCCCAATAAAATTTAGATTTTATGTTTTTAATGGCAAAAAAGTATAATCCCCTTAGAACTCTATTGTGTCCCCCCCCCCCCGAAACCACAGAAGACCCTCCCGGTGAAAAGTGTCTGAATTCAACACTGGCTGCGGGAACTATGGTTTTTGGCCCTATTTTGCTTTATATTCATGTTTAATCACGTGGTGTCTTTTCTAATTATGCCTTTACATTACACAATTTTATCGTAACAGTGACTGATTTCTTTTATATGGAAAAAGCGCAAATATGATTTTTTTTCAAATTTGGCATTGACAGTGAATTGCAGCCAAGAAGAGACCCCTTGTCCTTTCTCATTCTCAATTAGAAGCTCTTGTCAAACACTTTTTCATACTTTAAAACATATTAACCTTTTTTGGTGCTCGTCAGAGCATTTTTTAATACTAGTCATTTAAATTTTTTGATAATTATATATTGAATATAAGAAAACCTCAGTTGCTTTTAAATATTCCCAGTACTTTTTCTTATTTCGCTCAATATTGAACTATTTAATCAATGGACAAAAAACGTGGAAAAACGAAATTAATTTTAATTTGTTCGTACAGAAATTGACAGATTCAATTAATTTTAGATAATACATATTTTGTAGAAAAATAATGCGAATAGAAATTTTTATTCTTTTCGCATAGGATTCGTGGCATTCTTATCTACTTGTTTTAAAAATCAGATGTTATAAATATGAAATATTTCCGCCATTAGCGCGATTTTTGTGATCATGGCACCCAAAGGTCGCTAAACATAATTTTGTAGTCAATGCACATAAAAACGAATTTTCCCATTTAAATTTTAAAAAAAATTAAGTGAAATATTTTTATTTCTCTTTCCTGATATCTATTGGAATAGCTTATTCCAATTATTGAATAATATTTTAGGACATTTTCAAAAAAATTATTGGTTAAATTATTTTCCTTGGAGAAAGTCGCCCGAAATGCAGCCTTAATAGATTTGCGCCAAACCAAGGATGAAAATATGCTGAAAATTCATTTCTAGTATAATTTGTAAAATTGATATTGAAATCACCAGCTGTAATTAAAATTTTATATAATATGCAGTGGAACCTCAGTTCACGATCATAATCCATTCTTGTATCTGACTTTCTGTATGTGATATAAATTTTTTGGGCGCTCTAATCCAAGAACTAATGCATGGAATTAAAAAAATTATATTCAGGTAATCCCTGATATAAATTGATGCTGTTTACTGTTTACATTTTGATTTAAATCGTTCAACAGATGGCTTAACCGTGTTGCATTTTTCATTATTTTCGCAATAGTTCTATCTCAAGAATTAACGCACGGATTTTCATCAAACTTCAAATTCAGTTAATCTTTATATGAATTGGCTTTGTTTACGTTTTGGTTTCAATAACCAAACACATGGCGCTACTATTCTGAATTGTTCCGATTACCACAATATCTCTATCACAGGAATTAATGCACAAATTTTCATCAAACTTGAGATTTAGGCACACTTTGATTTATATTATTGCTCATTGCGTGTTTTGGGTAAATCTCCCAACAAGTGTCGCATATATGCTGTATTTTTCCCGATATCCGCAACAGTCCTATTTCAAATTTCAAAAACTAATGTTCGGAATTTCATGCCTTTAGATTCCTCACGGTGAGTCATTTGAGTCATTGTCATTTGATTTTGGCACTGTAATAATGAATTTTGACTCATTAAATGCATGAGATAGAAAATAGTTTTGGGGTTGCCACATCCGACTAGTTCTTTATAATCGGAGTAATCGACGGTTCATCTACACCATATTGTTTAGCTATTTTGATTACACTATCATCGTTCTTAAGTTTTGTCACTACTTCTTTTCATAATTGATCAGTATTTCGCTTAAGCTTCTTACTACTGCTATCACTAAACGCTTTTTCATTTTTGAAGTCATAATAAAGGCTAAAAATTTCGCAAAACTGATTAAAATTAAAACAATAAGTTAAATTTTTTACTGTACTGAAGGTCACAAAGCACTCTGATACGCGCACTTTATCAAGGGCGAATCTGAAGAGTCTTCAAGGGGGGGGGGGGGGGGGCGATTTTAGAAATTTGAAGACTCGACTTTAATGCGTGGGTCGGGGCTAATTTTTTCACTGCGGGTCATGTTGCTTTTATTTTTTGCTGCGGGTCGAGTCTGAGTCCGGTTGACTTCTAGTTTTTGCTGTGGGTCGGGTCTGGGTCTGGTTGACTTCTAGTTTTTGCTGTGGGTCGGGTTTGGGTCCGGTTGACTTCTTTTCTTTTGCTGCTGGTCGGGTTAAATAATGTTTATGTTGTGGATCACATTAGCAGGATTAGCAGGTGTTTTTATTCAGAAACTATGGCGTAATCCATTTTTTGACAAGCAGTTTAAGAAAATACTGTGAAAATTATCGTTTTGAATAGAATTTCTGAAAGCGACAGCATGAGAAGGTAGAAAAATCCGCAATCATTTGACATGCGAAGAGAAAACTGCGCTCGGGCCAAAGCAAAATGTGCCCCCCCCCCCCTTCCGACCCAACTTTTTCTTGTAACAGGCCAAAAATTACGCTGGTAGCATAAATTTGGCGCCCTCTAAATTTCTACACCCGGGCCGACCGCATCCTTCGCCCCCCCCCCTTTCGCACGGCACTGCATATTGTCTGTCCTACACATCTTGAGAACAATTAAGTCTAGTTCCAGCCCGGCTCATCTATATGTAGAAAAACAATGCAAGCCTGATCTCAGGCCGGTACGAGCCTGCTAAAAAAAAAAAAAAAAAAAAAAAAATATATATATATATATATATATATATATTAAACCCGGGTCACACACAATATAATTCTCCGATGCTGATCTCTACACTGTAAAAGTTAGATTTCTGTATTGATGTTGCCAAACTAGTTTCGACTGATGACGCACATTTATACTTATTCTCATTAAACCCATATAATTGAAAATAGCTCATATTTTAACTTTCCTGCTTAAATCTTTACAAAGGGCCAGTGAGCCCGCAATTTTTTTTTATGGGTTCGGCTAATATGGCCTTTCAATTTTTTTGCCGGCTCGTCCCGTTTATTTTGTTTATTGGCCGGCCTGTTGGAAAAATTATTCTAATTTTGCTGGCACGTTAGAAAATTCGGAACCATTTCGCCGACTCGGACAGGCCCTCGGATGTGGCCCGACGACGTAGGCACATGCATACGTCTAGGCTGGGTCGGACACGGACCGAAACTTAACTTTCATTCCGAGCCGAACCCCGACCAGAAAAATTTCGGTCAGTGCGGACTAGAGATAAATTTGGGCTATTATTCCGCAGCCTGGTCCCGCCTGAGGCAGAAACATTTTGCGGCATCAAGAGCAGAACCCGATAATGAAATTATACAGTAGAAAAAATTGCATAATACTTATAAAAATGTTCCAAAAGTAATTATAATTTTAAAGCTATTTTTTATATTAAAAAAAGGCTGTTTAACGAAAAATTAAATTTAATATTATCAAAATAACAGTTTGATGTAAAATAAAAATATACTTTACGCATAAAAGGATTCTCATATGTTGTCTCTGTTTTAGTAAAGAAATATTATGGACAATCGACATGTTAATGAAGTGTGTTTCATGAATAAATGCATGGAACCTGTAGAAAATACTGTATATTATTTGTCAAATTGAACAACATTTTAAAATTTTCTGTAAAAAATGCTCATTTTTAACTATAACCATTTCATTCTTCATAACAAGCCTTCGTTATAGCATGACCCAAAAAATAACCTCAAATTAAAAATTTTAAAGTTCAACACTTTTTTTTAACAACAGAGGAAGCACTACTTGATCACAAGAATATGGTAAATACATTTACTTACCGCTACGGCATCAGCAGAGATCCCAAAAGAAATGATAATTACTATAGTTATTTCCAGGGTTGGGTTTCTGACGTCAGAAACTGGTTTTTGACATGACAAATGTCAAAAACTGGTTTAAACCGTCAAAAACTGGCTTAAACCGTCAAAAATATGTAATGCACTTTAAACCTTTTAAGAACAAGAGAGAAACATTGAGTAATTTTTTATTTAAAATTAATTGTACTGTAATTTAATAATTACAAAAAAATTAAATTACTTTAATTCCAATAAAACATTGTTTTTTAGAATGTTCAAACAAAAGAAAATGATTTTGTACAGTTAATAATCTGGATCAATTTTACCCCACAGCATTCTACAGCACTTAACCAATTTAGCACATTTACTTACACCCAAATGGTTTATGAGTTTAGAGTGTCTGAAGCCAAAGTTACAAAATACTCTCTCAATTGATGCTGAGCTAGCAGGAGCATTTTATAGCAGAAGCATTGTCAGTTGAGCAAGTTTGGAAGCAAGCCAAATTTTCAGATTTATGACAATTTTTTTTTTTTCTTTTTCTGTAAATGGTAATATACAATATAGTAAAGGTGAATTTTTAATATTACATCTAATATTGTATATTTGTAACAGATGTTTAAGGCCCCAGTCCTCGCTCGAGGAAAGGCTCGCGAGCTAATTCTATTCCTGTGGGGAAGCATTTTTCTAATAACTCTTTCGCATTTTGACATTTTTGAATATTTTTTTTTTTGCATTGGATAGCTGGGGTGCATGCCGATTGCGCACCTTTTTTACTTTTTCGATTTTGGTTGCAAATATATTTTTTAAAAAGCACTTTCAGTTTCGAAACCGGTTTTAAAAGTGAAACTAACTTTGTAAAAAATATCTGCAACCAAAATCGAAAAAGTAAAAAAGGTGTGCTATTGGCATGCACCCCAGCTATCCAATGCAAAAAAAAAACTCGCGAGCGTTTCTTCCAGCAAGAACAGGGGCCTTAATGTGAAATTTTACAGATCAGTGTAGTATTTGAGGTTTCTGACAAGAGGTTTTAGCCATGACGGTTTAAACCACGGTTTTAACCGGATAAAACCGCACACTGTCAAAAACTTGCCAACCCTGGTTATTTCCATATGAAAAGCGATTACGACTTGTATACGTTGCATACACTAGAAATTCAAATTATTCGGTAACCGCAAAATAAAATCAAAAGAAAATATTCTTTTCGCATTACATGTCTAAATAATAATAATAATAAAAGATCCAATTGCAAAATTATCTCTGCCACAAACAAAAATCGAACTAAACACAAATTCATTATTCCCGCCTTTTTTCGTAGGCGCCAGATCGGCGGTCGTCGGCAATGCTTAAACATAAATCTACAGATGTAAATATGACTAATTGTTTTTTTTTTTTTTTGTTGTTGTTGTTTTTTTTTTGTTTTGTTTTGTTTTGTTTTGTTTTTTTAATAGCATTCAAATACTAAAATATTTAAAAAAAATTGTGCCTCTTTTTCATTTTTATCAAAATAGCAAGACATTGATTTGAAAAGGAATAAGTACTAATTTTTAAGAGGACAAAAAGTTTTTTACATTTTTCTATTCATCGATAAATAAAATTTTCAGATTTCAGAAAAAATGAGTCCGAATCAGTAGACCAGCATAAAAACAGAGTACGATCTCGAATCGGACACGGGCTAAGTCTGAACCTGTGTCATCTCTAATGCAGACATCTAAGAAGAATGTCTCCAGGCCAGACTCGATCTGGAAGAAAAATAAGTCAGACCCAATTCAAATCAGCATAAAAATAATGATCATGATAGTATCAAATAAATGACGGCCGAGTTCTGAATGCGGTAAGACCAGACACAGTCCGAGCCTCGCGAACTTAAAAAGGCACGGCCCAGGGGGGGGGGGCGCTAAATTCTAGTTAGGATCTAACTCATTTCTTGCAAGGATGCATGTATTTTTGGGAAACGTTTATTGCCCAAGAAGTGAAGACGATCGCCCCCTCAGACCCGCCATTTACCCCCATCCAAATCTGCAGAAAAATAATGATCACGATACTGCCCGGTTCTGAAAGGTAGAAGACCTGACCCAGCCCGAGCCTCGTGAAATTAAAAAGGCGCGGCCCGCCCCGGACTCGAGTTAGGCTTCAATTCATTTCCTGCGAGAATGCATGTCTTTTTAGGAAACTTTTATTAGCCCAAGGGAGGGGGGGTGAGATCGCCCTTTCGCCCCCCCCCCCCTAGATCTGCCATTGCTTCTCCTCCCTTATGGTCTGGTTCGATCTTAGACCGAGCGTTTACCTCAAGGAAGAACGAAATCCACGCCAGGCCCGCCCTGAAAAGAAAAGTGTGGCTTCGTCCCGCTCTACAGGAGAAAGTAAGACTCGATCCGCCCCGGTTCTGAAAGTGTAAAGACCTGACCCAGTTCCGGGACTTAAAAATGGCGCGGCCCGACCCGGGCCGCGGCGGTCTCGAGTTTAAGTCCAATCCTTTTTCCGTGCGGGCATCTTTTTCAGACCCTTTACTGGGCTCAAGGGGGGGGGCGATCGCCCCATCGCCCCCCGCCTTAGATCCGCCATTGCACTTTACTCCAAACTTGACTTAAAACAAGAGTTATGTGAGGGTTGCCAACTGAACTATTCGACAGCTTTGGTCCGAATCGAGTTATCCTACGCCGAAAGGGTAAAATCTTGATCACTGAAGTTGGTCATAAACCGAACTTGTCAAAAACAGAGGCGGCCGTAAACCAAGGTTCCACTGTTTTTTGACCGATAAGTTTGCAAATATGGCATTATTTATATATTCAGTGGGATGATCATTATGCAACTTGGCGATTTAGCCGATTAAATTTGCAATTTTAAAATAGCGTTTGTTAATAACGGAAAGTTGAGAATTTCTATTAGAAAAATTAGGATAATTACTATAATTTTTATGCACAGTTTTAAGTAAACTCTGATTTTTTTCTATAATTTTAAATTTAGTACATTTGGAAATGGAGGGGAGAGGGAAAGTATATCTTTGCAATGCTTTTTCGACAATATCTCAAGCAAAAATACTTTTAAATGCCAATAATTGCTGATCGTAAATGTTACATTCACTTCACACCATTCCAAAAGTTTTTTTTGCATCACCATGTGTTTTTTCATTTGATGCTTTCTTGGCACAGATGCCATATATGCACGACATTGTGCGATATTCTTCTGACGCCAATTTCGCAAAAGCTTAGTTTTCAAACTTCAATTACATGTATATATATTAAGGTACTACTTAGTTGTATCGTCGACCAATTTCGCCAAACTATACAAATTGCCAAACTCATAGCGAAATTATACATAGACATAATTTTCATTTTACTTACCCATCATACGTAGTATAGGGTAAGTCTTGCAATCGTTTTGAAAATCGAAAAAAATTTTTTGACGGATTTACACGTTTTAGATAGTGGAGATTCCAAAAAACATATTTTTAGAAAAAAATTTTTGCCGTCCGTCTGTCTGTCTGTCTGTCTGTCTGTCCGTCTGTCTGTCTGTCTGTCCGTCTGTCTGTCTGTCTGTCAGTCTGTCTGTCTGTAAACGCTCTATCTCCCGAACAAATTGAGATAGAGACTTGAAATTTTGTATGTAGTTAGTATGTAAGAATGGGACGAACCCTATTTAATATCAGCAACCTCGATTATCCGGAACTATTTTTTTCGGACTCTCGAAAAATTCGTTCTGATGAAAGGTATATAAAATTTTTCGATTTTTTTTGTTCTAAGGAATGGAAGTAAAAGGCAATAAAATAACACACATTTTGCATATAGAACGAAGTCGATCGGATTATTAGTTGTCGAGATATTTGTAATCTTGTTTTCCACATTCTTCGATTTTTCATGACCCTGTATTTCATTCAAATTTCAATTCAAAAGTATATTTTAATTGGAAATGAGATGCTTAATCCGACGCAGTTAATTGTTAGTTAATAGAATTATTATTTTTGGAGTTATAAGGATGTTTCTTTTACGCAGTTCGGTACTATTTCAGTAGTTTGGCGTTTTATATAATTTGTCGACATTGGTACATCAGCAGTTCTTTAATATAGCATTACTATGTATATTAACAATATTTAAGTTTTGTTTATGAATTGCAATGCATTGTATAAATAGTTTCACATGTTTTATTTTCATATACATATCCATGATGGGTAAGTATTACGGTGGTCCCCAACGACTAGTTTAAATAACACAAAAAAAATAATTTGTAGAATCTTAATAAAAAATACAAATAAAAAGTCGAAATAAAAATCCCTTAATGGCGTTTTAAACACGTGCTTCGTATTTAATGTCATTGGATGAGACATTCACGATCATCCATTTTTGGCATATAATATTATAGTTTGGCGATGGTTTTTTGGTCGACGGGATAACCAAGTAGTACCACTATTAACTATTTTCTATTATTTTCAAAAGAAAATAATAATGACTAAAAACCGGTGATAACTGATTACCCTTCGACCAAAAAATTATCGCCAAATTATATAAATTTAACTTTTTCAAAAAAATGTATAACCGACTCCAAAGAAAAGCGCTAAAAAGAATTAAATAATTCTATAAAATTCTCTAATGACAAATCGTTATCCAATAACCACACATTGACTATCATGTACCGGTATAAAACGGTTAAATCTAATATATAGAATTTAATATCCACCAAACATAGATTTTCCAGAGAATATTTTTTACAAGAGATTAATTTACATATTTTTGATTTAATTTTTGAATATATACATATAAAAACTAATGAATTACTTTTTGAAATTGGTGCCAAACAATCATAATCGATAATGATTTCCCCATTTGATTTACGGTACTAGACATAATATATCCAGAATTCTTACTATACTTAAGATAGTTTGGCACCAACTTCAAAAAGTAATTCATTACTTTTTATATGTATATATTCAAAAATTAAATCAAAAATATGTAAATTAATCTCTTGTAAAAAATATTCTCTGGAAAATCTATGTTTGGTGGATATTAAATTCTATATATTAGATTTAACCGTTTTATACCGGTACATGATAGTCAATGTGTGGTTATTGGATAACGATTTGTCATTAGAGAATTTTATAGAATTATTTAATTCTTTTTAGCGCTTTTCTTTGGAGTCGGTTATACATTTTTTTGAAAAAGTTAAATTTATTTCCTACTTTTTAGTTATTTATACCGTAATACATAATTATGTGTACTGATATATGATGGCTCTTTGCAACGCATTACTAATGAACGCACTTTGCTGAGTTCTCATGTATTCGCTTTACTTGTCACTGTTTGATTGTCAACTTTTCAAAAGACACTTACAATATCGGTTAGTATCGTTGTGAATCTTTAGGTTTTCTGGATGTGGTAACTTCTTCAGATCTGGCACGACGAAAAGCTACCGCATTCATGAAATCTTAAAGTCAACATCTAATCGTACGGACATCGGAAGTGGTTATCGAAAGGTGACAATGCCTCAAGTAAAGTGTCCTTACACATAAGCGCGCG
Organism: Maratus speculifer; assembly: GCA_964019185.1. Lineage (NCBI taxonomy): Eukaryota > Metazoa > Arthropoda > Arachnida > Araneae > Salticidae > Maratus > Maratus speculifer. The sequence goes on along the minus strand of OZ025296.1, from coordinate 171,523,921 downwards.
GCAAAGGGCTTCCATATATGAGTAAACAGCAAAATGACTCCACGTATCAATGAATAGTAAAATGCTTTTCTAGTGTAGTCAAAAGTACTCCCCCTTCAATCAGAAAAAGCAAAAAGAAAGATTTTAACAAAAATCGCTCTATGATTCAATAGATAAACAACAACAATCTAATTCCTATAAATGCAGTAAAGGCATCGGAAATGAGCGGTAATGATTCGACGAGGAATCCGAAAATCATAACCTGTACTTGGCTGCATCTATAAGAGAGTGACAGCATTCGATGCCCAAATACTTTTTCATGGACGCTTTTGTCCCAACTAAACATTTATAAATTTCACCCTTTTGCTGCATCGTCACTCTACCGCTTTTATGGAAAACGATTATTTCAGCCTATCATGGAGCATTCTCATGGGTCAAAAGACAAATATTTTATAAAAGCGGGGGTGTGAAGATGCAGCAAAAGGGTAATTTTTTTACAGTGTATGCATGAGATATTCCATAAGAGGGATGGAGTGATGATGCAGCAAAAGTTAAATTTTTAACAATGTATCGCAATGCTAGGCATTTTCTATTATAAAATTTGATGATGATATCCTGGTAGCATTCGATTGTACGCCGAATGATCCTTTATTTCTACACAGACATAAATGCATAATCCATATTATTTTACAAATTCATGGACATACAAGGACAAGATAGCACTTGGAAATATTACGACACAAGAAAAGTACAACCGGGAGCTACACATAAAGAGTGTGTGCAACGGAGTCAGTGGGATTCGAACCTACAATCTCCTACGCTCTCAAGAGATTAGTAGCGTGGTGTCTTAACCACTCGGCCACAAGAACCCCCTTGATGACTCATTTTTGTCCAGAATCTTTTCAATCAATCGTATACTGTGCTCCATGTGTCGCCATATTCACATCGAGGAATCCTACATGAACAAAATCTGAAATCATTCTGGTGTCTAATCCGGTAACCTAATCTGAATCTAAAGATAATTTTGTTACACATATCTTATTTTGCATTGATATGTAGAGATAATTTTTTTCCTCCGGAGGAAAATATATACTAAAGGATTTTCATCTTTTCAACAACTTAAGGTGTCGATTGGTATCGATGTCTATTTCTGCTTTAGTGGATCCGAGAACTTGTCCATTTAAGCTTTAACATTTCGGAAATTTATCGCATCCAGCAAACTTTAAAGCCACACACTAGGCACAGAAACTGACCCGGATGATAATGTGAAGTCTATAGGGGCGTTCTTTTCACATATCTCGCTCAAATTTTAAAAATTTTACGTGATTTTTTTTGCATAGGATAGCTGAAAATATTCCACAACCGGCCTAGTTTTTACTTTTTCAATTTTGGTTTCAGATTTAAAAAAAAAAAAATACTTTAAATTTCAAAATCGGTTTAAACGGTTCTGAAATTGAAACTATCATTATATAAAACATACATAAGCAAAATCGAAGAAGTAAAAACTAGGCCGGTTGTAGATCATTCTCGGCTATCCTATTCTAAAAAAAATCATGTAAATATATTAAAATTAACATTAGGGTCTTTTTCTGAGACTAGTGTAGTGCCTTAAGGTCCACATTGAAATCTACAGACTTCGTAATTGGGCGTTGAAAAGCTGACAATCCATCCGTATACGTTAAAATTATTGTGAAAAATTACCTTTGTTTTTAAAGCTATCTATTTTCTGACTAATGAGAGCGATCTAAAAACGTCTATGGAGCGTTTTCATTGGGCAGAAAATAGATAGTCTTTAAAAACAGAGGTAATTTTTCAAGACATTTTAAACAGGGTACACTGTTAAAAATTTGACCCTTTTGCTGCATCGTCCCTCCACTGCTAATATAAAAAACAATTGCTTCAGTCTATTATGGAGCATTCTCATGGATCAAAAGTGAGATATTCTATAAAAGCAGGGTAGTGACGATGCAGCAAAAGGGTCAGATTTTTTACAGTTTAAAGTACGCGTACACAATCAGAGCGCGTCAAGTTGCTTCTATGATTCAATGTATAGCAAAGAATTCTAAATGTTCGTATGTATTAAAATACTCTTCTCAGTCATAAAAACTAAAAAGGAAGATATTATCAAAATCACACCATGATTCAACATATTTCTATATGAAAGTAGCAATATTTGAAGTTAAGAATATTCTTTGATAAACGCGGTTTTCCAAAGTATAGAAAATTTAAGAATTTTTATTTCAGAACTTGGCGGTAGTCGCCTGAACGAGTTTGTTTTATGGGTGAAAGAAATTAACTAGCTTAACTTTAATGGTAAGCTTATCAAAATTTTTCGTCATTTAAATTTGTCCAAATGTAAATCTAGCACATAGCAATGTACTTTAATCACTTTGTGAATCCGGCATAACAAGCACCCTGATACACAGACACTCTTGCTTTAACGTGTAAGGCTCTTTAGAGATGAATTTTCAGCTTTTCGATATCGAATTCTCATGTCTGGATCGATGTGGATCTTTCACTTTGGTGGATACGAGAATTGTTCCAGCTAAGATTTCGTACTTTGGGAAAAAACTAGCATCTCTGCAATAGTGGTTAGGATCCCGAAGGATTTTTCGCTGTTAAGCAAAACAAGATTGACCAGTCATAAGCCTTCATTTTGGAGAACTTTTCATTGTTCGAGGGAGAGAATCTGGAATACATGAAGTGAAAATCTGCTATCGACACTGTAAAAAATTTGACCCTTTTGCTGCATCGTTACTCCATCGCTTTTATAGAATTTCTTTGTTTTGACCAATGAGAATGCTCCATAACAGAGCGCGAAGTAATCGTTTCCTATAAAAGCGATGGAGTGACGATGTAGCATAAGGGCTCAATTTTTTGCAATGCAAGCAGTGCTAAAAATTTGTATCCTTTAAATGTGCAACGATGCTATTGAATTCCAAAGTGTCGATCACAGCGACATCTGCGGCATTTGTGTGATACATTATCTAGACTAGCAATAATTCTTGCATTTTTAGAAAATGTCCTGCAGATGTCGCTTCTATCTTTAAATTTCATTAGCATTGTTGCACATTTAAAGAATAGAACATTTTAGCGCTTTTTTAAGTGTTACAGAGGGCGTGTTCAGCACAACTTACCGGTTACTTACCGACCACTTACCGATTGTAGACAAGTACGAAATGAAAATCAAAGCGAAGTGTGACGTCAGCGACAATTCAACAGAATAGTTTTCATTGATGCCACAATTTGCTTTCGTACTGCCCTACAATCGGTCGGTAACAATGGTTACTTTTGTAAGTTGCTCTGAACGCGAAATTTTGAAATGGAGGGCCAAATTCACAGTCAAGTAAAAGTAAAATCCAGACACCTCATTGGTCGTGTGGAAAGGGTGTCACGAATTTGTTTCTCCATTTGAAAAAGAAGGAGGGGTAATGTAATTTTCAAGCGATTGTTACCGTCTGTTCTTATTTACGATAAACCATCGAAATTAACTCAGTTAAGATATTTTGATGACATTTTATAGAACGAGAGTGAAAAATTTTGGTTATAAATGAAAACAGATCAGATTTACTTCGAAATTGCCGCTACGATTTTTTCTCGGAAAAAGGAGTAAGGCGACATTTCCCCTACCGCTAAGAGATTATTCTCTGAAAAGGACGCGGCTCAATGGCCAATAATGCGCTTGGATTTCACCGGACTGTGGTTTTAGCCCTATATTTTAAAGTTTCGCGCTCTGAACACGCCCTGAGATAGCCGATTTCCACACTATATCCCCTAGATGCTATATTTCCGGTTTCTTGCATAAGAGAACTTGTCCGGAATCCAGGTAGAATTTCCGCTGTTAGCGAAACCAGATTAACGAATCAAAAGTCTGAATTTTAGCAAATTTTTCAATGTTTTAAATAAATTTTCTTGTTAATAAATCTCCTTTCGCAAACAGCGCAAAATTTATGTGAATCCTGGCCCTCATCCAGTTAAGATTTTGCACTATGAATACTGTTAAAAATTTGAAACTTTTACTTTATCGTCAATCCATCGCTTTTATAGAAAATGATTACTTCATTATATTATGGTGAATTCTCATTGGTCAAAATAGAGATATTCCATAAAAGCGGTGGAGTGACGACGCAGCAAAAACTTCAAACTTTTAACAATGAAAAGATCGTGTGTCTATGTAAGTGTAACATAAAAGCATGCAAAATGAACACTTCTAATTGGTCGATTGCTTCAAAATGAATTTGAAATTTAAAGTTTTTTTTTTTTTTAAAGTTCTAATAATCAGATTTTTATGAAATTCGAATGGGACCACAATGGCCTCATACGCTTTCAAACAAAAAAAGAATTATCAAAATCGGTTCATATTTGCAAAAGTTATGCGTGAACAACAAATACATACAGGTCGAAATCATAACCTCCTCTTTGAAGTCGGTTAATAAAAATTAAATGCCAATAACGGATTATCATAAATGTTACATTCAGTTTACATTAAGTAGGTTACCCATGTTTGTTATGCCGTAATGTGATTTTGAATTCAACTTTTTATTTGTACTTTTATTGATGTTTTACTAATTTATTTCTTCTTTCGTTATTTAAAATAAAAATTATGCCAATATGAATTACATGGTGAATAAATTGATGATTTGTACAATTTGGCGAAATTGGTCGACGAGATAATCAAGTAGTATTGAAAAGTTTAATTAATAACAACATAATGAAATGATTTATAAAATTTAACAAAATTAAATAAAGGTAAATAAATATATATTTTTAATAAACATTACCCCGGTTATCATATCAGACAAAATAACAAAATTTTCGTGCCAATTAGGTACCCTAATGCGTATTTGACATCACATCCCTATTTAAAATCAATTGAATGCTATTTAAGATATGGACAGAATGTGAAGTTTTTGTTTTACTCTATATCTTTTCCTTGTGTAAATTAGGACGTTATATGATCATAATTAAAAAATCTTACATTTAGTTTCTGAAAAGAAATTTTGGTTTTCCCAGATACTTTTTTTCCGATGTACTTGTTTTTTCCCCATTTTTTTCTACTACTAAACTTCAAAATGTTAGGACACTCGAGAAAATCATCCCATGGTCATATAAAATGCATGTTATTTGAAAAATTAACCATGTATTCAAACAAACAACAACAACAGCAAAAAAAAAAAAAAAAAAAAAAAAAAAAAAAACACTGTGTTTACAACTTTATTATTTAAAGAACTGAAACTAAAAGCTTCGCAATAAAAAAAAAAAAAAAAAAAAAATAACCATGTTTTTCACGTGATTTGTTTAATTTGAATGAATTATGATACATACATGACAATTTCTATATTAAATTTGGTGGCAATGAATAAAAAAAAACTACAATCGCAACAGCAAAAGACAATATTCAACTGATGTGACAAAAAATTTGTGGGCGCTCTATCTCAAGAACTAATGCTTGAAATTTAATAAAATTTTATATTCAGTTAGACCTTGATATGGATTAGTGCCTATTGGTTTTTGGTGAAAATTGGCCTGCAGGTGGCGCTGTTATACTACGTTTTTCATGATTTTCAAGATTGCTATATCTCAAGAACTAATGCACAGAATTTCACCAAACTTCAGATTCTGTGACCCCTTGATATAAATAGACGCTGATTAAGTTTTGGTTTAAATTGGCCAGCAGGTGGCGCTGCTGTGCCACGTTTTTCATGATTTTCATGATAGCTATATCTCAAGAACTAATGCACAGAATTTCACCAAACTTCAGATTCTGCGATATCTTGATATACATAGCCGCTGATAAGGTTTTGGTGTGAACTGCCCTATAGGTGGCGCTGCTATGCTACATTTTGCACGATTTTTGCGATAGCTATATCTCAAGAACTAATGCAGAGAACTTTATCAAATTTTAGATTTTGTTACACTAGAATATATAACATAATTAGACGTTGATTACATTTTGGTGTTAACCTTGCAACAGGTGGTGCAGCTATGCTGCATGTTGCACGATTTTTCCGATAGCTATATTTTAACAACCAACGCACAGAATTTCATCAAACTTCAGATTTTGTTACAAAATGACATATAACATAATTACATCATGATTACGTTTTGTTATAAATCCTTTAACTGATGGTACTGCTGTGCTATATTTTACACGTTTTTTGTTACGTTTTATTATATCTTAAGAACTAATGCACAGAATTTCATCAAACTTCAGATTCTTTTACACCATAACATAATTAGACGCTTTTTTACGTTTTGGCATAAATTGTCCAAGATATGGTGTTGCTGTGCTACGTTTTGCAAATTTTTTGTTATAACTATATCTCAAGAACTAATGGACGAAATTCCATCACATTTCAGATTCTGTTAGGTTTTGACATAAATAGATGCTTATTAGGTTTTAGTATAAATTACCCAACATGAGGCACTACTAAGCTCATTTTCTCAGAATATTAATAAAATTTTGCGTTTTAGGCTTTTCGAATACCAGAATCTCATTAGGCTAGGTCAAATGTTCGAGGAAATTCGATAGTGGGTAACTTTGGGGTCACCATGTTTTTTTTTAAATATTAAAAATGTACTTATGAGATAGAAGAAAGTTTTGGGATTGACACATCCAACTAGTTTGAAATATATTCTGACTTTATTGAAAAATCAACCAATGCGTCATTTTATACATTTCCTAAATAACAGAAAAAACTGTCATTTGGATGCGTTTAAAATCAAAAATGAGTTTAAAAATGAGTTATAAAATAGCTAAATTGTTATTTGAATCCCTTCGTGAAATTTTGTGCAAAGTGTCCACTTTGGCAGCATTTTTAAAAGTATATTATGCCTTTATCAAAAAACTGGTCAATGCGTCACATTATATAGTTTCTAAATAAGTCGACCCCTAGATGCGTTTGAGTGCAAAAAATGAATTTAAAAATGAGTCTGAAAAAACGCAATTTGTTATATTTTCTCAATCTTTTAATCACCATAAAGTCAGAAAATTCTGTTCAAAATACCTTTTTTGGCTGCCTTTTTTAAAATATATTCTGACTTTATTGAAAACTCGACCAATTCGCCACAGTTGCTAAATAAGAGAATCTGTCATTTGGATGCGAGCAAAATTGAATTTAAAAATGAGTCTGAAAATAAGCAGTTTGGATTTGAGTTTTTTTCTCCAACTCCTATTTTTTGTTTAATTTATTTTTGCTAGAAAAATTAGTCCTATGATAAACTTGTTAATATAAAAATGGTAGATATTATTGAGAAGATGTAAAATAAATGTAATTATATTTTATTGCTTAAGGGTGTTCTCAACTGATCCGCTCAACAAGCGAAAAACGTTTTGACATATTTACAAATTCATTTTTCAACAAAAAGTTATAAAATTTTAATGCCTGACTATGAAAGCGATTTCGAATTCGAATTAAACTTATTTTTCCATTTTATGATAATTAAATTACTTATCGAGTTATAAGCTATTTCGATGACGCAATCACCCGTTTTTCTCCTCCTTTTCGACCGGTTTTTCTGCTTTCGTCGGGAAATATGCTCAAAAGTGTCAACTTTGAAGGCTTGTTATGAAAAATCTATTGTGTTTTTTTTTAAAAAAAAACAAAAGAATGAGTGCAATTAAAGAGTTTCTGAATAACAACACCTGCTATTTTTATGCATTTCCAAACAAAAATAAATTAATGCATGTGTCACAAAGTTACCCTTTTTGATTTTAAGAACACCCTTAAGAATTGAGTAAGTTATGAATTTTTTTCTTTTTTCGTCCCCTCCCTTTTTTTTTCTTTTCGTCGGTAAAAGTTGATTCTGTCAAAAAACCTATAAATACAAAAGTTTCAGATAATGTTGAGTACATTTATATAAAAAATTTAGTTGGATTTGATATCTTGAGAATTGACAAAGTTGTGATTTTTTTTCTCTCCCCATTTTTAACTTTACCAAAAATCTGTCATGCAGCTCATTTTTGAGAAGTAATATAAACTTTAAACTGATTCGATATCTATTTTATTTAAGAAGTTATCGCGTTTTTTCGGTTTTCACCCCATGAAATGCTTTTCGGGTTACAAGAAATGGTGTTCATATAAAAAGATTTTTCTAATCCTCTTGTACACCAGAGGTGCCTATCGAGGATCTTTTTCGCGAAGAAGTGATTTTGAAATCTTGGTCAAATTATTGATTATTAATTTAATGTAAAAACTTTTAGTCTTTTGGGAAAAAAATGAATCGTGAGTGTACTGGGGAAAAAAGTGTTTTGGCGCTAAAAGATTGCAATTTAAGATTTGAATTTTTTTTATTTTGATCGTAAAAAAAATGTTTCTTTAGAATTTAACAAAGTTTTTTTTTTTAAATTATTCCAATATATCTGACAACACGATTCATTTTTTCATCACTTTATAAACTTTGTTTCTTTTTTTTTACATCCAGTGATACATCCAGTTTAATAACTTGATTCGGCCGCTTTCGATTTCCGGTTTTCGATGGACGGGGTCAGAGATTCTAAAAACATGTTTTTACAAAATGTCTGTCGCCATTCTACCATCAAAAAGTGTATAAAGTTATGCATAGAATTGAACCAAATTTTTGTGAATGTTTTTGGCTGTGGCAAACAGGTCATGCTTGCCACAGCCAAAAAGTTTTGAAATATTCCGCCGGAAGGGGGCGCTGCAATCGCGATTTTTGTGCCATTTTCCACCGACCAAAAGTATATGAAGTTATGCATCGAATTGAAACAAATTTTTTGTGTATAACTATAGCTCCTCCCTGAATTTGAAAAAAAATCTGCTTATCATTCTATTGTCCATCGGCTCGTGCAGAGACGGAAATTCGTTTTTTACTCCGATTAATTGATTGAAGCAGAAATTTAAGATGAAAATCAAAGTTGGTAAGGTATTGAATTAAAATTATTAAAGCATTAAAATGAGTAACTATTTTTTTTATAAATATTAAAATGTATGTATGAGATAGAAGAAAGTTTTGGGATTGGCACATTCAACTAGTTTTTTTGTAGAAACGAGTTTTATCAAAATCATCTTAAGCTAAATTCTGTTCAAAATACCTTTTTGGCAGCCTTTTTTGAAATACCAGATAATGTTGAGTACATTTATATAAAAAAATTAGTTGGATTTGATATCTTGAGAATTGACAAAGTTGTGATTTTTTTTCTCTCCCCATTTTTAACTTTACCAAAAATCTGTCATGCAGCTCATTTTTGAGAAGTAATATAAACTTTAAACTGATTCGATATCTATTTTATTTAAAAAGTTATCGCGTTTTTTCGGTTTTCACCCCATGAAATGCTTTTCGGGTTACTTTTAAACTTTAATATCTCCCGTTTTAATTGTTCGATGAATATGAAACTTGCTCTGAGGGTTAACCCAAGATATCCAATTATGGGGGGTCGGGTGAGACAGAAACGATTGCAGCAGATCCATTCGATTAAGCGCGACTCGGAAATTTTCGAAAAAAATAAATGTTAATAAATTTGAAAGTCTTACTTTTTTCAGTGAGACATGTTTCTTTCAACTCTGTATTAATTGAAAATGAATAAGTATAGATATCTGGTGACTTTTGAAAAAAATAACAAAATATTTTCCGCCTTATTGTGAACTTTCTGTGATAGATATTTTGGAATACATTCATAACTATGTGAGCTGCTAATCTCTTACTTGGGTGGAACCAAATTTATTAAGTTGTGTAAATATTTAAGAAATGGTGTTCATATAAAAAGATTTTTCTAATCCTCTTGTACACCAGAGATGCCTATCGAGGATCTTTTTCGCGAAGAAGTAATTTTGAAATCTTGGTCAAATTATTGATTATTAATTTAATGTAAAAACTTTTAGTCTTTTGGGGAAAAAATGAATCGTGAGTGTACTGGGGAAAAAAGTAGTGTTTTGGTGCTAAAAGATTGCAATTTAAGATTTGAAATTTTTTTTATTTTGATCGTAAAAAAAATGTTTCTTTAGAATTTAACAAGTTTTTTTTTTTAATTATTCCAATATATCTGACAACACGATTCATTTTTTCATCACTTTATAAACTTTGTTTCTTTTTTTTTAGAAAAAAAAAATAAACCAATATTGGTTTCCTATCTGACGCGAAAAAACGGGCCGAACAGAAACATGTATGGATAAAAGACTATTGTCTTTTACCTTATAAACATGTTTCTGTTCGACCCGTTTTTTCTTTTTTTTAATCAACAAGTCTCTTTTTTTTTAAAGTTTATCTCGAATCCAATCGGCGAAAACAATACATTCAATTCTCGAACAATGTGGCATTTTATCATTAAGCAGTCTTCTATGAATTCCACAGCCGTTTACTAGGATGTATTTCAGTGGGTGGGATATTGCATCAAATTTTGGGCATCCAAAATCTTCCAAGTTTAGATATGGAATCCCTAGGTCTTGCAGCACGTCCCTTTCAACGTGACCACCTTTGAGCGCCGTGGCGGCCCCGATCAGAGCACGGTGTGATGACCAGTAATGGTCGCGTACACCTACCCAATTGCTTATAGGCTACTATATATTTTTCATCAGTTTTTTGACATTCATACTCGGCCTTTATAATGGTTTCAAAAAATTTGAAATCAAAAAGATGTCTTTCGTTATCCAGGGGTTCAAGAGTTAGGCCGTGCAGGTTGTTTGTACAATAATTGATTGTTTTCCAATCTTTCCAAGTCGCTTGTTTAGCCAGGTGGTTTAATCTGAAGGTGTACGTGCCGCTATCGCCTTTCGTCAGTGAGGCAAATCCCAATTCTCGGCAGTAAAATTTTCCCCCGATGCGGAATCCGTCGAAATCAACGACCATGCAAATGTTTGAAAGGCTCATGGTTCAAAGACAAAGTTCTCAGATAAAGAAAATTTCAACTAGTCGATAAAAAGTGGTAGCAAGGCTTTCTGACAAGAGCAGAATGATGCTTTGGTCACAACGCGACCTCCTTTTTATATAAAAGACTTGTCAAAACAATCGGACTGAAATAGAATTATCAGAAAGGATGTAGCTATTTTTATCGCGGTTAACAGGAAGCCAAAGTGTAAAAAAAAAATCAGAACCAACTCTGAAAGAAACTTCTAGAACATTTTTATTTTCGGAAGCGGAAAGGAAATGATGCAATTCCTTTTTTTATCTGTTTAAACAGATGCGTATCACGAGAAAATTGTTATATAATTATTTTCTAGAACATTTTATTTTCGGAGGTCATGAGATTAAATTCTCGGAAAGGAAATGATGCAATTCCTTTTTTTTTTTTTTTTTTTTATCTGATCACGAGAAAATAGTTATATAATTATTTTCTAGAACATTCAGTTTATTTTTAGAATTTTTGGAAAATATATTACGGTCATTAAAAGTTCCTTGTAAAATCTTTACTTGATATCATCTTTTTTGATACCTCGAATATTTCAATATTTAACAAGTTCTAACTTGCGACAAATAAATTTTAAAATGCATTAATATTTATAGGAAAAGATTTCCCTTACATTATGGTCACTGTTTTTAAATACATCAATAGCTTTTACTGAATTTCCCCCCTTACATTATAGTCAATGGCGAAAAAACTGTTTTTAAATACAGCTCAAAAGATTCCCCTTACATTATAGTCAATGGCAAAAAAAAAACTGTTTTTAAATACAGCACACAAGCTTTCCCTTACATTATAGTTAATGGGGTCTGTTTTTTAAATACATCTCAAAAGATTTCTCTTACATTATGATTAAAAAAGCCCAACAATGATTATGTGTATTTTATGTTTCGAAAAAATGCAAGTTTTGCTTTTAAAATTTTACAATATTAGATTTAACCCAAAAAAATGGGCAAGTCTTTCTATCATTTTAAATTTTACAATATTGGATTTAACCCCCCCCCCCCCCCCAAAAAAAAAAAAAAAAATGGGCCCCAACAATGATTATGTGTAATTTATTTTTTCGAAAAAATGCAAGTTTTGCTTTTTAAGTTTTCCAATATTGGATTTATATCTAACCCAAAAAAATGGGCCGAACGAGGCATGTATGGATAAAGACTATAAAAGTCTTTCCATAACACATGCCTCGTTCGACCCTTTTTTTTTTTTTTTTTTTTTTTTAACTTAAACTGTATTCATAAACATCTTGTCCAAAATGTATCAAAACTTTTCTGGGGGGTTCTGACATTCTCAAGTTCTCCAAATTTTCTTCATACAAGTGAACTTCTCGTCGTTTTAATATGTATTCATTGGCCAAGTCCTCGTAGAGATCAAAAGTTTTGCGTCTGAAGTCGCTTAGAAATTGACTGAAAGTCTGTGAATTTGAATAATTATCAGCCATTGTTTTAATTCGAATCGCTTTCTTATGTTCCGTTGTGATTCTCATAGGTTCGAGCGGTAGGATCCTGGCCACCTCTGGGTTTTGAAAAGTGTAAACCAAATATTCAGCTGCTCGCCTCTTGCATGCTCTCAAAATTTTCAGAGCCTCTTCAAGTGAAAAAATCCGAATTTTCAGAGACCCACGGGGCAAGTCCATTCTCTTATAAATTATATCTTTCACCCTCAGATGGGCGTGTGCAGATGCATATTGATGCAAATTTCTGTATTCAAATATTCGGGCAATGTCTGTTGCCCGGACAAAAGGCAAGCCATCGGATGATAAAACTACGAGAATCGGAAAAGAAAGCAAATCGTTGACTAAATAGAAGAACATTCTGACTGGAGATGAGGAACAACAGCAGGAGCTCAAGCAAATGATAGCTTGCTCGGCCAGGCAGACCCGTATTTATACTCGCATTCGACCTCGAAAGATCTTTCTAGAACTTCCTGCTTCACCAGAATTCCGTTAAATAGGTCGTAGAAAAAAAACAAACTAAAATAATCATGTGTCAAGGAAAACTGGTTACATAAGAGTCTCGACCTGTTTTTTTATTTCTTTGACGTAGATAAATTTCCAGCATCCTGTTTTCCGAGAAGCCGGCCTTGTTTATTTTTAATCCGCCACGTGCAACCCGATTGTTGCGCAAGGTCACGCCTAAATTTCAACACAAGGACTTTCTTTCCAATCCATATAAATATTCCAATGTTGGTAGATATAATTTCTTTTAACCTCCTGACTGCCGCCGGCTCACACACTAAGCTGCAAGTTTCACTGCAATATTTAAATTAGTCCACAAATAAAACCCAGTTCTGAAAAATAAAGTTAGGTTATCAGAGATCCGATACTAATAACGCATCAGGTTGGGAAAAAACATCTTTTTTTTATATTTTTAATAAATTACAGAACATTACAATATTACCCTTTGGCTGGGCAGGTTTAAAAAAAATCAAGTAAAGAAATGAAGTGGAAAGACGCATTTTGTGGAATTTGTGCTCTTTTGGAACTTGGGTTCGCTTTGTTCGGGTTTTACAGAATAGCGCGAAACGCAAGCCAGAGGGTAGTGACCTACGTCATCACTACGTCACGATGACGTAGGTCACTACCTTGGCGATATTTTCGTCTTGGCTAGCAAAAAATCAAAGTTGTGTATCGTTGGCGTTATACATACAACATTCGTTCTTGTTCTACGGAAATGCATGTCGTTGGTATCACTGTGATTTTGTTTATTTATTTAATAAATTAATCATTCCTAGAGCTCATTATTTCAAGTAAGAATAAATAATAAGAAAAGAGAGGTGGAGGAAAAGGAAACGAAGGAGTTGAGAGAAAAATTAGGTGAGTATGAATAACTAATAAAATATTTTTCTTTTTCAGAAATTGTCTCATTTATTGGAGTCTTTGTCTCATCTTATTTCACAGGCACGCAAACAATTGCAACCCGTCGGGCAGGAGCAGAGCAAGAAAAAAAAATTTTTGGATAATAAAAAATGCTGGCTCTTCCTCGGTGGGTTGTTTTTTTCCACACATCTTTACACAAAAATGAAGGATTCCTTTTAAAAAGCGAAACTTTGTCGGAGCAAAAAAAAAAAAAAAAAAAATTTTTTTTTGTTGAATAATAAAAGATGCTGGCTCTGTTTGTTGTTTTCTTTTCACAGGGGCTTCCTTGAAAGCAAAGTGGTATAATTTTTTTCTGTTTATATTATTCTTGCGCTGCGAAATAATTTTATTTGATCGGGCGTTTTGTTGCGATTTCTTTGATCGGGCGTTTTGTTGCGATTTCTGGGCGATATTTTTTTCTTTCGTTTGGGACTGTTTTGCGTACATTTTTTTCTGGGTTGCGATTTCTTTGATTGGGCTCTACGCTTTGTTACCTGCGAAATGTTTTGCGTACATTTTTTTCTTTCGTTGGGGGATTTTTGTTGCGATTTCTTTGATGCGAAATGTTTTGCGTACATTTTTTTTTCTTTTGTTGTGCAACATTTTTTCTTTGATCGAGCGAAATGAGAAAGTTGTACGAACATGAATCATGGGGGTGACATTTTTCCCGAGGGTCCGTTGGCCTAACCGTTCGAAGTTTTCTGTGGTTTCCTTCGAACCTAGCGTGAATACGGGTTAGGTTTTCTTTTAAAAGTCCCGCCACAGAGGGCAACCCAACTCAAGTTTCCAAAATCATGTTCCATATAAAAATTTCATAATCATCATTTCATCATCATTTCATCATCATTTCACCATCATTTCATCATCATTTCATTACCATCATTTCATTATCATGATTTCATAACCATCATTTCATTATCATCTCACAAAAAATTCATCTCATAAAAAAAATTCATCATCACACAACATTTTTTGGAAATTTGAGTTTTAGTTGTAAATATCTATTTTTAGAAATAATGACGTCATTATATAACTTTGAATTTTTTAATATTAAATAGGTATGAAATTAAAACTTCCGATTTGAAAAAAAAAATAATAATAATAACATTGTTTGAACATTTAAAACTTACTAGCAGAAACGCAATCATGTTATTATAAAAATTTAACTTGACCAATATTGAAAAAATTACGAAAAGGCACCGTGTCGTTCACCTTCACACTCAATCTTCTTTTTGGAATAGGCGTCATGTTGCTCAACAACAGAGGATTCCTAAAACACTCCATAAAAGATGATACACCTCAAAGTTTTCGGTCAATTTGAAAAAAAACTTTGGTGAATCAGAAGGTGTACTTTCGAGATTTCATTAGATTAGGACTGAAAATAAGCAGAGAGTGTGTAAGGGACATGAGATTCGAATATCTATGAATGTAAAAAAAAAAAAAAAAAAAAAATATTTTTAACATTGTTTGAACATTGCTTAAACATTTAAAACTTACTAGCAGAAACGCAATCATGTTATTATAAAAATTTAACTTGACCAATATTGTAAAAAAAAAAAAAAAAAAAAAAAAAAAAAAAAAAAAAAAATTTTTTTTTTTTTTTTTTTTTTTTTGAACATTGCTTAAACATTTAAAACTTACTAACAGAAACGCAATCATGTTATTATAAAAATTTATTTTGACCATTGTTGATCATCCAACTAGTTTGTTTCTAAAAAATAAGATACAAGTGTAAAATAAAATTTATTGTAGTATGGATTACATAAAATCTCCGAAATCGAAACACCTTGAAAATTTCGATCTACTAGAAAAAGAAAATCCGGAACTAGAATGTTTCAAAAAATTACCTCGGAAAAAAGCAGAAAGAAAACAATATCCAGGTAACCCGTGTTCCGATTGCGAGGAATATTTTAATACTCTAGGTTTAAATGAAGAAGAAATGAAAAAAAGAATAAATGATGTATCAAGACACAGAGGAAAACCACGGCCAAAAACGCCTGATTTTTATTACGAACTAGAATTTCCTGATGAACAGGAGTGTTTAAGACGTGGCTATATAGAACCTCCACAACCGTATTCTTTCAAAACTGATACTTTAAAAAAATATGGTTGAAAAAAAATAAAATACTGTCAAGTTTTATTGTAAGTCTTTTCTGTTATCAAAATTATTTAACTTGACCAATATTGTAAAAAAAAAAAAAAATTATTATTATTATTATTATTATTATTATTATTTTTTTTTTTTTTTTTTTTTTTTTTTTTTTTTTTTTTTACAATTTCAATTTTTGTTCTCCGGCAAACAGGAAGTTAAAAATCTGAAACTAATTAATATTCAAAAATTCGAGTTTGTAACTAACGTTATGATTCTAAAAATAGATTTTACAATTTCAATAATTGTTCCCCTAATTAATATTCAAAAATCCGAGTCATAGTTTTCCGGACTCAAATTATTATTTAAAAAAACTCGACCTTTCTAAAAAAAAAATACATATTATCCTAATGTTCAATGTGATCATAAAATATTTCAAAAATTTCCGAAAGCAACGAAACCGCTATCCATCTGTGACAGCGTTTAGAATGGCAATAAGCGCATTCCATATCCAATTTTTTCAAACTTCTCACCACGATCACATTTTCCAACAGATGCGAATAGGATTTCCGGAGGTCTTTGATTTTTTCCAAAGTTCTTTTGTCGTAAACGTGTAATTTTCTCACACCAGTTTTTACAATTTCACGAACCAACTTGGCATTGTCCACGCTGCATCCTTCGTAGACCACGCTAACTCTTCCGTCAAACAGGGTAAATCCGTTGGTACCGACTGCCAGAGAGGCTACGCACCTGGAATGTTTGTGTTCGGACCGGATGGCCGACTTGACTTTGTAAGAAGAAGGGGAAATGAACAGATCCATTTTGTGAGCGAGCAAATGGAAAACTGCGTGAAAAATATTGTTGGAGCGAGTAAGTTGAACTATCAACATAATCTTAAATTAAAAAAAAATTATTATTATTATTATTATTATTATTATTATTATTATTATTATTATTATTATTTTGAATCTCATGTCCCTTAGACACTCTCTGCTTATTTTCAGTCCTAATCGAAAGAAATCTCGAATGTGCACCTTCTGATTCACCAAACTTTTTTTCAAATTGACCAAAAACGATGAAGTGTATCTTCTTTTATGGGGCATTTTAGGAATCCTCTGTTGTTAAGCAACATGATACCTATTCCAAAAAGAGGATTGAGTGTGAAGGTGAACGACACGGTGCCTTTTCGTGATGCCTATGTTAAATATCTATGTTTCTTTTTTAAAAAGAACCTATATTGGTTTTCAAAGTGTTATAAAAATATTAGGAGCGGAAAACCCGCTCCTATTTTTTTTTTTTTTTTTTTTTTTTTTTTTTTTTTTTCAACGATTAATTATTTTTTGACAATACATATTCAAACGCTTGGCTTTAAAATAAACTAGTATATCTTTTGGAGCTCCTGACACTTTAGAATTTTCCAAACTCTCGTGGAAAAATTAATTTTAAGCAATTTCATTTTGTAGTCGTTGATCATGGTATTGTACATTTCCAGAGTTTTCATTTTGAATTTGTCTAGAAACTCTTTGAAGCTTATCGCGTTTTCTAGACTAATGGTATCCATTTCCATAGTGGATACTTTCAAGTTCCACCTGTTTTCATCATTTTTATGAATTATTTGTATTTTCAAAGCTTTTTTCGGGTTGCTACAAGCCCTAATTCCGTCAGAACCAAATGTTAATATTTTTGTTTCGTCGACATTTCTGAACCAGCGTTTAATAAGTGAGAGGCTTATTTTCGCTTTGCAATTTTTCAACATATCCAAAGTTTCTTCAATTGTAAAGATCCTCGTTGACAAAATTTGAGTAGACAAGTCAATGTTTTCGGGTACTACATCTTTCACTATCAATTTGGCATATTTTCTTGCAAATTGATAAACATTTTTATAATGACAGATGCGGCCAATATCAAGCGCCCGTAAATAAGGCAACCCGTTTTTTGAAACAATAACTAAAATTGGAATAGCAAGAGGATCTGTCGCAATCCAGAACAGCATGTTGAAATGATTCCTTTAATCGACAAACGGAACCATATATATACATGCATCCGAATCTAAAAATTTCCTCTCCCCACGTGATTTTCAAGGAAAAAAACAATTGCATAACATCCTGTCCTTCTAGATAAGAGCCCTGAAAATGACATTGCAAAACATCCTGTGACCTCGATATGGTTTTCAAGGAAAAAAAAACCAATTGCATAACATCCTGTCCTCGTTAAAATTAGCACGGATTGCACAACATCCTGTGACCAGAATTTTGTATAAAAGCCCGAGTGTTTGAGATTGAAAAATCATTCTCATTCGTTTGCTGAACGAGTTTACTCTGTTGAAAAAAATTTTCTTTTCAATTTTTTTGGGGGGAAATGGACTATAAAAGATCAGTTAGGGCAATTGATGTTTTCCCTAAATTTATTTCTAAGTCTGTCGAAAAACTAACTTATCCCGAAAAAAATTTCAAGTTTTGGGCTTCCAACGAAAATGTTAAATGTTTTGTTTTTTTCATGGATGAATATCATAAAATATACTTTTGCAAACATCCCATGAACCAGAAAACCATGTTTACAAAAAAGAAGATGGGGCGGGATTGTCAGATTTTCGAAAAATTTCACCCAGAACTCATCGATTGGAGTCGAATGACCACTAGGTATTCGAGAAACCCACAACCTGAGTTCAAAAAAAATTCAGACGTGAGGATGAGTTTTAAACTCAAAAACATGTTTCTTGTAAAAGCATGGTTTACCTTTGGTTTGAAAACCGTGAAAAAAAAATACGATCCATTTTATTCAGACTCTAAATGTACCCCTGTTATTTTATTTGCTTCCAAAAACCATGCACAAAAGATTGAGTGTTGAAGATAAAATTTTCCACTACGAAAACATTCATTTATTCGACAGGCGGATCTTGTTGCCCAATGGCGCGTACAAGATCCCAGAGGGTACAACTTACATGTTATGTACCACTCAAAAAGTTTTTTTCAGCTTAGATATATTACCGAAAAACTTTGAATTTCCCTTTCCCGTGGACGATCCGGTAGCCCATAGAATTACTAAACTACAAAATGTGTTTGATGTTCCTCCTGAAACGCCATATATTGATGATGAAAAAGATGAGGATGATTTTAATAAAATGCCACCCCCCCGCCGCCAAAAAAAGCAAGAACGGAAGAGGAAAAAGATTTCGCAGATTTTTTTAATTTAGATTCCTCGACCGTTGCATGTCCAAATACTTTTTCTGACAGTGAACAGCAACAGGAGCAACAACAAATTACATATTGGTTAATTCCGAATCCACCGATATTAGAAAGAAATATAGTAACAACACCTGTCGATTTTGTAAAAAATTTTCAAATTCTAACTTCTAAAATAATGAATAATCCAAAGGAGGGATATTTTCCTAACGACAACTCGGAGGATCCGGAACCTCTAGATTTAACTTTTCATCATGAAAAAACAACGAACTTGCCAAATGCAGCAAAGTCAAATTTTGAAATGTCCAGCCCGATAAATACAGAAATGTGTTTAAATTTTGGAAATGATATCAACTCGATAAGTACAGATATGTCTTCAAATTCTGGAAATGATATCAGCTCGATAAATACAGAATTGTCTCCAAATTTTGAAATGACCAGCTCGATAAATACAGAAATGTCTCCAAATTTTGAAATGACCAGCTCGATAAATACAGAAATGTTAACTACTTCAAATTTTGAAATGACCAGCTCAATAGATACAGGAATGTCTTCAAATTTTGAAAAAAATGTAGATGTAATGGAAAATTCTTATTCCGAAAGCACAAATTTCAATTTAAATTTAGAGGAAATATTAAACACGCCTTATGACCTCAAAATGACCTCAGTGATTCGTATAAAAAGGCGGTAATCGACGCAGTTCTCATGCCTTTTCGCTGATCTTGTTTTACTCTGATCGCTCTTTGGTAGTCTACTAAACTTTTTTAAATGGCAAATTTAAGTGAAAAAGATTTGGATGATTTGCTAAATTTTATAGATGCGAATGTTCCGCATCTACTTGACGATCCATATGAAAAGATTTTAAATACGCCCCTCATAACATATAATGATAATTTTCCACGACCTCCTACGCCAATGGAAGAAGATATAACAGACTTTACCTTGCCGCCGCTGCTAGAAACCAAGAAATCTGCAGAGAAGAAAACGGAATTTAAAATGCCATCATCACCATTCGTAACTAATAAATCAATTTTTCCTATAACAAGTCTTGCTACACAAGGGGAAAAAACTCCAGCCAAGCCCGTGACAACGCCCTCTCCTGCCATGAAACAGTTAAATTTTATAGACTTTTTACAATCTTCAAATATGAAAATGAGAGAGCAATTGAAAAACTTTAAGATTCCAAAGAAAACTCATAATAGCGAGAAGAACATTCCTATAGTGGCGAAATGTCACTTTAAAAAAACTTCAAAGAGAAATCATTTGAAAGTTGATGGAAAAAAAGCTATGGACAAAAAAATTAAAGTGAAAAAAATGGACAAAAAAAATGATAAGGATTCAGATTCAGATTCAGATTCAGTATTAATTTTGTCACCGGATCTGGAAGATTATAAGTATATTTTTGAATTAAAAGGTGACAAATTTTTAAAATTCAAACGACATTATGAAATGAAATTCTCTAAATTTTAAAATTTCACCTCATGTTTTTCTTTAAAGAAAAATTATTTAAAGGTGAAAGTGAAAAAATGGGTCAGAAGTGGTTACCCAAACCACTTCTGACCCATTTTTTTGCGAAACGTTACATACCAATATTGATAATTTTTAAAACTTTAACTTGTCATTTTTTCACCAGAAAAATTATTAATGGTGGCCCATTTTTTTGGCGAAACGACCAATATTGGTCAATTTCAAAAATTTGTACTTGTCAAAATTTCCATAAACGGAATTTTCTTCCGACAATGTTTTTGATATTTATATACTCTTTTCTTTAATTGTATTATATAATTATTGATTTCTCGTTTTTAACGATGGTCAAAGTTAAAAGTCATTTAAATGTAGATTTTGAAAAATGTATTCAATATTATGTACCGTTATGCTTTTTTAATTTAAATTATTAATTTATTCAACTTTCAAGTTTTCTGTATTTGAATGCTTTATAAAGTAATTAAAATATGTATAGCAATTAAATGAATTTTTTGAGATGAACCGACATATATTACACATACACCGACATGCAAAATGTGTGTTATTTCATTACTTCCATGCCTTAGAACAAAAAAATTCGAAAATTTTTATATACCTTTCATCAGAACGAATTTTTCGAGAATCCGAAAAAAATAGTTCCAGAAGTTGCTTATATTAAATAGACTTCGTCCCATTCTTATATACTAATTACATACAAAATTTAAAGTCTATCTCAATTTGTTCAGGAGCGACAGACTGACATGGTCTATTGTCCATCGGCTCGTGCATAGACGGAGATTCGTTTTTACTCCGATCAATTGATTGAAGCAGAAATTTAATATGGACTCAAATTTGTTTATGGTATTGAATTAAAATTATTAATCGGCCCAAGGGGGGGGGGGGTTCAAAAATTTGAATACCATGGCTTTCACAAAACCAGCTCTTTAAAAAAAAAAAAAAAAAAAAAAAAAAAAAAAAAACATTTTTCGTTACAGCAAGTTGCCAACGAACACACATTAAAATTCTCAATACAACAATTACTTTATTATTGCAAAATTTCCTCCTGAAAAAATGAAAACAAAATTATTTGCTCTTTCGTATTTAAGCATTTTCTCTTTAGTTATTTAAGATAAAATTATGTAAATTTGGCAAACGATTTGGTGAAATTGGTTGACGTGATAATCAAGCAGTAGCCAATTTACACTTTTCATATTTCACAAAAGATTCCTATACAATAGGTTAGGAAACGATTATTTTGCAAAATCCTCGTTTTAGAACACCAAAGAAATTTATGTATATTTTATTATTTTATGTTATTTTTAAAACAACAATTAACAATAAATAAAAAATAATTGTAGAACAAAACAACAAATATCATTTTAAAAAAGAAAAAAAATGAAAGTAAATAAACTTGTTAATTCTGCATGAAAATCCCGTTTATATTAATTAAGGGGGGCCCCCGTTCCCCCTGTTTACACTTATTCTATGAACACCTAATAACAGCCACGGACTCGCCTCATCAGAATGATCCTATATCTAAATTTTGATCGAAAACTATTAATTCTGCATGAAAATCTCGTTTATATCAATTAAGGAAATGGGCCCCCTCTTATACATATCGAATGAACTCCAAAAACTAATCAGGGAAGCGCCTTATCAGGATATACCTATATACAAAATTTCAAGTTGATCCGATATTTTTATCATGAGTTATCATGTTACGCACGAAGCTAAAAACTTTGACACAGATGCACCACATTAGCGCAATTTTTTTTCTGGCGCCAATTTGGGAAACTTGGTTTTTAATTACCAATTTCATAAATATTTTTTAATTATTTTGTATTACAGTAGACTCCCTCAAATCCGCACATATTTTACGGATGTAAACAATGAAACATTCAGTTCAGATGTAGGTGCAAAAATTGATTTTTTCAGTTTTATATTAGTTGCATACATTTTTTTATTTATAATTTTTGTTAATAGGACTAAATTCATGTTTTTTCATAAAGAAAGAATAATTTATTTCTGAAAAAAATAAAGATATTGCTAATATCATTGGTAGCCACAATCTTCTTATCAAATATATTTATGTATTAATCAAGCTTTTTTAGTTGTTAAGTCTGAAATAAAATTTCATTACTTTATGATCCTGATGTGAATTAGTAATGTACCTTTATGAGGCAAATTTCATTGAATAATTTAGGAAAAACACATTTCCTCTTTTATAATGAATATTTAATTGTACATTATTGATTATTAACTTGACCTTTCCTTTTTTTAGTATTTAGTCATTTTAAAAAACATCTAAATTTTTATTATTTCAATTTATTACTTATTTTAATATTTTAGTATATTGTATACATTCATTATACTTTTGATTTCATTATTAATTACACTCAAATTATTTAAAAAAAAATTTAATGACCAGAAATACGCAAAATTCTAAAATTCGCAAAACCTCTGGTCCCAAGCTGTGTGGATTTGAGGGAGTCTACTGTATTTGAAAAAAATAATCATCAAATCTCTCTTCAAGTAATGCAGAACCGTCTTTAGAATAAATAAATAAATAAATAAATTTTCACACAAATATTCTTGTATTGCACTTAAAAACTTATCCGGCGAAATATAAACGTCAACTATTGCAATTTGCTGTCCATTTTCAGAGTGGCAACGAAAAATACATATATGACCAATATCTGAAACAATAATACTAAACATACTGGTGTATCTCGCATACACGTCCATAAGACTTGCAACACAGTTGAATAGTAATGATATAAATTGTTATTATTTAAATACATTGAAAAATTTGAAAAAATCGAAAACAGTGGTTGGAAAGTGTAGCATAATCGATGCACAATGTCGCATTTTTCTTTCTTAATGTTTTATTTCATTTCGTAAACAATATAAGTTGTTATTATTTAAATACATTGAAAAATTTGAAAAAATCGAAAACAGTGGTTGGAAAGTGTAGCATAATCGATGCACAATGTCGCATTTTTCTTTCTTAATGTTTTATTTCATTTCGTAAACAATATAAGTTGTTATTATTTAAATACATTGAAAAATTTAAAAAAATCGAAAACAGTGGTTGGAAAGTGTAGCATAATCGATGCACAATGTCGCATTTTTCTTTCTTAATGTTTTATTTCATTTCGTAAACAATATAAGTTGTTATTATTTAAATACATTGAAAAATTTGAAAAAATCGAAAACAGTGGTTGGAAAGTGTAGCATAATCGATGCACAATGTCGCATTTTTCTTTCTTAATGTTTTATTTCATTTCGTAAACAATATAAGTTGTTATTATTTAAATACATTGAAAAATTTGAAAAAATCGAAAACAGTGGTTGGAAAGTGTAGCACAATGTCGCATTTTTCTTTCTTAATGTTTTATTTCATTTCGTAAACAATATAAGTTGTTATTATTTAAATACATTGAAATTAAAGAAATTAGTTGGAAAGTGTAGCATAATCGATGCACAATGTCGCATTTTTCTTTCTTAATGCTTTATTTCATTTCGTAAACAATATAAGTTGTTATTATTTAAATACATTAAAATTAAAGAAATTGGTTGGAAAGTGTAGCATAATCGATGCACAATGTCGCATTTTTCTTTCTTAATGTTTTATTTCATTTCGTAAACAATATAAATTGTTATTATTTAAATACATTGAAATTAAAGAAATTGGTTGGAAAGTGTAGCATAATCGATGCACAATGTCGCATTTTTCTTTCTTAATGTTTTATTTCATTTGATAACAATATAAGTTGTTATTATTTAAATACATTGAAAAATTTGAAAAAACAGCACACGATTTTGATAATTATTTTTTTAAATGAAAGCTATTTATTTGTAGTTGTGCCCATTTTAATTATTTTTTAATTTATTTCCATTTTTATATTTTATTTTTAATTTTAAAAGCTTTTTCATGACATTTCTTCAAAATGGTGACAACACAGTTTAGCTTTTCTCTCGATAATAAAAATTTATTTTCTAAAATGATTGCGTATAATTATGCACTAACCGAGTTAAAAAAATATATTTTCTGAGAAATAATATTAATAATGTAAATAAAATGACAGAAAATAATATATGATAAAAATTAATGTTTAAATCAAAATAAGAGAAATTTCAAATAAAAAAAATTATGTTATTCAACAACCTGATAAATGAGAATTACAATATTATTATGGATGCCTTTTTCATAAACAGTAATTTTTTAAAAACATTTGAAGAAAAAATGATGTCACTATTTAAACATCGTATTTTTACTCATAACAATATTAGGTACTACTCTATTATCTCGTCGACCAATTTTGCCAAATTAATAGACAAATTATACATATTGACATAATTTTTATTTTAAATAACAAAAAAATAAATAATCAGTAGAATATTAATAAAAAGTCGAAATAAAAATCCCTTAATTACATTTTAAATAGATGAATCGTATTTAATGTCATTGAATGTGACATTCATGATCATCCATTACTGGCATTTAATCTTATAGTTTGGCGATAATTTTTTGGTCGATGGGATAACCTAGTAGTACTCGATATTACTTTTTTAAATAAAGCTATTTTTCTGTAAGTGCATATAAAATAAAATTTCTGGATTTCACCGGCACTCATATTATAATTTTAACTGTACTTGTGCTAATATTTGCATGCAAAATTGTAACTAGCAAATTTGACATTTACTTTGTAAATATATTTATTATATATTGATTCAATAATATAATTACTTCTGCTTTTTTTTAAAAACCAAATCGATCGGGTCTTTTAAACATTTCATTCGTCGAATTCGATGAATTTGTTTTATTGCATTTCCTTTTTACTCAGAGTCTATAAAAAAGCATTTAAACTAAAGAAAAAAATCCGTTTTTGATGAATCTATTCAATGAAGAAGTAGTTAAATTCTATCTCTTTATTATTTCGCAATTCCAATGTCTCAGAGAGAAATTGCTATTCAATTGGGTATTTCACGCTGTTCTGTTTGCTATTATATTGATAAACACAAGAAAAATGAAGTTAATTCATAGCAATCTAAACGAGGTTATCCTTCTAAAAAACTTCTATCGATTTTTTTTTCTAATCGGAGGCGAAACTGAATTCTGCAATGGTAGAATCTACATTCATCTTGTTTGTATTATTTTGTTTAATGATCTATCGAGGAAGTTTTAATTTTGCTATAGTTCAAAAAGAAATCCCCAATTCTTTACATTGTTTTAAGGGGCAATCGAGTTTCACGCGGTAGACTTAAAAATAATTCACACTTGATTTTTTTTAAAAAACCACAGCCAGTAAACTGAAATACAGTTTTCATTTGAAAATATTTTTTTTCTTATTTCGTATTAATTACAATTCGTAATAATTAAATCGATCAGGGACAATCAAAAGGATTCCGTTACATTCCGGGAGATCAAATGGTGAATTCCATTTTGTGACAGACATGACTGAGAGAACTTTTTTTTTCAACTTTAAGTACTAAATATTAATTGATAGTTAAAAAATTGCATGGGGTGAAGTAAATATAGGCCTTATACTATAAAAAACACTAAAATTTTAATTCAAGGAAAAAAATAAAAAAATCAACATTTTCTGTTACAGACATGACATGAAGACTAATATAAAGTTTGGGGGCAATGGCAAAATAATTAAAATGTTTCAGGTGAAAATATTGGTGTTTTTAAACACACTGTTAGCCATTTTTGTTTAAAAAACATATTTGTTTCAAAAATCTATATAATATTTAAATGCTTCAAGGGACATTAAACTAGAGATAAAAATAGCAGATTTTTGATTTCAAAGTTAGTCTTGATAATAATTAACTATAAAAATTTATTTTTACAATTATCTTATTATATCTTGTTATTTTCATAAAATTTGACTTATTTTCTATCAATTGGAACAAAAAAATACTAATTTAGTTCAAATTTAAAAAATGATGTCCATGTCGCATTTTCATGGAATTCACGAAATGCATTTTAATGATGTTGCACTCATTCGAACATAATAGAATTGGCATGAATCTATGAAATATATACTAAAATATGCATTCTGTACAATCTGTAATGCAAATAATTTTTATTATTCCGAAACGTAACATTACATTTTTGCTTATTAAAAATGCAAAAGGAATTTAAAAAAAAATATTATTATTTTTAAATATTTATCTTACAACATAATACTTCGCGAATCCAAACAAAGCATAGCTTTTCCTAGTTTTAAAAATAAAAATTACTAACATAAGTTAAAACACTTACCCTTACAGAAAATCTTTGTTAGCCCAAGGAACGTAAGAAAAATTATTCCGTGAACCTATTTACAGCCTCGCCCTTATGAAAAAGGATAAATTTCTCAAATTTATATCATTTATTGATGAATGGTAAACAAAATATCCACAATGTTCAACATCAGGATTTTGACTTGAAATAATTAATATGCTAAATGTACATACACAAGTTTATACATCCATTTCTCTAAAAGAATCTTTTATATTCTGAAACTTAGCTTCTTTATAATCTATCCATTAAAAAGGGCATTTGATCAACGCCCGGTGTAATAAATCCCACATCTTATAATAATCCGTTTCTACTGGAGGTACGCATGGGACTACAAGATGTAGTTGAATAAAATGTGTCGCGGGGATAAACATATTACGAATCGGCTGGCCTATTTTTAAATACTATATTCATCATGTAAACAGCTGACATAAATATTCTTTCACAAAAGCATGCCAAGTAACTATAATCAGCTGCAATTTTGCGTAAGTAATGAAAAGCTGTTAGCTGTATAAATGACAGGTGACTGATTTTAGAAGACAGTTCTGGCAAGAATAAGTTTTGTAAAACATCTGTTTGGCAAACAAACATATTTTTTCCCTTGATCTGCTATTAAAAGATAGAGATGACAGAGAATGATTTTGTAAAAATAATTATGAGCCATTTCTAAAGAAAAAAAACATCTGTTCCTAAATTAGAAAATCCGCTTGTGTGGCAATGTTAGCTAAAAACGTATATTTTTAATGATTTCAGTTATTAAACAGAAAGCATTTAGAAAATTTTAAAGGTTTTATTTTAATACAAATTTTTTAATATTTTTAATTATTTAGAAAAATAGTTGTTATCCTCGGTAGAAAAATTAAGAAAATCTGAATCTTTTCAGGACTTATTTTTTTTATTTTATTCGTTTTCTGATCGGCTTAATTTCCAGAAATGAAATACTTCTATTCTTTATTTTATTCATTTTCTGATCGACTTAATTTCCAGAAATGAAATACTTCTGTTGCTACGATAACAAAAACAAGTTGGAAATTGCACGTGAAGCGTAGCAAATGAGGTGCGTTCATACGATAACGAAGTTTTAAAAATATTACTATCATATATCAATCTCATAAAATTATAGATAGACAATTAAAACGCTCATCAAACAATGTTTTGAAAAAAAACCAAAGGGTGCTCACAAAATTTAACTGAAAATTCTAAATTTCCTCCACCAAATTTTGTGATACCTTTTTCAATAGCGGACCGTGCGAATCAAAATTCAAACTACCAGCCACAGTTATTCGAAAAAATTTTGACAAAAGAAATCTGATAGTAACCAACCAATCTCTCTACCATCATCAACCACATCTGAACCATACAGATTAATAATTAGAAGCAAAAAAAATAACTGTCCAGCTAATGAAAAAAAAATGTTGCTTTGAACATTTAGAATAAGATATAATAATTGTATATTTTTATGCTAACACTTTCCAACATAGTTGAAAAAGCTTTATGAATTGTGTTTTTTCTATCCGTGCTCTAACTAGTGTAAATATATTCGGATTCTTCAACCACATCTGAACCATACAGATTAGTAATTAGAAGCAAAAAAGTAACTGTCCAGCTAATGAAAAAATGTTGCTTGACGCTTGCTTTGAATATTTAGAATACGATATAATAATTGTATATTTTTCTGCTTACACTTTCCAACATAGTTGAAAAAGCTTTATGAATTGTGTTTTTTCTACCCGTGCTCTAACTAGTGTAAATATATTCGGATGCATTTGATGTATGTTAATGCAATTTACTACTTCGTATTCGGCATTGAAAATGAAGTTTGTAGTTTTATAGTTTATTTACAAGAACATTCAAAAGAATTGACATTTATGGTCAATAGGGAAAAACCGTTTGCAATGTATTTCAATGATATGAGCTAATTTCAAATATAATGAAACTGATAAGAATGACAAAGATCAAACATTTTACAGAGATTAAAGTAAGTTATAGTTCGAGGTACATAAAAGAAATCCATTATTTTATTGTCTAATATGGGAAAAATTCGTTTGTTGTGTATTTTAATGATGTTACACTATTTCAAACATATTAAAATTGGTCACTGAAATGCACTAGAAGAGATTTGCTAGTACAATGAGCTTAGCATTCATCATTTATTTACGGGCAATGATTCACTTGCCGTACTATCCAAGAATAATAGTTGCAGGAAGTATGTTTTCGGTTTTGGAAAAAAACCAAAGGGTTTAAGGTGCTCGAATAATTTTACTGCCGACTGTAAAAGGCAATCCGACGAACAGCATGATGTTGAAGTCAATCGGACGCAAACGCCACATACAGCAATAAATAGAAATGAACCCGACCAGCAGCAAAAAATAGAAGCCTACCGGACTCAAACCCGATCTACCGCAAAATGTAGAAGTAACACGAGCCGAAGAAAATGAGCTCCGGCTCGCGCATCAGATTGGAATTTCCAAATTTCTAAAACAGCACTCCTCCCCCTGAGGACTCTTCAGATCCGCCCTTGTGTGAAACTTGCTAAGGTATTCGATTCGTTACTCCTTTATACAGGCATTTCCGTTCGCACAATGCGCAGGCGCACTAAGTATGTCTGTTACTTCATTTATATGCTTGTTCCGTTGCAGTAATAAAATGAATTAAAGTGGTAAATAAGCGAGCGATCGGCACGATCACAACATAAACACATGGCTACATTCCGGTCTTTGAAAGTAAATTGCTTCTGTTTTGTTGCTTTTAGCTTTATATCTAGAAAAGAATAAATTACTTCTATGGAAGATTTCGTTTTGTATAAATATAAATTTTAGATAATTGCTTGCATATGTTTATTTCATCGTCTGTGTTTAATGTTTTTAAAAGGACTTTAATTACTGGGAAATCAGCTGCTTAAATATAACGATGAATGATTAATTTTGATTGTGAAATAATCAAATAATACTTTACTGTTCATAACTGAATTAATGCTATCGGAGAATTCATTTCTTATTCTACTTGCACCCCCCCCCCTTTTTTTTTCTTTGTTAATCTGTTTAAAATGTTACTGATTGTCTTACGATCCATTTGTCAAAACTAGAGAATTCTTGAAGAAAATTTTTATTTGATTGCTATTTAAGCAACGACAAACATTTTTTTTTGTTACCGATAGGTTTATACATGTCCAATTCATAGCAATGTAATGTACTTTTTTTTAAAAGTCTTATAAAATTTTAGTACTTGCATATTAACGCCACCGCAGCAGAAGTTGCGCTAATGCTCCAATAAAGAGCAATCTTGTTGTTCGCACACGCACAAAAAAATGGCATCAAAAATGAGAAAAAAGCACTAAAGCACAAAAAAATGGCGTCAAAAATCAGTAAACAACAAGGCAACTAGGAATCCAAAAGATAATTGCGTGCTTATAATAAGATTGCTCGGTACTTCTGGTTATCCCGTCGACCAATTTCGCCAAATTATACAAATCGCCAAACTATTAGCCAAATTATACATATCGACATATTTTTTCTTTTAAATAATAATAATAAAAAAAACCCAAATAGTTAGTAGAATATTGATAAAAATATAAATAAAAAGTCGAAATAAAAATCACTTAATGATATTTTAAATACGTGTATCGTATTTACAGGCATGAAAGAGTTCCTCCTAAAGGAGGAATTCCACCTTTTTTAAAGCAGTTTTGGTCATGCTCTGGATTGATGCAAAAGTGCAAAGAAAATTTTGGAAGGATAATAGAGGGGGGGGAGGGAGCTGGGAAATTTAGTAATCTGACATTTTGTCTATTCAAACCCTTGGAGTTTGTTCTTAAACTGTTGTGCAAAAGGGACATAAAATGAAAGTTGAACTCATATAAGATTATAAGCATCTGAAAGTTGTGTAAATGATGTTATTCAAAGTGTCTTTCAAGAATGAAATTATTTTTAGGCTTTAAAAATCCAGAGTGATAGGAAGTTTCTTTTTGGTGTGGGATATTTTGTGCTATTTATACTAAACTTTTGGATAGTTTTTGTGATAACTTTTTCAACATGTATTTCTGAAGAAAAGATCAATTTAGCAAGGAGATTGCTTTTATTGAAAAAGAAAAGAGGAGTGAAATTTAACAGCTAAACCATTCACGATAATATTTGTTATGGAAAATCACTGACTGTACTTCATAAGTTGATCAGTTATATTTGTAATTACATGGTTAATGCATCCAATTTTTTTTTTCTTTTTTTAAATAGCTATTATACATGCAGATTTAAATTTAATTTTATTGTAAAGGTATGTGTTAAAATGACACATCGATTATAAGAGTTTGGCACCACTGTTTAAATGGAAATAATTTTCCACCTTTTTTTTCCATTTTCCACTTTCATGCCTGTATTTAATATCATTGAATGTTACATTCATGATCCTCCATTATTGGCATTTAATCTTATTTTTTGGTAATCGTTTTTTGGTCGACGGGATAACCTAGAAGTACCGATTGCTCTATATTGGTGCATTAGCACAACTTCTGCTGTGGTGGCGTTAATACGTAAGTACCAAAATTTTTATTTCCAATAAAAATCATTTTTGCAGGATTACCTAATGAAATTATATAGGAGAAAGGGAGCCCTTGTGAATAATTTCTACATTTTTCACTCTTTCTCAAAACTTTTATGAGTTATTGAAACAAAAATTGATTTCTATGGATATTCATACGTTATTTGTTCATTTGGTAAATTTTTGAATGCATTTATCAAGAATTTGTAACTTACATTATCATTCTAAAAATTGTCAAAATTTGTTCACATGTGCCCCAGTGGAATCGTAATTGTGAACATACCTGAGGCACACGTGAACACTTGCATAAATAGGATAAAAATATTTTTTGTAAATGAAACTGTAATGGAAACTAATTAGATACCTTCTTTTTAGCTGTGTGAATAAATCAATAAATGTTTCAACATAGATATAAGAAAATATTTTTAAAATTATATACTAATATACCTCTGCTCCTTTTGAGTCAAGCATAGAAAAACTGTATTACTTTCATATATAAACAATTATTGAATATTTCTGTTATTGTGTTTTACTTTTTTTTCTAAATGCAATGTGTATCACAAAATTGTGCAGCATGGTTTTAAAAATTGGTAAATTTTTGATATAAAAAATTGTTGATCATCGCAGTACTACTTATATTTTTGGCCAACTTTTACTTTAATTTGGGCTAAGAAAGATAAATATGTTTAAAACTGGAAATCAATAAAGAATAACCAATAAACATATTGTTCTTTATGGAAAGCCACCACTTTTAATTCTTATATAACTTAGAGTAAATTAAAATGGTGAAGAAATTCTAAAAATATTAAATTTATAGCTTAATGTTTGACAAGCATAATTAAATTTTAAACTTCATAAAAAAGAGCATTCATAGACTTAAAAAATACATTTGTAAACTGTTCACATCTGTCTCCACATGTTCTGTTCACAAGTGTCACAATCTATCAACTTAAGTCTAACTTATTAAAAAAAATTGAATTAAGGAAACAAATTTTTTTTCTAGACTTATGTAATTTGTGTCACTAAAAAATCTAATGCTGATATTCTACTTTAAAAATGTCTTGAATGAATTTTTATTACAATAGCTTTGGAAAATTTTTTACTTAACACCTTCTAAAACAAACAAATAACAATAACCAGAAGTAAAAATGGCTTATTGTTCTGAAAATTCAGTTAAAAAATTGCACTAATACTGCCAATTAATGTCATTCTATTTATTTATTTTTATTTTTTACTTCAGATTAATTGAGTGAGATATGTACTACTGTTCACATGTGGCCCCTTTTCCTCTGTATATAAATATACATGATGCATCAACCCCAGTTAAGGATAATTTTTTGATTTTTTTAAAATTCAGATTAACTGAGTGAAATATGTACTGTTTACATTTGTGACCCTCTTTCACATATATATAAATACATGATGCATCAGTCTCAATTTATGTGGTAACTTTTAAAGATTTTTTGTTTAATATGGTTGAAACATATGGAAGAACTTCCAAGTACACTGCACTTGTATTTTAATTTAGCATGATTAAACTTGCTTTGAAATTGCATTGACTTTTTTTCAATGCTAGAATTTCCTAGTAATCAATGGGAAGAAGCTGTTCCCAAGAAGGCTTTAAGATAAAAAAAATTCATAATAAGTGGAAAAATGAACAATAAAATTCTGATTAAAGCATGTCTCTTCATAGCTGCTGCCTCCTGAGTTTACTAGTTCTGAAATTTATTTAATAGTTTTTATTTTTTAAATAGCTTGATTAAAATATTTTCAAGTACAGTTAATTCTTCAAAAAATATTTCACTGAAGCAGTTAAGAAGCCCTAGTAGCAGAAATTTATATGTCAGTCTTTTCGAAACTGAAATTTATCTGCAACCCTAACAATATCATCATAAAGCCTACAATTTTCAGAAATCATAGTAATACATAAAATAAGAAAAATTTTTACCTAGAGACAAAAAGCAAATTTTAACTTAAAAAAAAAGGGGAGGGGAGGGAGGATAAAACTTTGTTTGGTTTATAAATTTCATGTGTAAGTTAACAATGTTATTTTTCAACTGATTAAAGTATGATAGTTAATTGTCATTCATTTATTAATTTCATTGTTAATTCTGTGTATTTGCAATATTTACTATAATTCTCTATAATTTGCAGGGCCTTGTTGCTCTTGTGACTGGAGGAGCTTCAGGTCTTGGACGTGCAACAGCTGAAAGAATTGTTCGCCATGGGGGAAAAGTTTTAATTTGTGATCTGCCAACTTCATCTGGACAAGTTGTTGCTAAAACTCTTGGGGAGAACTGTGCATATGCAGCAGCTGATGTAAGCTTTTTATTTCAATGTTTATATAAGAAGATCTTTGTTTCACTCAAATAATTGTGTCAAGTATCTTATTTTCACTATAAATAAATTAATAAAAAAAAAAATCAATTTTTTTATTGTTATTTTATAATTTCAACTTATATCTCATCTGATAATGGGAAGATTATAAATGCTTTTATGCTTATTTTATGTTTACATATTCTGAATGTCAAGTATGCGACTGCAATTGTTTTATTTATTAGACATATTTTAATTATACAGCTGATTTGCGGCAATTTGTACTTTTGACCAGAGTCGTATAATATAGATGCAAGTGCGAACACAATGTGTGTAATAATAATTAAAAAAAAAAAAAAAAATTAGGATTTTATGGGGCAAAGTTGAGTAAAGAAAGATGTAATTCTTTTCTTGTAAAACATTTCAAGAAAAACATAACTGTAAAGCGTTTTTGTAACATTTTCTAATATTAAAAATTTTAAATATTCCCCTATTTTATATACAATTTATGTATTGTTTGTCAACAGAAGTTTAAAGACTCAAAACATTGTTGTGACATCGCAGGCATTTTTATTTCTATTTCCCACAAGACTAAAACTTATTACCAATTGGTTTTTCATCAGTGGCTGTAGTGATTCTTAGCCTGGCCACAATGGTTAAATTGAATAATTTTGTAGTGTTAAAAAAGTGACAGGCATTTTGTATGAAGAGATCACAATATCGAGAATTGGGCTGTTTCTAAATGCATTGATAAAATAACTGAAAATAATTCACCCTTTCCTAAAATGGATTTTTGCTTTATTTTTTAATTTAAATAGCAATAATTTTAAACTATAGTTTTTAATTCATATTGTCAAAATAAAATAATACATAATTTTATTAAACATTAAATTAATTTGTAAAAAAAAAAAAAAAAAAAAAGGACCCATTATTTATGTGCACCGAAAGTTTTTAGTTTTATTCAAGTCTGCTCTTGAAGGGTTTGCAAAGAAAAGTTTTAATTATCCCATTCTAAAAATGAGTATGACTTTTTATTCTTTAAATTCAAAGATGCTAAATCTGCTACAGATTCGTAATAGAACAGGATTGGTGAATCTGTGGCAAGCGTGTCAGAATAGTCATGTAAGCTAATTTTCCTGGCTCATGAAAATTTTAATTTTGTAGTCATTATATAGATAAAATCTATTTTTTATTTATTTTTTAACAAATAAAATTTTGCTCTACAGATCACATATGATACAATTAATATTAACAATAGTTTTTACATCAATTAATACATCAGAATAATTTTAATTTCCTGTCATCCTGTGAAACTTTTCAATATGTATTTTAAATTCCTATATCATGAATTTAAAAAGCTATAATTTTCAAATACATTTTCTTTTGACAGTTGCTACAATAATATGGCAAATAGATCTAATTTAGCTATGTATATTTGTAAAAATAATAAAATGGAACCAGATATAAAGCACTTTCCATCGAATGTACAATAGCAAAAATACCATACATGCATTTTTAATACATCGTTTAATGTAACTTGGAAAATTCTAACCAAGATGTTATATTTATAAGTTAAAAATTATTGAAATAAAAATGCATATTTTTTTCTCTTTTTACTGTACATACCATATAAATGTATTTACGAATTAAAAAAATATTAATTTAATGACTGATCTCAGTATACAGATATGTTGCATTTTGATTTTTAATGATTTTCAATTATTAATACATGAAAACAACTGATATTATAACCAGTGTTTCTATAAACATCATACCTTTTAAAATTAATTTTGTATAAGTTTGGCACATTACCTTCTTGATAGGTGTATTGTTTGTGAATTTTCGGCATGTGCAAGTGAAAAGGTTCGCCAAGCCTGTTATAGAAGGTAGTACAATTTTTGTGCTAAAATTTGGCAATATTATATAAATTGGAAAAGTAATTTAAATTCAGATAAAATTTATTTGAATTCATTGTTTTATTTCCTGTTTTAACTAAAAACACATGGGTTTAATAAAAAATTTTTACATATAAAAAAAAAGTGCTCTGAAGATAGGCACATACTTAATAGTTACCTTTCTTAGACATCACTTTTGAAACAGCAGATAAACTATGTAAAAGCAACCTCTTTTATTTAAATATTATTGTATTTCTTACATATTATAAGTATCGTTATTCACTGTCTGTTAAAAATAGAAGTTATGTAAGCTTTTTAAAAGATTTTTTGTAGTATATAGTTTGGCCTAATATAAAAATATTTGGCTAAATAAATATTTGAAATGCTAAATATTTTAATATTTGATCAGTAACATCATTGAATTCTGAATATTTGAAACATTTCTAATTAAAATAGATATATGTTAGTTTTATGTTTATTACAAAATATGCTTGCTATATCCATAATTTTCCTTGGTTTTAGTATTACTTACTTGTTTATGATTATAAGTCAGTTAGTTATACTTTTATAAAACAAGTAGTGCTCATAACTTCATTAATTTAATCGCATATTTAGCATTCATTTAATTATCATTCAGTAATAAATTATCATTATTACATATTATTATTTAATAATAAAAATAATTACTGAAACCTTCAGAAAAGAACAGAGATTTTATTTAATTTTTCATTAAATAAACTAAAATAATATAATTAGGTTCAGAATTTTAGATAGTTCTAAAAAACAAATTAACTATACAAGTATGAAAAGTTTCTTGTTAACAGATTTTCATAAAAAAGTCTACTTAAAATATGGAAAAAATATTTATCCGACATATTAAATTTTTGTTTGCGCAGTCTCTTTTTTAAAGGGTTCATATAATGTAAAACTATATAAGTTTAGATTTTTTTTTTTTTTTTTGCTAAAAGTTGAAAGTTTTAAGCAATTTATGTTATCACCTGTGTAAATGACAGCGAAAATGCTATTATCAGGCTTGTCAAGTCTCCCAATTTTAGCTGGAGACTCCTGATTTTTAATCATTCTCCCGATCTCCCGCTTATCTACTAATTTCTTCCGATTTCTCGCTTTTCTGCAAATTTTTTCTGGTTTTCTACGATGTATGAAAATTTTGTCAGCTTTGTTTCCCGTTATTACATAAAATAGAACCAGCCAACCAATTTATCATAACGAAGAAAGCCAGAAAACCATTTCTCTTCAGTGATTGGTTAGTGGGTTTGACTTCACATCATGAACAGGTGTGGTTATGGTGTAACTGCCCAATAAACATGAAGTGTCGCGGGTTTCGATAGATAAATAGTATAAGCTATTGTTATGACTGTGTTAGCTGCTATTTTGAATATTGTAGATCACGTGGAGTGAAATCACGTTTAATTTTTTATTTCTTGATATGTTTTACAATTTTTTTTATGAATTCGTAAATATGGCATCAAAAAAGAAATATGATACGTCTTATCAGTCTTCGTTTACCGAAGAATTTGAACACATCGTGCCGTCATCAGAAGGAAGTTTATATGCCAG
This sequence comes from Maratus speculifer, assembly GCA_964019185.1. Classification (NCBI taxonomy): domain Eukaryota; kingdom Metazoa; phylum Arthropoda; class Arachnida; order Araneae; family Salticidae; genus Maratus; species Maratus speculifer. The sequence continues at coordinate 171,486,881 of OZ025296.1, read as the reverse complement.
ATGCACTGTGTGTTCTTTTGATTTTAAAATTTCGCATGGTGGTAGAGCTGATGTTGTAAAGCATATTGGAACAAAAAAGCATCTGGATACCGTAAAACGATCTAAATTGACTAAAAAACTTTCATTTTCTGTTGATGAAACAGTTACACATACTATTAAAGCGGAATGCCTTTTTACTTCATTTTTATTAGAGCACAATATACCACTGAGTGCTTCCGATCACGCTTCATCACTTTTTAAAAAAATGTTCCTGGACAGTGCTGTGGCAAAAAAATATGCCTGTGCTAGGACAAAAACGACTTTAATTGTGAAGGATATGGCTAGTAATAGTAAAGATACTATAATTGACATCTTAAGATCAACGCCATTTACAGTGTCAACAGACGGTAGCAATAATGCAGATACAAAGATGTATCTTATCGTTGTTTCATTTTTCAATCCAATATCATCACAAATTGATTACCACCTACTGTCAATTCAAATGTTACACACAGACGGTGCTAACATTGCCCAGTTGATTGTAAATGAATTCGAAAAAGATAAAATTCCCATGAGCAACTGTTTGGCACTAAGTGTTGATAATGCGTATGTTATGGTTGGGACAAAGAATGGTGTGGCAGCTCATTTAAGGAAAGAAAATGAAAATATTTTTGTTATGGGGTGTATCTGCCACTTAATATTGCAGCTGAAAGAGGTACAGCAAGTTTACCTGTTCTTGTTGAAGAGTATTTTGTAGATATATACTATTGTCTAGAAAAGAGTTCTAAAAGAAAGGAAAAATTAAGAGAATTTCAAAAATTACATGACACTGAAGTTCAAAAAATCTTGAAGCATGTGTGCACTCGTTGGTTATTCCTTGGAAAATGCCTATCTAGAGTGTTGGACCAATGGATGCCACTATTTTCATTCTTCAAAGATGAAGTAAATACAAACCAACTGAAAATTAAAAGTTCAATTGAAAGTTTTAAAATTCCTAAGATAAATAAAAATGTTGCAAATGAAAATATGTGTGAAAATAAAAATCTTTCAGTTGAGAAGAAAACTATATCTTCTATTAAGAATAACAAAAAACAGATAGCTGGTAGCTGGTAGCTCAAAAGAGAATTCTAAAAATCATTTGAAGCATAAAAGTGAATCTTCACATGTGTCTCAAAATAAAAAATTTGCAAAAGATGATTCTTATGAAATGTTGACACGTTTAGAACGTTTGTTTATGTTTTTATCTTCAGATCAGAACAAAGCATTCTGTTCTTTTCTATGTACGACTTTGCCTTTATTTGATATTCCAAATGTGACATTGCAGTCAAGAATTCCACAAATACATCTGCTACAGCCCATAATTTGTGACACTTTTAGATCCATTTTATCAAAGTTTGTGAAAGCTTCAATTATTGTGTCATCCAATTCAATTTTTGAAGTTAATTATAATAAGTATGAAAATCAAAAGAGTGATGGAGACCTGGTAATTGGAGCTGCAGCTACTAACATAGTGCAAGGACTTTCAGAAAAAGATAAGAAAAGTTTTTTTTCACATGTTAGAGAATATTTCTGCAGGATATGTGATTATATTAAGCACAAATTCCCCTTAAATGATGAAGTAATTGCTCATGCAAAAGTGGCCAATATTTCTGCTCTTTCAATTGCTTCTTTTTCTGATGTTAGATATTTTTTAAAAAGGTTCCCAGTTATAGTGTCACTACAATTTAAAGATTCACATTTTGATGATGCAGTAGATATATTAGAAGCACAGTTTTGTTATTTGAAGTTAGAGTATTTAGATGAAATAAAAAAGTCAGGAAGAATTGACACACAGTGGTATTTAATTGGAAATATTAAAGGACTTGATGGAAAACTGAAGTATAAAGAACTTGCAATGACTATGCTTGCTATTTTGACAATTCCACACAGCAATGCTGAGTGTGAAAGGATTTTCAGCATTGTTAATAAAACTAGAAATAAATTTAGATCAAATATGAGCGATGACACTTTGGAAAAAGTATTGATGGCTAAATTAAGCCTTCAAGGAGATTGTTATGAACGAAATTTTGAAAGTGCTTTTCTGAAAAAGGCTAAATCTGCCACAACTAATAGAAATTTCACAACTTAAAATAAATATGCCTCTTATGACTTGAGCACAAAAAACAATACTGTGTTGAAAAAATAGTGCCTAAATAATTTAATTCTCTTTAAATTCCCTGTTATTTTAAATTGTTTTCTATTCAACATCTTATACTTTGTTCATTTTTAACAATTAATACTTTAACTTTTACAAAGGATTTTAATTATAACAATTTTATGTCTTAACTATTGCCTTTTGATTTTTAAAATGATTTTACACATATATATATCATTTAAACTTCTATTCAATTAAATTGCATTTATATTCTTACTAGTTATTTTACCTAACTTTTTGTTTTGTTTTTATCTTGGTGCAGCATGTCACTAATGAATTATTGCACCATGAAATCCCCATCAGCCACAGTTTAAAATAAAATAATATAGTGACTTTGTGTGTATTAAATATGCGAATTTTTGAGTAGTGTTTTTTTTTTCTATCAATTACTTATTATACCATTGTGTTTTAATGCGAGGTGGGTGGGGGAGGGGCTTAATAATAATAAAATAATCTCCTGATTTCTATGCAAAAATCTCCTGATTTTTGACTTTTAGAGGTTGGCAAGTCTGTATTATTATTATTATTTTGAAAAAAAAAAAAAAAAATATATATTATGCACTAAAAATAAATGCAAAATTTAAATGGATAATGATATATTTATTAGAATTTTTATGATTGTTTAATTAAATATTTATATATTTTTCAGGTTTCTTCAGAAAAAGATGTTCAAAGTGCTCTTGATTCCTTGATATCTAAGTTTCAAAAGCTTGATGTTGTAGTGAATTGTGCCGCAATTAGTGTAGCATTTAAAGTATTCAATTTTAATACTGATAAACCACATTGTTTGTCAGATATGGAAAAAGTTATGAAAGTAAGTTTTTTATGTTATATATTTTATTGATACAATTACAGTATTTAAATATTCTTCATTCTAGCTTGGGTTTTTTGATGGCAGAAGGTGGCTTTCAGTTTCAAGCTTAATCTTTCTGGTCACTATTTCGATTAAACTGTTATTAATAAACTATCTTGAATTAAAATTTATGTAAATAAAACAAACAAACTTCAGGAGAACTTCCAATTACTTCTAAAATTGTTTTCAGAATCAGGCAACAGTGACTACTCTATTAGCCCAAAATTCTTTAGAAACAACTATTTTGGTTAAAAAAAAAAAAAAAAAAAAAAAAAAAGCTTCCCCCTTTTTTTCCCTACCTACATTTACTATTTTTGTGGAAAACAGATTTTTTTTAGATCTGCCAACTTTTTTGATTCCTTACCTTTTCCCCTTTTGCCTTATTTTATATTTCAATAACGATTTCCCCTCAACTTAATAAATAAATAAAAACTTCCATTTGAAAAAAAGAAATTTCTCTTTTCAATCTAAATTTAGCATAAAAATGTCATATTTTTATATTTCAGGAAACTATAGATTTTTGACTTGGCTTTCAATCATACTCTTTTCAGTGTATTTTCTCTTTTCTTTATTGTTCTGAAAGTTATTTTACCTTTGCCAATGATCCGTCATTAATTGGCATATTATGATTTGTTGTATTCAATCTTTACACCATCAAATTCAATTCCATTTAATTCCATTCAATTCCATTACACCATTCAATCTTCAACCTTCCACAACATAAATAGCAACATTTATATAATACACTTGGGACATGAATTTCAAAAACTGCCTTATCCAAAATTTAGAAACTCACATGTTCTTCATCTGTTGGTAAACCTGTACAAGGGGAAAAAAAAAAAAAGGTCTGGGGAAAAAAAAAAAAAATAAATCTAGTTTTATTTTGTATTTTTGGCATTATAAAATCTTGGTTTACAATGAAAACCAATGGATGCAGTTAGAGATATTCACAAATTCATAAAATTTAATTTTTTGGATAAGGCGAGTTTAGAAATGCATGTCCTCAATTGAATAATTTTAACACAATTATTCAAATTGATAAATAAGTCACATGAGCTGTAATTTCGCAAATGAGCGAAAAAAGTATTTGAGCCAAGATATACTAAGTTGGAAAATTACACCTCATTGTGATTCATATAATAGTTATTTCACTAAAAACTTGTATATCAGTTTACTGTTTACTTTTATAATTTTTATCTGTCAAATATACTTCAGTGTTGCCGCTGGACTTTAAAAATCCTGGGTCCCCGGGACCCATGACTTCTAAAATTCTGAAACCCTTTTTTACAAAAGCGGGTCCCCACAAATAATAAGTCATATTTTTCGATGCAAAAATTACGTGTCCCACGGGACGCGTAAGAGCTTTTTTTCTGCGTCCTGTCGCCGATTTTTTGCGTATTTTATGCGCTATAGCGTGTCCGCGGCATCCCTGATACTTTCTTTATTTATATGGCAATTTGAAATAAGTTATTAAATTCTTGAATTTTTGGCTGTTTTTACTCTCTAAATTCAAAATGATGTATTATTAACGGTGTCTGATCAAGTCAAAGTGTTCACTGTGGTTCTGGTGTATCCCATTCAGGACTGTTTTCCTATACTGTAAAAAAATAAAATAAAAATTTTTTTAAATATCTAATATTACATGTATATACATACAAATACAGTAGACTTTCTAAAATCTGCAACCCTAAAATCCACACATATTTTACAAATGTAAACAATGAAACTTTCAGTTCAGAGGTAGGGACAAAATTTTTATTTTTATATCTATTCCATATCTCTTTTAATCTAATTTTCATTAATATTATTGAATTTATGCTTTTTTATGATAGTAGAATAAATTCATCTCTGAAAAAATTCAAGATATTACTGATATCACTGGTAATCACAATCTTTTTGCCAAATGTATTTATACATTAATCAAAATTTTTTTAGTTTTTAAATCTGGCTAAACCTAAAAGAAAATTTCCTTATTTTGTGATTTTGAAGTGAATTAGTAGTGTGTTTTTATGAGGCAAGTTTCATTGAATAATTTAGAAAAAATGCATCCTATCTTTATGATGAATATTTAATTGTACATTATTGCTTATTTATTTGACCTTTGCTTTTAATATTTTAAAAATGACATTATTTTTTATGATTATAGCTTATTACTTAATTATTTTAACTTTTTGCTATATTGTAAGCATTCTTTTTAATTTCTATTGCATTATTAATTACATTCTAATTACTGTTTAAAAAATGTCAAGAAAGCAATGACCAGAAATCCTCAAAATTCCAAAATCCACTCAATCTCTGGTCTGTGTGCAGATTTGAAGGAGTCTACTGTATGTACTTGTATTTCTATAAGTGCAGTAAAACTACAATAATAAACAATCTCAATCAACAGACGCCTTTATTTAAGGAACACTTTTTCATCCACTAACACCATATTTTTTTTAAATGATTTTACTTCTTAATGGCACACCAATTGTACAGTCCCAAAGTTTTCATTACTTTGAGGTTTTACAATAAAACTTCTACAGTAAAACCTCCAAATAACGGACACCTCGGGAGCGCGAAAACTGTCCGCTATTCAGAGGTGACCGCTATTGGGAAAAATCTCGGAGATTCAAAAATTGTTAAGAAATGCTTAAAGTTTCATTAATTGACTTTTATATGTCCTAAAATTCTAATGTGTATGATTAATCATAAATTAAAAAAAAAAATTAAGCAATAAAGTTGAAATAAAATGGTGCATACCTTTGTACACTGTTTATTACATTCTTACGGAAAAAATGTATTTTAAAAGTTTCATTTGCATTTAAAGATTACATGTAATGTTTTTTCAATGAGAAATTTTAACCGTGTTAATAGTTTTGATTTTTCTGAATCATCTTAAAAAAAAGTGTAACTGCTCATTGTATTTTGCCTTTTTAAAAAGCATAAAATCTCAAATCTTACAGAGGGGAGTGGAGGTGGGGCATTGTGATGCTCCGGGAGGTAATGTCCCTCCGGACCATTCCCTGAATTTAATACTGAATGTGGGAGGAAAGATTTTTCCCGGCCCACTCTCTAAATTTGTCTGTGATCCCAAAATTTTGAACACATTGCCCTGACAAATTTAGAGGCTTTTTACTTTTTTTTCCCTCGTTAAAAAACAATTTTTCATACTTTATTCCCAAATTACTGTCCGTTATTCAGAGGTTAAACATATAAAAATTTAGATTTTGGGAGTGGGGATCGGTAAACTGTCCGTTAAATAGAGGTGTCTGCTATTCGGGAGTGTCCGTTATGGAGGTTTTACTGTATATGTGACTAAACTGATTTATAACATTCAACATTAAAGAAATATTGAGGATCTCCAAAAGTGGCCCTGGATCATTGACCCACTGGGTTGTGCTTTAATCAGTTATTAACTATCAACTGAAAAAAAAAAAAAAAAAAAAAATGTTTTATAGCACAATATTTTAGTTTAATTACAGATTTAAAATATTAAGAACAATAAGTTATAAAATGGTGTTCCTTACTTACTTTTAGATGGCTTTTTTGAATTCATTAGTTGCTATAAAATAAGACTTTATACCTATTTTTTTTTTTACATAAATTTCTTATAACAAATAGTTAACAAAAGTTGCTGATATTTGCTCAAACACCCCTTTTTCTGATAAAATTAATTTTTATAGACTGATTTCCTGCTTTAGTTCATTTATTTTAACAAAATTGAATTAAACTTGTAGCTAATAGCATGCAGTATTTGTTGTTGTTGTTTGCAGTTGGAAAACCAAATAGTATGATTCAATTGCATGCATATATTCAATTTAGTTAAAAAAAAAAATTAAACTGCATTCTAATAATCAGTATCAGATGATAATTTAGAGAGTTTCTTAATTTAAAAAATAACTAACATGTGATTTTTATAATGAAAGTACATAAAGTGACAAATTTCAGTGGTACCATAAACTGTAGAATAAGATGTAAATTTTTAAATAGCTTCTGATATATATATATATATAAAATATATATATATGTAGATATATATATATATATATGTACCATATCACCTTCCCTCACCCCTTCCTACCCTTTACTATATCACTTATCTGATAGAACCCTATTTGCCTTACTTTTCTGTTTGTCTGTGCAACTGTCTGTCCATCACAGATGTTGCTCTCAGAAACTGTATAAATTAGATCCTTGAAATTATGAATACATATAGCTGAACTCCTTTGATTATACTACACAACAAATCATAAAAATTAAAAAAAAATGTAATTAATGCATGTTATTAATCAAACACCCCCAATCAAAAGAATGGAAAGTGTTTATAATTCAACTAAAGCATTAACTTTAATCAAACTGCAACATTTTTTTTTTTCCAGAATCACACACACATGCACACAAAGGTATGAGTTTGCCATAATTTCACTTAGCTCTTAGAGCAATAAAGTAACAGGCATTTTCAAAGACATTCGTATCTTAAAACACATCAGACATAAAACTTGGAATTAAGTAACATGATGCAAGAAAATGTCCTCTTTCAGAATTACTAAACATTTTTCAAAATTCCATGTAGGAGTTGAAATATTTATAAAAATCAATTTAAATAAATTCATTTAATTTTCATTCAAAGACAAGCAGACCAGGTTGTTTTTCACATACTTTCTCATTGGGTTACCCGGGGTAATTACAGGTCACGCTCTTTCTCTGGTAATTATGGGTCACCAAGTTTTTATCCCTATGATATCTACTATGACAAATTTTAAAATAGTGGATAGATTCTTTCATTAGTCTGGTTTATTATGTATAATAATATTTTATTTTAACTTAGCTGCATAATATGAGTTGAGATTTTTTTGTAACATGCTACAAAATCATCTTAAAAAAAAATGCCTTTGAAAATTGCATTTTTTATCAAGATCCATGCCACAATCAAATAAATGTTTGGATTTTTTAATGCTTTTTTTTACATATACATACTCTAAGGTATTTAAAAATACATGCACTTTTTATTCTTATTTTTTTTTTTCAAATGGTCGCTAGATGTATACCCAATTATGCCCTAGATACATGGCATAATTATGAGTCACTGGATCAATTCTGGATCAGCATGTTTTTTTTTCCATTCTTTATAGCATTTTTAAAATATTAGACATGCCATGCAATTGTTAATTTATGATTTAAGGGATTTAAAAAAACAATAAATAAATAAATAGTTAAAATATAAATATACAGCACTGTATACCTAAAGTAAGCCAGAAGTAGGCCAGATAAAATACTTTTATAAACATTTCTTTTTGAAACTTTAATTATTAACTGTTAGCACGTGGTAAAACAAAAGTGCTAGATTCATATTTTTATAGTGTGCAGCAGTTCATTAGATACAAAACATTAAGAAAATATAAATCCCAAAAAGATTCTTGTTTAAAAGAACAAAGAAGTATTGTATTGCAAACCAAAATTATTTTTTCAGCTAACGAGTAAAATATCTTTAAGCATGCTTTTCCCATTAATTTTAGCCATATTAGGTTAGGCAGATAACTATAATTATTTAAATATTAATTTTTAAGCCTAATTGTTAGAACATGGTGAAACACATGTGTTAGATTCATATTTTTATGATGTAAAGCTTAAAGCAGTTAATTAGAAGAAAACTGCAAAGCCTATAATAATAAGTTAGTCAAGTGAATGATTGACTAATAAGAGTTGTAAATTTTCAAAAATAATCAAGTCTCTATTTAGAAATTCAGAATTCAGAAATAGCTTTAAACATTTTTAATTCATAATTTTGTATGTTTTTTTTTGTGTGTGTGTGATACTGGAATAATCTTCAAATATTTTGAAGTGACAATTGAAATATAACTATGCACATTCATAATACATTATGTTTTCTTGTTGTCCTTTATATATATATACACAGTACAGAACCATTCATCCGGAATGGTTGTGGTCAGATGTATTCTGGATAACTGGTTTTTTTGGTTAACTGGTTGGGCATTAAAATTAAAGCAACATCCATTTCATGAGTTTTATGGAATATATGTGGTTGTGGTATTACTTCTAATTTTAAATTAATTATTAGATTACTTGAACTAACAATCAGATGCAAGTAAGATCAAATGTTAGAGTTTGAAAGAAGGTAATTTATGGGAATTCCTTGGGAACAAAAATTCTTCTGTTTTATCTGCATAAAAATGAAAACATCTATAAATACGTTTATTTCAAATACTAGATGCTGTTATCAAACTATACAATTATTTAAAGCAATGTATGTGTCAAACTAGCAGTGTATGACACTTTTTCTACAAAGACTCTAATATCAGTCTATTAGAAATATCATTCCAGATAACTGGTTTTCCGGTTAACTGGTTTCCGGATAAATGGTTCCATACTATATATATATATATATATATATATATATATATATATATATATATATATATAATGGTTTTTGAAAATCCTTGTTACTAATTTATCAATTGAAGTCGGCTTATTATTATTATTCTGCTTTAGAGGTTAATATTTTTTTTGTTTTGATCTAGGTAAATACAACAGGTACATTTAATGTGAACAGGTTAGCTGTTAAGTTACTAGCAAAGAATGAGCCAGATGAGAATGGACAGAGAGGAGTTATCATTAATACTTCTGGAAGTTCAGCATTTGAAGGGATCATTGGCCAAAGTGTCTATGCATCAACTGCCCGTGCAATAGTTTCAATGACTTTACCTATGGCTCGAGATTTATCATCACATGGCATTCGATGCTGTACAATAGCTCCAGGTAACTATTTTATAACATTTATTTAACATGATTACACAATTGGATGTAATTATTTAAGTTTATTGTATGGTATTAATCTTGCATGTCCACTAAAATATGCCTTCACTCCACTTATTTAAACAGAATTCTTTGCTTTATTATGATATTTTTATATTAGTTTCAATAATTTTGATCTTTAAAGTTACTGATTAAGGTTGCACTGTTGCTTTTAAATTTTGCTTGTCTTAAAATTGTTTCAATTTTGATCATTTTTTTTCATGAGCAATTTGTATGACAAAATTTTGACTGGTAATTATTGATCAGTAGATGAGATTTTAATAGTTGTCACTTTCTGATCAGTAATTTCTTTTTATTTACGTATCATCTATTGGTTGTGCTTCCATTAATAGGCCAAACATGCATAAGTGTCATTTGAAAGCTAAAAAAGCCATATATAGAAGTTTCTTAAAATTGATTTTACTATTGTGATAATTGTTTGGTGTTTATCTAGATTTTTCTTCTCATGTGGCTCTGCTTTTGTGAAATTGTGAAGATATTTTAAGTTGTAAAAATTCTAGTAATAATTTTGTAACTTTCAAATTATCAGTATATCCAGATTTCAGTGTGTTTCATCTGTCATTAAGTTTAATATGTTTTTTGATGAGTTCAATTGTTTTGAGACTGTTAGATTTTATTTTTAAATGATTAAATTTTAGAAAAGTTCAATTTGAATTTAATAAAATTCTGTGTAAGGTCTATTTTTAAGACAAATAATTTTGTAAAAACTCCTGTTTTAGAATGAAAATTTTGAAAAAATAAAGGCTGGAACCTTTTAAAAATAGAAAAATTTCCTGAACAGATACTTGATTGTTCATCTGCATTTTGAAAAAAAATGTCATTTGTTATTTTACATTTACATGAATACTTGATATTGTAATTCATCTGCAGATTCTGTTTGAAACTGATTTTGCTAAGATCTCTTGACTTGATTTTTCTCATATTCAATACAGTTTTTGTATAGATTTCAAATTGAAACATATGTGGTCATTAGCGATTATATTTAAAATGAAATTTCACCAGAAAGAGAAAAACTATCACAGTTATTGTAAAAGAAAAAAAAGTATGTGGTGACTTTTATGGGATATATCTTACAATAGCTTTTCTCAAAGTGGATATGCAACAAGTTGTAGTCAATACCCACTGCATACTGTAGCCCTGTTAAACAAGTCAGTGTGATGTAATTTTTTTTCATTGTCATTTATTTTAAAAGCAAAATATAAAGCCATGTTTGACATTGAAGATGATTTATAACTGTACCTAGTAAAATAATATTGAGAAACAAGCTGGGAAAACAAAATGTACTCATCACTTTAAAATGCTTGCAATCTATAAAAGTTTACATTAAACATAAAATGTAAAATGAAAGCTCTTTTTGTTTATTTCCATTTTTTAATTCATGACTCTTGCAATAAAAAGAAGTAATTAATATGGCTACACTAGGTACATGCACTCTTTTAAAGGATATGCAAGACATAAGAATCACTACAATGGAATTGCTGAACATTGTAACTTTCTTTTTTCTCTCTTTCTTTTGATTTGTCTTTTAAACTGAAAAATGGTATTTTGAAATTTTATATTTAGGTTAATATTGACACAAAAATGAATCCTAAATTGCAATATTTTCTATTTCTTCAGTTAAAAACTGTTCTAGTTAAAAATCCCTAGTTCTTATGACAGTTAGGACTGTAATATGTACTAGGCCTGACAATTTTTTTCAGTGGCCTTACTTTCGAAAATGAAGTATTTTTTTTCATGATTTTAAATGCTAGAAAAGGAGTAGAACTTTGTAGAAAAATAATATGAAGGAAATTGTTTTAATTATAAACAAAAAAGATTTTAAAGATGTTGGGAGAATGGTTTTGAAGCAGTGTTAAAACTTAGTTCTTAAAGTTATTATGTCCCAAATCAAAATATTTCTATAAATTTGCAGTAGTTAAGGATAAGAAATATTATTTTATACAAAACTATCTATGTTTTGAAATGTTTCAATTTAAAATTCTATTCTAATCTCTAATGCAGTACTTAGATTTTTTTAATTTAGTTATCTGAATATTCAAAATACTTAAAGAATAAAAAGATTTAAATTTGCATAATATTTTATTCACTGTTTGTTTCTCTTTATCCAGGTTTCATGGAAACTGAACTGAATAGCACTCTACCTTCAGATGTCGTAAATTTTATTACTGACACAACACCATTTCCAAAGCGATTTGGGAGACCCGAGGAATATGCCCATTTAGTTCAATGTATTGTTGAAAATCCAATGTTAAATGGTGAAGTTATAAGATTAGATGGAGGAATTAGATTTCATTTGTAATTTAACCTTGTTTCTCATGCATTTGTAGATTTCTATGTAATTATCATTAAACATAATATTTCAGAACTTCTTTTGTGTTTGTTTTCTTATGGTATGAATAGACATTCAATAAGTATAAGTAACTGATTCTTTTCAGTTGAATTTATATAGGAATGTGATTTTTCACAGCATCATTAGTTTTGTGCATTCGATAATGCTTCTTTGTAAAACTTTTTTTTTAACTACAAACAGTTTGGGGAAAATCATCATACAAATGAATTTACGTGTAAGAAAAAAACTGCAGAACAACAGAGGTAGCTTGAAATACATAAAATTTAGCATGGAAATAATCATGGTGACAATGTTGCAGAATAGGAAGAATCACTTGGGGGAAAAAAATCATTTGGATATTTTTTTTTTTTGGGGGGGGGAAGGGGGCAGACATATACAATAGAAAAAAAAAATTGTATGTGTTTTAACTATGCAGAATGATATTGACAGACTTTTAAGTTTCAGTAGATTTTTGCCCCCCCCCCCAATTATTGTTTCCCTCCCTTTGTAGTCCATCTGCTCTCATGCAAGAAAGTTTAAAATCTTTTAAAAAGTTCTACCCACTTTTTAAAAGTTATTTTGCTGTAGTGTTTTTTATTTGTTACTCTGCAATAGTAATGCATAAATAATGAATCATCCACATTTCCGATTATAAACCTCCACCTGATCATATTGTTTAAAATTTTTAAAACTGCAAAAATATTGCCTTATTTATTACTCTTAAATAACAATAAATAAATGAACAGCATCTATCTCCCAGTGATAACTTTAATTTCCCTCTTTTTGTTCCTGTCCGAAAAACAACCCTTAACTGCTGTGACAAAAAATGTTGCATAAATACTGTGAGTGGTTGAATGGGAAGAAGCAGGGTATTTAAATCTTTTTTATAGTTTAACCTATTATTGCTTTAGTCTTACTTCAGGACTTTTCCTGCAGAAAGCGTGGTAATTTTTACTGTCACAGAGATCATGGATTCACTAAAAAGGTAACCTTTTTTGGTGCTTCTCGCACCTATCATTGATACCTGATGCATTTTAAAAACTTACTTTAGAAGTTTAAGAATAAAAAAAATTCTGTTAAAGTCATGTTTTTATTTTTTATTTTACAGCAGCATAACTTTTTGAAAATGCTATTTTTGAAACTACTTTTCAGACTATTAATTTAGATTTTTTTTGAAGGAAAGCATTTAAAAATATAAATTAGTGAATGATAAATTTAAAATATTCAAAATAAACTTCAAAATTTCTTCAAAAGCCTACGAATTTGGTTTTGAAAAATTACAGCGTTATAGTCACAATTTCGGCATGTAAAAAATTGGCGTTTTTTCAAAAGTATAGTTTTATGGTCGCTAAATCAATGTCATAGCAGCTAGTGCCTAAATAATGGTTTAACTTTAAACTTTGGTGGAAAATGTAATGTTTGACTTAATTAGGCATACAATCTTTTCTAAACTGGGTGCTCTGTATAATATGTATTTATTTTAAGATTATTTTCATCAAAAAACACAACATTTAATGCAACAACTTTTCGTTTTAAAAATTCAAATCTTTATACCATCCAGCTTAAGAAAAAAATAGATTGATTATTTTTTATTTCACTGAAAAAATAATTTCAATGACCATAAATTCTTTTCACAGAAAAAAAAAAAAAAAAAAAAAAAAATCTATTAAACATTTATTGTCTGCTCCAAAAATAAATCTAATTCTTGTTTGTTAAGCTATAAATTATAGAAGAAATTGCAATCTGATTTAATTCCAATACATGACATTCCATGTATGTATTTATACATGTGTTTATATTCCCAAAATAGGAGAAGCGAAAAATTCATTGTTCCATATTGGGTGACCTAACTCCCTTTTGGTGTGAAATGAACTAATAAAAATCCAATAACAAAAAATAAAATAAAATAAATAAATAAAAGTTAAGCAACAGTAAATAAAGCAACAACTTTTCGTTTTAAACATTCAAATCTTTATTCCATCCAGCTTCAAAAGAAAATAGATTGATTATTTTTTATTTCACTGTAAAAATAATTTCAGTGATCATAAATTCTTTTCACAGAAAAAAAAAAAAAAAAAAAAAATCTATTAAACATTTATTGTCTTCTCCAAAAATAAATCTAATTCTTGTTTGTTAAGCTATAAATTATAGAAGAAATTGCAATCTGATTTAATTCCAATACCTGACATTCCATGTATGTATTTATACATGTGTTTATATTCCCAAAATAGGAGAAGCGAAAAATTCATTGTTCCATATTGGGTGACCTAACTCCCTTTTGGTGTGAAATGAACAAATAAAAATCCAATAACAAAAAATAAAATAAAATAAATAAATAAAAGTATAAAAAAATATATAAAATATGCTTTTAACAGACAATTTTTATTGATTCTCTAACTTTTATGTAAAAGATAACAAAATTCACTACGTTCCAATGCTCAAAAGAGCTTCTCTTCTCTTCTGAGTTAAAATTAATAATGCAAATATGAATAAGGAGGGGGAAAAACAGCAAGGGAGGCAATTCTCTCTGGTCATTCAGTAAACATGTATGTTGTTCTTGCAGTTTCCCTTATCTTTTAAAGATAGCTGAATTTACAAAAAGTAAGAAGTTATCTATTGTTATTTATTTTTATACCAGTGCAATGTTTTAATATCAATATTTATTATGTAAAGATAAGGAAAATAACAAATTACCTTATGTTTTTATCTTCTTATATATGTTAATTATTTTATAGCCATTAGTATGAATGCTAGTGTACATCACCAGGGTTTCTATACCACCTCGAAAAGTCAGAGAATTTCAATATTTTTTAGAAAAATCTAGAAAATTCAGATGATTTGATAAACAAACTTTCAGCTGCCAGAAATGAAAATCTTCCATGGTTTGGCAAATTCCACATTAAAAAAAAAGTCATTTAAATTAACCTTTTTCCAAAACCTTCTACTTTCATCCTCCACTCCTTTCCTATTCATCATAGCAATTAGTAATTTTTAAAACACATTTATACTGATTTGAAAACTTTTTCCGGCAGTTTTTTTCGAATAACAAAATAAATAATTATCACAAACCTCCATCTCCCCATTAAAATGTCTACTTCCTTTCTCTACCTCCTGTTTAAAAATAAAGTTTATTTGACCATTGGAGATCTTTCAATACAATTGACAAAACGAATGATGACTCGGTGCACTGATATCGTGTTTCAAGTTTGTACAATCTATGGGAGACTTTATTTAAAAGTTTATAATTATAAAAAAATTAAAGCAAGCCATTCTAATGTAAATTTCAAAGCAAGGTTGTTATTGTTTTGCAAGGAGCCTGAGTGAGATTGCAATTAGGAGTGTTTGATTATTAGCAACTCTGTTTAGGAAAATATAGTGTTTTTCTGTGGTATAAGATTTGTTTTACCATCAGCATGTCCACTGCATACTACACTGCTGAACTAGAATTTTCTTGAAATACACCTGGAAATGGCAGAGAATTTCATTCTTCCACATGAGTAGCAACCCTGATCACTTTTCTTTAATAATTGAAGCTGTTCTCAAACCCATTATCTCACACATTTCTGAATTAATTTTTGTTCACAAATCCATGAAAAAGGAGGGTGTTATTCTGAAACTATGGAATCAAACCTATTTCCTTTCATAATAAAGACAGAAGATCTGTCAGAAAAAGCTGTCTGAAGGGGGTATTGCAAGCCAAAATTCCAGATGTAACAGCATGGGAAAGGGAAAAAAACTGTTATTATGAGACATCAATTTACTGCAGGGTTCGTATAGACTCCTTAGAAACTACTTAGAAATGAAAACGTTCCCAAGTAATACTTAGAACTACTTAGATAAACAAAACACTCCTTAGAAATCCCTTAAATTGTATTGCGGTTTTGCACACAAGCAATATTGCTCCCCGAAAAAAAAAAAAAAAAAAAAAAAAAAAATCACGATTGTAAAACGCACGGTAAGCTCTTTATGCACGTCATTCATCAGAAGCACAGCAGTGATTGGTTGGGATCATACTAATAGCCACCAAATTGATTTACTTTTCACGGCCATAAGGGAAAGAAAAATGAAAAGAATAATCCAGACACACCTCTAAGCTTCTAATTTCCAAAAGGGATTACACTGTTTAATTCGTTCACAGCTAGATATACAACTTCGATTTCTTCATAATGCTGCTCATCATCCTCAATTTTGCTGATAACGGTGGATTCAGGGGTGATTCTCGTCCGAAAATTTAAGGCATCCTCTTCCGAAATTTTGAAATTGGGTTATCAGTTCCGCATAGTTGCCAACTTGTACGGTTTTGCGCGCGGAAAAAACAATCGCAGAGAAATGTAAATTTCGGAAAGGATCGCCGAAAAAGCACACATTTCGTCAATATTTCGTGAAAAAACGATGATTTCGTCGGTGTTTTTGTCAATGAACTTTGTCAAAAGATCGCTGAAAAACGTAAATTTCCTGTGCGGATCGCGGTTAAAACGGCAATTTTACCAAATATCGCAGATAAAATGCTAATTTCATCTGAAGACCGCGGGAAAACGTCGATTTCGTCTAAAGATTGCGGATATAATGCCGATTTCGTTAAAAGATCGCGGGAAAAAAAGCTGTTTTCGATAAAAGATCGATTACAAATATTTTGTCAAACGATGATTGAAAAAAAACGCCGATTTCATCAAAAGATCACGGAAAAAAGCCGATTTCATCAAAAGATCTCGGGGATAAAACGTCGTTTTCGAGAAAAAATCGTGTAAAAATGCAAATTTTGCCTAAAAACATCGATTTCATAAAATAATAATAATAATAATAAACACGGAAAAAATCCGATTTCATCAAAAGATCACGGAAAAAAAGCCGATTTTGTCAAAAGATCGCGGGGATAAAACGTCGTTTTCGAGAAAAAATCGTGTAAAAATGCAAATTTTGCCTAAAAACGTCGATTTCATAATAATAATAATAATAATAAACACGGGGAAAATCCGATTTCGTCAAAAGATCGCAGAAAAACAGCCGATTTCGACAAAAGATCGCAATAAATTGCCGATTTTGCTAAAATATCGTAGATAAATCGCTGATTTCATCTGAAGATCGTGGGAAAGCGCCAATTTCGTCTGAAGATCGCGGATTATCTCCCCCCCCCTCTCGCGAGGCATAACTTGCAAAATCCCTGCGGAATTGGGGCTGTGCAAGTGCGTGCCACATAAATAACAACAAAAGTGGTAACTCCTTAAAATTTTTTGGACTCCTTGGATTTTTTATGTACTCCTTGGATTTTTTCTTCCCAACTCTATATGAACCCTGTTACTAAAACTCAAGATGTAATTTATTGAAAAAAAAAAAAAAAAAAAAAAAAAAAAGGTTATAAATTATTTTAGCTATCATGCTTTTAATAGTGAATGTGTCAGAAAATTTTGTGTTATTGAACAGGGATTTTTTTATTTTTACTTTCTTTCTGTACAAGAAGAAAGTATTAGATTTGTGAAAATTTTCGATTTCTAGTTTTTGATGGATTTACACATTTTAGGGGTAAGAGAACTCGAAAAATGTGTTTTTACAATATGTCTGTCTGTATGTGACATAAATTTTGTGGGTGCTCTATCTCAAGAATTAATGCTCGGAATTTCATAAAAACTTCTATATTCAGCTAGTTCATGGTATAAATTGGGGCTGATCAGTTTTTGGTGTAAATCACTCAACAGGTGGCGTTGCTATGCAGCATTTTTCTCGCTTACCGCAACAGATCAATCACAATAACTAATGCATAGATTTTCATCAAACTTCAGATTCAATTAGTCCTTAACATGAATTGACGTTTTCTATGTTTTTGTACAAATTGTGCAACTGATGGTACTGTTTTTTTTTTTTTTTTTTTTTTTTTTTTAACTATTGAAAAATGGTTGTTGTTTTCGGTGGAGGATTGACAAAATGACGTGGTCACTTTTGAATTTCAATTAAATTCTTTACTTCTAGAAGAATTTTTATTTGAATAGGAAATTAAAAGGTTTAAAATCATTGTAATAAAGGAGGAAACTATCAAATTTAAAAATGGGTAGATGGAAATTAACAGATACGGAAAAAGCCGAAGCCAAAGAAATGAATGACCGTGAATGTCGCATTCAATGACATTAAACACAATACGCGTACTTAAACAATCATGAAGTGATTTTTATTTCGACTTTTTATTAATATTTTACTAATTTATTTGTACTTTTGTTATTTAAAATAAAAATTTAGTCAACATGTATAAGTTGCTTATTAGTTTGGCAATTCGTATCATTTGGCGAAATTGGTCGACGGGATAACTAAGTAGTACTGTATTTGGTTTGGCGCAAAAACGTCTTTCAATGCAGGAAACGAGAAAATCAAAAGATTATCGAGCCGCTGAAAACCAATTCGTGTTGAAAGGCGATCATCGAAGCCAAAGAAATGAATGACCGTGAATGTCGCATTCAATGACATTAAACACAATACGCGTACTTAAACAATCATAAAGTGATTTTTATTTCGACTTTTTATTAATATTTTACTAATTTATTTGTACTTTTGTTATTTAAAATAAAAATTTAGTCAACATGTATAAGTTGCTTATTAGTTTGGCAATTCGTATCATTTGGCGAAATTGGTCGACGGGATAACTAAGTAGTACTGTATTTGGTTTGGCGCAAAAACGTCTTTCAATGCAGAAAACGAGAAAATCAAAAGATTATCGAGCCGCTGAAAACCAATTCGTGTTGAAAGGCGATCACGAAAAAGGAAGCAATTCAATGCCGAACCGATTAATTGTAAAACATCATGTCTCGAGGGCGACCAATCCACTCTCCATCCTCCATGGCCTTTTTCAATCGGTCGGTTCTAACCAGGAAAATTTGAGTGCCAATAGTGATTCTAATAAGCCGGAAAATGTTATAGCTATTACTCTTGATTTTCCACCACCTAAAAAGAAAACTAAAAAGCAATCGGCTTGGGAAAAACTGGAAAAAAACTTTTTTGATTCAATGTCTGATGGACTCATTCACAGATGAATGTGCTGCGATCGACTTTGGTTTAAAATCTCCATCACCAAAATTCTGCTCTGTAAAATCAAACAGTATATGCCAAAGTCTTACAAGTATAACAGTATATGCCAAAGCTGTATTTTAATAATGATTACTTTCGCACCAACAATGCTACATAGTTTGAAATGTTTCTTTCGTCGCCAACTTTTATGCTTGGCGACAATGAAGTGATGTAACTTAAACGAACCGTACCTTAAAATTGCAGCATGTATAAAGTCATTTATAGCAGTGGTACGGATAATATACAATAAAACAACTGGTATTTAGCTTAAAATGATAGATGAATGTTTCGAGTGAAACATTTTTCAAATGGTTGGTGTAATTTCTTAAATTACAATTTTTTGTGTGTGTGTGTGTGATTTCCGCAATAGAACAGTTTCAACCACGTGATCATCAGTCCATCAAGTTTTACCCAACTATTCACAATTGGGAAAATTTGAGGGTCAAACAAAAAACACATCTGATGTTATACCAGTTGAAACTGATCTATTACTCTTTCAAGAATTATTGCACGGATTTTCATCAAACTTCAGATGCAGTTAATCCTTAATATGACTTGGTATTGTTTACATTTTGGTGTAAATTAACCAATGATGGGCGCTGCTATGCTGCACTTTTCACGATTTCTGCAATAGCTTTATTTCAAAAACTAATGCACAGATTTTTATCAAACTTCAGATACAATTAGATGTTGACATAATGGGTTGCAAAATGTTTCGGTGTCAATCACCCAACAAGTGGTGCTGCTATGTTGCATTTTGTATGATTTACGAGATTTTAGAGATAGTCATATCTCAAGAAGTAAGGCACGGAAATTCATATCATTAGAATCCCCATAATGGGCATTGATTACCATGTTTTTTTGAAACTGTGATAACGATTTTGAAGTATTTCCATGTATGGAATAGAAAGAAAGTTTTCTGATTGCCACATCTGACTAGTTGTTTATTCGAAAGCCGCCTTAATACAAGAAAATAATCTTGTAAGAAATGTATATTTAAAAGAAATTGCAAGAAAATAATTATGCTTTTTTGTATTCTGATTTTTTTTTTTTTTTTTTTTTTTTTTTACAATTAATCTAAATTATACTATACATAAAATACTATATATATAACTATACTAATATACTACAGTAAAACCTCCATAACGGACACTCCCGAATAGCGGACACCTCTATTTAACGGACAGTTTTCCAATCCCCACTCCCAAAACCTGAATTTTTGTATGTTTAACTTCTGAATAACGGACATTCCGAATAGCGGACACTATTTTCGGCGATAAAGAATGAAAAAGTAGTTTTTAACGAGACAAAAAAAAATTGGTTGCCTGTAAAGTCGGTATACGGGCGAAAGTTTTACGTGACAACGACTTTGAGTTGTAAAATAATTTTAATGTGAATATTCATTCGTATAGTAGGAAGAAGGATGAAATAATAGTAACAATTTAAAACATTTATTTATACAAAGAATTATATTTAAAACATTAATTTATACAAAGAATCTCGCACTGAATTTCATATTAACAAAATTTTATTTTTACCTTTACACATACATACGTATTTATATACAAATATACATACAATAACTTGCAATAGACTGTGTTTGTTAAACACATTTTACTTCATGTTTATTGATGTCAAATGTTGAATTTTGTAAACAGCATATTAAAGAATTTTTCAATGAGCAGAATATAACTAAAGTAAAATGGCCTTCACTAATCACATATCATTAGTTTTCCATAATATACCACCGAATTACGAAATAAACTACACTTATTTTCTTTGTACTTTATACTAATAACTAATACATAACGTATTTCGTCTTAGTTTGATACTATCTAAAATTCCTATTAAGCACCGCCCCTTCCTTGCAGCGAATTCACATTCACGTTCAGAAAATGGTCCCACAAGTGACCGGAAAAAGTTATGAGAAAAGTGAGCGCATATCGTGAGCGGAGCGTAACGTAACGTAACGCAGTTTCTTGAAGTGTCTCCCGGCAAACCAATTTACAAGACGTTGTCACGTCAAAAAAAAAAAAAAAAAAAAGAAAAGAAAAGAAAAGAAAAGAAAAAGTAAAAAGGCCTCTTAATTTATAAGGACATTGTATCATAAATTTTGTGATCATACATAAATGTAGATCATGAGCTGGGACAAATCCACCCCCCCCCCCCCTCCATGTTCAGTAGTGAATTCAAGTAGTTGCCCGGGAGAGACATCTCCCAGAGCATTGAAATGTCCCCCCGGATAAGTTTGAGATTTTATTCTTTTAACCCCTTGAGGACGAGTGATGCATTATATACGTGCCGAAAAAAGGCTTAAGAATTCTTGTTTATCCTCGCCAGTAAAATTGTACTCTAAAATTTGCCTTATTTAATTGGAGCATTTTCTCGATTTAATGAGGTACAAATTTCTGCATTTAAAAACCGGTGGCAAAACATTAATAATTTCGTAAAAGTCTCCCGTCGCGAAGGGGTTAATGGTCCAAAAGTGCAATCCCCCTCCCCTCTCCGCCCGGAACTCTATAATGTCCAAATAACGCCACATTGAAAAACAAATTACATGTAATCACAAGTAAAAGTAAACTTTTGTAACATATTTTTTTCATAAGAATGTAATAAACAGTGGATAAAGGTGTGCACAATTTTATTTCAGTTTTATCGCATAATTTTTTTTTTAAATTTCTAATTAATTATATAATAGAGGTTTTAGGACATATAAAAGTCAATTAATGAAACATTAAGCATTTCTTAGTAAATTTTGAATCTTTGATGTTTTCCCAATAGCGGACACCTCCAAATAGCGGACAATTTCTGCGTCCCCGAGGTGTCCGTTATTTAGAGGTTTTACTGTATATATATAAATAATTAAGTTTGGACTATAATATAAATAGAGTTACACTTTATAACAAGTAACAACACCTATTTAATTGGATTTAACATGCCAAAGTAAAAAAAAAAAAAAAAAAAAAAAAAAAAAAAGATTGATATTGAGGGTTAAAAATTTTGTTTTGGAAGGAGGACAAGTTTGTTCATCAAGTTTTTTTGTTTACATGTTAAATTCTGTGATTAGATACTATTTCAAGGATGATAAATTAGACTAATACCTATTACTACGATCTCGACCTAGTTTAATTGGCTAGCTTGATTTACCATTAAAAAAAAAAAAAAAAAAAAAAAAAAAAAAAAAAATAGAAAGAAAAAAGAATTGTGGTTGCTTAAAAATTCTAAACTAAAAAAAAAAAGGAATTAAAAAAGATTTTGTTTTTACCTTTTAGGCTTGATACAAGATCTTTAAGGGATCCCTTGGTCAGTTTTTCTTTATATTCATATTATTTACTATACTTTTTAACATTTATTTCGTTTTCATGCTATATACAAGATTGCTATGGGTCAGAAAAAAACTGAAAAAGAGGGAAAAGTCAAGAAATTTGAAAATTTAGGCAAAAAGTCAGGAAATATTCAGTGAATTTTTGATGCTACTATTTTTCTACTGAATCTTAGTCATCGTTGCAAATAAGGAAATTTTGAATTAGTTATTCATTCAATGTAAAATTTGTATAAAATTTACATGCAAACTATATAACACTAGCATAATATGAAAAATAATTAAAAATCTGAAATTTATACAGTATGTATTTGTAAAAATAATTTTTTTCTCCATTTTCCCGCTTCGAGTTCGTTCTAAAGTTTTATAAGAACATACTTTCATTCTCAGTTTCCGTAATACAGCGGTTCTCAAACTTTATTACTACGCGACCCACCTTTAATTTGTTCCGGCACGGACAATTTCTGTTAGTAAAATGAGAAATTATCAACTGTCACCAGGATTTACAAATGACTTTTTTAAAAATTAAGAATCCCTTAATTTAAACTTTCATTGTAAAAGCAAAATTTTATTAAAATATTATTGGTGCCGTTTGCAAGTTTGAAATTAAAATTAGGTATCCCGGACTGGACACATTGTACTGGAAAAAGGGTTAATTAAAAAAATTATCGCGATCTACCAAATATAAGGGTGTATATCAGTATGGCAATCATGTGACCTCTATAAGTTATTGACTATCCCTATCCTATCCTATCCTATCAAAAAGGCAATTTTTCGTCACTACCAACAAAAACAATAATTGGTAATCCCCATGTGTTTAAGTGGAATAATAATTAAAACAACCCCTCAAACTACAAATAAAAATATATTTAATTATTACCAAAACATAACATTGTAATCAATAAGATTTTCGGCTCAGTTGTTTACCGATCACGATCAGAGTATCTATACAAGGGTTTACAACTGATTTATTATTTTAACCTTAAGTTACTGTCTGTGCTCGCAGTTTTTTTCCCTATACTTGGTTTTAAAAAAAAGAACATACTGGAAAAAGCATGTTCAGTGAAGTATGTCGTGTTGAATCAAGAACTTCAAATCTGATTTAGATATTTCTGGATTTTCTATTCGTACATTCATCCAGAAGGAAATTAAAAATTTTCTATAGAAATATTTGCTATTGAAATTCTTATATTTTTCAAAGAAATGAAGTAAAAGATATTTTTTGACAAACATCGATTGTTTGCGACCCACCAAAACATCTACCGAGCGCGGCCCACTAGTGGGTCGCGACCCATAGATTGGGAACCGTTGCCTTAATATATTAATATTTTTAACGACTAGAGTTCCTTTTCTTTTTATTTTCTTTAATTCAGCATAATCTATTAATTATTTTCCTAAAAAGAACTAGAATGTATTACTTAAATATCAATATCGTATTGCGAAATCTTAATTTCATTCCACAAATCCATTTCCCTTTTTAGAATAAAAAACATTTATCGAAAACTTTAATTTTGTTTTATTTATTTAATAATCGTCTACTGCTGGTTGACTCATCTGCATTTTAGGACTGATTACTTTATCTTATTGCGTGAGGTATGAAAGAATCCTTACATTTAGCTCCGCCTCTGAACCAATGGAAGGGCTCGAAGTAAATTACAACTACATTCCAATAAATCTTAGTGGGTTTTGAAAGCAATGCGTCAGAGAAGGCGGGAGCAATTTATCTGAGAAATTTGAGAGTGTCAGTTGGTGTTGACGGAGCGATCAGAATTCACTAATCTATCAACTGCTAAGGTTGCTTGCTGCTTCTCGGAATGAAGAATTTTTACCGCAGTGATCGTAGTTTCAAGAAAAATGCCTCTGCGGAAAACATCTTTTACTTTGTGGTTGTGTAACATGAACTTGGACAATTAGGGAGGTTTAATGACAATTTATGGAGTGGCCTTCTATTGAAGTGCTTATAAACTATGCTTCTAAGTTTCATACAAATCTTTATTATTTTATAATGACAACGCATGTACTCTCGTCCCACAGACCAAAGGACTTTGACTGCAACTTTATTTGATGGAATTGTCGCCTGTTGATTGCTCGAACTCAGATTTCGATATTATCAGATTTCGATATATTGCTCGATATATATATATATGATTTATCTAGATTAAAGTTGTAAATTGTGAAAGGTTTTACAACAATACATAAGCAGTTTTTTTTATTATTATTTATTGAGAAAGGTAAAGGAATTTTTTTTAGCAGAATTGTGTAGCAATTTTATATATATCTTTTGGAGGTTTCCTTTTGTATATAGTATAACAAATGTACAGTCGTGTGGGGGGGGGGGGGAGTTAACATTCCCTACTAATTTTTCAACAAATTACTGTACCGATCAATTGGAAATAAAGTTTACTTTTAATGATGTATATAAAATTTGCTTGGGGAGGGGAGGTGGGAGCATCTACCTAATAAAACAAACCCTAACTTTGTTTTTCAAATAGCAGTACCCAATTCTAACAACTTAAGTAAACTCTATACCCTTCAATCAGCCTAAAAACAATTTTTTATGCATTTCGTACAGTAAGTTTTCGAAAAATTAATTATTTTAAAATGAGCCTATTTTAAGGGCTGTATTCAAATTGAAATTCGGTACTCGATTCTTGATCCAAAGACTCTCCTTGTAAATCAAGGCACCGCTCGAGCAGTCATTGAAAACTGCTACATTACAGAATAGCATAAAAAGTTTCAAAATATCTAGTCACTTTTATCGGAGACGGCCCCTTAAACCATCATTTTGCCGTTTTTTAACTCTTTATATACCGACGATACTTATAAGTACCATTAAAATAACTTGTAAAATTCTTTTAATATGTCAGTTAGTTGTAATACTGTTTAGAATGAGTTACAGATGCATTACATTATCTTGTTCCAAAAGCATTATTAGTTATACAAAACACAAATATTTTTAAAAGGATGATTTCTTTTGTTTTTGCATCTTCTCAGCTTTCTTGGCTCTGAGGGAGAGGGATGGGGAAATAGTTCTATATTTATATTGTAAGAACATCATATTTGTACATTTTAAAATTCTACAAAATACTAAGAAAGTGATTAAAAATAAAAGATTTAAGTGGGGTTATAAAAATTGCACAAAATCCTTGTAAATTCAAATTTAATTAATCCTTCTAAAAACTTCTAAAATCCTTCAAATATTTATTAAATGATTATGTAAATCTTTTAATTTAATTTAAACAATTTGCATAAAATGCTTTAGAATGTAAAATTTTCATGAATTCATAATGCGCAGATAAAGGGTTAAAGCATAATTTGGAAACTACTTTGAAGAAAATTTCGGATTATCATAAAACAGGACTTAATAAATCTAAATCCATAAAAAAATTTCTATTCATAATTTTTTTTGAAGATTAATTTCATGATTCAAATTACTTTTTTTCTGTAGAATTTGGAAATTCTGCATTGTTATATTATTACATTTTGTAGTTATTATATAGATAATATTACGTTTTAGTTTAAAATTCTTGTCGTAAAAAAAGTGGCATCGAAAACATTTTCCATCAGTTCTACCAATCAACAAATTTCGCGGCGTATTTCTACAGCATATTTACTTCAGAAATCTACTGCGAAAGTTTTTTTTTTTTTTTTTTTTTTTTTTTTTTTTTTTTTTTAACAGTAGTGTTAATTTTTTTTTATAATATTTCTCCCGCAACAAATGTTCAACCTTATTAATAAACTTAATTTTCTTATACTTGAATTGTTTTAAAACTTATTACTTTACCTACCGTTTTTTTTTTCTTTTTTTTTCTTTTTCATCTTTTAATAAGTGTGCTGCGGCTTTCCTAAATTCGGAAACTTATATTTGCAACACGCGACAAAAAAAAAAAAAAAAAAAAGGTTGAGTATGGCTGTTTTAGAACATCAGAAAGTGGGTTAAAAATCGATTAAAACAATCTATCTTTAAAACAGTGTAAAAATTAAAAATTTGTTTTATATGGATATATTATTGACGTTCCAACCAGGGTGCAGGGGAGAGATTTAAAAAAGTAAATTTAAAGCTGTTCATTAACCTCATCCCACATTCTAACGCATAAATAAAGCCTGCAATAGATTTTTTTTTTGTTTCTTTTCCCTTCTTTTTTGCAGGAAATGGATAAATAATGTGACACCTTCTGCTGTTCCCTAATGCAGCTCATCCGGAGTTTATATTTCTCTCCTTTTCCAATTATCTGATTTATTACTTATGCCAGTAGCTCTTTTACGGATATCCTTGTGGCAGGGAGCGCAAGATCCTTGTTACATCACATTTGTCCTAATGTTGGACATCCGCGTAGATTTGTCTCCTCCCCCCCCCTCCTCCCTCTATCATATTATATTTTCATAACAGTAGGAGTATTTAATTGTCCATACTACCTCAAAATAGACTGTTCCGATTACGGTTACATTGAATCGATTTTTTTTAGAAATTTCTGAATTTCAGTTCTCCTAAAACTATACGTTTTAACTGGCTCCAACAAAAATGTGTTTGCATGTTTATTTCGATAAGTGTTGAAACTTGCTATATTAATCAAAACATATTGAATGGGAAAATATATAATAGATATACAGCCGAATTTTTAGTTTTACTTACCCACCATAAGTAGTGTAGGGTAAGTCTTGCAATCGTTTAAAAAAAAAAAAAAAAAAAAAAAAAAGACGGATTTACACGTTTTAGATATAGCTAACAGACACTCGAAATTCCTAAAAATATATTTTTATGAAAAAAAAAAAAAAAAAAAAAAAAAAAATAAATAAATAAATAAATAAATAAATAAATAAAAATTGCCGTCCTTCTGACTGTGTGTCTGTAAACACGCTATCTCCCGAACAAATTGAGAGAGAGACTTAAAATTCGGTGTGTACTTAGTATATAATAATGGAATGAAGCCTATTGAATATCAGTAACCTCGATTATACGCACCTATTTTTTTTGGACTCTCGAAATATTCGTTCTAATAAAAGGTATATAAAAAATTTCGATTTTTTTTTTTTACTTTTAAGTAGTTGCTGTAAAAGCCAATAAAAAATATAAATTTTGCATAAAGAATGAATTCAATGGAATAATTAGAAATCGAGATATTTATAATCCTATTTTCCGCACTCTTCGATTTTTTTGACCCTGTATTTCATTCAAATTTCATTTCAAATGTATATTTTAATTGGAAATGAGAACACTTAATCCGAGTCAGTAAAATGTTAGTTAATAGGTTTATCATTTTTGGAGTTATAAGGATGCTTCTTTTATGAGAGTTATAGTTTATTGGACGACTTGATTATTACGTCGTCCGAAAAACTATCCCCAAACTATAAGATTAGATATCAATAATGGCTTATCGTAAATATCACATGCATTTGGCATTAAATGCGTTACTGTATTTATTTATCCTAACTGATTTTCAATTTGACGTTTTATCTGTATTTTTATTAATATTTACTAATTTATTTGTTCTTTCGTTATTTAAAATACACTGTATACAAATACAAAATCATATTATAACCACTATGAATTGTACAATCCATACATCCATAGTATTGATAATTTGTCTATCGATAATCGGCCATCCGTATTAAGAGGCAACTTCATTTAAATGAAAAGACCCATTTCCTAATACTAATCCTATAGAAGAAATTTATAAAGATTTCTCGGTTGCATTTTAATATTTTTAAATGATTTTTTTTTTTTTTTTTTTTTTTTTTTTTTTTTGCATTGGATAACTGAGATCGATCTGTATGTAGGTCTTTTTTTACTTTTTTTAAATTTTGTTTACAGATATTTTTTGTAAGGATGCTTTCATTTTCGGAACCGGATTGGAAAGCGAAAGCACCCTCTTAAAAATATTTGATACATAAATCGTAAATGCAAAAGCGGTCTGCATTCAGATCAATATCAGCTATACAATGGAAATATATTATATATATATATATATATATATTGAAATGCAACCGAGATATCTTTATAAATTTCTTCCATGGGATTAGCATTAGCGAATGGGTCTTTTTATTTGACTGAAGTAGCCCCCATGAATTAATAGATGCCAG
Organism: Maratus speculifer; assembly: GCA_964019185.1. Classification (NCBI taxonomy): domain Eukaryota; kingdom Metazoa; phylum Arthropoda; class Arachnida; order Araneae; family Salticidae; genus Maratus; species Maratus speculifer. Next base: position 171,458,257 of record OZ025296.1, on the reverse strand, counting down.
TAGCTCCAAGAGGAAAAGGGCATTATGGAGTTCTGGGGTAAATTTGCACTTCTAAACTTCTAAATACACTCAGGGTCCTCGCGAAGACTTTTCATTGGTGGGGGAAAGAGCCTTGAATTGCCAAGTCAAAATTCGTTATTTGCCAACTATGTGAAAAGAAAACATAAATAGTTCTCGGTATTTGCCAACTAGTTTTGTAATTTTACCAAGTTATCACAATTAGAAAATATAATATAGTTTTTATTTGTAAAAAGCTTAATAATATGTCTAATTATATTGGTAACTTTCGTCAAACCTATAAAAATAGAAAGTGTATTATAGTTTTTTATTAAAGTTTTGAACAAATTTGCCAGTTCAGTTTGTAAATTTGCCAACTATAATAGTATTTGTAAACGTTTGGGGAGGGAGGCTCTCCCTGTCCCCCCCCCTCTTAGCGAGGCCCCTGTGCACGATTACTACTTCTGTAGGGATAATCTCTTAGCGTAGCTCCTGAATTCATCTGTGTTTGAGTCCATTTCTGCGCTCTTTGCATCCGTCTTCATATTCCTGTTTCATAGCTTAAAACTAGTAAATCGCTCTAATCCATTAAAAAAAAAAAAAAAAAAAAAAAAATCAGTTGTAGAATTGAATTATTAATAGACTTTCAATCGATAATCGGCCATTCGTATTAGGAGTTACTAATTAATCGATATTAGTAGGTCCTAATAAAATGTGCGATTCAGTAATTTTTCAAGGAAAAAGTCACAATTGTTTTTCTTCCCTTGTTTCTTTTTTCTTTTAATTTTGCTTATTTGTTCATGTTCCAAAGAAAAAAAAATTGCGAATAAGATGAAATTCACAAAGAATTTATTCATTAAATCTGTATTAGTATTAAATCAGGAATTTTAACTAACAAAGCATTTTCTTTTAAGTTCATTTATTTAAGGCTTATGCCTTTTTTTGTAAAATATTGATGATCTAAAATATACAATTTAGAACAATGATTAAATATTATGTTCAAAATCTTTCAATCTTTATATTAAAAAATATAATAATAATAAAAATAAATAATTACAATAAAATAAAAATAAAAATACTTTCGTTTCTATTTGTAAATGAGAGATTTATTTTTATTTAATTATTTATTTTGAGTGTAAAATTTTCCACTACACATCTCGTAGCAACATAAAAGCTATCAGTAATCGATTGAGGTAAAATTTGAGGCCTTTTTTGGGCCCTTAAAAAAATCTAGTTAATAAAAAGTCCCTCCGCAAAACTCCTCTTTATACAGGGTGTCCTAGAAGTAAAGGACAAACTTTAAGGGGAGATAGGGAACATTGATTCAGATTTGCATAGCGACCCATGGTCGGGAACGTTATCCTGGCGCGGTAGTGATGACACAAAACACAAGAAACTGAGGAGACGAACAGGGACAGAAAACATGTTTATTATTCTTAGTACTCCAAAAATACTGGGACAATGCTGGTAAGTGCTGAGGACTTTGTTGCACGCATCATGGAAGCTCTTGGGAGAAAATTCAGGACATTCACGGTATTTTCGAGAACATTAGATCTTCTATGCGCCGGAGATAAGGTCCACGCACATAGCACTAACTTCTTGCGCTATCTTTGATCTTTCGTGTCGGCACTTTGATGCATAAAGTGCTTTTTCAGTGAACTTTTTTGAACTTCAAGAGAGAAATCCAACTCGGAATCAGTTGACAGCTTTACGACTGAAGATGGGGGCGAGATAAACTTTCCCTTCCTTTGTTAGTTCGGTAGGGTCAGTCCCTCAAAAATCATTTAAAGAGATTTTACCCTTGTTTCGTTCGGAAACAAAGATTGATTGATTGCTCTTTTAGTGTAATAAAAACTAGTGCTGTTCGCTCTCAGCCTTGGAATTTTAGAAAGAAGAATCTTTACTTTATTTGATCGCTAATTGTTTTTCATTAAATAAAGAATAGAGTACTATTTTTTATTTTTGTAATATAAACTCGAACTTTCTGAATAACAAGTCGGAAATTCCATGTCAAGCATAGCAAATGAGATGCGTTCGTACTATAACGAAAATTTTAAAAATATTCAGATCTGTGTGTAATAGTATAAAGTACTTCGAACACAATATAGTAGCTGAAATCGTTTGTGTGTTCCTGTAAATAATATCTGCTTTCTATTATACAAAAAATAATTTATACTTAACCTGAGAAACGTATATTAATTTCATAAAATGCGAAATAGTTTAATATAATTAAAACGCGCCCTAAACAATGTCTATACTATTATGTAATGGAATACTTTTGTGTGGCTCTGTAAATCAATAACAAATATTCTTTGTATCAGAGATTGTGCAGAATGTATTCTTTAGTGCATACTTCATAGATGCATATCAATTTTATTATGTGTGTAACATCATTAAAAAGCACTTGAAACTACTTTTCCCATTGACCGCAATGTAACGGAATACTTTTGATTCTCCCTGTAATTAAACTGTACACCCAATTTTCATAAAATATGAAATGATGCAAAAATTATGTAGTTTAAATTTAAAATAAATTCATGTGGGCTGTTTTTGTTTTGTTATATGCGGATGGGCGGACGGACTGAACGACGACTAAAGGGTTAAGATGACTAAAGTAACGTATTCACACAATTACGAATGCACTTAAAAATGGAGGCCAAACTGGTAATTCTGTCAGGAAGTGGGTTAAAAATCGATCACAAAAATCTACTTTACTTACAAAAATGCAGGTTGAATTAAATAAAAGAGTGTAAAAAAATGGCCTGTCTTTAAAGTTTGCATTAACGAAAACTCATTTTTTATACAAACAAACTGCATAATCGCCCCTGTTTGCAATGGTTTAGGAAACAATCAATATCTGTCTATATACTGCTTTTACCCAACATAAAACATTCCAGAATTATGCTATGCTATCTGATTGTTCCATAGTTATCAAATGGCTGTATCCGCTAACTTTACCTGTAAAACGTATTTCTCGGCTAGGATACGCTTCATGCTGAGAACACAAGATTCTTTTAAGGTCATGTTACTTCTGAAAAGTTACCCTTTTTTAGGTGCGTTCGTAACTATGTAAATACGTAGCACCAATAGTTGTCGTTCAATCCTTCCGTCTGTCCGCATATAACAATGCAAAAACTACCCAATGGAATTTGAGAAATATAATTATTACATAATTTCAAATTGGATGTATAGTTAAATTACAGGGAGAATCAAACGTATTCTGTTACATTATGGTCAATGGGAAAAAATAGTTTCAAATGCATTTTTATGGTGTTACACTCTTTCGAACATAATACAATTCACATGAATCCATGAAATATATACTAAAATATAGATTCTTTACTATATCTGGTGCAAAGAATATTTTTTATTAATATACAGAGCCATACGATAGTATTCTATCACATAATGACAAATAGGAAAACATTATTTCGGGAGAGTTTTAATTATATTAAACTGCTTCACATTTTATGAAATTGATATACGTTGTTGAAGTTTATTACAAGTTAATTTCTGTATGATAGAAAGCATTTAGTATTTACAGGGATACACAAAAGATTTCGGATACTGTATTGTATAGTACTGTATATGTTAAAAACTTTTTTATAGTAAAGAACACACCTCATTTGCTACGTCTGACGTGCAATTTCCGACTTGTTACTATTATACTTGTTCTTGTGGCAGAAGATTTCTTATTAAGGGCACTTTATGTGTTTTTCATCAATAGAAGAAGTTGAAAATCCGTTATTTTCAAAATGAAGCAAAAACAATAGGAATTGTATCCATATATTCATTGATTAGCGTTAATATAGAATACACAATATGAGACGTACTACTAGATTTGGATAAAACCCCTCATTTTATTGCTTCATTTTGGGAACAACGGATTTTGTGCTTATTCTGTAAACGATCACTTTCAGAATTTTCAAGCTATAATTTTGAGACTTTCACAAAAGTTGCTCTATACATTTAGCTAACTTAATATGCAAATGAAATTTTGATGACTTTGACGCATGCGCAGTGAAAAATTATTTAGTAAACCTACTCATTGTTCATGCAATTTTTTTATTATTTTTTAATTCTGATTACAGGCTATTGTGTGCAATGTTGTTTGTCATAGTTTCAGGAAAGAATATTATTTTATATTAACAACTCTGCAAATTATAAACAAAAATCTTGGAAAATTTTGGATCTGTTTTTATAAAAACCTTAATTTTTCTACGAATATACATGCTATCGAATCGACGTAAAAATGAACACGGTTTATTACAATAAACCTCTTAATCATAATATACAGTTTGAGCGCTTTTGCTACATTAGTTTTGACAGGGTTATCCAAAAGATATTCATTCTTATATTAATTTTTAAACACGATTATTCAATCGGTAAATTTATTATAACAGATGTAATTTTTCCATTTTTGAATTTTGGGTGAAAAAAGTCCGGACCAGGATTCGAACCAGGGACGTATTGGGTGAAGCCGCCAATGCTCTACCAACTCCGGGATAGCTCAGTTGGTAGAGCATTGGCGGCTTCACCCAATACGTCTCTGGTTCGAATCCTGGCCCGGACTTTTTTCACCAAAAATTCAAAAGTGGGAAAATTACATCTGTGATATTCATTCTTTTTTAATTTGTTGACGGTCCTTTATGGAGTTTCGGGGGAAATCTTCACAGAAATGCATGACTTGTACTATTATATTTATACATTTAGTGTTTCAGGATAATTCCTCATGTATTTTTCTAGATATTTAACAAAATGTCTAAAATCGCAAGTGGACAATCATCTTTGGCCATTTTGCGTAGTTTCAATTTCAGAACCGGTTGAAACCGGTTCAGAAAGCTAAAAAGTAATTTAAAAGAAAAATCCAAAACCAAAATCGAAAAAGTAAAAACTAGTCTGGTTATAGATCGTCCTCAACTATACTGTCAAAAAAAAAAAAAAAAAAAAAAAAAAAAAAAAAAAGTGAAAATATTAAAATTTGAGCTACATATTTGAAAATATTGCTCCCATAGTCTTAACATTATCATCCGGGTCTTTTTCAGCGAATCGAGTGCCTCTTAAGGGGTTAGGGGTAGTCAAAAGCTTGAAAAATGAGATTTTTTTTTTTTTTTTAGTAACTCAATTTATTAAATGAAAATAATAGTATGACATAATTATGAATATTTTTCATTATTTTTCTTTCCTCTGCAACAATAGAAATAATCTAATTGCCACTGTTTTGAAGAAATTTCATAAAAAGCTTTTAAAATTAAAAATAAAATATAATAATAGTATATATAAAAAATTTATGATTTGTTGTGTGACAAGAGGTATTCAGATGTAAGTACACAAAATTTGAATTTTCTGACATATATAGTTTTTGTGTACGGACTCTGTGACGGAAATACACACAGACAGGCAGAGGACAGAGAGGAATAGGGTTTTGTCAGAAGAACGGAATCCTAAAAATGGAAATAAATAAATAATAATAATAATAAAAATAGCTGGAATGGGCACATGTACATATGAACAACTTTCATTAAAAAAAAAATAATAATCGGTTCAGTAATAATTAATATGCTTAAAAAAAATAAATAATAACAGACTTCAAAGAATGAATCAAGCTTGGCGACAACTCATATGAATGCATAGTTTTTATATGCTTATGATTTGAAAACGGTTGCAACAATGAAAGATAAATTGCGATAAATATTAATTTTTTTATCAAATCATAAGCATATTTAAAACTATGCATTCATATGGGTTAACGCCAAACAGCTAGAACAAACTAGTGTCAATCTGCTTTCGCTACTAACTTCGCAAAATCTATCTAGACCCCGATTTCTGTTCAGTCTAGATTTCGCACTTTGAAGAAAAAAGATTTCGTATCTGTTTAAGAGTAATAGTTTCTTCTGGTAGCATCACATTTTTCGTATTTTTTGGTTATTGTTAAGTCTATTGTCCATGTTTATTTATTTTATTTTAATCCTCTCATCTTTAATTCTCGTGACATGTTTTGCACATGATGTAACGTGAAACGAAATTGTATTTTTTAATGTTTGAATATAATTTATTGAAAAGAATGAACGCTTTTAATTGGACGATTGCTTCACAAAGAATTTGATTTTTTAAAGTTTTTATTTTATAAAAGTTCTAATCATCAGAATTCAATGAAATTAAAATGGGACCACATGGGTATCTTATATTTTCAAACAAAAAAAGAATTATCAAAATCAGTTCATATTTAGGGAAATTATGAGTGAACAAGAAATACACACAGGTCGAAATCTTAACCTACTCCTTGAAGTCGGTTAAAAAGATCAGGACTGATGATTAGGGGTGTTCTTATGTCAAAAAGGGCAACTTTGTGACACATGTTTTAATTTATTTTTGTGCATGAAATGCATGAAAATAGCAGGTGTTTTAATTTAGAGACTGTCTAATTGCACTCAATTTTCTGTTTTTTTTTTTTTTTTTTTTTTTTTTTTTTTTTAACACAATAGATTTTTTATAACAAGCCTTCAAAATTGACACTTTTGAGCACATTTTCCGACGAAAGTAGAAATACCGGTCGGAAAGCAGGAGAAAAACGGGTGATCATGCGATCGAAATAACTTAGAACTGGATAGGTAATTTAATGACCATAAAATGAAAAAATAAGTTCGATTCGAAATTGCTTTTATAGTCAGGCATTCCAATTTCATAACTTTCTGTTAAAAAATGAATTTGTAAATGTGTCAAAACGTTTTGCGCTTGTTGAGCGGAGCAGTTAAAAACACCCTTAAATAACAATCCCAGTCTTTTAAATATATAAATGTATTAACTTATAAGAATATGATTCACTTATAACTGTTAAAACTTATCAGAATATAATTTAATAAAATTATTTATAAAATTATAAATGTATTATAACAGTTTAAAAATTTGCTTTAGAAAACATAATTCAATTTCGAATTATCATCTATATAGAGCAAGATACCAGGGCCTCCAGACGTTACTTATTTTCTCACAAGTAAAATGTATTGGATAAAGTTGTATTAGTACGTGCTATGAGCATAGTGATTACCTGCTAGCTTGGACCGACGGCCAATTTACAGGTACCAGGTACCAAAGTTAGGTAAAAACACTACGAACTTTTCTTATTTTCTCAATCTTGATTTTTATATATGATGCTCAGGGAACTGTTTCAATGCTTTATGTAAGCTCCCAGACCAATTGCATGGGCCAAATATCTTCCCAGACATACAAAAGAAGCGCTTTCACCTCAACTTAACGAAGTAATCCATTTTAGGATGATAGAGCAAATAAACTGAAAAAAGAATACTGATTTTAAATAAAATCGTCTGAATTTAATCAATATTTTTATTGAATGTCAGTTATGAATTGGTAATACTTAAAGGGGAATTAATTTGAAATATTCCAATATTTTGAATTACTTGAATAAATATTCTAATATTTTCACTTTTCAAAATATATATTTTTTAATTAATCTTTTAAAAATTATATTAATTTTAAGATAACAAATCAGTTTAATCGACAATAAGTTCTTAATAAAAATATCATTTGCATTTTTGCACGATATTATATTATCAAACGATATTTTCAAATTTTAAAAGAAAAGTAATCCTTATATATTTTATAAATGTGAAAGTGTGTCCGAAAAATTGGAATGAATTTTTATATCTTTATATATAAAAATCTTCTGTGCGTGTGTATGTAATTGAACTCCTCCTAAACGACTGGATCGATTTTGATGAAATTTTGTGTGTGCGTTCCAGTAGATTCGAGAATGGTTTAGATTCACATTTCGTCGAAATTGATTCAGTACTTTTTTAGTAATTAAGCAAAAACTAATAGTTACTGATTTTTCGCTAATTAAATGTGCTATATATATTAAAGAAAGTCAGGATTTCGTATTAATCATAGCACAAAAAAATCTACCGATCCAAAAATCTTGAAAATTGGGGTAAAAATACTTCTTATGACATCGAGTGCCGCTAAAAACGGATTTTCGAAAATTCCACCCCTAAAATGAGTAGAAAAAAGAACGAACTTTTAAAAAATTCTTTAAAAATAAGCTTTGGTAGTTATTTTTCAACTGATAACTTATTTTAGTGAATTTTTTTATTCTGAATCGAATGGTGCTAAGCAAATTCGTTTAAATCCAGTAGTTCGTGAGATAATTCACATTTTCCTAATTTGGCGATGTCTGCGGCGCAAAAACCTGAAATTTTCAATGCTCATCTTTATATATAAAAATCTTCTGTGCGTGTGTATATAATTGAACTCCTCCTAAACAACTGGACCGATTTTGATGAAATTTTGTGTGTGCGTTCCAGTAGATTCGAGAATTGTTTAGATTCGCATTTCGTCGAAATTGATTCAGTACTTTTTTAGTAATTAAGCAAAAACTAATAGTTACTGATTTTTCGCTAATTAAAAGTGCTATATACAGGGTGTATCTAAACTACTGGGCAAAACTTTAAGGGGTGATAGTACACATCAAGACAAATAATATTAAATGGGAAACTAAGGGTCCCAAACGTCTTCCGAAGGAGATAGGCGCCATCAAAGTTTAGGGTCCAAAATTTGAAATGATAATAAAAAACGGAAAAACTTGTCGATTCGTTTGCGGTTTTCACGAAAACTATTCTTTATATCTGTATTGTCTTGAAAATAAATTATAAAGATAAATTTCAAAAAATGCCGATTGAGGACGCTTTAGACTTTGGAGTAACGAGCAACTATTTTTTACCGTTATTTTTTGAATCTCATTAAATCTTTTTAGAAGTTTAGACATAAACTTAAATTTTGAGCTCAAAATCTGTGGTTAAGTAGCGCAAACTTAACTGCGTTCAAAGGGAGTGGGTAGGTTCAAATTTCAAATGATTATAAAAAACAGAAAAATTGGTCAATTGATTTGTAATTTTCACTAAAATTATTCTTTATGTCAGTATTGTCTTGAAAATAAATTATACAGATAAATTTAAAAAAATGTCGATAGAGGGCGCTTTAGACTGCGGAGTAACGTATAACTATTATTTACCGTCATTTTTGCATCTCATTAAATTTTTTTGAAGCTTAGACATAAACTTAAATTTTGTGCTGAAAATCTGAATCGTTGAGAGTGGTTAAGTAGCGCTAACTGAACTGTGTTCAATGGGGGTTGGAAGGTTCAAATTTCAAATGATTATACAAAATGGAAAAATTGGCCGATTCGTTTGCGGTTTTCTCTAAAACCATTTTTTATGTCAATATTTCCTTGAAAATAAATTTGAAAAATAAATAAAAAAATTCCGTTAGAGGGCGCCTTAAAATTTAGAGTAACCAACAACAATTTTTAACTGTTATTTTTTGTATCTAATTAAATGCTTGCAAAAGCTTAGACTTAAATTTTGAGCTCAAATTCTTAATCGTCGGGAAGGGTTAAGAAGCGCATACTGAGCTGTGTTCAGGAGTTGAAATGTTACCGTGCCCACCCTACGAGCACAGTTCAATTTTTCACTACTTAATTAATCACAGCGATTCATATCTTGAGCTCAAAATTTAGTCTAAGCTTTTAAAACATTTATTTAGATTTTTAAAAAAATAGCGATTAAAAATAGTTGTTGATTACTCTAAAGTTTAAGGCACCCTCTAACGGAATTTTTTTTTAAATTTATCTTTGAAATTTATTTTCAAGGAAATACTGACATAAAGAATGGTTTTAGAGAAAGCCGCAAACAAATCGGCCAATTTTTTCGTTTTTTTATAATCATTTGAAATTTGAACCTCCCCACCCCCATTGAACAAAGTTCAATTTACGCTACTTAACCACTCTCAACGATTCAGATATTCAGCTCAAAATTTAAGTTTATGTCTAAGCTTCTGAAAAAATTTAATGAGATGCAAAAAATAACGGTAAAAAATAGTTGTACGCTACTCCAAATTCTAAAGCGCCCTCTATTGACATTTTTTGAAATTTATCAGTATAATTTGTTTTCAAGATAATACTGACATAAAGAATAATTTTAGTGATACCGCAAATCATTTGACCAATTTTTCTGCTTTTTATAATCATTTGAAATTTGAACCTACCCACTCCCATTGAACACAGTTCAGTTTGCGCTACTTAACCACAGATTTTGAGCTCAAAATTTAAGTTTATGCTTAACTTCTAAAAAAATTTAATGAAAAGCAAAAAATAACGATAAAAAATAGTTGTTCGTTACTCCAAAGTCTAAAGCGTCCTCTATTGGCATTTTTTGAAATTAATCTTTATAATTTATTTTCAAGACAATACTGTCATCAAGAATATTTTTCGTGAAAACCGCAAACGAATCGACCAATTTTTCCGTTTTTTATAATCATTTCATATTTTGGACTCTAAACTTTGATGGCGCCTATTTCTTTCGGAAGACGTTTGGGACCCTTAGTTTCCCATTCAATATAATTTGTCTTGATGTGTACTATCACCCCTCAAAGTTTTGCCCAGTAGTTTAGATACACCCTGTATATTAAAGAAAGTCAGGATTTCGTATTAATCATAGCACAAAAAAATCTACCGACCCAAAAATCTTGAAAACTGAGGTAAAAATACTTCTTATGACATCGAGTGCCGCTAAAAACGGATTTTCGAAAATTCCACCCCTAAAATGAGTAGAAAAAAGAACGAACTTTTAAAAAATTCTTTAAAAATAAGCTTTTGTAGTTATTTTTCAACTGATAACTTATTTTAGTGAATTTTTTATTCTGAATCGAATGGTACTAAGCAAATTCGTTTAAATCCAGTAGTTCGTGAGATAATTCACATTTTCCTAATTTGGCGATGTCTGCGGCGCAAAAACTTGAAATTTTCAATGCTCATCTTTATATATAAAAATCTTCTGTGCGTGTGTATATAATTGAACTCCTCCTAAACGACTGGACCGATTTTGATGAAATTTTGTGTGTGCGTTCCAGTAGATTCGAGAATGGTTTAGATTCGCATTTCGTCGAAATTGATTCAGTACTTTTTTAGTAATTAAGCAAAAACTAATAGTTACTGATTTTTCGCTATTTAAAAGTGCTATATATATTAAAGTAAGTCAGGATTTCGTATTAATCATAGCACAAAAAAATCTACCGATCCAAAAATCTTGAAAATTGGGGTAAAAATACTTCTTATAACATCGAGTGCCGCTAAAAAGGGATTTTCGAAAATTCCACCCCTAAAATGAGTAGAAAAAAGAACGAACTTTTAAAAAATTCCTTAAAAATAAGCTTTTGTAGTTATTTTTCAACTGATAACATATTTTAATGTATTTTTTTCATTCTGAATCGAATGGTACCAAGCAAATTCTTTTAAGTTCAGTAGTTCGCGAGATACTTCACATTTTCCTGATTTGGCCCTGTCTTCGGCGCAAAAACCTGAAATTTTCAATCCTTATCTACATATATAAAAGAAAGTCTGGATTTCGTATTGTCTATATATATAAAAGAAAGTCTGGATTTCGTATTGTCTATATATATAAAAGAAAGTCTGGATTTCGTATTGTCTATATATATAAAAGAAAGTCTGGATTTCGTATTAATCACAGCACAAAAAAATCTGCCGAACCTAAAATCTTGAAAATTGGGTTAAAAGTACTTCTGATACATTGAGTGCCGCTAAGAAGGGATTTTCGAAAATTCCACCCCTAAGGGGGTTAAAAAAAGGAACGAACTTTTAAAAAATTCCTTAAAAATCGGCTTTTGTAGTTATTTTTCAACTGATAACATATTTTAATGTATTTTTTCATGCTGAATCGAATGGTACCAAGCAAATTATTTTATGTTCAGTAGTTCGCGAGATACTTCGCATTTTCCTGATTTGGCGGTGTCTTCGGCGCAAAAACCTGAAATTTTCAATCCTTATCTATATATATATAAGAAAGTCTGGATTTCGTATTATCTATATATATATATATAAAAAAAGTCTGGATTTCGTATTAATCACAGCACAAAAAAATCTGCCGAACCAAAAATCTTGAAAATTGGGTTAAAAATACTTCTGATAACATATTGAGTGCCGCTAAGAAGGGATTTTCGAAAATTCCTACCCTAAGGGGGTTAAAAAAAGGAACGAACTTTAAAAAAATTCCTTAAATATCGTCTTTTGTAGTTATTTTTTAACTGATAACATATTTTAATGTATTTTTTCATGCTGAATCGAATGGTACCAAGCAAATTATTTTATGTTCAGTAGTTCGCTAGATACTTCACATTTTCCTGATTTGGTGGTGTCTTCGCCGCAAAAACCTGAAATTTTCAATCCTTATCTATATATATAAAAGAAAGTCTGGATTTCGTATTAATCACAGCACAAAAAAAATCTGCCGAACCTAAAATCTTGAAAATTGGGTTAAAAGTACTTCTGATAACATCGAGTGCCGCTAAGAAGGGATTTTCGAAAATTCCACCCCTAACGGGGTTAAAAAAAAGAACGAACTTTTAAAAAATTCCTTAAAAATCGGCTTTTGTAGTTATATTTCAACTGATAACATATTTTAATGTATTTTTTCATGCTGAATCGAATGGTACCAAGCAAATTCTTTTATGTTAAGTAGTTCGCGAGATACTTCACATTTTCCTGATTTGGCGGTGTCTTCGGCGCAAAATCCTCAAATTTTCAATCCTTATCTATATATGTAAAAGAAAGTCTGGATTTCATATTAATCACAGCACAAAAAAATATGCCGAACCTAAAATCTTGAAAATTGGGTTAAAAGTACTTCTGATAACATCGAGTGCCGCTAAGAAGGGATTTCCGAAAATTCCACCCCTAACGCGGGGTTAAAAAAAAGAACGAACTTTTAAAAAATTCCTTAAAAATCGGCTTTTGTAGTTGTTTTTCAACTGATAACATATTTTAATGTATTTTTTTCATTCTGAATCGAATGGTACCAAGCAAATTCTTTTAAGTTCAGTAGTTCGCGAGATACTTCACATTTTCCTGATTTGGCCCTGTCTTCGGCGCAAAAAAACCTCAAATTTTCAATCCTTATCTATATATATATAAGAAAGTCTGGATTTCGTATTATCTATATATATATAAAAAAAAGTCTGGATTTCGTATTAATCACAGCACAAAAAAATCTGCCGAACCAAAAATCTTGAAAATTAGGTTAAAAATACTTCTAATAACATCGAGTGCCGCTAAGAAGGGATTTTCGAAAATTCATACCCTAAGGGGGTTAAAAAAAGGAACGAACTTTTAAAAAATTCCTTAAAAATCGTCTTTTGTAGTTATTTTTTAACTGATAACATATTTTAATGTATTTTTTCATGCTGAATCGAATGGTACCAAGCAAATTATTTTATGTTCAGTAGTTCGCGAGATACTTCACATTTTCCTGATTTGGTGGTGTCTTCGGCGCAAAAACCTGAAATTTTCAATCCTTATCTATATATATAAAAGAAAGTCTGGATTTCGTATTAATCACAGCACAAAAAAAATCTGCCGAACCTAAAATCTTGAAAATTGGGTTAAAAGTACTTCTGATAACATCGAGTGCCGCTAAGAAGGGATTTTCGAAAATTCCACCCCTAACGGGGTTAAAAAAAAGAACGAACTTTTAAAAAATTCCTTAAAAATCGGCTTTTGTAGTTATTTTTCAACTGATAACATATTTTAATGTATTTTTTTCATTCTGAATCGAATGGTACCAAGCAAATTCTTTTAAGTTCAGTAGTTCGCGAGATACTTCACATTTTCCTGATTTGGCCCTGTCTTCGGCGCAAAAAACCTCAAATTTTCAATCCTTATCTATATATATATAAGAAAGTCTGGATTTCGTATTATCTATATATATATATATATATAAAAAAAAAGTCTGGATTTCGTATTAATCACAGCACAAAAAAATCTGCCGAACCAAAAATCTTGAAAATTGGGTTAAAAATACTTCTGATAACATCGAGTGCCGCTAAGAAGGGATTTTCGAAAATTCCACCCCTAAGGGGGTTAAAAAAAGGAACGAACTTTACAAAAATTCCTTAAAAATCGGCTTTTGTAGTTATTTTTCAACTGATAACATATATTAATGTATTTTTTCAAGCCGAATCGAATGGTACCAAGCAAATTCTTTTAAGTTCAGTAGTTCGCGAGATACTTCACATTTTCCTGATTTGGCCCTGTCTTCGGCGCAAAAACCTGAAATTTTCAATGCTCATCTTTATATATAAAAATCTTCTGTGCGTGTGTATATAGTTGAACTCCTCCTAAACGACTGGACCGATTTTGATGAAATTTTGTGTGTGCGTTCCAGTAGATTCGAGAATGATTTAGATTACATTTCTTCGAAATTGATTCAGAACTTTTTTAGTAATTAGGCAAAAACTAATAGTTAGTGATTTTTCGCTAATTAAAAGTGCTATAAATATAAAAGAAAGTCTGGATTTTGTATTAATCACAGCACAAAAAAATCTACTGAACCAAAAATCTTGAAAATTGGGGTAAAAATACTCCTTATAACATCGAGTGCCGCTAAAAAGGGATTTTCGAAAATTCCACCCCCAAGGAGGGTAAAAAAAAAGAACGACCTTAAAAAAAATTCTTTTAAAATCGGCTTTTGTAGATATTTTTCAACTGATAACATATTTTAGTGCATTTTTTTCATTCTGAATCGAATGGTACTAAGCAAATTCATTTAAATCCAGTAATTCGTGAGATAATTCACATTTTCCAAATTTGGCGATGTCTTCGGCGCAAAAACCTGAAATTTTCAATGCTTATCTTTATATATAAAAATCTTCTGTGCGTGTGTATGTAACTGAACTCCTCCTAAACAACTGGACCGATTTTAATGAAATTTTGTGTTTGCGTTCCAGTGGATTCGAGAATGGTTTAGATTCACATTTCATCGAAATTGATTCAGTACTTTTTTAGTAACTAGCCAAAAACTAATAGTTAGTGATTTTTCGCTAATTAAAAGTGTTGAATAAATTCGATGAATAGAGTGCGGACGGAATGCTCGAGCGGTCTAAGGTGCCAGATATAAGCTCTGCTTCTCGAAGAAAGAGATCGCGTGTTCGAACCCCGCTCCTGTCAAACGTGTATGCTTTACAGTAATATAGCCTGTATTAAAATTTTGATTAACTGACTTAAGAAAATCATTAACTTTTAACAAAAAAGAGAAAAATAAACTTTTCTATCAAAAATTGAACCGACTTCAAAAAATACTGAAGAGTGAAAAATAATTTCCTTACATAATTGTAATAAGAAATTAAATTAAGAGCTTAGTGTTTATCGTGCGTATTACTATATTTTGATTGTATTTTATATATTGATTTTCTGGTGTCGGTGCCAGGAAGGACAACGTCTGTCGGTGATAGGACGTCTGTCGGTGACAGGACAACGTCTGTAAGTGACAGGACAACGTCTGTCGGTGACAGGACAACGTCTGTAAGTGACAGGACAACGTCTGTCGGGTCCGCTAGTATATTATAAATGCGAAAGTGTGTCCGAAAATTGGAATGAACTTGGCTTCAAAACGGATGGATTAATGTCTTTGAATTTTTGTATATAGGTAAATTATTGGCCTGAAATGAATATAGGCTAATTTTTATTTATTTTATTCAAATATTTTTCTTAATAATTCAATATTTCACTATTTTTCATACAGAAAAAATTGAAAATTTTTCCATAATATTTAATTATCTTTCTTTTTGACGTGACAACGTCTTGTAAATTGGTTTGCCGGGAGACACTTCAAGAAACTGCGTTACGTTACGTTACGCTCCGCTCACGATACGCGCTCACTTTTCTCTTAACTTTTTCCGGTCACTTGTGGGACCATTTTCTGAACGTGAATGTGAATTCGCTGCAAGGAAGGGGCGGTGCTTAATAGGAATTTTAGATAGTATCAAACTAAGACGAAATACGTTATGTATTAGTTATTAGTATAAAGTACAAAGAAAATAAGTGTAGTTTATTTCGTAATTCGGTGGTATATTATGGAAAACTAATGATATGTGATTAGTGAAAGCCATTTTACTTTAGTTATATTCTGCTCATTGAAAAATTCTTTAATATGCTGTTTACAAAATTCAACATTTGACATCAATAAACATGAAGTAAAATGTGTTTAACAAACACAGTGTATTGCAAGTTATTGTATGTATATTTGTATATGAATACGTATGTATGTGTAAAGGTAAAAATAAAATTTTGTTAATATGAAATTCAGTGCGAGATTCTTTGTATAAATTAATGTTTTAAATATAATTCTTTGTATAAATAAATGTTTTAAATTGTCACTATTATTTCATCCTTCTTCCTACTATACGAATGAATATTCACATTAAAATTATTTTACAACTCAAAGTCGTTGTCACGTAAAACTTTCGCCCGTATACCGACTTTACAGGCAACCAATTTTTTTTTTTTCGTTACCAAAAAATAAAAAAATTGGAATAATTATTTCTCTTCTGTAATTAATTTTCAACTGAAAGATTTTCACGTGATAAAATAAAATGAAATAAATAAATGGACCCTATTCTGTTTTTCGGTTCGAGATTAAAAACCGCAATTTCACCAATTGTGACGTCAGAGGAATACTGTTTTTCTTCTTATATCACGCAAACGATTATATAAAATTTATTTTACACTTAGAAGACTTTACAAGAATATAACTTCACACTTTACAGGAATATAAATATTTTAGTAGTTTTTCCAGATATTAATCCATAATCAAAATGAACCTTTTTCTTTCTTTCGGTTCGAGGCTATAAAATTCAACTTTTTACCAATTGTGACGTCAGAGGAATACTTTCCATTAAGAATTTTAAAAATATCAATGTAACGTCATATATGAAACAAACTATAAGTTTTCAAGTTTTCATTTTTAATAACACAATGTAATTTTGAGTAAGTGCTAAAAAGAGACGACTGTGACGTCACATATTGAAAATAAAATAAATACCTCTGATGCTGCAATGAAATGAGATTGAATTATGATATCAAAAGTTATTTTTTAAAGAAAATTAAGTTTATCGTCTGAGCGTGTTTAATATTTAATTTTAAAATGAAATAAGTTTTTTTAAAGGTTAAATATTAAACGACTAGAAAATATTAATAATTTATACATATCGTAAATGACGTAATGATCAATGAAAAAACTTTTTATCATTTTTAGAAAGTAAGAAAAGCTCAACTAATCAAAAAAAATATTTGTGTGTGTTAATTCTGAAAATTTTTCAATTCTGAAAATATAAATAAATATCACTTTAAAAAATGCACTTTCGGGCTTAAAATCTAAAGATTTAATGTAATTGTGAGAAAATACATTCCCTCAGTCAATATCTCAATTTGGCATAATGTGCTCAAAGTGTACTGGAAACAGGTTTGTAAATGGATATTAATTGCACATTTTTTTAGCTCTTAAAAAGTAAAAATATGTCGTCACTTTTAAGAATGTTTTTTATAATAAATTTCTATAAATTTTTACGGTATGCAGAGATTATATGTACAAATTATACAAAAATGCCACCTAAAACACAGTTTTGTAGTATATTTTTCCTAACACAGTTTTTTTTCCGTTTTACGGAAACTACCCGCTTTTTGACACTTTCTAACATGGTCTAAAAGTGTTTACGACTTCGACCTGTCTGTATACCGGATGCGGAGTGCCTGGGGTCTGCCGTCTGTCTGTCCGTTTTTCAACTTGGGTAAATATAGTGGAATTCATACGAAAATAACATACGTTATTGAGATTTACCATAGCATATGCGACATTGAAAATGGACCAGGTAGCAATTATAGCTGAATCACGGGAGCACTCAAAGGGAAACTTTACATTATGGTCTAAGGCGAAAAAATCATTTGTGGTGTATTTTCATAATGTTACATAATTTTAAATGTAATGAAATTTACATGCATTTTTAAGGTTCAGAAAAACATGGTTACTATCGAATATGTTAAATGTAGTACTTATAGTGTGAGTACAGGGGGCTCAAAAGTATTTCAATATATTATGGTCTGTGAAGAAAAAACATTTGCAACGTATTTTAATAATGTTATTTTATTAAGGTTATTTTTATAATATTGAAATTGATATCAGGTTCTGAAGTGCACTAAAATAGGATTTCTGTAGAAAATGGGGTGAAAAGATTTAACATTAACTTACAAGATTGCAGAAAAATGTTCGGTAATATAATAGTCTACGGAGAAAAAAAATATTCCCTGCGTATTTTAATTGCGTTGCGCTATTTCAAACATGATGAAATTAATATACTGAGATAATCAATACAATGATAAATACTGAAATTTACTACAATAAGCTTGCAGTTAAGTATCACTTGCATCACATTTGTTGTTCATTTACAGAGACGCATAAAAGATTTTGGACCTGTGTCCAGATCTCAGATATTGTATCCAAAGTATGGTCTATTAGAAAAGATTGCTGAAGAGCTTTTTCAATTATCGTATGTATTTGGAAAACTAATGCATCCTGAAGTTCAGCTACATTTGATATAATAAGAGATGTTTGTAGAATTTAAATAAATCATGTATCGGACTATACAATAAACTGGATTGGTCACCAGTGCAATAGCGATTCCCGGAAATATGAATTCAATAATTTGAATCGGGTTTTTTGCTTGAATAATTTAAGCTAAATATGCGATCGTATACATATTTGCACGTAATATACAGGACTGTAAAAAAGAATTCAAGTAAGTTTCTGTATATAATTTGAAATTGCTAAAGATGAATTTTAATATTCGTTATACTTTTTCTCACTAAGCAAAATTTTAACATTGTATTTAGAATCTTTACAAACGCATAGATCATATCAAGTTATGCATTATGGAAATGTTGGATATTTTTTTTATTACCTAGGTTTAACACATGATTTTTCTTTCTTTGATATGAAATTCTGAAATGTATTACAACATGATTTCTGTACAATTGGGGTGCGTTACAGTTGTTCTACAGTATAAGTGGTTACAATTTCATTTTCGCGATGGTTCATATTATCTAACACATTTTTCTTTTATTTGACTGAGTTCTTTAAGTCCCCTATAAAAAAAACTACTGCATAGCCTTCTATCAGATAAATGTTATATATATTTTAAATTATTGTTAACTAGCTGTTCTGCCCGGCGTTGCCCGGGTTCATAAAAAAAACAAGAATTGCGAAAAAACTTTAAAAATCATAATAAAAACCTCGAAAAATTTAAAAAATGCTGCACGAATTTCGTCTAAACTTCGTTGAAAAGAGATGGGCTAGAAAATTGAAGTTGGATTATTTTTACTAATGTGGAAAAATCTTACAAATTGCAAAAAACATTAAAAATCTCATAAAAATATAAAACAAAATTCAAAAATTGTGTTTCAAAATTCAAATAAACTTTGAAGAAAGGAGATCAAAATTTAATAAATTCGGCCAAAAATTGAACCTCTAAAAAATCGAAGCGGGTCGCGAAGAAACGTAAACATCACTTTAAAAATGGCAAAATTTTCAAAAATCACGGAACTCAAAATGTACTCTACTTGGATAAATGTTTTGAATCTAATTAATTTGATAATGTAAAAAGCATTGAAATACGAAAAAAACTGCTAAAAAATAACAATAAAAATCTTTAATCGCACAGAAGAAAATTTATCATATTAGCGCAGAAATGAAAAACCGAATTCCTTTCCCGTATCTGAAAAAAATCGCCGTAAAACTCCCCCCCCCCCAAAAAAAAAAAAAAAACTGCTTTAAAAATTGCTGTAGATCAAAATAAGAGAGCAAAACAATTACCGTAAAGAATAAAAGTTGAAACCAAACTCTTATTAGTCTAGAAATTTAAAATCGATTTCCTTTGAAAAAAGTTAAAAAAAAAAAAAAGACTGAGAAAGCCCAAAAATTGCATTGAAAATTGTAATGAAAGTCGTAAAACATTAAAAAATCCCCAGGGTAAAAATTCACTGTTATAATATAAAGTATTGTAATCAAGAAATTAACCATATTAACCAAAAAGTTTGAAATCGAAATCGATTTCTGAATGTAAAACAATCGCCACGGAACTTGAAGAATGGTTAAAAATTACATTGAAAATTGCATTAAGAATAGCTAAATATTTTGAAGTCAATGCTTAAAAAAATAATATTAAAGCAGGCCCGGGGGGGGGGGGTTATGATCGAAATCATTCATAAATTACAAAATGTAGGCATGGAACGCCAAAATTATATTCGAAATATATTCGAAACATAACTACATTAAACAAAATGTTTGATATCAAAACTGGTTTCTGAATGGCAGAAAATCGCCAAGGAACTTTAAAAAAATGGCTAAAAATCGTATCGAAAACTATATTAAATATCGCTGAATATTTAAAAGTCATGGCTGTAAAAATTTAATATTCAGTCGAAAATATTGTAATCGGAAATCGTTCATGAATAAAGAAAAGTCAACACGGAACACCTGAAATCCCCCAAACTAACTAAAAATTACATTGAATATCGCATTAGAAATTGGCAAAATTCATAAAAGCGAGGAGAACAAATTGTACTATTTATGCTAAAAGTTAGAAACCGAAACTCTTTTACCGATGTCAACAACTGTCTTAGAGCTTGAAAAATCACTATAAAACAGATTAAAAATCAGTAAAATTCAAAAATCCGGACAAAATTTGCCATAGTAAGATAAACATTTATATTAAATTCCTGCGGACATAGTTTACCATAATGGGGCAAAACATTGAAATCTAAACTCTTTCATTAATTAAAAAATATCGACACAAAACTTGCTAAACATTTTATGAAAATACACAAAAAATCTGAATCATTGATGTCAAAATTTACTACATTAAGCTACAAATTATTTTAAAATTTCTTTTCCAATTGTGAAAAAATCGCCGTAGACTCGAAAACATCTAAAAATTGTATTCAAAAATTCAATTTCAAATTTAAAAATAGCAGGGGACGACATTTACATTAATAGAGTAAAATAGTGTAATCTGAATTATTTCTTAAATACGAATGAAAAAATCGGCGCAAAGCGTGAGAAATAGTGAAAACATTGCTAAAAATTGCATTACAAAATCACTAAATTTCAAAATTCGTAAATGAAGTGTAAATGTTTGAAATTAATTTGCTTTTCCAAATTTTAAAAAATAGCCGTGAGATTCAAAAAACCAATACAAAACCATTGAAAAATTCATTAAAAATCGCTAAATGTAAATACATCCCGTGAATAAAATAATATTCTAGTCGTGTAAAACGTAGCAAATTAGTGAATTTTGTTCTCCTTTCAATATAATTTATTTGGATTTCATGCAACGATGTTTGAATTTTTAATGAATTATTTAATGTAAATTTTGCCGCTATTATTCGACATTAGTAAAAGGAATTTTGCTTAAAACTTTCAGGCTGATGTATTAAATTTTAGCTGTTAAGATTTATGAGCTTCAGCTAATTTTAATGCGATTTTTCGAGATTTTTCACGTTTGATGTCGGATTTTTGTCATTCATGAGATATTTCCAATTACAACGTTTTACCCTATTGGAGTAAATTTTGACTCCTGTGATTTTTTAATATTCGTGATTTTTAATGCACTTTTACATGAATTTATATTCTTTTTTACATGAATTACAAAAAAATCGACGCAGAACACAAAAAATATCAAAAATCACATTGAAAATCGACAAAATTAAAAAAAGGTAAATGGTGAAATTTACTATATTAGGCTAAACGTTTGAAACCAAAATAATTTTTTAATTGTTTAAACACCACTGTGGTGGGAATAAAAAAAATAGTACTAAATCGCATTAAAAAGTTCATTAAAAACGCATTGAAAAATGCACTAAATATCGCTAGTTATTTTTTAAATCGCAGTAATCAGAATTTCATCAAACGAATAAAACATTCTAATCGGAAATCTGAACTATTTGATTATCCGGTTGACCAAGAAACTATCTGGGTCAAACCATAAGATTAAACTACAATAACGGCGGATCGTAAATTCCATATTCACTTGACATTAAACATGTTACATATGTTTGTTACGTTATCAAGTGGTTTTTACTTCTTATTTTTATATGGATTTGTATTAATGTTTTTCTAAATTATCTCTTTTTTCATTATTTAACATACAAATTACATCTATTTGCATAATTTGGCTTGTTTCACGATTGATATAATTTGGCGAAATTGGTCGACAGGATAATCACGTAGTAAAAGGAAATCCTTTATAGATAATAAAAAATGGACACGGAACTCAAAAATTCTTAAAAAATCGCGTTAAAAATCTCTAAAATTATATTAGATTAAAAGTTTGAAATCAATTTTTATTTCTGAATATCAAAAAATCACCATAAAACTCGAAAAATTTCTAAAAATTGCATTGAAAAGTGCATTAAAAATCACGAATATTAAAAAATCACAGGGGTCAAAATTTACTCTAATAGGGTAAAACGTTGTAATTGGAAATATCTCATGCATGACAAAAATCCGACATCAAACGCAAAAAATCTCGAAAAATCGCATTAAAATTAGCTGAAGCTCATAAATCTTAACAGCTAAAATTTAATACATCAGCCTGAAAGTTTTAAGCAAAATTCCTTTTACTAATGTCGAATAATAGCGGCAAAATTTATATTAAATAATTCATTAAAAATTCAAACATCGTTGCATGAAATCCAAATAAATTATATTGAAAGGAGAACAAAATTCACTAATTTAAGTTGAAAGAATGAAACCGCTATCCTTTTCGCTAATGTGGAAAAATCGCCTCGAAACCCACTAAAATTCGCATATGAATTAAATTAAAAAAACTGAAAATCGGCCTTCAAGGTGTAAAATTTGATACATAACTTCGAGCAGCGGTCTTTCCAGAGCATCGCCAGTACTTTAAAAATTTTAACATGCGTTATAAACTACCTTAAAGTGTAAAACAGATCTCCTTATTACATTTCCTAATTTTGTTCGCGCCCCACCTTTCACGCACCTTGAAATGTGTCACGCCATTCTTTGTTTACATTTTTTATCATGTATTATAAACCATTTTAAAATTTAAAATAAATCACATTGTTATATTTCCAAATTTTAACAAAATCGCGTTATGTTTTTTCCATTTTTCACCACCAGCTAGCGCACTCTATTCTTCAAAAACTTTATCAAAATGATACTCTGTTAAACAACCTATCAGGTGATATATTACTCGAGGGGGTAGCGGTCTTAAGCAAGAATTTAAGATATTTTATGAAATTGCTATTCGAAAATAGTGGTAATTAAATTTTTGACATTTTAGGTAAATTTCGCAAAAAAAAAATACTACTTATTGCATTCTCAACAGCTCAAGATTTTGATAGAACAACCATGAAAAAAATAGATGCTAAATGCAAATAATCTTGAAAAAGCGTTAAAAATCACATTGAAAATCGCATTAAAAATCGTTAAAATCTAAAATTCGTAACAAACACAAAATTTAGGGCTAAAAGTTTGAAACGGTTTTCTTTTTATCAATCTCAAAAGAAAAAAAAACGAAAAATGAGAAAAAACACTAAAAATCTCATTAAAAATTCGTTGAAAATTCAAAAATCGCTGTACAAATTCCGAATAAACTTTGCTGAAAAGAGAAAAAAAATTGCTATATTGGGTTAAAAGAATAAAACCGTATTTCTTTCACTAATGGGATAAAACTGCAAAAAGAACGCTAAAAATCACCTAAAAGAATTATCAAAAAAAAAAAAAA
Organism: Maratus speculifer; assembly: GCA_964019185.1. Classification (NCBI taxonomy): domain Eukaryota; kingdom Metazoa; phylum Arthropoda; class Arachnida; order Araneae; family Salticidae; genus Maratus; species Maratus speculifer. The sequence continues at coordinate 171,434,599 of OZ025296.1, read as the reverse complement.
AAAAAAAAAAAAAAAAAAAAAAAAATCTAATCAAAAAATTGAAAATCGGGCTTCGAGGTGCAAAACTACACGCATAAAAGTACCTTCCCTCCACATTTTGTAACTCTACGTACAGCAGACTCTTCAGAATAGAGCTGAAACACACACAAACTTGTCTCTTTATTATTATAGATTTTAAAGAATTAGCATTCTATTAGTTCCATTTTCCACCATCAGGTAGAGCACTCTATTCTTCAAAAACGTTATCAAAACCATACTCTGTTAAATAACCTATCAAGTGATATATAACTCGAGGGGGTAGCGGTCTTAAGCAAGAATTTAAGATAGTTTATGAAATTGCTATTCGAAAATAGTGGTACCTAAATTTTTGACATTTTAGGTAGATTTCACAAAAAAATACTACTTATTGCATTCTCAACAGCTTAAATTTTCGATAGAACAACTATGAAAAAAATAGATGCTAAACGCAAAAATCTTTAAAAAACGTTAAAAATCGCATTGAAAATCGCATTAAAAATCGTTAAAATCTAAAAATCGTAACAAACACAAAATTTAGGGCATTAGGCTAAAAGTTTAAAACGATTTTCTTTTTATCAATCTCAAAAAATAGCCGCAAAATGAGAAAAAACACTAAAAATCGCATTAAAAATTCGTTAAAAATTCAAAAATCGCTGTACAAATTCCGAATAAACTTTGTTGAAAAGAGAAAAAAAATTGCTATTTTGGGTTAAAAGAATGAAACCGTATTCCTTTTACTAATGGGATAAAACCGCAAAAATAGCGCTAAAAATCGCCTAAAAAATTATTTAAAAAAATCTAAACAAAAAATCGAAAATCGGGCTTCGAGGTGCAAAACTACATGTAAAAAAGTACCTTCCCTCCAAATTTTGTAACTCTACGTGCAGCAGTCTCTTCAGAACAGCGCTGACAGACAAACATCCTTCTCTCTTTATTATTATAGAAGATGAACCGTTTTGTTTAATTAAAGCGTTTATCTTTTTTTTTAATGCTACGTGAACGACGTCACGGGTAACAGCTAGTATATTATAAATGTGAAAGTGTGTCCGAAAAATTGGAATGAACTTGGCTTCAAAACGGATGGATTAATGTTTTTGAATCTTTGCATATGGATAGATTATAGTAGTGGAACGAACATAGGCTAATTTTTATTTATTTTATTCAAATATTTTCCTTAATAATTCAAAATTTAATTATTTTTCATACAAAATCAATAGGCATTTTCAGATAAAATTTAACCATTTTCCTTTCCTGTTGCCAAGAAAATAAAAAATTGGAATATTAATTTTTCAGCGGCAATGCATTTTTAATAAAAAACTTCCACGCGAAAAACTGTAATAAAATAATTAATGTCATTCTATTTATTTATTTTTATTTTTTACTTCAGATTAATTGAGTGAGATATGTACTACTGTTCACATGTGCCCCCTTTTCCTCTCTATATAAATATACATGATGCATCAACCCCAGTTAAGGATAATTTTTTGATTTTTTTTTAAAATTCAGATTAACTGAGTGAAATATGTACTGTTTACATTTGTAACCCTCTTTCACCTATATATAAATACATGATGCATCAGCCTCAATTTATGTGGTAACTTTTAAAGATTTTTTGTTTAATATGGTTGAAACATATGGAAGAACTTCCAAGTACACCTCACTTTGTATTTTAATTTAGCATGATTAAACTTGCTTTGAAATTGCATTGACTTTTTTTCAGCATTAGAATTTTCTAATAATCAATGGGAAGAAGCTGTTCCCAAGAAGGCTTTAAGTTAAAAAAAATATATATATATATACTATAATAAATGGAAATATAAACAATAAAATTGATTAAAGGATGTCTCTTCATAGCTGCTGCCTTCTGAGTTTACTAGTTCTGAAATTTATTTAATAGTTTTTATTTTTTTAAATAGCTTGATTAAAATATTTTCAAGTACAGTTAATTCTTCAAAAAATATTTCACTGAAGCAATTAAAAAGCCCTAGTAGCAGAATTTTATATTTCAGTCTTTTGGAAACTGAAATTTATCTGCAACCCTAACAATATCCTTATATCCTTATATATATTATAAATGTGAAAGTGTGTCCGAAAATTGGAATGAACTTGACTTCAAAACGGATGGATTAATGTCTTTGAATTTTTGTATATAGGTAAATTATTGGCCTGAAATGAACATAGGCTAATTTTTATTTATTTTATTCAAATAGTTTTCTTAATAATTCAATATTTCACTATTTTTCATACAGAATAAATTGAAAAATTTTCCATAGTATTTAATTATTTTCTTTTTTCGTTGCCAAAAAATAAAAAAACCGGAATAATTATTTCTCTTCTGTAATTAATTTTCAACTGAAAGATTTTCACCTGATAAAATAAAATGAAATAAATAAATGGACCCTATTCTGTTTTTCGGTTCGAGATTAAAAATCGCAATTTCACCAATTGTGACGTCAGAGGAATACTGTTTTTCTTCTTATATCACGCAAACGATTAGATAAAATTTGTTTTACACTTAGAAGACTTTACAAGAATATAACTTCACACTTTACAAGAATATAAATATTTTAGTAGTTCTTCCAGATATTAATCCATAATCAAAATGAACCTTTTTATTTCTTTCGGTTCGAGGCTATAAAATTCAACTTTTTACCAATTGTGACGTCAGAGGAATACTTTCCATTAAGAATTTTAAAAATATCAATGTAACGTCATATATGAAACAAACTATAAGTTTTCAAGTTTTCATTTTTAATAACACAATGTAATTTTGAGTAAGTCCTAAAAAGAGACGACTGTGACGTCACATATTGAAAATAAAATAAATATCTCTGATGTTGCAATGAAATGAAATTGAATTATGATATCAAAAGTTATTATTTAAAGAAAATTACGTTTATCGTCTGAGCGTGGTTAATATTTAATTTTAAAATGAAATAAGTTTTTTTAAAGGTTAAATATTAAACGACTAGAAAATACAAATGACGTAATGATCAATGAAAAAACTTTTTATCATTTTTAGAAAGTAAGAAAAGCTCAACTAATCAAAAAAAAAAAATATTCTTGTGTGTTAATTCTGAAAATTGTTCAATTCTGAAAATTGTTCAATTCTGAAAATATAAATAAATATCACTTTAAAAATGCACTTTCGGGCTTAAAATCTAAAGATTTAATGTAATTGTGAGAAAATACATTCCCTCAGTCAATATCTCAATTTGGCGTAACGTGATCAAAGTGTACTGAAAACAGGTTTGTAAATGGATATTAATTGCACATTTTTTTAGCTCTTAAAAAGTAAAAATATGTTGTCACTTTTAAGAATGTTTTTTATAATAAATTTCTATAAATTTTTGTGGTATGCAGAGCATATATGTACAAATTATACAAAAATGCCACCAAAAACACAGTTTTGTAATACATTTTTCCTAACACTGTTTTTTTTTATTCGTTTTACGGAAACTACCCGCTTTTTGACACTTTCTAACATGGTCTAAAAGTGTTTACGACTTCAACCTGTCTGTATACCGGATGCCGAGTGCCTGGGGTCTGCCGTCTGTCTGTCCGTTTTTCAACTTGGGTAAATATAGTGGAATTCATACGAAAATAACATCGTTATTGAGATTTACCATAGCATATGCGGCATTGAAAATGGACCAGGTAGCAATAATAGCTGAATCACAGGAGCACTCAAAAGGAAACTTTACATTATGGTCTAAGGCGAAAAAAATCATTTGTGGTGTATTTTGATAATGTTACATAATTTTAAATGTAATGAAATTTACATGCATTTTTAAGGTTCAGAAAAACATGGTTACTATCGAATATGTTAAATGTAGTACTTATAGTGTGCGTACAGGGAGCTCAAAAGTATTTCAATATATTATGGTCTGTGAAGAAAAACCATTTGCAACGTATTTTAATAATGTTATTTTATTAAGGTTATTTTAAAAATATTGAAATTGATATCAGGTTCTGAAGTGCACTAAAATAGGATTTCTGTAGAAAATGGGGTGAAAAGATTTAACATTCACTTACAAGATTACAAAAAAATGTTCGGTAATATAATAGTCTACGGAGAAAAAAAATATTCCCAGCTTATTTTAATTGCGTTGCGCTATTTCAAACATGATGAAATTAATATACTGAGATAATCAATACAATGATAAATACTGAAATTTACTACAATAAGCTTGCAGTTAAGTATCATTTGCATCACATTTGTTGTTCATTTACAGAGACGCATAAAAGATTTTGGACCTGTGTCCAGATCTCAGATATTGTATCCAAAGTATGGTCTATTAGAAAAGATTGCTGAAGAGCTTTTTCAATTATAGTATGTATTTGGAAAACTAATGCATGCTGAAGTTCAGCTGCATTTGATATAATAAGAGATGTTTGTAGAATTTAAATAAATCATGTATCGGACTATACAATAAAATGGATTGGTCACCAGTGCAATAGCGATTCCCAAAAATATGAATTCAATAATTTGAATCGGATTTTTTGCTTGAATAATTTAAGCTAAATATGCGATCGTATACATATTTGCACGTAATATACAGGACTGTAAAAAAGAATTCAAGTAAGTTTCTGTCAATAATTAGAAATTGCTAAAGGTGAATTTTAATATTCGTTATACTTTTTCTCACTAAGCAAAATTTTAACATTGTATTTAGAATATTTACAAACACATAGATCATATACACAGCTGCAGAAAAGAATATCCCGGTGAAGTTATGCATTATGGAAATGTTGGATATTTTTTTTTATTACCTAGGTTTAACACATGATTTTTCTTTCTTTGATATGGAATTCTGAAATGCACTACAACATGATTTCTGTACAATTGGGGTGCGTTACAGTTGTTCTACAGTATAAGTGGTTACAATTTCGTTTTCGCGATTGTTCATATTATCTAACACATTTTCCTTTTATTTGACTGAGTTCTTTGAGTCCCCTATAAAAAAACTACTGCATAGCCTTCTATAAGATAAATGTTATATATATTTTAAATTATTGTTAATGAACCGTTTTGTTTAATTAAAGCGTTTATCTTTTTCTTTTTAATGCTACGTGAACGACGTCACGGGTAACAGCTAGTATATTATAAATGTGAAAGTGTGTCCGAAAAATTGGAATGAACTTGGCTTCAAAACGGATGGATTAATGTCTTTGAATCTTTGCATATAGATAGCTTATAGGAGTGGAATGAACATAGGCTAATTTTTATTTATTTTATTCAAATATTTTCCTTAATAATTCAAAATTTAATTATTTTTCATACAAAATCAATAGGCATTTTTCAGATAAAATTTAACCATTTTCCTTTCCTGTTGCCAAGAAAATAAAAAATTGGAATATTAATTTTTCAGCAGCAATGAATTTTTAATAAAAAACTTCCACGCGAAAAACTGTAATAAAATAATTTAAAAGAAAATAAGTATGACGTCATGTTTGAAATAAAAATAAAAGGGGTATTTTTTATAATATATTTAACAAGGATATTTGTTTACTTAATGGGAATTTTTGTGTAAAATATGGCGACATAAATTAAAAGTAAAAAGAATGAAAAATAATTATATTTTTAATAAAATGGTTCACTTATGAAAATGTGACGTCATAGTTGAAATAAAACAGGTACTTTATAGCAGTCGTTAAAAATATAAGGGGTATGAATATCAGTAGCTAATGGAGCGAGATAAATAATGACGTCATATTTAAAATGAATCAGAAATATTTTTTACTTATATTAATTAATAAGTTATAAGTTACATACAAATGAATATTTTTATTCAAAACTCATAATTATCAATGGAAGAAATTTTTTGTGGGGAAAAGGCGGAAAATAAAACTACTGATTAATATATTTTTGGCTCGATTTTTTAACACTTTCGAAGAAAGTTGAAAAGTTATTATGCTTTCGGTTTGTCTGTCTGGTCGCTTTCTAACTTTCGTAAATCTACTCCGATTTCCATGAAATTTTTGGACTTTCTTAACGTTTACCTAGCACGAATACCTATTGAAAATAAAGTTTCTACCATGATTAGATTATTTACAGGGATTGTCAAAAAATTTCCTTACATTACGGCATTATGGGGAAAATCGTTTTAATTAAATTTAACGATGTTACACCCTGTGAAACATATTCAAATTTACATGCATTTACAAAGTGCACTAAAATATGCATTTTGTAAAGTATGTAGTGAAAAGGACACTTATTCATTTACAGGGTTACACAGAAGAATTCCATTGCATAAGAATAAAAGGAGGAACAGTTTCCGACATATTTTAATTATGGTAAACGATTTCATGTATAATCAAATTGATATACGTTTCTGAGGCTTAATGTGAGTTATTTCATGCATAATACGAAGTGCATAGCATTTACAGGGACACACAAAAGACTTCAAATATTATATATTCTATTCGAAGTACTGTATATGATGATGATGACTGTTGCATGGATGAAATGCATTTTGAATTATGATATGTGCTTTTAAGTTTCGCTAAATGTATGCATAATAAATGGAGAGTATAAATGGTAATAGTATAAATAGTTAAATTTAGATATACAGGGTTACACAAAAGATCTCGGAAAGGTTACTGAATATGAGCGTAATTTACTTAAAGGTGGTTTTTAAATAAAATATGCATTTTTATTTTGAACTGCATTTAGTAAACTAAGAAATGTTTGTAGTATATATATATAAAATGATATACAGGGTCCCGCAAAGAACTGGATACAAGGTTGTCTTCGGATAATAATTTCTGAAAATGCAATTTAGGTAGTAATAAGAAATATTTTTGTTTGAACTAAATTTTAGAAAGATACTTTCGTGTATTAAAGGCACTTGAAAAACTACAGGGCTGAACAGAAGAATTCAAGAATGTTTCTATCTATTAGTATTAATCGCTGAAAGGAAAATTTTAACCAGCAAACAAATTAGCAAATAGGGATTATCAGAAGTTTTTTACCATAGATTCGCGATAAAAAGTTAATTACACATGCTTTTCATCATCGAAACTTTTTTCTTGATTGATCAATTATTTCTTCTTTAAATGTTATGTGAACGAAGTCACGGGTAACTGCTAGTTATTCTAGTATTTTTAATATGAGCTGTATACGTGTGAGCATATTGGTATTCAGACACTTTATGTATGTCTGGGAAGATGTTTGGCCCATGCAATTGGTCTGGGAATTTACATAAAGTATTGAAACAGTTCCCTGAGCATCATATATATAAAAATCAAGACTGAGAAAATAAGTAAAGTTCGTAGTGTTTTTACCTACATTTGGTACCTGGTACCTGTAAATTGGCCATCGGTCCAAGCTAGCAGGTATCACTACGCTCATAGCACGTGCTAACACTACTTTATCCAATACATTTTACTTGTGAGAAAATAAGTAACGTCTGGGGGCTCTGGGATCTTACAAGGAAGGTCTCCATTGGGGGCATACTCAGAATTTTTTGAAAAAAATACGAATTAAACTACTCATGTAGGTAATAAAGGATCAGTGAAAATTAGCGGCGGAATTACATTATTAGATATGTAAAAAAAATAAAATAGTTTGGAATAATTGGCGTGAAAAGCTGAAAGCGACGCGGGATTTGGCAAGCAGTGCATTTCCTCGCCAAAAGCAGACGATTTTAACGAATCTGAAAATTGATTTTAATTGACTTCACTGTTAAAAATCTGCAGCATTTACTCCAACGTCAATCCACTACTTTTATAGAATATCTCTCTTCTGACCAATGAGAATGCTGAATGAGAATTACTGCAACGTCACTCCATTACTTTTATAGAATATCTCTCTTCTGACCAATGAGAATGCTGAATGAGAATTACTGCAACGTCACTCCACCGCTTGTATATAATATCTCTATCCCAACCAATGAGAAAGCTCCATTTCACGGCCAAGTAACCGTTTTCTATACAAGCAAGGGAGTGCATTGCGGCAAAATGCAACAGATTTTTATCTGTGTATTTTTCAATTTGGAACAACTTTAATCAATTTAAATTGTGTTTTAAATGATAAAATATATTAATTTCATTTTGTTATAAGTACATATAAACGTATATGACAAAATTACACTTAAAGTAAAGTAAAAATGCAAAACTAAAATTATTTAAACTAAACTTATTTAAATAAATTGAACATAGAAAGTTTTTTCTTTAAAAGGTATTCACTGATAAAAATCTGTTGCATTTTGCTGCAACGCATTCCCTTGCTTGTATAGAAAACGGTTACTTGGCCGTGAAATGAAGCTTTCTCATTGGTTGGGATAGAGATATTATATACAAGCGGTGGAGTGCGTTGCAACAAAATGCAGCAGATTTTTAACAGTGTTCGAAGCGTAAAAGCGTATTTTTCAAAATTTCGTTTTTTCGCCAACCGGAGATAAATCGCCAAATAAACGAAATTTTCATTAATTTTTTACGGACACTGCAATGAAGTTCCGCCGAAATTTTTTTATAAACATATATTACTATATGAGAAGAACATTCTGTAATTTTTTCAGATTTTTCTGAGTATGCCCGTATGGAGACCTTCCTTGTTAGACTAATAGTCATTCGCTCCCCTGTCTCTCTCTCTCTCCGCACACTTACACACTACGGAAAAAAAATATATACCGTAATTTCGGGTGTATAAGCCGCGGATTAAACAATTCTTTTTGGACCCAGAAATCTTATTTAGTGATTGAAGACAAATATTTACGGCGATCTAACTAGTTATATTTGTTTCTTAAAAAATTCTGGGTCGAAAAAGAATTGTTTGATCTGCGGCTTATACACCCGAAATTACGGTATATATATATGAGTTATTTTACGCAAAAATTTTTCAAGCCCACCCAATATTTTTGAAAAGTTGGCACGACTGTTAGGAACTCTGAAATTTATGATAAGTATGATTGTAAAAATTGTTTATTATAACAAGAAAATGCACTCATTTAATTTAATTATAAATCACTAATTACAATGGTGTGGTAATTTTGGAGCCTTTTCCGTATTTTTGAATATTTTATTTACCTGTATATGTGTGCCCGCCGTTCTGTATGTATGTATGTAACGCGATAACTCATGGTGAAAATATCCGATTTGTTTCAAATTTTGGATGTAGGTTTATTGTGATAAGGCGCTTTTTTGATTAATTTTGAGAGGTCACTGGATAAGTATAAGGGGGGATGGGGTAGAGGTCTGCACGGGCCCGGGCTTGGCCCGTGGCCCGTACCCGGCCCGGCCCGGCCCGCGAGCCGGGCCGGGCCGGCGGAATCGTTTCAAATTTGCTAACGGGCCGGGCCGGGCCGGCAGAATTAGAATGTTTTTTTCAACGGGCCGGGCCGGGCCGACAAACAAAATAAACGGGCCGGGCCGGGCCGGCAAGAAAACTGAACGGGCCGTACGGGCCGGGCCGGGCCGATATAAAAATTTTCGGGCCTACCGGCCCGTTTTGAAGATTTGAACATAAACTATAAAATATAAACCTATTTTCAACGAAAATGGTTTTAACGTTATAAATGTGCGTCACGAGCCATACTAGTTTGACAGCATCAATATAAAAATGTAGCTTGTGCAGTGTAGAGATCGGCATCGGACAGTTACATAGTGTGTAATCCGTTTTAATAGTTTTTAAGCTGACTCGTGCAGGGCCAAGATCAAAATTGGAGATCAAGACATTATTTTTCTACATATAGACTTGCCGGATCGAAAGAAGATTTAATTGTTCTCAAGATCTGTAGGGCAGACAACGTAATTTGTAAAATTATGAACAGAAAAATAAAGAACTTTCGTTAGCTTAATCTTTGGATATATACTTCTTGATGGTTTTTAAATTAATTTTTCAATAACGCGAAAGTTTGACACATTTTTACATTAATTTTTAATTGTAAAAATATAAAAGTGATAAGCCTGACTATTGAAAGGATTTGGAATCGAATAGCGTTTTTCATTTTTGGTAAATAAAATACTTGTATAACCTTGTTGAGTTACAATAGTTTCTCAAATGGTTGCAGGTTTTTCTCCCTTTCCATGCTATCGCTTCCGGAAATTCTATTCAGAATGCTAACTATGACGATATTTTATTTGCTTGCAGTGTTCTTAAATTGCTTGTATCAAAAAATGATAATGCTATTCGATTATATAGTTTCTGAATAAAGACACCTGCTAATCTTATGCATTTCTGAGAAAAAAATTAATTTAGAAGTGTATCAGAAAGGAGCTTCTTTGAATTAACGTATTAATTTGGATTTAAATCCTTTAATAAAATGATATAGAAATATTTTTTATAAATCTTCCTGTATTAAACAGCTTCAAAAGTTACGATGTTTTTTAATTTCTTTTTTTTTCTTTTATTCTAAGCCACATTAATTTTTTAATGAATCTTTATTTGAATGTTGAAAGCCTAAGAATCTTAGTAATCATTAATGTTACTAATGTGTATTTCCTGTAAAATATACTGTAAAATCATTCCATAGATATGTATGCAGTACTCTTTAAAAAAATCTTAATTATATGATAAAAATCTGAATTTTTTAGAAATCGTAGAAATTGTAACGGGCCAAAACGGGCCGGGCCGGGCCTGTTTTCCCTGATTTCTCTACGGGCCGGGCCGGGCCTAAAATATAAAAATTTGAACGGGCCGGGCCGGGCTCGGGCCGAACTTTTGAGTTTTACAACGGGCCGGGCCGGGCCGAAAATTTTTTCCTACGGGCCGGGCCGGGCCGGGCCTGGAAATTCCGGCCCGTGCAGACCTCTAGGATGGGGTCTAATGCTCCCCCTCTTAATTTGATAAATGGTTTTTTCATGCTGAATTATCAGATTTTATTTATATTTTAGATATAGGATCATTCTGATGAGGTGCATCCATGGTTAGTTACGGATGTTTACTGGTTAAGTATAACGAGACAAAATGCATATCGAAAAACCCATCTTAATTAAGATAAATGGGTTTTTTATGCAGAATTTACCAATTACCGTATTTTCTCGTGTATACCGCGGACGCGTGTATCACGCGCACCCCGTACTTTACAAGCAAAAATGGCGATTTTTTAAAATCTCGTATATAACGGGCACCGTAAATTTGACATGCAAGTCAATGAATGACCAAATTAATTTCAATAAGGAAATTCGAAACGAACATCAAGCCAGAAAACAAGACAAAAATGCATTTTTAGACTTCGGGTAGGGAGTGAATGACGGCAATGAGAGTAGCTAATTAGCGTTTAAATGATGTTACGAGCTCTGTTGTATGAAAAAGTGCAAGGAGTGAAATAAAGATACAATAATATTTTAATTAAGTAAGATTTTCAGAGTGATTATGTCTGCTTTGATTATATTTCTTGATCCATATGTATATCGTGTGATTACATCCATCAGTAAACTGTTATTCCGTATATAACGCGCATCTAAGAATTTTGCCCTATTTTTTTTTTTTTTTTTTTTTTTTTTTTTTTTTTTTTTTTTAAGTGCGCGTTATACACGAGTAAATACGGTAGTTTAAAATTTTAGATATACGATCATTCTGATAAGGCACCCCCATGATTAGTTTTGGGTGTTCATTAATTAAGTATAAAGGAAGAAGAGAATAGGCAGTAAATCACTTAATTAGGTAAATCGGTTTTTAACGCAGAATTACCGATAAGCTTGAAATTTCAGATATAGGTTCATTATGAAGAGGCGCTCCCCTGATTTGTTTTGGGAATTCATAGGTTAAGTATGAAGGGGGGATCTGGGGACTACTCCTCTTAATTTAGGTAAATGGATTTTTTATGTAGAATTAACCGATTTGCTTCAATTTTTGGATATAAGTTCATACTGATAAGACGTTTCTCTGATTAGCATCGGGGTTCTTTTGTTACATATAAAGGGGGAACTGGCGATTATTTTATTAAATTAGGTAAATATGTTTTTATGCAGAATTATCCGATTTACTTTAAATTTGAGGTATAGGATCTTTCTCATAAGGTGAATCTTTGAATAGTTTGGGGGTGTCATAGTTAAGTATAACAAGTTGGAAATTGCACGTGAACGTAGCAAATGAGGTGCGTTCGTACGATAACGAAGTTTTAAAAATATTAAAATCTTGCTGATATAGTAGAGCGTACTTCGGATACAGTATAGTAGTCGAAATCTTTTTTTGTGTTCCTGTAAATATACAAAAAGTAATTTTTATTACACCTCAGAAACGTATATCTTATTCATAAAATGTGAAATAGTTGAATATAATTAAAACACGCCCCAAACAATGTTTCCCCGTATAACATTATGTAGTGGAATACTTTTGTGTGGCCCTGTAATTTAATAATAAAAATTCTTTGCATCACAGATTGTACAGAATGCATATTTTAGTATATACTTCATAGATTCATGCCAATTCTATTATGTTCGAATGAGTGTAACATCATAAAAATGCATTTGAAACTTTTTTCTCATTGACCGTAATGTAATGGAATACCTTTGATTGTCCCTGTAAATGATCTATGCATCCGACTTTCTTAACATTTGAAATGACTCGATAAAATTACTTAATGATTATATGTTTTAAATTTCAAACGATTAAAATGCATTTGAAATTTTTTCCCTATTGGCTGTAATGTAACGGAATCCTTTTGATTGTCCCTGTAATTGATCTATGCATCCGATTTTCATAACATTTGAAATGAATCGACAAAATTACGCAATAATTATATGTTTTAAATTTCAAACGTTTAAAATACATTTGAAACTTTTTTCCCCATTGACCGTAATGTAACGGAATCCTTTTGATTCTCCCTGTAATTGATCTATCCATCCGATTTTCATAAAATTTGAAATGACTCGTTAAAATTATGTTATAATTATGTATGTTAAATTTCAAACGATTCGGTTGGGTAGTTTTTGCGTTGTTATATGCGGGCGGACAGACGGACGTACTGAGCGACAACAATAGGTGCTACGTATTTACATAATTACGAACGCACCTAAAAAGGAGAACGGGGGCTAGCTCCTCTTAAATGAAATAAATAGGGTTTTATGCAGAACTATCTGATTTGCTTTGAATTTTGGATATAGGTTCAATATCATAGGGCTGATTACTTTTAGGTTACAAATTATTAAGTGTAAAGGACGTAAATGAGGGAGCTAACCTTCTTAATTTTGTTTCGAGGGACATTATTCCATGAAAAAAAAAAAAAAAAAAAAAAAAAGGCTGTAATACACTACATGGCCAAAGATGACCGTCCACTTGCGATGTTTGACATTTTGTTAAATATCTAGAAAAATACTTGAGGAATTATCCTGAAACCTCACGTGTGTAAACATAATAGTACAGGTCATACATTCACGTTAAGATTTTCTTCCGAAACTCCATAGGAGACCGTCAACAAATTGAAAAAGAGCGAAAATCTTTTGGATCACCCTGTCAAAACTAATGTAGCAAAAGCGTTCAAACTGTAGATTATGATTTAGTAGCTTATTGTAATAAACTGTTTTCATTTTTATGCGGATAGCATGAATATTCGTAGAGATATTAAGGTTTTTATAAAAACAGTCCGAAATCTTTTCAAGTTTTTTTATTATAATTTGCAGAGTTCTCAATATAAAATAATGTTCTTTTCCGAAAACATGACAAACAGCATTGTACACGATACCTTTAAATCAGAATTCCAAAATAATAAAAATTGTAAGAAAAATGAACAGTTTTACTAAAGATTTTTTTATTGCGCATGCGTCAATGTTATCAAAATTAAATTTGCATATTGTGTTAGCTAAATGTATAGAGCAACTTTTGTGAAAGTCTCAAAAACATAGCTTAAAAACCCTGAAAGTGTTCGTTGATTGAATAAGCTGAAAATCCGTTATTTCAAAAATGAAGCAAAAAGATGAGGGGTCGTATTCATTTCTCCATTGATTAGTGCCAATATATAATACACAATATGGCACGTGCTACTATATTTGGATACAACCCCTCATTTTTTTGTTTCATTTTGGGAACCACGGATTTTGTACTTATTCTACAGACGAACACTTTCAGAATTTTCAAATTATGTTTTTGAGATTTTCACAAAAGTTGCTCTATACATTTAGCTAACACAATATGCAAATGGATATGCTTTTGATAACGCTGACACGTACGCAATAAAAAAAATATTTAGTAAAACTGTTCATTTTTCTTACAATTTTTATTATTTTGCAATTCTGATTAGAGGGTATTGTGTACAATGTTGTTTGTCATATTTTTGAAAAAGAACATTATTTTATATTGAGAACTCTGCAAATTATAATCAAACAAGTAAGAAAAATCATGCGTTAAGCATAGATTATGAAGCACTTTCCAACACTTAATGAAATCTTTAACAAAACTTTGTTATTTAGGGAAATAATAGTGTATAGCCAACTATACCCAAATACGTATTCCAGTACATTAGAACAGCCCTGTATTTCATATGTCAGTTCATATAATGGGAAAATTTAGCTTAGCAAGAAAATACCCAGTAGCTTGAAATTTCTTTTTCAGCAATTCATACTATTAGATGGAAACATACTTGAATACTTTTGTTCAGCCCTGTAGTTTACATTGTACCTTTATTACACGTCAGCAATAGGCTAAAATTTATTGTAAACTAAAACACTTTTAAAACAACTGAAATCACATTCTCATAAATCATCATTCATAGGCGTCCATGTATCGAATTCTTTGCGTGGCCTTGTATATCCCTTTATCTATATTCTGCAAACATTTCCCAGTAAATTGAATGCAGCTCAGCGTAAAAATGCATAGCTTATTTAAGAACCACGTTTAAATAATTTACGCTCATATTCAGTAACGTTGGTGAGCTCTTTTGGGTAGCCCTGTATATCAACTATAACATTTATACACATCATATAATGTGCATATAGTTAGCGAAATATAAACGGGAATATCATAATTAAAATGCATTTCATCCCTCCATCAGCCATCATCGGACACATATACGGTACTTCGGAAAGAATATACTATTTGAAATCTTTTGTATGGCCCTGTAAATGCTTTGTACTTCATATTATGCAAGACAGTAACGTATAATTTATATTGAGCTTCAGTGACATATATCAATTTTATTATTCATGAAAAAGCTTAATATATTTAAAATATGTCACACACAATTCCCCCTTTTACCATTATCTAATGGAATTTTTTTGTGTGGTCCTGTAAATGAATAATAGCTACATTTTCACCTTATATTTTATAGAATGCATATTTTAATATGTTTGACAGGGTATAACATCTTTAAAATTCCTTTGAAACGATTTTTCCCCATAGGCCGTAATGTAATGGGGAACTTTTGATTCTCTCTGTAGATAAACTAATCATGGTAGATACTTCATTTTCAGTAGGGTTCGTGCTAGGGTAAACGTCAATAACGTTCTAAAATTTCATGGCAATCCGAGTATATTAACGATTTTTCCCCCATAGGCCGTAATATAATAGGAAACTTTTGATTCGCCCTGTAGATAAACTAATCATGGTAGAAACTTCATTTTCAATAGGACTTGTGCTAGGGTAAACGTCAATAACGTCCTAAAATTTCATGGCAATCCGAGTATATTAACGATTTTTCCCCATAAGCCGTAATGTAATGGGAAACTTTTGATTGTCTCTGTAGATAAACTAATCATGGTATACAGGGTGAGTCATAAATATCGAAACAATAGGCTATCTCCTTCAATATTGCCCCTAGACCCATACTTCCAATTGCAAAGTTTCACCAAAAAAGGTAAATTTTTTGATAAGATAAGTTGCAACTCCATGGGGGGTATATTTTAAAAAATACAAAAATTAAATTTTTATACGGCCCCCAAAGGATAAAACTTCCAATTAGAAAAATTTTCCTTATCCATTCCTGAATTGAACAAAAAAAATTCCATCTTGATATCTCCAAAACTCAGAGAGTTATGACAATTTTAATAAATCGTGAGGTTTCAAGGGATCAGACACAAATTGAAATGCGTGTAATTGAAGAAACAATGTTCCTGTATGTTGTCTAGGAAACATTTATTTTATTTATTTATTTATAGAGTTTGAATTTTGAATGTTTTGTGATGGTTAACCACTTAATTTGTAAGCACTATCACATCATAAGTTTCTTAATATTTTTTTTTCAAAAAATTTAGAGTAAATTAAAAATAGTATTTCTCGCGTTGAATTTTTTTCTTTTTATTAAATGAAAATATTTAATTTTCAATTTGATTCAGCATTTTAAATAATATTTAAAAAAAAATAAAAGTATTTAAAATAGCAATTTAAAAAAAGATGCAATTTCTTGTGAACAAATCATATTTTTAAAAGTAAATTTTCTGAAGTGAAAACATCTTTCGGCAATTTTTTTTTTGTTATTGAGGTGTCAAAAAACTATTGAATTGTTACCGTAACCAACGGTCACTGACTTATGATGTAAGTTTAAAAATGAGAAATACTGAAATAAAAACATCTGATGCAGAAAAGTGCATTTAGTTTTAAACAAAGATTGGCTCCTAACGTTTAAATGCTTTTTTAAAAGTGTCTAGTAGAGATGAGACGGGCTCAGCCCGAGCCCGAAAGCCCGAGCCCGAGCCCAAGCCCGACACGGGCTCGGGCTCTATTTTTATTTTAGACTTCGGGCTCGGGCGGGCCCGGGCTCATTTTTTCTAAAGCCGGAAAATTTTATTTACTCATGTTTAGAAAAGATTGAAATAACTTTTTCCACTTAAAATTGCTTAGTTATTCCTTTTCAAGTCATTTTATTTCTTTTTTATCAAAATGACGGGAGAACTGAATGCTTGTTTATTTATTTTAGCATTTCATTGCAGTTTCAAATGAAAATTTGTGATAATTACAGATTTATGTCTGCGGAACTTCCTCCAATGATCTATTTATATGGTGCCAATCATAACAAACACAACAATAAATTTAATCTTTGTTGGCTTTTCGTTTGCAGAACATAATTTTTAATGGGATCGTTTATTTATTTATTATTTAGTTACATAACACGAAGATAATAGTTTCTTCTGTTTTTGGTAGATAAGAATTAGCTGGAGGTTTTCAAATTTATTTAATACTCGATTGTGCATGAAACATAGTCGTTTTTCTTATGAAAAAAACTTTAGTGATTATTATATGCATTTGTCATCATGAATATGAATTCTGCAAATGCGGACCTTCTCGAAGTCACTTTTCTCCGTAAATAAATTTTATTACCATGTTATTCCAACAGAAAGCAATCGATCAGTGTTTCCTCTTTTTCTATAAAGACATAGGACCTTTAAAATAACTATGTCATTTTTTAAAATTTATGTTGATTTTCAGGTATCTGTCAATCATGGAAGATTATTATGAGAAAAGAATCCATTATAATGAAATATGTACACTTTTTACAGAAAATCGAAAAACGTTGTTCGATTCGCTAGCTTACAAATAGTAATTTCTGCAAATTTCATGCATTTATTCATTAAACAAAAGCGTTTCCATGAAATTTGCTTGTTAAAGGAGGAAAGATTATGAGAATACTTTTACATATGAAGAATATTTTTATTTTATACGAATTTCGATAAGAATGGATTTAAATTTTCATTTAAAAATCATATCTATGTAAGAAGTTTTTAAAAATGAGATATTACTTTTGGAACAATTTTTAAATACAGTTTTGTTTTGTATATTTTTGGTATCGGGCTCGGGCTCGGGCTCGGGCTCTGGTGACAAAAAAATGTTTCGGGCTCGGGCGGGCTCGGACTTAAAATCGTCGGGCTCGGGCGGGCCCGGGCCCCGAAAAACGAGCCCGAACTCATCTCTAGTGTCTAGGTGATTAACTCCTTCTTGTGTAGTTTCGATTTTAGATTTTGTTTAAGTTTTGCCATTTTCGCCTTCTTTAATTACTATTTAAATGAGTCAGCTTATTTAAACTTAATTTTTTTATCACGCCGACTTAAATTTTTTTCATTGTTTTATCCCTGTCAACTTCATATTTTTCTTGTTAAAATTGCCACTACACGATGCGTAAAACATGCCTCTAATTACGAGCCTCCAAACTGGTAGACGGTAGGTACTGGGTTCGAACCCAATCGCAACCATCGGCCTAACCGTTCGAAGTTTTCCGTGGTTTTTTTCGAACCCTGTATTTCCTATTGCAAATAATTGGCCGGAATAAAATAAAAAAAAAAAAAAAAACAATCCCCAACGTGTTAAAACCGCTGTAAGCGGACTCAAAGGCCGCTGCGCTTTTTTTTTTTTTTTTTTTTTTTTTCATTTTTTAGAGTTTAACATACAGTTTTCAGTTCAAATACAAATACATTTTAAATTTTGTTTAACTTGCGAATCAGTTATCTTTTTAAAACAAGAACAGGTGTTTAATGAATCTTCGGCATATTTCATTTAAACGTTTTAAGTTGAAATTATTCAATTGAATTTCTTAAATGATGTTTGGTTCGAACGCATTAAACCTTGATCAATTAAACACACTTAGAATGAAATATTAGTGAGAGCTTAGCATAAAAAAAATACGCAACAGAAACGTTATACTCTTCGACTTTAACATTCGAATAAATATTTTTTTTTTTTAATGCCGTTTGGAATAAATAAACTACTAGGATGTAGCAATCGGAGGACTCAAAAGATACGAAATTCCGTGGATTAGTACAAGATATCACTGAAATCGTGTAAACTATACAAAATTCATTATGGAAACGCCGACCGAAAGATGATTGATACAAAAACGTAAACAAAACCAATTCATGTCAAGAAGTAACTGCATCTGACTTTTTATGGAAATTCCTGCATTAGTTCTTAAATTAGAGCTATTGCAGAAATCCTAACAAATTCAGTGTTGCAGCGCCTCTCGTGGAACCATATACAACAAAATATAAATAACATCAATTCATGTCAAGGAATAACTGAATCTGAAGATTGATGATATTCCTTGCATTCTGGAGATACAGCGATCGCGGAAATCGCACAAAAGCCTTTACAGTAGGGTCACCTGTTAAGCGATTCACACCAAAAACTAATCAGCATCAATGTATATCAAGAATACTAAGTAAATATAATTTTTTATTAAATTTTGTGTATTAGTTCTTGAGATAGCGCGCACACAAAATATATATCATATACAGAGATACAGAAGCAGTGACTCATAGACGGATATTTTGTAAAAACATGTTTTTCGGTATCTCTGAGCCCTAAAACGTGTGAATCCGTCGAAAACCGGAATTCAAAATTTTCATGAATCCAACACTTTTCTCTTATAAAGGTAGAAAAAAGTAAAAATATGTTTAAAACCACATAAATTTTGAAGCTGAATAGTACAAACTAGATTTTTGAAAAAAATTCTAAGTAATTTATTAAAATATATTTCCATTAACATTAAAATGTACAATAACATTAAAATATATTCCATATGATCCAGTTAATAGAAGGGTCACTATCGCTATTACTATTTTTACTAAACTTATTGCCTGCGGCAATAAGTTTTAAAGACACGGTTAATGATAGTTTAATTAATATCACTTAATTTAATAACACTTTTAATAAGTGTTTAATAAGACGGTCCGGCCAATGGGTCGTGCCAATTAAGAGCCTGGCGCCAAGCTCGAGATATTGCAGACATCTAGCATATGTCAAGGAAGTTTAAAACAAAAAGCTATACGCTTTTGTTTTATATTTAAAAGTTAAAGTATTGTCTTGGGTCTACATTTAACAATGCATAAATTAATGGTCGATCCCTAAATAGTATTTCAAATGAACTGATATCGCTGCACTCAGATGTATGCTAAAGTGGTGTAAGTCACGAATTTTAAAAAATTTTGGATTTTAATATCATCCAGGGATTTGTAGATATCGAGATGAATTTTTTTTTGTTCGATTCAGAAGAGGATAAGGAAAAATTTTCTAATTGGAAGTTTTATTCTCTGGGGGTCGTATAAAAATTTAATTTTCGTATTTTTTAAAATAGGTCCCCCATGGAGTTGCAACTTATCTTATCAAAAAATTTACCTTTTTTGATGAAACTTTGCAATTGGAAGTATGGGTCTAGGGGCAATATTTAAGGAGATAGCCTATTGTTTCGATATTTATGACTCACCCTGTATACTTCATTTTCAATAGGGTTCGTGCTAGGGTAAACCTCAAAAACGTATAAAAATTTCATAGCAATCCGAGTGTATTTACGGGAGTTAGAGCGCGGATAGACGGCCAGACGGACAGACGGACAGATAAACCGAATGCATAAGCCCTTTTCAACTTTGTCGGAAAGTGCTAAAAACTTAAAAAAGTATGGGACTCTTTTTATAAAAACCTTAATATCTCTACGAATATACATGCTACCCGCCTAAAAATGAAAGCAGTTTATTACAAATAAGCTTTTTAATTGCCGAAACGTCAGTGAGGCTTACTTTGGAGACACGAAATTATTTGATTTCCGTCTGTCTGTTCCGCGATAACTGCCGTAAAAATCATCCGATCTCTTTGAAATTAAGTAAGCACATTCATGAGCTATCGGGATTTAGCTGTATAGTTTTTTGTTAGGTTTGGATCATTTGTTCGGAAAATACAGAACATTCTATTTTGTATCATAATGCTTTCCTATTGCAAATCAAATGGAAAGAAAATGGCTCTTTTGATTAATGGATTAAAATGATAAATAATGGATATTGAAATTTCCAAATATGGATCTTAAATTTATCTTATTATTTTGAAATTTTGTCTAAGCATTTGTCAGATTTTTAAAAATATTTCTGCTAATTTTGGGGATTTTTTATTCATGAGTTCAAATAATATAAAACATTTTGTTTCAGAATTTTTTTATTTAAAACTAGCTGACCCGCCCGGCGTTGCCCGGGTCCGTAATAATAATGTTAAACGAACTTGAAAATTTTATGATTTTATCATTAACTCGAAATTCGTGTAAATACACTGTTAAAAATTTGACCCTTTTGCTGCATCGTCACTCCCCCGCTTTTATAGAAAATGATTACTTCAGCTTATTATGGAGCATTCTCATAGGTCAAAAGAGAGATATTCTATAAAAGCGGGGGAGTGATGATGCAGCAAAAGGGTCAAATTTTTTACAGTGTACACTATATTAAATACGTACCCCCTGACTGTGTCAAAAATTGGTTTAAAAAAACTAATATTTAGCTCCAAAAATACCCAAAATGACTGCAATGGGAAACGCAGGTGGGAATATGTGTGCAACGATTGCGTGATTTTCGTGTTAAAGTGTATGTATTTATCCTTAAAATTACTGCTAAGTGACTTAACTAAATACTTTTTTCACATAGATATCCCAAGTGAAATATTTTGAATTTCAAACTAATTATATCACTCTTAAATCCGACTATACCGTTAATGAAATCGATTCTCGATGATTAGCTAAAAGGTTAGTAAATAGTATTATAATTTCAGAGCCATTTTACAAAAATAGGTGTATATTTTTTATCAAACATGCGTAATGTTCATTCTGGGAACAAAATCCTAACCGTAACCTAATTGTATTGTAATCATAACTTGTCTGTAACCTAGCTGTATCTTAACAGTAACCTAAATGTAACTTAAATAAACCATAAATGTAACCTGGCCGTCACCTTATCATAACCTACCCATAATCTAACCACAACCTAACCGCAACTTAACCTTAACCTAACTGTAACTTAACCATGACCTAACTGTAACCTAACTGGAAATTAAGTATAACCGGAACGTAATTGCAACCTAACTGTTACCTAACCGTAACCAAGTTATAATTTAATACTCACAATAAACGAAATATCTTAACCATCTCGCGCTAAGTACTTAGTTTCACATTCCGCCGCTACGGAGCGCATTATGTTTTGCAGAACATCCGAATTTTAGGTTCGGATTGGATTCATGTTCATGGAAATTATTTTGTCTTTTTCGGATATGGTTATGGTTGTTTGAAATATTTTTGTTCAGTTTAGTTTCGGTTCAATTCAGATTTCGTGGGGGTTTTTCCCCCTTCAAGTGGGATTTTTAAGTTCGGATCGGGTTGTACTTCCATGGAAATTATTTTACCTAGTTCCAATGAGGTTATACTAAACTGAAATATTTTTGTTAGGTTCAGATTAGGTTTGGTTCAAGTTTCGGGATTTTTTTTTTTTTTTTTAGAAATTTTTTGGTTCGGATTGGGTTTATGTCCATGGAAATTATATTGTCTTGTTCGTATCTGGTTATGGTTATTTGGAATATTTTCGTCGGATTCAGATTTGGTACGATTCAGATTTCAAGTATTTTTTCTAATTGATTTTACAGGTTCTGGTCGGATTCATATCCAGGGAAATTATTTTGTTTTGCTCGGATCCGGTTTTGAGTCTTTGGAATATTTTTTTCGGGTTCAGATGTCGTTCAATTCAGATTTCGTTTTTTAATGGAATTTTTAGGTTCAGGTTGGGTTGCGCATCAACGGAAATTATTCTGCATTGTTCGAATAAGGATATGCTTCCCTGGAATATTTTTGTCAGATTCAGATTTAGTTCAGTTTTTTAGGTTCGGATTAGGTTCATGTTCATGGAAATTTTTTGTCTTGTTCAGAGCCGGGTATGGTTCTGTGGAATATTTTTGTCAGGTTCATATTTGGTTCGATTCAAATTTCAGGTATTTTTTTCAAACGGAATTTTAGGTTCGGATCAGGTTCATGTCCACGGAAATTATTTTCTCTTATTCGAATCCGGTTATGGTTCTTTCGAAAATTTTGATCGGATTCAGATGCAGTTTGCATAAAATTTCAGGTCTTTTTTCAAATAGAATTTTTTAGGTTCGAGTCAGGTTTATGTTCACGGAAATTATTTTGTCTTGCTCTTATCGGGTTATAGTTCTTTGGAATATTTTTAGCGATTTCAGTTTTCGTTCTGGTCATTTTTCGGGTTTTTTCAAAGAAAATTTTTAGGTTTGGGTCGGGTTGAATCAGGGGCGGATCCAGAGAATCGTTTTGGGAGGGGCGATTCCGAGATTTTAGTTTGACGAAATCCATGCTTTTTTTCGCTATCGTTTGACGAAATTCGCTCTTTTTTCGGGATACTTTGACAAAAATCGCGCTTTTTCAGCAATCCTATGTCGAAATACGTGCTTTTCAGCGGTCGTACGTCATAGTTTGCGTTTTTTTTGCGATCCTCTGTCAAAATTCGCGTTTTTTCTCGACCCTTTGACGAAATTCGCACTTTTTCCGTGATCATTTGACGAAATTCGCGCTTTTTCGCGATACTTTAACAAAATTAGCGTTTTTTCAGCAATCCTATGTCGAAGTTCACGGTTTTTTAGCGATTCTATGTCCAAATTTGCACTTTTTCCGAGTTCCTTTGCCTTCCTTTTAAGCAACCTTTTGAAAAACATAGCGCTCTTTCCGCAAACTTTTGACGAAATTCGAGCTTTTTACACATCACTGACCTTTTCAGCGACCCTATGTCCAAGTTTGCGTTTTTTACGCGATCCATTGCCAAAACTCGTTTTTTTTCTGCGACCCTGTGATGAAATTCGTGCTTCTTCAGTGATCATTTGACGAAATTCTCGCTTTTTCACGATACTTTAACAAAATTAGTGTTTTTTCAGCGATCCAATATCAAAGTTTGCGCTTTTTACGCGAACCTCTGTCGAAATTCGCATTTTTTCCGTAATAATTTCACGAAATTCGCGCTTTTTCGCGATACTTTGACAAAATTAACGCTTTTTCAGCACATCTATGTCGAAGTTCGCGCTTTTTCAGCGATCCTATGTCGAAATTAGTACTTTTTCCGCTATACTTTGCCTTCCTTTTTATCAACCCTTTGACAAAATTAGCGCTTTTTGCTCTTTTTCCGCGATACTTTGAATTAACGTTTTTTGCAAACATTTGACGAAATTCGTGCTTTTCCTCCACCTTTTGACAAAATTCGAGCTTTTTCCGCGACACTTTGACAAAACTCACGCTTTCAGCGATCTTGTGTCAAAATTTGCGTTTTTTAGCGATCCTTTGTCAAAATTCTTTTTTTTGCGCAACCTTTGACAAAATTCGTGCTTTTCCCCCGATCTTTTCTCGAAATTCGTTCTTTTTCCGCGACACTTTGACAAAATTAGCGCTTTTTAGCGACATTTTAATGAAATTCGCGTCTTTTCCGGAACAGTAGAATGTCTTCGACGGAGTCGCGGAAATCCCTTCCGGAAAAAAGTCTGAATTTAACACTGGTTTGGGGGGCAATCGCCCCGATCGTCCCCCCCCCCCCCCCGTGGATCCGCGCCTGGGTTGCATGTACACGAACATTATTTTTCCTTGATCGGATCGGGGTATGCTTCATTTGAATATTTTTGTGGGATTCAGATTTGATTCGGGTCAGATATCAAATCCATAGTTTTTTTTTTCAAATGGAATTTTTAGGTTCGGGTCGGGTTTATGCTCATGAAATTTTTGTCTTGCTTGGATCGGAGTATGGTCTGTTTTTTTTTTCTGGTTGGGATCGGGTTATGTGTTAATACGTTTAAAAATTATGTTTTGCTACTATTCTTTTAGTGACTATTTTTGATATATAATTTATTTTGCTATTTGATAATTTATTACTGTGTATGTATCCTCTGCCGATTCGAACTATTGTACGTCAAACAGCCATTTCATTTTTGTTTTAAAAACAAAGTCTTAATAAGATATTAACTTAAATAAAATGCATTCAAATTTAATCAATGATCTAAAAAAACTGCTAAAAAAGCCTCATATATACATATACATATTGCAACATAGCTAACCACGCATAGATTCTAATGTACGAAGTACCAACGATCGGACGTAGCAGCTGTATTCCGAAATCCTAAGTTAAATTGACATTTTGCCAGTCTATGAATTTTAAAGGTCTTTGGGAGAAAAAAAACAGTCACTTTTGAAATGTCAAAATCTCAAATTAGTTTCTTTCATAGATTAAAAAGAAATTAATAGAGTGGAAGTATTATCTCTGGAGGTGCTAAAAATGTAACCCTACATTAAGTCCAATTAAGTACCAACAAAAGCACGTGATTTGACACGCCTATCAATTGAAACCGTATTTTGTTGCTCTTGTTTCTTAAAAAGAACTAATCTATCACTTCACCGGTAAAAAATTATTAATTATTTTATCATATGTGTTTTAAATATCAATATAGAGAATTATTTAAACGTTTTGCTTGAAAATATAACATTCTTTTGTAAATATATAAAAATCGTCTGCAGTCAGAAATCTATATTTTAGTTTAATATCTTAATAGATCTTAATAGATATATCTTAATAGATAGATATCTTAATAGATATCTTATATCTTAATAGATATATCTTAATAGATATCTTAATAGAATAATATCATACATGATTTTTAAAGAATGTTTTCATCATTATATTTTAAATATTTATTTACATGCAATTATTAAGTCATAAACATTTTTCATCTACGTTATAAAGTACTTAAAATTACATTAATGAAGGAAACTTTTAGTTATACAATTTTTAGTTCGTATCAAATGTTTTCAATATCTTATTTAATTTTAATTTGATATTTAATTATTGCTAATTTTCCGATTTCCTTCATTTTAAAAACGAAAATTTATTTTAATAAACAATAATAGAACAAAGACCATTTTAAAAATTTGGTATTTCCTCTTAAAATATGCTTCAATTGTAATTCATTTCTTTCAATTCGTCTTATAATACAAAATCCTTTCCACGTCCTTTTATTTGACACATTAAAATTTGAGCGATAAATGGTTTCATATTGCAAACCTTTTTTGAGGCTTACTTCTCCACTTATCTCATTCCTCCATGGGTTTCTTTAATTCTGTCTCAGCTTTCTTATTACTTCTGCGAAAATTTTTACACAACCAACCAACCGTAAACAAACGAAAGAGAAAAAAATGGGAAAAGATGATTTTTTATGAGAGTGACCTCTCGATTTTAATTAATTACTCAGTTAATAATTGGAATTTCAAAATTCTGAAGCTCAGGTGCATCAGGAGAGATTTGGGGCTACTTTCAAAAAAATTTTGAGCTTCGTACGTGCAGTAGATGTTGCTAGCCATCGCAGACACACAGACACACACACAGACAGACAGAGCGTTTTGTTCTTTTATTAGTATAGATGTACATATTTCATTATTTCTCTTTCTTTTATTTGTTGCATAGCAAAAAAAAACCGATGCTTTTTGATGATGCTTTTTGAAAACTGATGCTGATCTGCAGATTTACTAATCATAATCTACAGTTTGAACGCTTTTGCTACATTAGTTTTGACAATTAGTTTGGTGATCCAAAAGATTTTCGTCGTTTTTCAATTTGTTGACGGTCCCCTATGAAGTTTCGGGCGAAAATCTTTACGGAAATATATGACCTGTGCTATTATATTTACACACATAAGGTTTCAGGATAATTCCTCAAGTATTTTTTTTTTAGATATTTAACAAAATGTCAAAAATCGCAAGCGGACGGTCATCTTTGGCCATGTAGTGTATATAATTAGTCTGAATAGCCTGTGAGCTCAATGCCATCAGTCTAACTAGGCAACATTTAATTTAATTTAATTAATGACTAATATTCCTGGATTAAATATGTAAGGTAAAATGGCGATTTTTATGGCCTTGAACCAAAAGAAAGAATAGGCTTCATTTCTTTATGGATTATTATCTGGAAATTAATGTTAAATATTTATATTATTTTAGGTGTAAACGAGAATTTCTGTAAACATCTACATGCAATAAGTACGATAGACAACATTTCTGTGCCATCAAATAAGATAAAATGCCGGTTTTTAAAGTCTCGAAATATTGTCTATTTAAAATTTTTGACGGTTTACAATTTTTAAA
The DNA here is from genome assembly GCA_964019185.1 of Maratus speculifer. Taxonomy (NCBI): domain Eukaryota; kingdom Metazoa; phylum Arthropoda; class Arachnida; order Araneae; family Salticidae; genus Maratus; species Maratus speculifer. Next base: position 171,407,792 of record OZ025296.1, on the reverse strand, counting down.
AATAGTTATAGACCGGCATAAGAAATATACAATCACGCGGCAGCACAGACAATTACCTCATCGAGTTCACGGATGAAAATCTAGGATTAGTTAAATCTCGATTCACATATTAAAGCGCAATCGGTCTACCAAGTCATATCTTGGTAAAAAACACATACTAACCCGATTTTAGCGGTTGACTCATAAATTTACCACTATGTTTTCCTGCTCCCAATCCTCCATGTTTTCATATTTTTGGGTGCAGAAAAGCACAATGGTAAACGAACGGTCAACCGCTAAAATCAGATTTTTAGGTATTTTCCACCAAGATATGACTTGGCAGACCGACTGCGTTTTAGTCCTTAATTGATGTAATAGAAATTGTAACGTAACTAATGTGAAGTGGTCTCTGAGACCGCAAAATCGAACGATGAATAAAAGGCGCGATTACCTCATACAATGGTATTTTTGTAATTAACTTTTTCTACAAGATTATTATAATTAACATTCATCTATTTAAAAGTCTGTGATGGTAGTATTAAAGCTCCAAATGAAACAAAATTTCGCTGGTGTTTGTGGTTAAACTAAACATTATAAGTTAAACTATAAAAATAAAAAAAAATGATCTGCGAGACCGTTAACATTAGTTAAAGGTTAATATGCGAATCGAGATTTAAAAAATCCTAGTTTTCATCCGTAAACTCGATGAGGTGATTGTCTGTGCTTCCGCCTCCGGGATTATTATAAATTACAGTTGCTTTGAAATTTTTTATAAAAAAAATTCCAAATATCTTATTATCTTCTTATAATCTTTCCTAAAAAATATACAATCACGTTTAGATTTTTTATCTCTGAAATTTTATATTTTATCTAATTTTTAAACTGACATCTTTACTGACGAAAAACCTAAGCATTTCATGCCAGATTTATTCATTTATTTATTTGTAATTATTATTTATCTTTTTCCGTTTTAAGTAACATTCTGAAGCTATGCATCATCTCTTTTTCTTTTTATTTAATTTACATTATGGAATTTTAAGAGAAAATTTATAATTTGATGTGAATTATAAACAATAGTTCTGATGCCAAATATCCCAAATGTTTTAGACCATTAGAGTAGCACATGAGCCCATATTCAAAAAATTTAAAATGATGAAACTGTAAACGCTCATAATATAAATGTTTAATAATTTTATATGAATATATATACATTTACGCTTTCTGCATAAATTTATTTATAAAGATCAAATGTGAAAGTATTTTTTTCTTTGCATAAATAAAAATTAGTATATTAAATTTCAAAATATTTTTTTATTCTAAGAAATAATGGCAATAATAATAAAAAAAAAAAAAATGAAATGAAAATGCAAAAATCGTCTGCGGATTCCGCATAAAACTGCATATAAAAAATATTTTTTAAAAGAAATCCTCTGCTGAGAATTCATAATAATACCATAATAATAATAATAATAATAATAATAATAATAATAATAATAATAATAATAATAATAAATCTTTTTATTGATATTTTTTAGTTTCTTCTGTGACTAAAATATCAAAATAGATGAGCACCATGCTTGGTGGTACCTTTCTCGGGTCCGACTCGGATGTTTTAACTGAAACTGTCAAAAATTCTCTATTGTGATGTGAGAACCATTAATTTATAGCTTTGACGCAGAGGCATTGCGAAATTCTTTTATGATGTCATCCTATATTAGGTAAGAAATTATTCTATATATTCGAAAAATTTCGGTATGAATATTCAGTTTTTAATATGCTTACGATGCATGTAACCCAATTAATTGCATATTTACGAACAATCAAACGACAATGTCAATAATGATAAATATTTATGTATTTAATTATTAACATTTTATCAGTAACATATTTTAATATCAGAGTTCGTACGTGCACCACTATTTTCCAGGTGATATATCATTATTTTTTAATAGAAAAATAAAATTTGGTTAAATGTGTGAAATTTCACATTTTTTAAGGTGAGATTTTCCATAAGAAAATACTGGTACTGAACAATTTCTTGGTCTGGAAATTTCAGGACCCGAATGAACCCTGGAGGAAAAGTTCCATAAGAGTTCCATATCCTGTTTTTTTTTTTTTTTTTTTTTTTTTTTTTTTTTTTTGCATTTAATGAATTGATGAGGTTGCGGTCTCCAGCTTTTGGGGTTGCTTTTTTATTACTGGAATGGATTTTATTCGTTTGTTTTTTGCTTATTTTTTGCAATTAGCCTATTTTTCGGAAAAGTTTATAACTTTTGCTTTAACTTGACACATATAATAAATATATGAAATATATAAATTATAAAAAAAGAAGTATTTAATATTTATTTATTGGTGTATGGTGTATATGTTATGTATTTATATATGTATATCCTTATGTATAATTATATGTACGAGGTAGAACCCGTCGAATTTCGACGAAAGAAAATATTTAAGGAGGAACTGTTTCATTGATTTATAATAAACCTACAAAATTAGTTACAATAAAAAATACATCTTACATTGAAAAGTCTAACTCTAAAAAAATGATATTTAACCTAAAGTTACCGAAATAATTTCTATAAAACTCAATTGAAATTGTTAAACTTAAATTTTAATCGTACATGTATGTATTAAAAAATAATAAAGATCCGTTATTATGATAAACTTATTAATTAAAGCTCTTATGCCAGTATTCCAAAATGAAAAAAAAAGCAAAATTCTTTCCACTTTGACTCAATCATAAAAATTTTCTCCCGTGGAATCTAAATCCAACATCATTTTCACCATATCCAAATTTACATATGCACCTTTCACGTATTTATTGACCTTTTTTTTAAAAACTGGTATTTTAATTTGAACATTTTGATTAAAAACTTGAAGTCTCTATGCTATTAACTGAAAGAAATTCTAAACTATTTATATTCTCTTAAGTGTAAATGAAATCAAAATTCATCGGGTTTTATAAGAGAAGATAGATACAGCTCGTATTTAAATTATAATTTTTTTTTCACTTTTTATGAGAAAATGGCAACATAAAGAAACAGTATTTTTTTTCCTTTTCCCTTTTCTTTTGATAGAAACGAAGAACTTCTGTTGCCACAATTAGAAAAAAATATTAAAAACTTCAAAAACATTAATATTTCAAAATTAAATTAAGATACAGTTTTCAAATAAATTGCATTTAAAAGTACATTTCCCTCCCTATACGACGGTGTAAAAATTGAAAGTATGCGATTTTTAGATGTTAAAAAATTTGCAATAGTAAAAATTGCGAACCGGAAATTTTATTTCAAATTCCAAAGTGTTGCCATTCGCAAAATGACGTATGCGTTACGCACAGATACATTTGGCCTTTATAACATAGATCATAAAAATTTTCTCCCGTGGAATCTAAATCCAACATCATTTTCACCATATCCAAATTTACATATGCACCTTTCACGTATTTATTGACCTTTTTTTAAAAACTGGTATTTTAATTTGAACATTTTTATTAAAAACTTGAAGTCTCTATGCTATTAACTGAAAGAAATTCTAAACTATTTATTAGGATGAGCGAAGCGAATCCTCTACTAGGCCACTCAAATTACAATTTGTCGTACACTTTACAAAAAACTATTCAATATTTTGACTTCAAATTAAACACAAAAATAAAATATGATCTGTAGATTTGCAGAATATATATTTTTTTTTTACAGTAAAACGTTAAAAAAATATTATTTTAATTAATTTATTTTACATGCATTTCCAATACGGACGCATTTTAGCAAATAAATAAAAAATGAAACGCGTATATTTTCAGAAAAAAATATAAATCATAGAGTAAGTAATTATAGATAGAATCATGATTAATTTAATAAATAAAATATGTTTTCTTTATACAGCAAAATCGTTTGCGCAGATGAAACTTAAACATTTTAAAAGAACTGTATTATGGATTTTTTTTTTTTTTTTTTTTTTTTTTTTTTTTTTTGTAAAGTGGCAACAAAAGAATTGTAAACAAATACACTGTTAAAAATGAAGTTCGAGGTTTCACCAAGAAAATGGTGAAAAGTAGCTAGAATTTAGCTGCAACCGAGATGGTGGTGATAAGTTTAACCAGTTTATTGGTGCTTTTAAAAATACCATTATGTTGGTGAAATGTTGAACCATGATTCAGGATGTTTATATATCCAATTTTCTGGTGAAAGGTTGAACCATGATTCAGGATTTTTTAAATCCATTTTTCTGGTGAAATGTTTAACCATGAATCAGGGTTTTATTAAATCCATTTTTCTGGTGAAAAGTTTAACCATGAATCAGGGTTTATTAAATCCATTTTTCTGGTGAAAAGTTTAACCATGAATCAGGGTTTTATTAAATCCAATTTTCTGGTTAGAGGTTGAACCATGATTCAGAATTTTTTCTAGTCGAATTTTCTGGTGAAAAGTTAAATCTTAATTCAATGTTTTCTGGTAAAAGGTTGAACCATGATTCAGGATTATTTCTAATCCAATTATTTGGCAAAATATTGAACCATGATTCAGGTTTTTCTTTCAGCTAACTTTATGAACAAAACTTATACCAGATTCTAGGGTTTTTTTCCCCTCATTTTAGAATGAAATGTTCAACCAAGATTTTGGTTTTCAATTTATCATTTTATAGTGTAAGAATGAAAAAAAAATTCAGGTTATACAAAATTATGTTACAGTAGGAAGACTTCTGAAAATTATTAGAACTTTAATTTTTGATTATATTGTCTTTGAAACACATTTTAAAAAAATAGATGCAAACCAGCTTGTTCTAATTTCACAAAATAATTGCATTACTTTTTACATATTACCATTATGTCTTTTTCCACTTTGTAACATCTCTCTGTACTCATAATTATACTAATAATTATTTTAGTGTTTGCCTGTTCACAAACTATTCATTGAGAAAATATTGTATAAAACAATTTTCTTAGATTTAAATACATACCTTGTTTGCTATATTTTATTTTAAAATCCAGGAAATAAAATATACTTTAACTAAACGTTACATTAAACAATGCAGGACGAATTTCTTTAAACAATATTAATTTTTGTATAGACTTGAGAAAAGTTATTTTCTAATGCACTCAGCTTTTTTTTAAATCTGTAAAAAAAAAAAAAAAAAAAAAAAAAAAAAAAAAAAAAAAAAATCTTTTCTCTTTGATAATATATAGGTGCTGAAATCTTGATATTACATTTTTCAAATTTTTTTCTTTTTTTTTTTTTTCCAAGACAATAATAATAATCATTAGAAAAAATATTTTAACATTTTCTTTTGTACATTTTGTACAATTGTTACACATATGAAAATTTTTTCGATAAAAATTTATGAAAGTTATGAATAATTCTTTATTAATAAAGGATTTAAGTGATATATGATGGATACATTAAAAAAGTCAATTTGCAGTTAGAAATATAAAGTTATAATTTATTAATTTTAGAAAATAAAATTAATAGTATGAGATTTTTGAAGAAAAATTTATTTCAATTTATGGATTTCTCATTTTTTAAAAATAATTTTCAAGCATGATTCTTTTAAAAATTCATATTGCACTTAGCTCGAATATTTAAATTAACTCATTTGAATGTAAAGGGAAAAAAATATTCAGCATTTGTTTCTGGTTAATATGCAATAATGAAATCAACGCTTTTCAATGAGTAAATGAAACATAAATATAATGGATACATAATCAAAATACATGTTTAAATAATCAGCATCATAAGGCAGCTATAAATAGCAGAACCCTTTGGTTAACCTTTAGTATCAGCCAATACCCTCCCCCCCCCCCCCCCCAAAAAAAAAAAAAAAAAAAAAAAAACTGTAAATAAATTTTAAAGTTTTTGTTTTTTAAATACACAATGAGTTTTCATGGTAGGTATATCAAATACCAACTTTGTTGGGTTAATTTAATAATAGCAGTGTCAACACAAGTAACCACTTGTTATTACTTATATATTTTCTTTTTTTCAATTTTCCCAAATGATAATTATCTATGATTCCCAGTAGCAGAAAATTTTCTGTGACAGACATTTCAGGGGCAAAAAAATAAACTGCAGGTAAAATATTTTTACAACAGAAGCATTAATTAATCAAACAATCACTTATCTGTGGTGTTTTTAGGCATTTCATAAATATTCATTAATAATAATCTTAACTTTTGTATTAAGTAATGAAGAGCTAAAAATATGAAGCAAAATAAAGGTTTGATAAAAAAGAATCTGCAAAAGAGACACTAAAATTTGAAATGTCCATCTCCCGTCTAAATTTTTCTGCTATCATTTCTATAATAAAGATTTTGGTACTACTTGGTTATCACGTCGACCCATTTTGCTAAATTATATAAATCACCAAACTAACAGCCAAATTATATATATTGACATAATTTTTATTTTAAATAACTGAACAAATAAATTATTAGTAAAAATACAAAAGTTGAAATAAAAATCCCTTAATGCCATTTTAGATGTTTGTACCTATTTAACACCATTGAATGTGAGATTTACGATCATCCATTATTGGCATTAAATATAGTTTGGCGAAACATTTTTGGTTGACGGGATAACCAAGTACTACCAAGGTTTCTCATTTATTAATTTTTTAATAATAGTAGTAGAAATGAAAACATTTGTTAACAGCAACCTTGCATCTAAAGACAGTAAAAAAAGGTAACAATTCAGCTGATTTGTGGTATATCGCAACTTTTATTGAAAATACAAATATAACAAATATACAGTCTTTAAAACATATATGTATGTCAGACTAACATTTATTAGTATAATGCCCTGTTACATACAGAGTTCTTCATAGACAGGATTCTACTGCACTCTGACTATTTACTTTAAAAATATGCTCTCTCGTGCCCAAATGAGGATCATTAATACAAGGTCATAAAATATAAAGAATTCTTGAATCTTGATATATTCTAATTCAGGATTTCAAGTTGGATAAAATGGAACAGCTCCAAGCATCGGTTAAAGTCTCCACCTGTTTTAAATGAAAGGATAAAACTTTAAAGACATTTTTTTTTTTTTTTTTTTTTTTTTTTTTTCCAGGCATAACAATGTTAGTCAAATATGCAAAAATGTAACAAAAAAAAAAAAAAAAAAAAAAAAAAAAATTACAAATTTTGCATGGGAAAAACAATCAAAATTTTAAAACGGTATGCATTACTTCTTAAACCATGGGGTACCAATGTAATTGATTTTATAATTCTTAAAATATTTTTCTCCCCTTCTCCTACTGTATACAGGAGGAAAAGGGGAGAAAAATATTTTCAAACTCATTTAAAAGGCAATAATATCTGAATACCTGCCTTGTGTCATTCATAAAATAATATTATTCTTTAATGTTGGCACATAGGATGACCACAGATAAGGGGAAATTAGTAAAACGAGAATTTTGATTTCAGCGGTAAATCTTAAAAAAAAGTTTAAAAATCATATAAGCTTTTTTATTTACTATTTTGTCTGTATCATATGATTTAAACATGTAAAGTACTCAAATATAGTTATCTACATACATAAATGTTAAATAAATTAGTGGCATTCCTTAAAAATACAAAATCAGATGGTTGTATAATTTTCAATTTTTACTACAAATATTACTATTTCTGCTAAAATATTTTCAAATTCATTTAAGCGGCAATAATATCTGAATAGCTGCCTTGTGTCATTCATAAAATAATATTATTCTTTAATGTTGGCACATAGGATGACCACAGATAAGGGGAAATTAATAAAACGACAATTTTGATTTCAGCGGTAAATCTTAAAATAAAGTTTAAAAATCATATAAGCTTTTTTATTTACTATTTTGTCTGTATCATATGATTTAAACATGTAAAGTACTCAAATATAGTGATCTACATACATAAATGTTAAATAATTTAGTGGCATTCCTTAAAAATACAAAATCAGATAGTTGTATAATTTTCAATTTTTACTACAAATATTACTACTTCTGCTAAAATATTTTCAAATTTATTTAAGAGGCAATAATATCTGAAAACCTGCCTTGTGTCATTCCTAAAATAACATTATTCTTTAATGTTGGCACATAGGATGACCACAGATAAGGGGAAATTAATAAAACGACAATTTTGATTTCAGCGGTAAATCTTAAAATAAAGTTTAAAAATCATATAAGCTTTTTTATTTACTATTTTGTCTGTATCATATGATTTAAACATGTAAAGTACTCAAATATAGTGATCTACATACATAAATGTTAAATAATTTAGTGGCATTCCTTAAAAATACAAAATCAGATGGCTGTATAATTTTCAATTTTTACTACAAATATTACTATTTCTGCTAAAATATTTTCAAATTCATTTAAGAGGCAATAATATCTGAAAACTTGCGTTGTGTCATTCCTAAAATAAATTATTCTTTAATGTTGGCACATAGGTTGACCACAGATAAGGGGAAATTAATAAAACGACAATTTTGATTTCAGCGGTAAATCTTAAAATAAAGTTTAAAAATCATATAAGCTTTTTTATTTACTATTTTGTCTGTATCATATGATTTAAACATGTAAAGTACTCAAATATAGTGATCTACATACATAAATGTTAAATAATTTAGTGGCATTCCTTAAAAATACAAAATCAGATGGTTGTATAATTTTCAATTTTTACTACCAATATTACTATTTCTGCTAAAATATTTTCAAATTCATTTAAGAGGCAATAATATCTGAAAACCTGCTTTGTGTCATTCCTAAAATAACATTATTCTTTAATGTAGGCACATAGGATGACCACAGATAAGGGGAAATTAATAAAACGACAATTTTGATTTCAGCGGTAAATCTTAAAATAAAGTTTAAAAATCATATAAGCTTTTTTATTTACTATTTTGTCTGTATCATATGATTTAAACATGTAAAGTACTCAAATATAGTGATCTAAATACATAAATGTTAAATAATTAAATTTAGTGGCATTCCTTAAAAATACAAAATCAGATGGTTGTATAATTTTCAATTTTTACTACAAATATTACTATTTGTGCTAAAATATTTTCAAATTCATTTAAGAGCCAATAATATCTGAAAACCTGCGTTGTGTCATTCCTAAAATAAATTATTCTTTAATGTTGGCACATAGGTTGACCACAGATAAGGGGAAATTAATAAAACGACAATTTTGATTTCAGCGGTAAATCTTAAAATAAAGTTTAAAAATCATATAAGCTTTTTTATTTACTATTTTGTCTGTATCATATGATTTAAACATGTAAAGTACTCAAATATAGTGATCTACATACATAAATGTTAAATAATTTAGTGGCATTCCTTAAAAATACAAAATCAGATGGTTGTATAATTTTCAATTTTTACTACCAATATTACTATTTCTGCTAAAATATTTTCAAATTCATTTAAGAGGCAATAATATCTGAAAACCTGCTTTGTGTCATTCCTAAAATAACATTCTTTAATGTAGGCACATAGGATGACCACAGATAAGAGGAAATTAATAAAACGACAATTTTGATTTTAGCGGTAAATCTTAAAATAAAGTTTAAAAATCATATAAGCTTTTTTATTTACTATTTTGTCTGTATCATATGATTTAAACATGTAAAGTACTCACTCTACATACATAAATGTTAAATAATTTAGTGGCATTTCTTAAAAATGGTATTTTGTTTGTTTAAAATTATTTAAACATGTGAAATAATGTAAAAAACTCAAATATAGATTTACGTATATAGGTGTTTAATAATTCAGTGGTGTAATTTTAAATTGAAAATTTATTTAAGCTTCATAATATTCTTTTAATTATGTAATGCTTTTTACTATGCAGGTATTTATAATGCATTATTAAACATAATTTATCAATGAATATAGCACTGTGATGCAGACATATATCAGGAAACGGATTTTATCAATAAAACAATAAACCAAAACGAAGAATTAAATTGAATTATAGTAAACAATATTAACCATTTGAAATTAACCATTGAATATAATAACTTATAGCACATTGAACATGGAAGGAAAAAAAGAATAATATGAATACAATTGAAATTTTTTAGAACCAAAGCAGAATCTTCAGGTCCCAAATACTTTGGAACTACAAATGGAGTGTGTGGTTTCATCTTCGTATTTGCCATGAAAAAGCAAAACAATACGAATTTGGGACTACCATCACACAAAAACCAAATTATTAAACAAGGAACAAAGATATTTTACAAAAAGGAGTTGAAAGTAAGTAAAAATAATAGTTATCCATAACAAACAAAAAAGATAAAGCTGAATGGAAATATAATTGAACCGGAAAAAATAATAATCGATATTAACATAAAATTAAATTAATAAAATGATTAAAATTAGAATTAAGAGTATCTTTAATCAGTAACATTTATTGTGACTTTACATGGTAAAAACTCATTATCTTAATATAGGATAATAATAAAAATAATAATAATAATAATAATAATAATAAAAAAAAAATAAATAAATAATAATAGTAATAATATTATTAATAATAATACCAAAAATTATATCAATAACATTAAAAATAATTTGATATTTAAAATATAGCTATTTAACTATAGATATAACTAGACGAATATCCATATATTGGTGTAAATTAAACAGTTTAAAAATTATACAGTTTAAAAATGATGTTAAAATAAATAACCCACTCTCAATTTTTTTTTTTTAAATAAATAATTAACCTTTGCGTTTTTATCCAGACAACACCACCCTCCTCCGTACTCTAACATCTACCCACCCAACCAACCTATATATATTTTTTTTTATTACTTTTTAACATTTTTAATTTTTTATTATTATTTTCATGTTTTATAATTTTTTATACATTTTTTATGCAAAGAATTAATTATAAGATCATGTAATATCTAATTATAAATTAAAGAATACATGAATTTTTTAGGATAACCATTATTTATAGCATCATATACAAGCTTTTTAATATTAGTATTAATTAAATGGGAAGAACATAGACATTTTATTCTATATAAATGGTTAAGTATTATATTACGATATACAGAATTATGAAGACATGATTTAAAATTAGTAAAAGTATTAACTTTAAAATTAAATTCTTTCCTTTTGTCATAAATATCAGTTATAAATTTGTTCCCTTTTAATATAATTTTAATATCTAAGAAATTGATTATATTATTAAAAAGTAGGTTTTTTGAAAGTTCTAGATTAGAAGGATAATCAACAGGGAATTGAGATATACAGGTGTTATCAGTATCAATTAAAATTACATCATCTATATATCGATATAAATGTATTGTATTATTTAAATAATGACGTTCATAGTAATATAAGTATAAGTCAGATAATACACTAGATGTACTACCACCTTGTGGTATACCAACATTTTGAATATATATATTGTTATCATGCATGATAAAATTATTATAGATAATGAAATTAGTTAAGGTATGAAAATATTCAGAATCGATATTATGTGATATATCCAACTCGTGTTGATATTTTTTAAAAAGCTCATTTATGATATTATGTAAATCCGATAAATTGATATTATTAAATAAATCTTTAAAATCATAGGTAGTGATATTGTTTATACATTTAAGATTTTTCATAATATGGACCAGTTCAAAACTATTTTTTATGCAATGTGTATTATCACTTTTTTTTTGTGATATTATATATTTGATTAAGAATTACTAATAGAAGTTTGTTAGCAGCATTATTATAAGTATTGCAACCAATTGTAACAGTTCTGAATTTAACAGGATGCTTATGAAATTTGGGTATAAGGACTAGATAAGGATATTTAAAGTTAGTAGGGTTAATGTCTAATAATTTATAGAATCCTTTAATTTTACGATTATTGGCAAGTAAGTTATCATTAATTTTTTGGAATGTGTTATTATTAGATATACTAGATTTAAGCAGTTGATGATAATGAGATTTACAAATAATGGCATAATTATTAGGAGATTTATCAACATAAGTTATTACAAAGTTTTGTTGCAATTTATTGATTTGCTTAAACAGATGCTGTGTATTTACATATTCTAGGTGTGAAATATTATATTTTAAGGACCTGGTTAATTTATCGATAACTAATATTTTCCATTGATTAAAATATTCAATGGGTTTATTATAATAAATTGCAAGTTTATAAATAAATATATCTATATCATATGTAAATAGTTTTATGATAGATTTAATGTTTAATTTGGATGGAATTCTGTACTTGGTTCCATAACCCACAATTCTTCTAAGTGGTAAATCATCTACAAGATTAAGATTACCAGTAATAATATGTCCATGATCTTTATTTATATATTTTTGTAGAGAGGGGTCATTGCATTTACAGGGTAAAGTACTAGCATCAAAAGAAGATTTAGCGAAATAATTATAGTTAAAAATCGTTCTGCCGATAGATATGGGATACTTAAAGGTTTTAGAAATATGAATATTATTAATAGGAAATTGACAGTTTTTATCATTTAATATGGAATTAATATTGATTTTATTAAATATTGGATTAGAAAAAGTAATTACCATTTGAGTATTAGTTTGTAGATTTTTAGGTTTTTTGAGTAAATTTATATTGTACAGGTTGACACGAGTCATAATGAGATCATAAAAAATATCTGAAAAATGTTTAGAGTAAGTTTTACTGAGAAAAATTTTAAATATTGTACAATATGTTTCTTTTTTATTCCAAAAATATATTTACGTATTAGAAACCAATTGTAATTTTTTAAATAATTACGATGCAGATTATTAATTTGTTGAATTATAAGGTTTTTAGGAGTAATACTAGAAGATGAACCTTTTCCTCTTTTGTTACGTGTAGTTTTAGGATTTATAAGAGGATTTAAACTATGATAAATGGGAGAATAATCTGTAGTATCATTTATAGATGAAAAAACTTTAACAGATCTTTTAAAAACCTCACTATTAAGACCATAAGGATAAATTGTATTATAATATTTCATATATGAAGACTCTAAATACAGACGCTCAGATTTATTTTTCTGAATTTGTATTATTTCAATAGTAGTATTTTTAAATTTATGTTTATGAAAATGCTGTATTTCAGCTGTAGACTGTATATTTTTTGCTAAATTTTTATCAGAATCTGACCGATGTTGATTCATGCGTATATGAAGAGGACCAGAAGTTTCACCAATATATTTCAAATTGCAAATGTTACACTTTATACTATAAATTACATTAAAAGCCTTACAAAAAATAGAAATATGAGGATCTGATACGATTTGTGACTGAGAAGCAGATGGACAAGTTTTACATCGGATATCAGAACATTTCTGAAAGTATAATTGAGGAGGAGGAGCATGTATATGGAAACTGGATGACGGTCCAGGAGTAACCCTATTATTGCTCCTGTACCGGGCACTACACTGCAAAGAAGCATTGTGTATCTTGCCAGGATCGAGATTTTTACTAAGTACTGCCATAATATAAGAGATAATACAAATATAATAAAAAGATAAAAATAGAAAAATTACAATTAAATAATCGAGTATCTGGACTAATATAATTTACTAAAGAAAAGGATCTAGAATAATACAACTATAAAATGAAAATAGATACAATATGTACAAAGCTTTAAAGCAGCACTCAAACCTCCAAAAGGAAACAATACACGACCATAATACTACCATCCCACACCACATATAATAAGAATCATAGTACTCACAGTACAATAAATGCAAAATCACAAAATCGACTCATTTAAAAGTGAAAAAATCACATACATAATAATCCACAAACTTATCCAGTTAACATCTCAGCACAATGCTCACATTGTTACTACATTTCACATAGGCTTAACTAATCATAATTTCAATGTATTTATTTAATATAAAAAAAATAAATAATGATAATTTCAATGTATTACTTTAATATTAAAAAATAATAAATAATAAATATTGATTTTGACATTTAATATACCATATATCAAGACAATGAATTAAACATAATATCAAAATTAACAGTTAAATTATTATAAATATACCACATATAATATTCATGATGAAACGATTTGCAACTCTTAATGGAAATCCTATGAAGTGGTAACGGAAAACTACATAGTAGAAATCTCACAGACAATACACAAAGGTCATGCGGATAGCAGCAATTACCTATGCGCACCATATTTATAAAATTGCTATTAGCAACGGATGTTATATATTAATTATATATAAGATACCACAATAAGAAAAAATTCATTATGACTATTCAAAATGAAAAGATATCAATTAAATATCAGATTGTATACATTCATAATTACACGCGCGGAGCAGCATAATAATTTGAATGCTAATATAATACCATTAAAAGTAGACAAGATTCACCAACGGATTTTATCAATAAAACAATAAACCAAAACGAAGAATTAAATTGAATTATAGTAAACAATATTAACTATTTGAAATTAACCATTGAATATAATAACTTATAGCACATTGAACATGGAAGGAAAAAAAGAATAATATGAATACAATTGAAATTTGTAGAACCAAAGCAGAATCTTCAGGTCCCAAATACTTTGGAACTACAAATGGAGTGTGTGGTTTCATCTTCGTATTTGCCATGAAAAAGCAAAACAATACGAATTTGGGACTACCATCACACAAAAACCAAATTATTAAACAAGGAACAAAGATATTTTACAAAAAGGAGTTGAAAGTAAGTAAAAATAATAGTTATCCATAACAAACAAAAAAGATAAAGCTGAATGGAAATATAATTGAACCGGAAAAAATAATAATCGATATTAACATAAAATTAAATTAATAAAATGATTAAAATTAGAATTAAGAGATAACATTCATATTAACATATAACTTAAAATACATTATTGTTACTTTAATCAGTAACATTTATTGTGACTTTACATGGTAAAAACTCATTATCTTAATATAGGATAATAATAAAAATAATAATAATAATAATAATAATAATAATAAAAAATAAATAAATAAATAATAATAGTAATAATATTATTAATAATAATACCAAAAATTATATCAATAACATTAAAAATAATTTGATATTTAAAATATAGCTATTTAACTATAGATATAACTAGACGAATATCCATATATTGGTGTAAATTAAACAGTTTAAAAATTATACAGTTTAAAAATGATGTTAAAATAAATAACCCACTCTCAATTTTTTATATATATATATATATATATATATATATATATATATATATATATATATATATATATATATATATATATATATATATATATATATATATATACATATATATATATATATGTATATATATATATATTTTTTTTTTAATCAAATTTTATGTTCTTAAAATATCAAAATAATCCTAGTACAATTGGAATTTACTGTAGCTTTATTTATTTATTTTTTCTAATCGCTTAATTTTAAAATAGTGACCACTTCTTAAATAATTTAATTTAATTTAGAAAAATGAAAAGTTTAAAAAATCGTGGGATATTGTTGTTATATTTAATTTAGCCACGTGAAATTCGGTAAACATCCAATAAGTAATGTGAAAAATTCAGTTTATTTTATGGCAGTATAAGGTATTGTTTACATATAACATTAAATTTAGAGAAGCTTATTCATAAATTGAAATTTTCCTCAAACAGAAATAATTATAATTAGAAAAATAATTTCGCTTGCATAAACTTTAAAAATGAACTAAATTATTATACTTAAGCTATTATAATAGCTTTAAAATAGTGGTTTATTTCGCGTTGAATACAAAGCAAGATAGGAAGGGGACCGTTTTAGGCTTAGGCAAAATAAGTATAAATTTTGCATACGAGAGTTTCAGCAAAACATTATTATATGTATAAAAATAAAATAAATAATAATCACTAATGTACTCACTCGAGTATTTTATTTATTGACGAAACAATAAACCGAAGCTGGATTAATCAATCTCTTTCTTCCGTTAGCTGCTCACCTTGATGGAGACATGATCGACGCCATTAAAACTTTTCCCTATTATTCTGTGGTTGGATCGTTGGTTGACTATAGGTTGAACTTTGAACAATCTTCTTGGTTCAACCCATGGAGGTTAATCCATAATACCGGAGCTTTTAGAATTTCGATGATCATGAGGTTTTTTTAAAATCTGAAAACCATAGATATAGGAATATTCATCCGATTTTCATAAAACTTGAAATGACTCAACAAAACTATGTAATAATCATATATTTTAAATTTCAAGCGATTAAAATACATTTCAAACTTTTTTACCCATTGACCGTAAAGTAACGGAATATACTTTTGATTGTCCCTGTAATTGATCTATGCATCTGATTTTCATAAAATTTGAAATGACTCGTCAAAATTAAGTAGTAATTACATATTTTAGATTTCAAACGATTCAGTTGGGTAGTTTTCGCGTTGTTATATGCAGACGGACGGTCAGACCGGACGACAACTATAGGAGCTACGTATTTACATAATTACAAACGCACCTAAAAAAGATGCCAGTTACTGATTTTGATGCGCATACTTTTTGTTTAACTTCCAGGTTAAATGGTATTTAAAGATAGTTGTTAAAAAAAAAAATCCATTATTCTTTTTTATTTCATTCATAAAAATTAACTTAGCGATAATAATAATAATAATAATAATAATAATAATAATAATAATAATAATAATAATAATAATAATAATGTAATAATAATAATGATAATTTAAAAAAAAAAAAAAAAAAAAAAAAAACTAATTGGTGGTTAAAAATCAGACATAAACTTTGAAATATTCACGAAAGCTTAAAATATGCATGTGTATATAGATATAAATGCATTTTAAGAATGCGCATTTCCAATATATTGACCACTTGATCCCCGGCCATTTGCCACTCTAGTGGAGAAGAATTGTTCGCGCGCGGAGAATCAACTTTTCTCCCCGTGTGCGTAATCTAGTTATTCCTACATCTATGCTGAAAACACGGCTATTTCTCTGGAAGGTCCATTAAATAACCACAATCTTGGTGAAACGTTTACCCTTTATTTTTAACAGTGTAAAATTAATTGTTAAATTTGTTATATAAATGAAAAATTAAAAGAATTGCGTGAACTTGTTGCCTCGATTCTCTTTATAAATGTACGAAAGAAGAAGTTGGCCGATTCAGAAATGAAAAATGGACTTAACCATTTCTTACTTTATCATTTGTATCGAAAGTAATGTTACGTTCTTATTTGTGGACCGAAAAGGGTTTAGTGAACGGGACTTTAAACTTTGTTGCACGTATTAAAGAAAATCACAAGCCACCAGACCAGATATCGCGAATAATCATGGATAAATTTGAATACTATAGTAATTTAACTTATAATAATTGGTGCGTACCAATTCCCCCAATAACTGAATTCTGGAAAAATAGAAGTATAAATTGCTCAAGGAAAGAATTTCCTCTGCAGTTAGCTTTTGCTGTTACAATTTATAAATCCCAAGGTTTAAGAATAGATGAAGCAGTTGCAGATATTGAGGATATATAGGCACCAGTCGGCTTAAAAACGTACGTAACGTTGTCAAGAGTGAAAACCCTTCAAAATTAAGCATTCAATAGAAATTTTCCTTATGAAAAATTCTACAATATCAAAAATTCTCATGCACTAACATGTATAAAAACGAAGAAATTAGAATAAAAAATTTTACAGTTAAAAATTTATAGTATCGACGAGAGCAGATTTCAAATGTTTTTCGTGAAAATAGGATTTTGAAGAAGTAACTTTCTTCAAGCTCTCTTCAAATATATTATTCTAAAATAGCTATCAAGGATTATTTGATGTTAATTACAAAGATTGGAAACATGCATATTTCAAACAACTTTAAAAAACACCAGTGGCTACTAAAAATTGTAAAATTCTTTAAAAGAATTTTTAGTTGAAAATTTAAAAATATTTTGTAAAAGTTTGCTTCGGAAATATTTTTTTATGCCAGTCTTACATCATAAATAAAAAATTCCTAGGAAATTGATAGTTATTTGGCTGAACTTACATTTGTAGAATTAAAATGCGCCAAAACATAAAATAATGTTTTTGTTTAATAAAGATTTAAAAATAATATTAAAAAATATTGTTACTTTCAAATATATGCTTGACAAAATAATGCTTCGCGAATCCAAACAAAGCATGGCTTTTGCTAGTATTCTCTTAAGTGTAAATGAAATTTTGTAAATGAAATCAAAATTCATCGGGTTTTATGAGAAGATAGATACAGCTCGTATATAAATTATAATTTTTTTTTTTTCACTTTTTATGAGAAAATGGCAACATAAAGAAACAGTATTTTTTTTTCCTTTCTCTCTCTCTCTCTCATCTCATGTCTTCTCATGAGATAGTATTGTGGTGTGTATTTTTTTTCCTTTTCCCTTTTCTTTTGATAGAAACGAAGAACTTCTGTTGCCACAATTAGAAAAAAATATTAAAAACTTCAAAAACATTAATATTTCAAAATTAAATTAAGATACAGTTTTCAAATAAATTGCATTTAAAAGTACATTTCCCTCCCTATACGACGGTGTAAAAATTGAAAGTATGCGATTTTTAGATGTTAAAAAATTTGCAATAGTAAAAATTGCAAACCGGAAATTTTATTTCAAATTCCAAAGTGTTGCCATTCGCAAAATGACGTATGCGTTACGCACAGATACGTTTGGCCTTTATAACATAGATATAGAAAGCTATCTAAAATGTATATACATAAAAATATTTATATAAACATTGTAATTTTTTTACATGCGACATACATAACATTTATTAAATAAATATAGTGTTTATAAATTATTGAAAAATCATGATTTTCCATGTTTTTTCATGTTGTTCCAAATAGATTCATTTAATGAAAAAAAAAAAGTTTTTTCGCCATTTTGATGTTTCTGTTAAGTTGCTAAAATGCTTTTTGTTGTCATTTACGATTTATTCGCCAATCGTGCCAACCAGAACAGGATATGAAACTCTTCCCAACCCTGAATATATTTAGAACATCAAATGATAAAAAAAGATATTTTTTGTTAATTTGGTTTCAGTCAAATAAATAATTTTTTACAGAAAATGTAAGAAAAATATCCTGCATTATTTCAGAACTGTACTTGAAACAGAAAATATAAAAAGATAACTAATAATAATTTTATGAAAAAATTGATACTAGTCTGTTATCACGTCCACCAATTTCGCTAAATTATACAAATCACCAAACTAGTAGCCAAATTATACACATTGACATAATTTTTATTTTAAATAAGGAAAAAACAAATAATTAGTAAAATATTAATAAAAATATTAATAAAAAGTCGAAGTAAAAATCACTTAATGACATTTTAAACACGTGAATCGTATTTAATGCCATTGAATGTGACATTCACGATCATCCATTATTGGCATTTAATCTTATAGTTTGGTGATATTTCTTTGGTCGACAGGATAACCTAGTAGTACCAAAAATTTTATAGCCGTAAATTAGTTCGTATATCTATCAACAGATATTTTAATTTAAAAATTACCGAAAAATAGCAATTTTCATGAAAATCGAAAACGTAAATCTATCTTTTTAGGAAAATATCAAAATTTCAAAGCTGCAACAATTTATAACGATGGTTAACAGCTGGAAACTGTCGAAATTATAAAATTAATTTTATAAAAAGATTAGAAAAAAAGAAAAAAAAGGGGGTCAGAAAATAGTATCGGACGCTGGACTTAATGTCAGTGTGCGTTCACTCTACCTCGGTATTGTGAAATTCGCGATGAGAAGTGCGAATTAAAAGGTATTTAAGGTGTATGTTGAACTTTAACCTTCAATTTACCAAAGCCTATGGTCCACTTGAAGAAAACTTTTCGCGAACATAGTTAGGGATAAGTCTACATAATACTTTAAAATCATCCACGTCGGGAAGCACGATGTTTGTTGGTTCCCTTGTCCTATCCGACTCAGATGGTGCATTAATTTCAATATCTAATTAATAAGCAAAATTAATTATTAGGGAAGGACATTAACCGCTGCCTTAATTTACCCGTACGTCATATGGGCAACATGTTTTTGCCGATCATGATTTGGCGGTACCACGTACGGCATCTATATTCCATTCAAGATTTATTATTCTCACCAACAAATTGCTATTGTAAATTTTGCCTTATTTAATCCGTATTTTTTTGTTCAATTAGGCAAAAAATTCTGTTTTGAAAAACCGGTGATAAAAGATAAAAATTCTGTAAAAGACATGAGAAAAATAGGCATTATTTGAAAGATGTTTCCAAAAAGATTTATTACAATTCGATATTAAATTCAGTAGTACGGAAATAATATAACATGTTAAATTGGACGTCATCACCATGGCCATCTAGAATCATTACCTATATGGGATATCAATGAATTAATTGCGTATGATAAGGTTTACTAGAATGAACAAAACTTTTATTAATATCTTTTTAAGTTTTGATTCCATTTTCATAAGATTTGAAATTTTTCCACAAAATACTGCGACGAATCTACATATTTAATTTCAAACCATTCTGTTGCGCTGTTATATGCGAAGAAACGGGCAGACAGGACAGATCAACAGAATAGAAGACGACTATGGGTGCTACGTATTTACATAATTACGAACGCGGCTAAAAAAACAACAACAGGAATAGAATCGAGATCACGAAATACAAGAGCATTTATTGATGGATGTCACACCATCCCTTGATTCTGAAGTGATGCATTTCTGATAGAGCTTACGTTAGCATGTTCACGGAGGTCACAGTTCCGAATGAAATTAAGCAGACGGACGTACAAGGTGCTTATGTCAGTGCCACTACTTTCCTATCCTGTTCTCGTAAAGAGCTTTCTCCCATTAAGGTTTCATTTTGTTTGGATGTTTGATGGTCATCAACTGCCAAGGGCGCCCATATGATGAATTTTAGGGGGGCGGGGGGTGAGGAAAATTTCAACTTTCCCCAAAACTATCACATATTTTTGTAAATATTTAAGGTACTTTGCGTTTTTTTGCGACTTTTGAGTTTTCCCTCTGATTTTTTGACGAAATGTGCGTTTTTCGCGATCCTTTTAAGAAATATGTGCTTTTTTTCTACGAATTTTAGATTAAATTTGTTTCTTTCACAATTTTTTGACAAAAAAATTTTTTTTGCAATTTTTTGGTGAAATTTGCGATTTTTTGTGATTTTTGAACAAAATTAGCTTTTTTTCGCGATACTTTGAAGAAATTTGTGTTTTTTCCACGATTTTTGGTTTGTTCTATGCTTTTTGAACGAAATCAGCGATCTTTTTTGCAATTCTTTGACAAAATTAGAGATCTTTTCGCGATTCCTTAACGAAATGTGCTTTTTCCGAAATTCTTTGATGAAATGTGCGTTTCTCTTGCTCTTATTTAACAACATTTGCG
The DNA here is from genome assembly GCA_964019185.1 of Maratus speculifer. Classification (NCBI taxonomy): domain Eukaryota; kingdom Metazoa; phylum Arthropoda; class Arachnida; order Araneae; family Salticidae; genus Maratus; species Maratus speculifer. Next base: position 171,386,416 of record OZ025296.1, on the reverse strand, counting down.
TTTATTTGCATTTCTTTGGCAAAATTCGCATTTTTCCTGTGATCCTTGATCGAAATTCGCGCTTTTTTGCCATCGTCCCTGGCATGGGTGCACTAAATGACCTTTCTCCAGCGAAATGTTTTGGCGGAAATGGAGAAAGTAGCTTCCGTAATTAGGTCATTTACCGAGATAATCTACCACTTCTTCTTTTTCCACAAATCAAGCCATATTCTTACCCCCCCTCCAAATTCCCAATTTTATAAAACTGAGATAATTCCTTGATTTGTTTTGGAAAAACTTTTTTCCAAAATTTTTCATAGGATAGGAATGAAGTAAAATTGCTTTGAATGACATTTCATTTCGATTTATAAATCTTGACTCAAGGGATATAGTAATATGGATAAAAAATGATGCTCTTTACTATTCTAGAAGAGTGGCCTTATGACAGTTCCAACGGTAAGATTATCTAGTAAACGATCTGCACATTTTGATATTGATTCGTTAACACGTTCGCTGCCGTTTACGTAAAGATGTGATGATAGTTAATGCCGCACTGTAGAAGTGGGTTTTTCCCACAGAAGCTGATTTATTTTTATAGCAAAGAATCAGTGAAAGATTTTCCCGTGCCAGCGCGTGACTGGCTGTTGGATATCACCCAACCTCACGCGCTGGCGCGTGAGTGGCCCCTTAAAGTTGGCGCCATACACGCGCTTTCGCGTGAGCGGCAGCCAATGTTTAAAAATTGCAATTTTTTATTAGCTCCAAGTAGTAGGAAAACGACAGTACGGGGACAGGAGCAGGTGGGGTTGTGGGGCCGCCCCGCCTGCTCCTCCGGCTGCCCCGCCTGCTCCTCCGGCTGCCCCGCCTGCTCCTCCGGCTGCCCCGCCTCCTCCGGCTGCCCCGCCTGCGGCCCCGCCACCATCCCTCCTGGCCCCTCCTGCTCCCACCATCTCACCGCCGCCCTCCTGCGCCCCCTAGTGGAAAAAAGGAACATTCTATTCTAACAGGATAGGTGAACAACCTTCCCTAATTAAAAATATTATCAATCACATCTCAACTCAGACAATACCTCTCTTTAACTGACATTTCCTCTCCTAAACGACCAATACATTCCAATTCAATATCATATAAATGAAAATATTTATTCAAACACAATTCCTCTATTCTTTCATTAAAAAGTATAGTAAATTTGTTAATATTATTTAATTTTGTTTTAAAACTCACTAATATCATTTCTAAAATTGATTTTAGAAATTAAAAATATAATTGTTTAAATTTTACACATGAAAAGTAAATATTTTTTCTTTCTTTCATTAAAAATATTATTAATTAGCTAACATCATTTCTAAAACTGATTTTAGATATTTAAAATAGAATTGTTTAAATTTTATGCATGAAAAGTAAATATTTTTTCTTTCTTTCATTAAAAATATTATTAATTAGCTAACAACATTTCTAAAGTTGATTTTAGAAAAAATAGAATTGTTTCAATTCTACACACGAAAAGTTCATCTCATAAATGAAAATATTATATATTTAATCTGTGTATTTTTTCTCAAACGAATGTTGCTCAATCACATCTTCGCAAAAAAGAAAAAAAAAAAAAATCTCCCCCACTGCCAAGAGGCAAAGGATGTTCTTTCCCCCCCCCCCCCCCCCCACGCAAACATCTGCTTCCGTGGGGTGATGAAAAAGAGGTCATTCACTTTTTACGTCATAGCGAGTTCATTCAACTTGGTAAGGAAAGTTTTAGTTCGTGTTTCCATTCTGTAGAGTTTGATAACCGACTCGCTCATTCTTTCTCAGACTGTTACTGTAAGCACGTCTTAGAAGATTACTTAGAAGATTTTTTAACCGCTTTTTACAACAAGAAAATGACTTCTCAGTTAATCTCTCAAACCGAGGTAATTATAATATTTTTTTTTTCGGTGTTTTTAAAAAACTGTGTATCATGATTTTAAAATGAAATTGGAAATAATTATATATCTTTATTCCTTTTACAGGAAAACATCGATTTCGACTTCGGGATATCATCTGCTGAACTACATCGAATATGTGACGAGGTCGAGAGAAATAACTCATCAGCAAAGAAACATAAAATGGATATTAAATCTGTAAGCATATATTTTTCCTTTATACTTTTTACTAGTCGAATAAATCTAATTTACACGATTTGATAGGAAAATTTAATAATTATTTTTAGAGAAAAAGTTTTTTCCATAAAAAATTATACAATTCTTTCTTTACAATTAACTATAAAACTTTTCTCATACAACAAGCATATATATTTCCTTCTTTTTTATCAAGAAGTTTATACAGTTTTTGAATGGAAATTCAATAGTTTTAAAACACTTTGTTGATAAAACAATTTAATAATTTCAAAAATATTTTTAAATCAATTTTTGAATTTTAACTGTGATTTTTAAATAGAAAAACTTTCTTTTAGTTACAATTTGTTGAAATAATTTTTTTTTTGTTCTTTTTTTATCTCTTTTCAGGATTCTACCACCCCACTTTCTAAGAAAAGGAAATTAGGAGATTCGGAAGGTGTTGCTGGCCCCAGTGGATCAAATCTCATCAAAAATGATAACAAATATTTAGTAAGTTTTTTTTTAAATAGAAAAAGGAGTTTGAAAAAATTTCTTTTTAATTTGTAAAAATAGTGTTTTTTATGTTTTTTTCTTTTATCTATTTCTAGAGCTGCCCACTTTGTGCATGTCAATTCGCACAAAAACGTCATCTTTTAAGACACATCAGGTGGCACGACAACGAGGCATCAGATGAGGATATACCACAACACCCTGAAGTTAGTAAAGAAGATGGAACCATCGAGAGTCGTAGCGAAGTGATGCAAGCTTCATCTCATGTAAGTATTTTTTTCAAAACCTATCTCTCTTTGGTGAGATTAGCTGGGGATAGTATTAGGAGAAGTTTATTCTGCTAGTACTGTTTTCTATTTCGAAGTTTACATCGAGGTATGACTGACCCAACAGTACTCTCGAGACACTTCAGCGCGTTAAGCCTAACTCACCTGAATTTCTCTCTGTTAGGTAGGAAATTTTTAGGACCTCTCAAATTAGATTTTAAGTATTAAAAACAAGTACAAAAATTCTAAATTGTTAGTTAAAAAGTACACTACAAATGAATTTAAAAATAATCACATTAAATACCAAAAACACTTTTATTTCTAAATTAAAGAAAAAAATCAATTAAAAAAAATATATTAACTATTTAAATATTCAAAAACACTTTTATTTCTTGCAGAAATGTTCCATATGCAATTAATTAAAAAATAATCATGTTAAAAATACTCAATACTCAAAAACACTTTTATTCCTTCCAGGAATGTTCCATCTGCAGCAAAACCTTTAACCGTCGATATCATTTAAATCGTCACATGAAGACTCACAAAAGTGAAATTTTTTTTAAATGTGAACAATGTGAAAAATCATTTAACCGAAAAGATGCTTTAAATCGACATCTGAAAACACACAATAGTGAAAAACAGTTCAAGTGTAAAATCTGCAATGACTCCTTTAGCAGAAAAGATAATTTAAACCAACATCTAAAGATTCACAACAATGAAAAATCGTTTTCTTGCGAAGAGTGTCAAATTACATTTAACCGTAAAGCCAATCTTAGAAGACATCAAGAACAACACACCAATTCATCTGCTTCTCATGAATGTGAAGTTTGTTCTAAATCATTTAGGCAGAAAAGTAATCTCCTTCAGCATAAACGTACACACCACACAACGAAAAAAACAGTCCCCCCACAGAAAACAAAACCTGTTAACACAAAAAAAAGATCCACTGAAAAAGCATTAAATACATTTGAGAAAATTACGATTCCAGCTACAGAAGAAAACGCTCATGACATTGACATTTTCAATAGCCAGATTATAGAAGAAATCCAAAACCATATATTGAATTCTCTAAATACTTTGAAATCCCTTAAATGGCATCTTATCCACACCATCAAGTTTACTCGATTTAATGAAGATGAGGAAGTTGAATCAATGTTAGGTTATTTTAGGTCTGATCCCTGCCCTGAACATATTGAAGAAACAGTCAGAAACCACATCATCGAAAATTTAGAAAAAATTAAGACTCATTTTGAAGAATTTGTTCAACTCGGGTCGGGCTGGGTGCTAGAAAAAATAATGCATACAGATCTATACATTGCACATTACAAGCCACTAACTGGAAGCAGTTATATTGAAACCCCTCAAAAATTAAAAAGAAAAGAAGCTCTTATTAATATTCAAAACTTTACTGATAATAAATGTCTTATTTGGTGCTTACTAGCTCATAAAAAGAAAATTGAAATTCACCCTGAACGTGTTTCCAACTACACACCTTTCGAACATGAAATAATCATTGATGATATTCCTTGCCCTGTCCCCTACCATAAAATTAAAGATGTTGAAGAAAAAAACAATTTAAGAATTAATGTATATTCATATGACGAGGAAGAAGATGAATTTGGAATGCTTCACATCTCAAATCGAACCCATCAAGAAGCGATTAATTTATTATTAATTGGGGATGAAGATAAGAACACCCACTACATATACATAAAAAATATGTCAAGACTCTTTTCCCATCTCACCAAACATGACGGAGAAGTCTATTTTTGTTATCGATGTCTCCATCGCTTTATGACTCAGACACTTCTAGACAATCACCTTCCATATTGCTCAGAACACGCTCCTCAACACATCAAGATGCCTGATCCAGAGAAAAATATTTTAAAATTTAACGGATATCATTTCCAACACTTAACACCTTACATCATCATAGCTGATTTTGAAAGTCTTGTTGTCCCAATTCACACTACAGAACCTAATCCTAGCACTTCTTACACTATCCCCACACAAAAACATATCCCTTGCGGCTACGCCTACATAATAATTGATCAAGATGGGAAAACACATAAGAAGATGAAAACGTATCGGGGAGAAGATGCCGTATCAGATTTTTTGAAGAATATTTTTCAAGAGAGAGATGAGTTAGCCGAAACATTAATCACCATCAAACCTCTGAAACCATCCAAAGAACAAGAAAAAGCCTTTAGAGAAGCGACTGTGTGTTGCATCTGCGATCAGCCCTTAGGCAACAAGCGATGCCGAGAACATGATCATATAACAGGTGCATACCGTGGTGCTGCCCATATGAACTGCAATTTACAATATAAACAACCTAAAGTCATCCCAGTTATTTTTCACAATCTAAAACATTACGACGGTCACCATCTGATGACGGAATTAGGAAAATTTAAAAGTTATGGTATAGATGTCATCGCAAATACAATGGAAAAATACATATCATTTACTATCAAAAAACAAGACTGTCCCATAAAACTTAGATTTCTCGACTCCTTCCAATTTTTACCTACATCTCTTGAAAAATTAACAGCCAATCTGCAACCAACAGACTTTCACCTCCTTAAAGCTAATTTCCCTAAAGATACAGACCTCTCACTCCTTACTCGAAAAGGGATATACCCATACACCTATTTTACAGACTTCCAAAAATTTGATGAAACACAACTCCCACCACCTTCATCATTCCATAACGATTTAACAGATGAACCCATTTCCATAGAAGATTATGAACATGCTCAAAATGTTTGGGAAACTTTTAATATTCAAAATCTCGGTGAATATCACGATTTATATGTTAAATGTGACGTCCTTCTTCTAGCTGACATCTTCCAAAACTTCAGAAAACTTTGCCTACAATATTACAAAATTGATCCTACACACATGTTCACATCTCCAGGACTCGCCTGGCAAGCTTGTCTTAGAATGACTCAGGTACAATTGGAACTTCTCACAGACATTGACATGCTCTTGTTTTTTGAGAAGGGTGTAAGAGGTGGGGTGAGTGCTATCACCAAACGATATGCAAAAGCGAACAATCCCAATGTCCCTAATTACAACAAAAATAATAAAACAAGCCATATCATGTACTGGGACGCTAACAACTTATATGGCTGGGCTATGTCCGAATACTTACCTGTTGGTGAGTTTCAATGGATTCAACCATCTGAAACAGATATAAACAGCATCCTTTCCCATCCAGATAATGCAGATTACGGCTATGTCCTGGAGGTGGACTTGCGTTACCCCCCTGAACTTCATCTACTCCACAACGAATACCCACTTGCTCCGGAAAACATTCACATCACTGAAGACATGTTATCTCCTTACACAAAATCTTTATTAAACAACAGACCCTACAAAGGAAGTTCGAAGCTCTCACCGAATTTAAAAGACAAAGAACACTACATCGTCCACTACAGAAACTTGAAACTCTATCTCCAACTTGGTCTCGAACTCGTTAACATTCACAGAATAATTAAATTCAGGCAAGCACCTTGGTTAAAGCCCTACATAGAATTCAACACTGATAAGAGGAAACAAGCTACCAGTTCTTTCGAGAAAGACTTCTTCAAATTGTTGAACAATTCAGTTTTCGGTAAAACAATGGAGAATCTCCGCTTGAGACGGAATATTGAGTTGTGTAACAACGAGAAAAGGTCAAAAAAACTTGTCGCATCTCCAGCATTTAACAACTTCAAGATTTTCAATGAGGGACTGGTAGCCGTGGAACGAGTCAAAACCACTCTGACTATGAATCGTCCAATCTATGTAGGGTTCGCTATTCTAGATCTCGCAAAATTACATATGTACAAATTCCATTACAACATAATTAAGAAACACTATCAAGATCGTGCTCAACTGCTTTTCACTGACACTGACTCACTCACCTACCACATCCAAACAGATAATATACTACAAGATATGCAAGAACATCAAGACGAATTCGACTTCTCCGATTATCCTAAGAACCACCCCCTCTACTCTGAAAAAAATAAGAAAACAATAGGTAAATTTAAGGATGAGATGAATGGGAAAACTATTTTTGAATTTGTCGGCCTTAAAGCGAAAATGTACAGCATCCTATCAGAAGATGGAGAGAAAAAAAGAGCCAAAGGAGTACCTACATCTATCGTTCGAAAGAAAATAAAACACTCACAATATTCTGAATGCATACATCACCTGAAAACACTCTGTACAATAAACAAAAGAATCCAGCAAGATCACCATCAATTGTACACTATACAGCAACAGAAGCTAGCACTCAGCCCGTTTGACGACAAACGATTTATTCTAGATGATGGTATAACAAGTCTCGCTTATGGTCATCATCAAATTTAAAACAGGAAAATTAAATTAAAAAAACAGAAAAAGAAAAAAAAATGAAGAAAAGAAAATGAAGATCTGGATAAAAAAAGTGGGGCGCCACATAAGGAGATGTGGCGGGAGGTGGAGGGACCCCATAAAAAAAAAATATTTTTTCTTTTTAAACATACATTTCATTTTTAAATTCAGGGTTGAAAAGAAGACTATTTCTAAATAAAAATCTAGTTTTAATAATTTAATTAAGAGTTTTTGTATTCGCATTCAGAAAATTAATTTTTCTGTCATGAAATTTTCTAGTTTGTTTACAGTTTTAAAGATTAAAATTTCGGTTACAGAACATGTTTTCAAGGTTGGCTCATAAAACTGCAAGAAGCAGATGTTGTTTTTAAATAGAAAGTATTTTACGATTCATGTCAACACCAGGTGTAGAAACTTAAAGTAAAGGAAAAAAAAAAAATTAGTTCGAATATGACGTCACAAGAAGCAGGTGTTTTCAAAAACCGTGAGAAAGAATTTTTCGGTTTGTGTCAACACCAGGTGCATAAAATGTGAACTAAAATATTGGTTTCAATATGACGTCACAGAAGTTATGCGTGAGTTCGAATTTGTGCGTGGCAACATAACTCTGTTATATTTTGTTGTGGAAAGTCGCATCAATTTTTCTCTTGGAAAAAATGAAACGATCTAATAATTCTTCTCAGAATGGTTGCGAGAAAAAATCGAAAAATGAATGTGAATTAGAAGATGTTTTTGATAATTTAGATGATGTGTTTCAAAGCATCGATTTTAATAAACTAATTATGAATTTATCTGATGAACCCTCCTCTCCAGCTGTAGCTGAGTCTTCATCTGATAAACCCACTTCTTCAACTGCATTCCAGACTTCATCTGCGCCAATCGCCGATGCAATTCCTACATTATCTAGCGGAAATGAGAAAAGCTCTCAATCTATGGATATGAACGATGGCTATTCCAGTCAGCGGATCTGTTTAAAAGAGCTTGGAAATAGTATCTATTTAACCTGTGAACTGTTCAAAGGTTCTGTCATTATCCACATTCGAAAATTTCTTCGATCTTCTGAAACTCAACCACTAACTCCTACCAAAATTGGTGTTTCCATGAATTTAAAATCATGGTATCGTTTCGTTCAGAAAATATTTGACTTTAATTTAATTTATACAACATCATCTTTCATTGCAAACAACTCCATCCTCATATTATCTAACGATGGTATCGCTGAAATCAGCAACATTCAGAAAGGTTGTTGCATCAGGTTAGATGAATACCAACTTGAGAACTTAAAACACCATCTAAACTCCTTCAATGAAACAGTGCTCACATATCTGTATGAAAATTACTTACCAACTCTAATTGCTCATAAACTCTTACCTTCGGAAACATGCGCTGTAGAATTTACAACATTAGAACTACGCTTAGTAGCATTGATAGAAGTAGAACTGCAAAAAGTTTTTAAATCAGAGTATGAATGTCTTGGATGTGTCTACAATTCACCCGCACAACTTCGCCATGCTTGTATGACTTCCAGTGACTTAGAAAAATTTTTAAGCTTAGGTGAATTATCTCTCTGTACAATCGACTTTAAAGCATTATCAGAACTTTTTGTCAAGGAAACACAGATTGTTTCACACTATTTCCTTCAAAATGTAAATTACAAAGTGTTAGCTGGTGTTCTGTTTAAAACACTTGATGATTTGTAAATTTTGGAAAAAATAAACTGGTGTGTCTCAAAATGGTGTAATTAATGTGTTAAAATAATTTATACTTTTTCTTTCAGAAAAAAAGAAGTTTCTTTTTCAGAAAAATCAACTCTACATTAAAATCTTTGAACAGATTTTGAATAAAAAATTTTTTCAAAGATTAACTTTCACTTTCCAAACAAAAAAAAAAAAAAAAAAAAAAAAAAAATGTAAAGTGAAAAAAAAAAAATTTCAAAGTGAAAAAAAAAAAAAATCAAAATGAAAAAAAAAATTTTCGAAATGAAAAAAAATTTTCAAAGTGAAAAAAAAAAAAATTTCGAAATGAAAAAAAAAATCAAAGTGAAAAAAAAAATATTTCAAATGAAAAAAAAAAAAAAAAAAAAAAAAAAAAAAAAACGTTTTGTTTAAAAATATTAGATGAGGAAAAAATGTTTGTTTACGTATAAGAAAGTGGGTGTTTAAGAAAGAAAGATGACACATGATAAATTTAGTGAAAAAATATATTTATTTATATAATTTCTGCCAACGTATTACAGGGGACTTAAGAGTCTTTTTAGCTTTAACAATCGATTTAACATTTTTTATAGGTGAATACACATTATCATCTATAGTTAAATATTTGTTCTTGAAGAAAAGCTTGGGAGTATTCATAGAACTCAACGCTTTTAAAAATTCTTCTCTACCAGATAAATGTTTATAAGATTTTCTCTGAGTGAGTATTAAACCAATCAAATCAGTTAGATTAGACTTAGGGATTAATTGGTTTTTATAAATAATCTCTCCTCGTTCATTCCAACGTAAAATATTTGGATACGTTTTCAAATATTGCAAGAGTTGTTCACCTTGTTTTTGAACACCTGTTGGAATCATTTTTAAAATGTTGTCTTCGGAATTTGCAGGATTTTGCATAGTTTCATCTTCAGCCGGTTTTGGAGGTTCATCCTTTTCTGTAACATCCATTTTGAATGGTGGGTTAAAATCTTCTAAATTCATTTTTCTTTTTAACAAGTCGTAGTATAATTGCAGTTTTTCAAAATCTTGTAATTTACTATTCAAAATTTTCTGCATTTCTTTATCAAACTCACTTAGTTGCTTTTGAGAAGGTGTATGTTTAGAAAAATCACTCTCAGGGACTAAAACAAACTTTTTGCTAAACTCCATTTATAAGCGCTGACAAAGCTGTAACAGCAGCTGGTATCAAAATATTTAAAAAACCTCCTTTTTGAATAATTAAACGTTTTTTCTGGTAAAGACTACCTTTTTTAGAGGCTAATTTTCTTAGAAGATATTTGTGTTTTCCAAGCTGCTTCTTCTGATAATGTGAAATTGGTATATTTCCTTTTAACACGTTTAAAGAACATTCACAGATGGTTTTAACCACTTTTGAAGGTAGCTTTTTCAGTAACTGCTTGCGCAATGCTTTTGGGCATGAGTGAATTAGCTGTAAATCCTTGACCTGTTTACGGGTCGGTGACATTTTATGGAATGATGAGTCTGTCGTTTTTCGCAATTATTTATATTTCAGAGTGTAATAATACTGATTTTGATTCGGTAAGATTTGTGTTCTTAACCGATGTTCTTCATCTGTTTCATTTTTCAAATCAATTAATAAGTAGGTAAAAGGTTTTCGGGTAGCATCTGCGTAAACTTCTTGGAAAAATTTATGATTTCGTGGGTATAATTGTCTTCCTAAACATGTGATTTGATTTAAATCACGTCTGTTTTTAAATAGGAAAAAATAGTCAGCATTCAATCGAAGATCTTTCGTTCCTTTATGAAAAAAATTTTGTGTGATAAAAAAAATACTTAAATTGTGGTGATGACTCCCCTTGGTAAATAAATTTGTAAGTCGACGATCACCGCCAACTTCACACATAAGATCATCTATAATGAACAGTGTATTGGTTCCTAAATATTCTTCATAATTAGTTGGGAAACCTTCAATGAACGTAACGTCAGATATTTCATCATATAAATTTTGGTAGATGCCGTAAAACCAAACAATTTTATCGGGTGTAGGTTTTACCATGTATGTTTTAAAGTAGATGAAATCTTTTATAAAAAAAGATTTCCCACTTTTCGAAGGTCCTGCTAAAACAGCTGTGAAGGGGTGTTGAAGGCTTGGGAAATCCATAACAAATAAAAACAGACACAAAAGATATGGCATTTTATAAGACTTTTTATTGATAAAAATTCACATACACATGAAATCGTTTGGCAACAAAATTATACACTCTTTGGTCGTTACATAAGTTTTCAGATACAAACTGTGACAAAAACTTTTTCAGAGATTCACCTCTACATCTACAGAGGAGGAAAAAAATTGTATATTGACCACAAACAGCTGTAACATTTGTTTGTAATGTTAAAGGGTTAAAAATCACTTGAGAGAATTTTAAAGTAAAGTCTAAAATAGGTCCTTGATAAAAGTCTGGAGTATTTCCGTAAGAATCAAAGAATTCTACTCTTCTAGGTGAAGTTATGTAGAAAGCAAGCCAATGGCTACCGGGTTGATCAGAAGAATCGACGTTGCATACGAAACAGCAGGGGTATTGCTTAATTGTGTTAGGAAGCATATCGCTGGGAAACACATCTAAAAAATATTTCTTAGTGTATTTGTTATGAGATAAAATGTCTTTAATCTGTTGAGAGTTCATCTTTGTCTAGTTTGGAAAGTCACACAACACATGCCTTGATTTAGAAATTTCGATAATGTTTTCAAATTCTGCATAGATCAGAACGGAAATAGTTGATGAAAGTGCTGAAGAAAACTTAATTTCAACTCTTAAATTTCCTTGATGTTGTAAATTCAAGTGTGGTCCATCACATAAATCCGGACTTAAATCGAATGCATATAGAGTGTGTCCTTTAGCATAATCTTCTCGAGATAGATAATTTCCATTATCTCGGTTAAAGCCGGGAAACAATCGATGGTAGGCTGCAATATAATTTCCTTCGTTAAAATTTAATTCTAATGGTTTAGATGGTATTGGTTGTCCGTCAATGTAAATACTTAAAAAGTTGACGTTGTAGTGGTTAAAGAAAAACGGGTTAAGGTCATACTGTCCGTTAATAGCTGAATTTTCTAATAATCCTATAATTACACGTTTAGGCATAGATCCTAAGAATACGTTATCTTGCATAAAAGACCAGCTTCCACTCGATATTGAGTATGTTTTACACAAAACTCTATCGATAGGATATTTAGCATTACTTTTCTCTAACGCTTTAGCGTGTCCGATAGAAACACCTGGACTAACTTTCACCTTTCGAATAAACAAAGAGGCGTGTTGTAACACCACTTTATAATCAGGTGTTTTATCTCCGACTTTATCAGCCATCAAACAAAAATTGGGTTTGCTACGTGTCATTTTAATTTTCAAATCTACCATATTCAATAAAAGTCTATTTTGTTGAAAAATATCACAATGTAGTGGGCCTATCATATCCAAAACTTTACTTTTTGAAGTTAATTCATATCTTTTATGAAGTCCTGGGTTATCGGTAAGTGTAGGATTGACTGTATCCAAACATTCATCTTTGAAAAAACATTCACAAGAAAGTAAACTTTTCTTAGCATCTTCTCCATAATTCAGTAAAGTCTCGATGTAAGCACGATACGGATAAGTATTACTAGAAGAGGAAATCACTCTTTCGTTCAAACTCACATCTACTTGAGAAAACAATGCTTGTAAAAATAAATTAACAGGTGCTACAGGTGTCTTGTCGGGTAAGGGGGTTCCATCAGCGTTAGTTAGTTTTACTTTCACGTAAAGGTAAGATGCTGATAAATCAATATAATCTTCACTATTGCCTGTAATGTTAAACTCAACTGGTCCACTCTCAGATATAGTAGCCAGTGGATGATATTCTACAAAGTGACCTTTTTCTATAGCTGTTTGCGTAGGTGGAATCATAAACAAGTCTAGTTCAGATTTGACGCAAACGGGAGAATCTTTATGAATAAGACCAGACATCTTTAAGCAAAAATATCGCGTGCTTTCACTTTCTTGGCTTTAGGGCGACTGAGAGAACTTTGAAGTCTCTTTCGTTTTTTATTCCTTTGACCTGATCCAATCATAGATTTCACTTTAACTGCTGCTTTGTCTGTCAGATTTTTCCCGGCTTCCTTAAATCGCCGTTTAGCCGCTGTTTTAATATTATCACCTTGAGAAATATCATTTAGCACATCTACACCGGTATGAAATAACTGCTTTCCAACTGCTTTAGCACCCGATTTAAATAAAGGTACAGCTGCACGGAAAAGTGAACGGAAAAGTCCTCCGAAACCATAACCTTTCTGGAAAGAATTTCCTTGATAATAATTCAATCCGCTACCTGTTTGATGTGTATAATAATCTTCAAAAGATTGATTACAGCATTGGTAAGGAACAAGCATTATGAAAGATATTTCTGACGGAAATGTAGTTTCACAATCAACTTCCCGCGATCAAATGACACTAAACGTCCTGTGTGTGTTCTTATAACAGTTTCAATCGTTTGAAAATTTTTTCGAGTCACTGGTATGTAATGAGGTCTGTCAAACACTTCATGAATCATATCTCCGTCTTCCCCTTTAACAGGAATCACTCGCAATAAGGGTGCCACTGTATCTCCAACAATCTGAGGTTCTACAATATCACTATACAAGTAGAGCAATTTAAAATCTGCGTGTGGGTCAGCTATAAAGGGACTTTCAAAAGATAATGAGGGAGTCGAAACATTTGAGATTACTTCACCTGGTAAGAATCCTAAACATTCGGCTAAACCGGATAAAAATTTCAATTGTGCATATTTCTTCAAAGAAACTTTCACTTTTTTAGTGTGTTTGTTGTAGCTAACTGAAATTCTATCACCAAATTTTTGATAATTTATCACTTTAATGATGTCGTTAGGAGATTCATAATATCCTGATGGGATTCGAATTTTTTTCGTGTCACTATCATCTTGTTCATATTCATTACCGTTTCTGGGTCTTCCATCTGGTAATTCTAAACTGTTGCCTAACACATATTCATACTCGTTACCATATTCAGTAATATTACGCCATGTATGAGGATAAATCAATTCAGTTAAACCGACTTCCCATTCACCTTTTAAATCTAAAGGCATAGGTAATCTTGTAAAATAATGTGAAATTTTGTTTTCTGGAAAATAGTTCATTGAACTGTCAGAAGGTAGCGTCACGTAGAATGACATGATTGTGAATGATCAATCGTTGTAAAAAATGGGTGTTTTATAGAGAAAATAAATCTGAAGAAGGTATCCACTGATTAAATTTAGAAGGATAACCTTTAAACTTAACTTGATATTCAAGTTGCCCTTTTCTTTTACGTTTTTTCAGAATCTTTTCAACGTCAAAGTGGTTTTTCGGTTGTACTTTTTGTAATTCTTCTGCATAAAAAGTTCCTTCAATAGGTTCGTCTAATAAATCTTTGATTTTGTAAACTGGAGGAATTCTCGTGACACATTCTGTTACTAAAAATAGTTCTTCCGTCCAATTTGTTTCATATCCTTTTTCGAAAGTCATTTTATGTTTAGAAACACGTACTAAGTCTCCTGAATTAAAAACACAAGGTTTCCTTTTCAGTCTTGACATATTACCGTAAATAGAAAACCACACTTCACTTTCATTATCCTTATTCACTTCACTTGGGGGTCTCTTAATGGTGGTATGGTAGGTGTGATTATAACTATCTAAAAATTGATCCAATACATCATTATATCGATAAGTGTGATGCGTTGTAAAATATTTCCACATTTTAGTTTTCAGAGTGCGGTTAAATCTTTCCACTACACAAGCTTTCGTATTGTTAAAAGTCCTAAAAAATCGAACACCTTGTTGCTTCAGAAACTTCTGTAAACGAGAATTTAAAAATTCTTTACCGGCGTCAGTATTCAAGTACTTTGGTTTCCTTGTTCGAAAAATGGATTCAAACACCGCTACTATATCTTCAGCACGTTTCGATTTCAAAGGGTAGGCCCATGCATACTTAGATAAAATATCAATGCATGTTAAAATGTAACGAAATCCGTCATTAAATTTCTGTAAAGAAGTTAAATCTACCAAATCCGCTTGCCACTGCTGATCTATAGAATACACAATCACTCGATTTGTTTGAAATTTTCTGCGTACAGGTTTATGAAGAGTGTAAGCATCAACCCCTTCTAACCAAGATTTAATTTTTTTCTTAGATACCTTACCGTGAACTGCTCGATGAAGAGCGTCCACTCCTCCAAAACTAGCAATTTGACTTGGATCCTGATAACTTTTCTCCATAATATGATATTAATGGGAAAAATTCTCTGTATCGTTAAAATTTAATATAAAATCTACTGCTAGTCTATCAACTTTAGTAAAAATATAAACAAGTGAAAAAACGGCACACATCAATATGTAAACACATAAAGCACTAATCACTTCGATGTTTAACATCCTTTTAAAAATAATATCGAAAAACATAGATTTATATAGCTTTAGAAATGATTGTTTACAAGGTAATGACCGTTTCAGGGAGGGAATGGTCGTTTAGGAGAGGAAATGTCAGTTAAAGAGAGGTATTGTCTGAGTTGAGATGTGATTGATAATATTTTTAATTAGGGAAGGTTGTTCACCTATCCTGTTAGAATAGAATGTTCCTTTTTTCCACTAGGGGGCGCAGGAGGGCGGCGGTGAGATGGTGGGAGCAGGAGGGGCCAGGAGGGATGGTGGCGGGGCCGCAGGCGGGGCAGCCGGAGGAGCAGGCGGGGCAGCCGGAGGAGCAGGCGGGGCGGCCCCACAACCCCACCTGCTCCTGTCCCCGTACTGTCGTTTTCCTACTACTGCTCCATGAAAAATACTGAAAAATTCTTCTAATTTTATTTGTGCTAAAGAAAAATATTAAGAAGTTTCTGTCGGTGCTAATAAACCAAATGTAAATGTTAATCTACAAAATGCAATTTATTTACAATTAGCTCTAGATAAGAAGAATATGTAGAAACTATTTTGAGACATTAAATAATCACTACGTTGTAGCATCTATATTAAAGATTTGTGAGCGTATTTCTTGTTTTATATTCGTACCATTGTTTAGAGAGAGATTACAGAGATTTTCTTAAAGAATGGCAAAATGATTAGAAAAATGTGGTATGGTCTTATTAGTTTTCTGATCACATTGTTTCACATACACCCGGAATCCTTCTATAGTAAAAAAACTAGCCTTAAACAAATCTCCAGGAATAACTCCTGGAATTATGCTGATGTGTAAGGTTTCCAGAAATAACGCGTCCGGGTGGACCACACCTTCCATGAGTCGAATAGACCAATCAGGAAAGATTCCAAAATTGAATGTATGGAAAATAAGGTATCGCGAAGCGATTCTATGGGGTATTGGCGAGCGCAGCAAGCAGGGGTAGCCTACAACTTGGAATCGCGAAGTGGTTATGCGGGGGATTGGCGAGCGTAGCGAGCAAGGTGGCGGAGCCCCCCTAGTATTTGAAAAAAAAATTCTAAGAGTGTTTTCCCTAAAAATCTTTTCACTCGTTTTATTGCTTTGTGCTTCTTATCTCTAGAACTTGATGCAGATCATTTACAATTTAAAACTAAATTCAAACAATGGTATGCCCAGTATTTATTTTATTTATGAAAAGCAAAAATTCTTTAATGATATTTATCAGAGTTATTAGATTTTAAGTGAACCAAAATTATTTTGTCTTGTTCCGATTGACTTCAGATAAAATTTTCGATTTTGGGTTGTGTTACCCGACTAAGGCTATGGGAAGAGGGGAGCCTGGGCAAGCATCATTCGGGAAGGTCCCCTTCTGTCTATCGATAGATTTTTTTTTAATAATGTGGAAGTGGCTAATATTAAACTTCATACGTATTGTATGTATATGTAAATTTTGTTCTCGGTGCATTTCACATTTGTATACAGGATATCACAAAAAGATAGCCACAACTTTAAGAAAAAGTACTAGCAAGATAATTGTAAAAAAAGAAATGATAGATTGGTTGACAGAAGTATCATTTTGCAAACTTTTTCTTTGAATATCTACGTACGTAACATAAAATGGCTAAACGATAATGTCCCAAATGGGTCATAATTAATCATTTTAACTCTCCATTCTACAATAAAAATTTTAATAAAGAATTTCTTTTGATAACAACGGAATATTAAGTCGTTATAATAAAACATTTTATTATTAATTTTCTAAGTGCAGTCGACTCTCGTTAATTCGAACTCTTCGGGACCACAAGAAATGTTCGAATTATGGAAAGTATGAAATAAGAACATGCTTAATATGGTACTATTACAAAGGTTGATTGATTGATTGATTGATTTTTGACGTCCGATTATCTGCGCTAGGGATATAGGACCAGGGGGGAATGCCCTTCGTGGGGGTCTTTCTAAGGGTACCTAACCCGTATTTACGCAAGGTTCGAAGAAAACCACGAAAACTCCGAACGGTTAGGCCGACAGCCGCGATTGGGTTCGAACCCAGCACCTGCCGTCTACCAGTTGAGAGGTCCTCGGCCACTGGTGGGGCACTATTACAAAGGAATTAACGTTATAGTGTATATAGTCTGGTATCATCAGAATATAACTTAATTTTAAATTAGAATGCATAAATACATAAACTAATTAGAAAATTAGAAATAAGCACAATGGAAGACAAATTTGAAGCGTCACTGATGGACAGACGGGGCACTTAGAAAGTGGATATCAAATGCATAGGATTATATGTATACTCGTTCGGAACAATTTTCACAAAAACCAAAGAAAGAAAGTTATTCAAATGATCTGAAATCCGTGAGAAAGAAAGGAAAAACGAAAAATCGGAATTCTCGTTAGTTCGAATTAAACGATATCAAGAGAAAATGAGTTCGAATTAATGAAAAATTTAACGTTATTCTGCCATTGAAAATTTCGGGACTTCATGTTTAGTTCGAATTAAGCGAAGATTCGAATTATCCGATTTCGAATTAAAGAGAGTCGACTGTATTTTGTTTCTCGCGTAGATGAATGGGGTACTGGAAGTAAAGCAAGGAAGGAGAATCACTCTTACTTTCCAAAATGTTTGAAAATATATGAAATCTGATCCCCATTTGGCTAATTTTAATCATTTGGCCCTTTTTAGTGAAAATCCTAATTACTCTTATCAGGGGAGGGGGGGGGGGGCTAATGAGGTGTGCCCTGGGACAGTTGAACCGTATACCCTTGCATAAGTTGGGCCCTAATCTGACACATTCAGGATTCCAATCTTTATTAGATTGGGGAAAAGAAATTTTCCAATTAAAAAATAGCACTGCTAATTCACATCTTATTGTTAAATCTGTGTCTAATTTCTCAGCGGTTTGTTCGCGCAAAATCAGTTTTACCTATGAAAATGGGTCGTGTCTGTAACGGAATCCTTCCTTATGCAGAAAATGTATTACACTCTAGTAGGGAAAAAAACACACAGTAACAACACCTGCTAAAATAAAAATTGTATAAAATATAATTTGTTTCCTATCTCATGTTTTTCTTCTTTGTAAAAAGCAAATTATTCGAGAGGACTAATTCAAATCTAACCAAAACCGAATCCGTTTAAATCAGAATCTAACTTTAAAAGAAATAAAATTCATGGTTATGAGAAAATAAATTCCACACAATTATACCTCCTTAAACGGAAAACTGTTTTAAACGGAAATTTCTTACAATGCCTTCTTTACAGGATCAAGTTAGAATTTTCATATCTTGCAACTGATTTATATTTTAAAAAAGTATGACAAAACCAAAATCTAGGGGGGGGGGGGGGGGCTCAAGCCCCACCTTGCCCCCCCATATGGGCGCCCATGTCAACTGCCGATGTCAGTGATTCAATAATATGCAAGCCTAATTACTATTATAGACGTTCTCATAAAACATTTTTCAAAAATCTAAATCTACCTTGCATTTTAAGATTACTCGTAATATAAGTCCCATCCCCCAAATTAAATTCTACTTCTAAATCCGTTTCACTTTCTGAAAATAACCATAAGATTTAATACTGTCTTTAAAAATGAATCCAGTTATGATTGGGCCATTCAAACGATGCTATTTTAATTAAAAATAATGACTTCTTTTATAGGAAATATACACAGAAGAAAAAGAAAATCTCCCTTTTCTATCCATTCCTTTATGTTTACGTAAGCTAAATGAATGGAAATGTATACGTTTTATTCCAACATGATTTCGTTTTCTCGACCGGCAACATTTTACTCCTCTGATTATATTACTGTAATACCAGTCTGTATCAGCGGAGTAAAAAATCATTGAAACTTACGTCATATTTTAACACATCTGTATTAAAATATGAAAGTAGTTTCATGAAAAATATTTTCATTGGGAGAAGGATTTGACCTTTCTTTTATTAGAATTACTCTCGATCTTCAATATTTTTGAATAGAAATACAGAAATGTTAAGGACTTTTCGTCGGATCTCGATGCTAGATAAATAGAAATTTTGTGAAAAGTAGGTCATTCTGATACAAGGATCTGAAATCTTTTGATACACTTTTTAATGAAAATGCATATTTTCATTAGAATATGCTGTAGTTGAATGGATTTAATATAAATTAACTGTAATAATAATAAGAGTAATACATCCTGTGAAGATAAATTATAATCAGTATTGTCAAATTAGCTTCCTTTTTAGGGTTCCGTATTTAAAAAGTAAAAACGGAACCATTATAAGATTACTCCCACGTCTGCCTGACGCAGCTTATTTTACTCGTAAACTATGGAACGTGGAAAGTTTAAATTGGGAGAAGTAATAAAGACTATTGACCCATATACACTGGTGTCCAAAAGTTAAGCATAATTGGTAATTAAGTAAGTAATGAAAGAAATATAAATCGAAATGTGGTGAAACTCCAGGTGTGTAAACAAAATAGTACGCGTCATATATTTTCGCGAAGAGTTTTCCCCGAAATCGAACAAGGGACCGTCAACAAATTGAAAAAGAACGAAGATCTTTTGGATAACCCTGTCAAAACTAATGTAGCAAAAACGTTCAAACTGCACATTATGATTAAGTGGCTTATTGTAATGCACTGTGTTTATTTTTATAAGGATAGCATTCATACTCGTAGAGAAATTAAGGTTTATATAAAAACAGTCCTAAGTTTTTGCTTATAACTTGCAGAGTTCTTAATGTAAAATAATGTTCTTTTCTGAAAATATGACAAACATCATTGTACACAATACCCTGCCATCAGAATTTAAAAATAATAAAAATTGTATGAAAAATGAGTAGGTTTAGTAAATAATTTTTCATTGTGCATGCGTCAACGATATCAAAATATCATTTGCATATTGTGTTAGCTAAATGTATAGAGCAACTTCTGTAAAAGTTTCAAAAACATAGCTTGAAAATTCTGAAAATTATCGTCTATAGAATCAACTCAAAATCCGTTATTCCTAAAAGGAAGCAAAATATCAGGGGTTTTATCCAAATACAGTTGTACGTGCAATATTGTCTAGGCACGAAACAATTGAATATGGATACAGCCCCTCATCTTTTTGCTTCCTTAGGGAATAAAATATTTTGATCTCATTTTATCAACGATAATTTTCAGAATTTTTAATCTATGTTTTTGAGACTTTCACAAAAGTTGCTCTACACATTTAACTAACATAATATGCAAATGAAATTTTAATAGCGTTCACGCATGCGCAGTAAAAAATTATTTAGTAAACTTGCTCATTTGTCATACAATTTTTATTATTTTTAAATTCTGATGACTGGGTATTGTGTACCATGATGTTTGTCATATTTTCAGTAAAGAACATTATTTTATATTAAGAACTCTGGAAATTATAAGCAAAAAACTTAGGACTGTTTTTATAAAAACCTTAATTTCTCTACGAGTATACAAGCTATCCTTATAAAAATAAACACAGTACATTACAATAAGACACTTAATCATAATGTGCAGTTTGAACGCTTTTGCTACATTAGTTTTGACAGGGTTATCCAAAAGATCTTCGTTCTTTTTCAATTTGTTGACGGTCTCCTGTTCGATTTCGGGGAAAACTCTTCGCGAACATGTATGACGCGTACTATTTTGTTTACACACCTGGAGTTTCACCACATTTCGATTTATATTTCTTTCATTACTTACTTAATTACCAATTATGCTTAACTTTTGGACACCAGTGTATTTAAAGATTTTTAAACATTCACAAATATATTTAGAGAAAATATAGAAGAGCTAATAAAGTTACTTGAAAAAAAAATATTTCTATTTCGTGGGATATCGTGTCAAAGCTTTTGTATCGCGGAACTCAAAAACACATTTCTTTTAATTTAGAAATATCGTAGAAAATATAGACCAAAAATATGTCCCCCCACCTGACGATTATTTCTGTTTCTGTATCTACTGAAACTAATTATGAAACATTTAGAGGTAGTAGTCATTCACTTAAAATTTGCATCTCCTCCTCCAAAGCGTCCTTTTTGTGTTTCGAGGCGATTTTTCCACATCAGTGAACATAATAATGGTTTCAAACTTTTAACAAAATGCAATAAATTTTGTATACTTTTTAATAAAATTTACTTGAAATTCTTACAGCAATATTTGAATTTTTAATGCGATTTTTTTCACATTTTGCGGTTATTTTTTGACAATGATAAAAAGAACATTGTTTCAAACTTTCATCCTAATTTACTAAATTTCGTCTGCTATGAATTTTCAATTTCAGTGATTTTCAATGCTATTTTCAGTGCGATTTTTGATGTGATTTTTAACGATTTTTTGTGCTTTTAGCATCGATTTTTTGTCACTTTTGTCAATATTATAGATTTTTTTATGCATCGCGGTCTTATCTATTTTTGAATTGCATGTAAAGAAGACGAAAACCATAAAACTAAAGAATTAGCAGTAAAGGAATTATTTTGAATATCCACAGTAACCTACACTAATAAAATAACAAAACGTTCTGCCTGTGTACGTGTGTGTGATCGCTAGCAAAATCCACGGCGCGTGCGAAGCTCAAAATTTTCCTAAGATAAGCCCAAAATCTCTCCTGATGTACCTGACATTCAGATTTTGAAAATTCTAATTATTAACTGAGCAATTCCTCCCCCATTTCACACTATAAATCCTTTTGAATATTTTTACAGCTAAATATTATTTGTTCATTATTTTAAACTAATTTTTCACACAGTCAGTGCCAAGTATTTCAGACAACGTAATTCCGCGTATTTCGAGTTAGACATAAAATCACTAATTTCCGCTTCCTTTAATATTATTATCACGGACGGACCCGGGCAACGCCGGGTTGGTCAGCTAGTGATAAATAAGTAAGAAGATCTAAATTTATTCTAAATAAATGATAATTTTGAATGCATTTTGAAGCTTTTACGCCCATTTCAGCTTTCATTTGAAGTTTTGAAGCTTTTAATAACCGTTCTCAGAACGAATTTACATCTTAAAAGTAGTCTTCATGCTATATTCCAAGCTCCTAGTTTAAAGGTCTACTGTTCTCTGGTGTTAGTGGCACTAGCGTAAAGTGTATGTTGGAACAGTTAATGTCACCATCAATTTTCCCATCAACATTAATTTTAAAATTGATTTAGTGTTTCCTCAGATTCTATTAGAGTCGTAATTTAGAAAGTTTTAAAAAACTTTCGCTCATGTTAAACTTTATTATTATTATTTTTTTTTTTATCTTTTACAAGCTGTTCTTAGACAGCATATGCATGTTATAAGTATATATCATGCCAGATTTTAAGTTTCTATCTTTAACAACTCCATAGAAATCGAAATTTAGAAAATGTATAGAGAACTTTTTAATCAATCGAGTCAAAACACCGTATTAAAAAACTAGTGTGAAAGAATTTTCACCTTATTATTTATATAAATTTTAAAACATATTTGTAATCACTTAAAAAGTGATGCAAACATATAAAGATATTTAATATAACCCTGAGATCTTTCAAACGCACACGTGTTCATTTTCATCTGAGCGAAAAATCCTAGCCAGCTACCGCCCAGTTAGCTTAAACGGTAAAGCACTGACGTTGTATACCAAGGATCTGGGTTCGATTCTCGGCCTTGGGCAATTTTTCGTTCAGTTGAAAATATTCAAGTCGTATAATGGTTAGATGTTGAAATGATTATTTTAGCTTTTTCGAAGTTTACCTTAATAATTTCTTTTCGGTGTAATCTGGATAAAGCTGTACTTGGTTGTTCAACTTGACATCAAACAAGTGCTGTTTTAGTTTTTCTTTAATTTAAATTTTGTAGGTGTCACAACAATATAGAATAAACATATTTGAATTCTGTGTTTAATGGGATTATGTAAACTCCTGCTTTTTCATAATCTGGAATTGAATCAATTTTACTATGAATCAATACTTTTCGTTTTGTTAGAGGTTAAACTATTAAATTAATACTATATTTTAGAAAAAGCATACCTCAATTTCTTATAAAGTTGTGGTATATATTCAAAGGTGCTATAACTAAACTTGCTCAAACTTAATTCATTTTTCTGTTTTGGTTGTTTTGCTTTCTTTCATTTAACATTTAAATTTGGATTTCTTACCAGGAAGGTCTCCATTGGGAGCATACTCAGAATTTTTTGAAAAAAATACGAATTAAACTACTCATGTAGGTAATAAAGGATCAGTGAAAATTAGCGGCGGAATTACATTATTAGATATGTAAAAAAATAAAATAGTTTGGAATAATTGGCGTGAAAAGCTGAAAGCGACGCGGGATTTGGCGAGCAGTGCATTTCCTCGCCAAAAGCAGACGATTTTAACGAATCTGAAAATTGATTTTAATTGACTTCACTGTTGAAAATCTGCAGCTTTTACTGCAACGTCACTCTTCTACTTTTATAGAATATCTCTCTTCTGACCAATGAGAATGCTCCATAGCACGGCGAATTGACCGTGTCATACACTGTTAAAAATCTGCTGCATTTTGTTGCAACGCACTCCACCGCTTGTATATAATGTCTCTATTCCAACCAATGAGAAAGCTCCATTTCACGGCCAAGTAACCGTTTTCTATACAAGCAAGGGACGGTCAGTTCACCGTGCTATGGAGCATTCTCATTGGTCAGAAGAGAGATATTCTATAAAAGTAGTGGAGTGACGTTGCAACAAAATGCAGCAGATTTTTAACAGTGTATCTTTCAATTTGGAACAATTTTAATCAATTTAAATTGTGTTTTAAATGATAAAATATCTTAATTTCATTTTGTTATAAGTACATATAAACGTATATGACAAAATTACACTTAAAGTAAAGTAAAAATGCAAAACTAAAATTACTTAAACTAAATTTATTTAAATAAATTAAACACAGAAATTTTTTTCTTTAAAAAGTATTCGAAGCGTAAAAGCGTATTTTTCAAAATTTCGTTTTTTCGCCAACCGGAGATAAATCGCCAAATAAACGAAATTTTTATTATTTTTTTTACGGACGTTATAAGGAGGTTCCGCCGAATTTTTTTTTATAAACATACATAACTATATGAGAAGAACATTCTTTAATTTTTTCAGATTTTTCTGAGTATGCCCGTATGGAGACCTTCCTTGTTAGAAGCAACTCGTAGGATTACATCTTATAAGTAACTATTGCACCAAATTTAAAGTTTCTAACCTCTTCAATATCACAAAATTGCAATTTTAGAATGCTCTTCGCTTCCGCACCCCTCTTTTGGTAGTGGTATCGACATAAAATGTGTCACCATGTTGGAGCAGAGACTACAGCCATCAGTTTACCCCCATTACTTTTGAAATTGGTTTGACTTTTCCTGATATTCCATAGAAGCCTTAATTTAGAAATTTTTCAGAACTCACTCATTTCACCCTTTAAAATTTTGAAATTTATAGCAACTATCCATAGAGATGATTTATAAGTTATAAGTATATACAACGACAATATCAAAATTTCTATCTTTAATAACTGCATAGAAATTATAACTTAGAACATTTTAGAGCGTTCTTCGCGCACTTTAATTTCGCTTTTAAATTTCGATATTTTTTTGATTGTTTTTTAGTGAACATATCTTAACTATTATGCCGAACTTCAAGTTTCTACTCCGTTCAGTTTCACAAAAATCACAATTTAAAAAGTTTTTTGCTCTTGCAACGCCTTGCTGATGGTGGCACTCACACAAAACAAACCTGTATTTTAGCCAGGCCCAGGCATGTACCATCAATTGCCTATCATTACTTTTGAAATCGGACTGGTATTTTCGAGATTTCATAGAAATCATAATTTAGAACACTTGTTGATCGTTTCACTTTTTTAGATGTGAAATTTTTCAGAAACAGTTTTTGGAAGGCATTTAAACCCACCAAGCCAAATTTCAAGTTTCTATCTTTAACAATTGCTTAGAAATCGTAATTTCGAATTGTTTTTAGAATTCTTTTCGTGCATTTTCACCTCTATTAAATTTCAGTTTTTTTTTTCGACTATTCTTAGAGAGCATTTGAACCTTATGAGTAACTAACATGCCAAATTTCAAGTTGCCAGTTCCTTTATTATAATAAAATTCACTATTTAGTTTGTCTTTGCTCCTGTAATCGCCAGATGTTAATGGCCAGATGTTAAGTAAAATATAATCTATGTTGGAACAAGGACTATCACCATAAATTTTCAATCATTGCTTTTGAAATCGGTTTATTATTTCCTGATATTGCATAGAAATCAAAATGTAGAACTTTTTAGAACACTTTTCGTGTATTTTCACCCTTTTTAATTTTTTTTTCTAGAAACATTTTCTAGATAGCATTCATATTTTATAGACAACTACCATGACAATTTTCAAGTTCCTAGGCCCTTCAGTAGCACAAAAATCACATTTTTAAAATGTTTTTTTGCTCCTGCACCTATTTGGGGTTAGTGCCACCGATATAAAATATAGCTATGTTGGAATAAGGACTGTCACTATCAATTTACTGTCATTAATTTTGAAATCGATTCGGTAGTTTCTATAAATTACATCTACAAATAAATAATCAAACATTACTTTTTTATAACATTAGTATAGATTTCTGAAAAATATTAAAGTGATATAGTGTCATATGATATATCAGAAATAAACTTGAGAACATTATTTTTATAATACTAGTGTTACAAGAACTCAGTTAAAATTCGATCACAAAATTCCCAGTTTTATATGCAAAAGTCAAGTTAAGCTAAATAAATTAAAAAAAAAAAAAAAAAAAAAAAAAAAAAAAAAAAACAGACCAACGGTTATAGGGTTTCATACTTAAGATGCTACGCTAAAATATCTCAACTTCAAGATTGATTTTTATTTTATGTTGAACATCTATCTATATTATGTTTATATTATAAAGGCTAAACGTACCTGTGCGTAAAGCATACGTCATTTTGCGAATGGCAACACTTTGAATTTGAAATGAAATTTCGGTTTTGCAATTTTTACTATTGCAAACTTTTAAACGCCTAAACATTGCACATTTTTAGCACTTTCCAACAAAGTTGAAAAGTGCTTATGCATTCGGTTTGTCTGGCCGTCTGTCCGTATATGGCCGTCTGTCCGTCTGTCCGCGCTCTAACTCCCGTAAATATACTCGGCTATGCTATGAAATTTTTATACGCTATTGAGGTTTACCCTAGCACGAACCCTATTGAAAATGAAGTATCTACCATGATTAGTTTATCTACAGAGAGAATCAAAAGTTTCCCATTACATTACAACCTATGGGGAAAAATCGTTAATATACTCGGATTGCCATGAAATTTTAGGACGTTATTGATGTTTACCCTAGCACGAACCCTATTGAAAATGAAGTTTCTATTATGATTAGTTTATCTACAGGGCGAATCAAAAGTTTTCCATTACATTACGGCCCATGGGGAAAAATCGTTAATATACTCGGATTGCCATGAAATTTTAGAACGTTATTGACGTTTACCCTAGCACAAGTCCTATCGAAAATGAAGTTTCTACCATGATTAGTTTATCTACAGGGCGAATCAAAAGTTTCCTATTACATTACGGCCTATGGGGAAAAATCGTTTCAAAGGAATTTTAAAGATGTTATACCCTGTCAAACATATTAAAATATGCATTCTATAAAATATAAGGTGAAAATGTAGCTATTATTCACTTACAGGGCCACACAAAAGAATTCCATTAGATAATGGTAAAAGGGGGAATTGTGTGTGACATATTTTAAATATATTAAGCTTTTTCATGTATAATAAAATTGATATATGTCACTGAAGCTTAATATAAATTATACGCTACTGTTTTGCATAATATGAAATACATAGCATTTACAGGGCCATACAAAAGATTTCAAATAGTATATTCTTTCCGAAGTATCGTATATGTGTCCGATGATGGCTGATGGAGGGATGAAATGCATTTTAATTATGATATTCCCGTTTATATTTCGCTAACTATATGCACATTATATGATGTGTATAAATGTTATAGTTGATATACAGGGCTACCCAAAAGAGCTCACCAACGTTACTGAATATGAGCGTAAATTATTTAAACGTGGTTCTTAAATAAGCTATGCATTTTTACGCTGAGCTGCATTCAATTTACTGGGAAATGTTTGCAGAATATAGATAAAGGGATATACAGGGCCACGCAAAGAATTCGGTACATGGACGCCTATGAATGATGATTTATGAGAATGTGATTTCAGTTGTTTTAAAAGTGTTTTAGTTTACAATAAATTTTAGCCTAATGCTGACGTGTAATAAAGGTACAATGTAAACTACAGGTCTGAACAAAAGTATTCAAGTATGTTTCCATCTAATAGTATGAATTGCTGAAAAAGAAATTTCAAGCTACTGGGTATTTTCTTGCTAAGCTAAATTTTCCTTTTATATGAACTGACATATGAAATACAGGGCTGTTCTAATGTACTGGAATACATATTTGGGTATATTTGGCTATACACTATTATTTCCCTAAATAACAAAGTTTTGTTAAAGATTTCATTAAGTGTTGGAAAGTGCTTCATAATCTATGCTTAACGCATGATTTTTCTTACTTGTTAATTATTACACCGTCTTATAGGGAAAAAAAATGTACTTTTAAATGCAATTTATTTGAAATCTGTATCTTAATTTACTTTTGATATATCAATTTTTTCGTAGTTTTTAATATCGTTTTTCTAACTGTGGTAACATGTCCTCCGTTTCTGTTAAAAGCAAGTGGAAAAAAGCAGATATCTGTATCTTTATGTTGCCACTTTCTCATTAAAAGTGAAAAAATTTGAAATTAAAAAAGAAACCGTCTTTTATATGACCGGGTGAATTATGGTTTCATTTACACTTAAAAGAAAATAAATAGTTTAGTATCTGTTTCGGCTAATAGCATTGAAACTTGAAGTTTTGAATTAAAATGATTTCAGAATGATCAAATTAAAACAATTTATTACCTTTTTCTTTCTTTTTCTTTTTTTTTATAAGGTGAATACAGATATAAAAGGTGCGTATGTAAATTTTGATAAGATGAAAATGATGTTGGATTCAGATTTCACGAGGAAAAAATTCTATGATAAAATCAAAGTGGAATAAATTTTTGCTTTTTATCATTTTGGAATACTAGCGTAAGAGCCTTAATTGATAACTTCATCATAATAACAGATCGTTATTATTTTTTTACATGTACGATTAAAGTTTAATTTTAATAATTTCTACGACTGAGTTTTATAGAAGTAGTATTTTATTAAATTTAGATTGAATATCATTTGTTTAAGAGTTAGACTTAACAATATAACATGCATTTTTTTATTGTAACTAATTTTGTACGTTTATTATAAATCAATAAAATAGTTTCTTCTTAAACATTTTTTCGTCGAAATTCGACGGGTTCTACCTTGTAAAATTAATATCCAGTTGAGGCACATGGAACATCTCGGCAGTAAAATGAAGTATATTTTGCGAAATATTTAAGATCATGTACTTTACTTTAAAATAAAGATTGAAATGACAAAAAAAAAAAAAAAAAAAAAAAATTACAGTAAAAATACACATTATAGGCATATATAAATCAAAAGAAATTAATTCCATGCATAAATTAATTTTCAAGAACTAATAAACTTTTTACACATTTTTTGAATAACATGTGTATTCGGTACACTTTCCTAAAAAATTGTTGAATAAATCACTTTAAAATTTATTATTGTGGTATCAGAAAACATACTATTTGAGTATAATAAGAAACAATTTTCCTTTTGGCTTTAAAAAAATAAAAGTATTTTATTAAAAACTTTGGGAATCCTAAAAATTTTAAGAACATATTTTACATTATTTTAACCAATTTTTCACTAAGACCTAAAATGCTAGGTATTTTTAAAAAAATAAGTTAGTTACACAATTTTGGAAAGTTTCAATTGTTTACCTATCATAGAATTTTGGAAAAGTGTACCAAAAAGCTTAAAAAACACTAAATTTCTCTCTCTCTATATATATATATTTATGAAAGGATAAAGTCTAACCCCTTTTTAAACTTAAATTTAAATTAAAATTAAAAATTTTAAAGTCCCAATTAATATTTTTATAACTTTAATTATGATGCTTAAAAGCAATTTGTCCCTGATAACTTTATTTTTCAGCTTAACATTTACTATTTTCAGATATCATTTTCGCATGCTCATTAAGATTAAAATTGTTTAGCTAAGTGCTTTTCGCAACCATTTGTGGTTAGGGCCTCATACGTCACCGACTTGGGAATTGTGCGGTCTTTGACCACATATCAATCAAAAGCTAACGAACCAATTAAATTGAATGTTACTCCCAAATTCACAACTGTGCCCTCTGCTGGAAAATATTACAATCCCTAACATATTATTCAGAACTCGTGCGAAAAACGAGAGATTTGGCAGTTTTGAAATGCCTACTGAAACTACGGCCATGTAACTCCCCATAATCGACATTTCTGGCTCCGGGTCGATCGAATTCGCGAATCCATCTGTATGATGAACGGCCAAATAAAAAGAGTTCGATCTGCCAAGAGGTTTCCGAGTCCAGTTCTAATGGCACGATTTATGACATCACCAGAAGACGTTACATACATATATATTATCACTGGAAATCTAAATATTGTAGATGATTTTACGCTAAAAAAAATAATGGGTACTAAGTATAGAATTCCATCCAAATTAAACATTAATTCTATTTAAGAAAACAATTTACGCATAATAAGGTATATTTATTTATAATTTGCAATATATTGCAATAAATCTATTGAATATTTCAACAATGCAAAATTTTGGTTATAGATAAATTAATCAAGGCTTTGAATTATAATATTTTACATCTGGTTTATATTAATACAAAGCGTCTTTTCCAGCAATTCACTAAATTGCAACAAAACTTTGTTGTAATCACTTATGTGGACAAATCTCCAAATAATTATGCAATTATATGTAAATCATATTATCATCAATCGCTTAAATCCATTATATCTTTTAATAACTCTTTCCAAAAAACTAATGGTGACATAATTGTAAACAATCGTAAAATTGGACGTGTATTATAAATTATTAGACATTAACTCTATTAACTTTAATTATCCATATATAGTTTTTATACCCAAATTTCACAAGAATCCAATTAAATTTAGAACAGTTACAATCGGTTGCAATACATACAATAATAAAGCTAATATACACTATATTGCCATTCATTATGGGACACTTGCGATTTTAGACATTTTACTAAATATCTAAAAAAATACATGAGGAATCATCTCGAAACTCTTAGTGTATAAATATAGTAATATACGTCATACATCTCCGTGAAGAGTTTTTACCGAAACTCCATAGGGGACCGTCAACAAATTAAAAAAGAATGAATATCTTTTGAATAACCCTGTCAAAACTAATGTAGCAAAAGCGCTCAAACTCTAGATTATGATTGAATGCCTTATTGTGCCTTAACTGTGTTCATTTTTATGCAAATAGCATGCATACTCGCAGAGTAATTAAGGTTTTTATAAAAATGGTCCCAAATTTTTCCAAGTTTTTTCCTTATAATTTTCAGAGTTCTTAATATAAAATAATATTTTTTTTCAGAAAATATGACAAACAACATTGCACACAGTACCCTGTAATCAGAATTAAAAAATAATGAAAATTGTATACAAAATGAGTTGGTTTACTAAATAATTTTTTACTGCGCATGCGTCAACGATATCAAAATTTCATTTGCATATTATGTTAGCTAAATGTATAGAGCAACTTTTGTGAAAGTCACAAAATCATAACTTGAAAATTCTGAAAATAATCGTCAATTGAATAAGTTGAAAATCCGTTATTCTCAAAATGAAGCAAAAACAAGAGGGGTTGTATCCATATATTTATTGATTAGTGTCAATATAGAATACATAATACGGTATGTTACGACTACTTTTGCATAAAATCCCTCATTTTTTTGCTTCATTTTGGAAACAACGGATTTTGTCCTTTTTCTATAGACGATTACTTTCAGAATTTTCAAGCTATAATTTTGAGACTTTTACAAAAGTTGCTCTATACATTTAGCTAACATAATATGCAAATGAAATTTTGATATCTTTGACGCATGCGCAGTAAAAAATTATTTAGTAAGCCTACTCATTTTTCATACAATTTTTATTATTTTTTAATTCTGATTACAGGGTACTGTGTTCAAAGTTGTTTGTCATATTTTCTGAAAAAAATATTATTTTATATTAAGAACTCTGAAAATTATAAGGAAAAAACTTGGAAAAATTTGGGGCCATTTTTATAAAAACCTTAATTACTCTGCGAGTATGCATGCTATTTGCATAAAAATGAACACAGTGTATTACAATAAGGCATTCAATCATAATCTAGAGTTTGAGCGCTTTTGCTACATTAGTTTTGACAGGGTTATTCAAAAGATATTCATTCTTTTTTAATTTGTTGACGGTCCCCTGTGGAGTTTCGGTAAAAAATCTTCACGTAGATGTATGACGTATACTATTATATTTATACACTAAGAGTTTCGAGATGATTCCTCATGTATTTTTCTAGATATTTAGTAAAATGTCTAAAATCGCAAGTGTCCCATAATCAATGGCAATATAGTGTACTTATATTAAAAATTCTTAATCAAGTATATACAATGACAAAAACCGGTGATAATGCACATTGTATATAAAGAATAGCTATGGACTGATAAATATTATGAATAAACTTAAATGTATAAACAATATAACTACATATGATGTCAAAGATCTTTTTAATATTATAGATTTATCAGATCTACATAATATAATCAATGCACTATTTAAAAATAACAACATGATTTGAGTATATCAACGAACATTGACACTGATTATTTTCATGCTTTAACAAATTTTATTATTTATAATAATTTTATAATGCAAGATAACATCTATACTAATAAAAGAACAAAACGCTCTGTCTGTGTGTGTGTGTGTCTGTGTGTCTGCGATGGCTAGCAAAATCTATGGGACGTACGAAGTTCAAAATTTTTATGAGAGTAGCCCAATATCTCTCCTGATGCACCTGAAGCTCAGATTTTCAAAATTCTATTTATTAAAGGAGTTATTAATTAAATTCCAAAGCTCACTCTCATAAAAAATCGCCTTTTTTTACTTTTTTTCCTTTCATTTTCTTATGGTTGGCTGGTTGCATAAAATTTTCGCAGAAATAATTTAAAAAGCTGGGCTAGACCTTTAAAATTCATAGACTGGCAAACTGTCAGTTTAAATGAGGATTTTTTTAATCACAGCTGCTGTACGCCATGGAGGAAAAAAGGTAGGTGGAGGTGAAGCAATCCAAAAAAAAAAAAAGGTTTGCAATATGAAACCATTTATGGCTGAAATTTTAATGTCTCAAACAAAAGCACGAGGAAGGAATTTTGTATTAATAAGGCGAATTGAAAGAAATGAATTAGAGCTAAAGCATATTTTACGAAGAAATAGTAATTTATTAAAACGCTTATTTTCTATTATATTATTTATTAAAATAAATGTTTGCTTTTAAAATAATTGAAATTGGAAAATTAGAAATAATTAAATGTCAAAATAAAATTAAATAAAATATTGAAAACCTTTGATTTGAACTAAAAACTGTATTACTAAAAGTTTTCTTTTTTTTTTCAGAACTTTTTAATTTTTCATGACTTAGATGAAAAATGTTTATGATTTAACAACATATTAATAATTCCATGTCAATATATAAAATATATTGATGAAAACTTTCTTTTAAAATCATGCATGAAATTTCCCTGAACATGAATGAAATCCGAACCTAAAAATTCTGTTTGAAAAAATACCTGAAATTAGAATCGAACCAAATCTGAACTTGACAAAAATATTCCAAAGAACATTAACCGGATCCGAACAAGACAAAAAATTTCCATGCACATGAACCGAATCTGAAGCTAAAAAAATTCTTTGAAAAAAATCTCGAAATCTGAAATGAACTAAATGTGAACTTGACAAAAATATTCCATTGAAGCATGTTCTTATGTTACTCGCAAGTTACACGCAAGAGAACCCGAACCCCAAAATTACATTTGAAAAAAAAAAAGCCGACATCTGAATTAAACCAAGTCTGAACTTGACAAAAATATTCCAGTGAAGCATGTCTTTATTCGAATCAGACAGAGAAATTTCCGTAGACACGCAGGAAGACCTGAACCCAAAAATTCCATTTGAAAAAAAACGCCGAAATCTGAATTGAACCAAATCTGTTCCCGACAAAAATATTTCACAGAACCATAACTGAATCCGAGCAAGGCAAAATAATTTCCATGGACCTGAATCCGACACGAACATTTTAAATCGAATTTCAAAAAATACTTGAAATCTGAATCGAACCAAATCTGAACCCGACGAAAATATTCTAATGAATCATAACCAAGATCCGAACAAGACAAAATGATTTCCATGGACATGAACCCAATATATGGTTAGGTAACATTTGGGTTGCAATTAGGTTGCAATTACATTAAGGTAAGCCTTTGATTTTATTTAATTTCACGTTAGGTTACAGTTAGATCACGGTTAATTTAAAGTTAGGTTAAAGTTAAATTGCATTTATGTTATGGTTAAAATAAGGATAGGTTGCAATAAAGTGACTGCTAGGTTACATTTATGTTATATTTAAGTTACGGTAGGGTACTGTTAAGTCGCAGTTAGGTTACAGACAGGTTATGGTTACGGTACAAAAGTTTACAGTTAGAAATTAGTCCACAGAGTGAACATTACCCATGTTCTGATTAAAAATATGCACTTACTTTTGTTAAATGGCTCTGAAATTATAATACTATATACCAACCTTTTATCATCGAGTATCTATTTCATTCACGGTATAGTCGGATTTAAGAGTGATATAGTTTGAAATTCAAAATATTTCACTTGGGACTTCTATGTAAAAAAATAATTAGTTACGTGACCTAACAATGATTTTTACGGGTAAATATCAACACTCTAACACGAAAATAACGCAATCGTTGGATACATGTTCCCTCCCGCGTTTCTCATTGCTCATTTTAAGTATTTTTAGAGCTTAATATTAGTTCTTTTTTAAACCGATTTTTCTCTCACTCAGCTGCCACGTATTTCAGACAATGCATTTCTGCATGCTTCGAGTTAATGATAAAATCATACAAATTTCAAGTTCGTTTAATATTGTTAATACGGACCCGAGCAACGCCGGGCGGGTCAGCTAGTAATATATATACAAAAAGTTGGTATACCACAAGGTGGTTGTACATCTAGTATATTATCACACTTTTATCATTATGAACATAAATATATTAATAATAAAATACTTTTATTATCGATATATTGATGATATAATTTTAATTAACATTGATAATACCAGTATATCTCAAATTCCAGTAGATTATCCAGCTAATTTAGAAATTACAAAAAACCTGCTGTCTAACAATAGGGGAGAGCGTTGTACCTTGAGACGCTTGTACTTCGGGACATCAATAATTTCTAATAAACTATTGGCAACAATTATCTTTTGTTTATTTCTAATAGTGACGTATATAAAGAGCTGATCTCATCATAGTTAAAGATAACACCAACAGCATTTCAAAAGTGTTATCAGTAGTAGGCATAATTAGTGTTGAATTCAAACACTTTTTTCCAAGAGGGATTTATGTGGCTTCGGAAGAGGGGGGGGGGGGGGAGCATCGTACTGCTCTAAGGAGGAATGTCCCACCTGGACCACCGCCTGAAATCAACACTGTGCATAACGAGTTTATCTTCACATTCTCAAAAGTCATATCTGCAGTAATGATTAGGTCATTTTTCATAGCAGCAGGGTTGTAAAAGTAATGTCTGCAGGAGAAAAAGAAAATCTAGCATCTTAAGAGTTTCTTTAAGTAAAAGCTGAAATTGAAATTGCCAGGCAGAAAACTGGGTGTAGCAAGAAAATCAAATAAAAGAACATCTCTTGAACAAAATAGCAGTTTTGAATCTGTTAATGATTAACTCATTTTATCTATAATACTAGAGATGGCTACAATATGGATTACGATCTTCCCCCAGATGTTTTAGAAGTAACAAATCAAGAGAGTACATTACTTTCTTACAAAAGTATCTGGGGGGGGGGGGGGGTGCCCTTCTACGTATCTAAAGTTAGCTGACGTATTTCCTTGGGAAAAGAAATTTGTTGGCGCAAAATTAACTAACTAGTTATTGTTATTCTACAAAATATTGTATTATTTATTGTGCAAAATTATTAATTAGTTATATGTCTATTGGCTGAAATAAGTAGTATGTCCCAAGGTACAACAGGATGTTGTACTTTGGGACAATTTGCCTTTCCTACTTTAAATGAGTGGAAATTTTTTTATTTTCAGAACAGTCGGAATTTCTAAAAATATACTACAGAGAAAAATATTGGTGTATTCAAATGCTGCTTTAAAATTTTAAATACGGTTATAATCATCGAAGTAAAAAATTAAAATGTGAAAACAGTCCCGAAGTACAACACTCTCCCCTACCATTAGCTTTTTAGATCTTAAAATTATATTTAAAGAAAACAAATTAATAACTGATATACACTATATTGCCATTGATTATGGGACACTTGCGATTTTAGACATTTTACTAAATATCTAGAAAAATACATAAGGAATCATCTCGAAACTCTTAGTGTATAAATATAATAGTATACGTCATACATCTCCGTGAAGATTTTTTACCGAAACGCTATAGGGGACCGTCAACAAATTAAAAAAGAATGAATATCTTTTGAATAACCCTGTCCAAACTAATGTAGCAAAAGCGCTCAAACTCTAGATTATGATTGAATGCCTTATTGTAATACACTGTGTTCATTTTTATGCAAATAGCATGCACACTCGCAGAGTAATTAAGGTTTTTATAAAAATGGTCCCAAATTTTTCCAAGTTTTTCCATTATAATTTTCAGAGTTCTTAATATAAAATAATATTTTTTTCAGAAAATATGACAAACAACATTGCACACAGTACCCTGTAATCAGAATTAAAAAATAATAAAAATTGTATGAAAAAAGAGTAGGTTTACTATATAATTTTTTACTGCGCATGCGTCAAAGATATCAAAATTTCATTTGCATATTATGTTAGCTAAATGTATAGAGCAACTTTTGTAAAAGTCTCAAAATCATAGCTTGAAAATTCTGAAAGTAATCGTCTATAGAAAAAGGACAAAATCCGTTGTTTCCAAAATGAAGCAAAAAAATGAGGGATTTTATCCAAATGCAGTAGTACATCCCATATTGTGTATTCTATATTGATACTAATCAATGAATATATGGATACAACCCCTCTTGTTTTTGCTTCATTTTCAGAATAACGGATTTTCGACTTATTCAATTGACGATTATTGTCAGAATTTTCAAGTTATGATTTTGTGACTTTCACAAAAGTTGCTCTATACATTTAGCTAACATAATATGCAAATGAAATTTTGATATCGTTGACGCATGCGCAGTAAAAAATTATTTAGTAAACCAACTCATTTTTTATACAATTTTCATTATTTTTTAATTCTGATTACAGGGTACTGTGTGCAATGCTGTTTGTCATATTTTCTGAAAAAAAAAATATTTTATATTAAGAACTCTGAAAATTATAAGGAAAAAACTTGGAAAAATTTGGGATCATTTTTATAAAAACCTTAATTACTCTGCGAGTATGCATGCTATTTGCATAAAAATGAACAAGATTTATTACAATAAGGCATTCAATCACAATCTAGAGTTTGAGTGCTTTTGCTACATTAGTTTTGACAGGGTTATTCAAAAGATATTCATTCTTTTTTAATTTGTTGACGGTCCCCTTTGGAGTTTCGGGAAAAAATCTTCACGGAGATGTATGACTTATACTATTATATTTATACACTAAGAGTTTCGAGATGATTCCTCATGCATTTTTCTAGATATTTAGTAAAATGTCTAAAATCGCAAGTGTCCCATAATCAATGGCAATATAGTGTATATGACAAACGGAACGAATTTAAAGTTAATGCATTTACTAATTTTAAATCCTGTATATCGTAATATAGTCCTTAATCACTTATATGTTTATGTTCTTCTCATCTAATTAATGCAAATATTAAAAAAGTTCATTTATGATGCTATAAATAATGATTTTACAAAAAAAAAAAAAAAAAAAAAAAAAAAATTCATACATTCTTTTAACATACAATTAGTTATTACATGAACTTAAAAATAAATAACATATTGCTCCAAAAAAATGTATAAAAAATCATTAAAACATAAAAAAATAATAAATGATAAAAAATGTAAATATACACACACACACACACACACATATATATATATAAATATATATATATATATAATATATTTGTCCTAATAGGACAGCTGGGTGGGTAGATGTTGGAGTACGGAAGAGGGCGGTTTGTCTGGGTAATACGCAATGGTTAATTTATTTAAAAAAAAAAAAAAAAAAAAAAAACTGAGAGGGTGAGAAGCATTTGTCAAATTGCAAAACATTTTACACAGGATGTTCAATTGACGCTAATGTATGGATAATTGCATAGTTACATCAATTAATTCTATTAGTATAATTTAATTAATTTCCATGATTAACTTTACCTAACTTTTAACTAATTGGATACCTAATATTCCTAAATGAGTAAAATACATACATTAATTATCTATTTTTATTTCTTATTTCATTTTATATTAAGATATTGAGTTTAGATTAGCATAGTCAGATAAAAAATTTTGTTTTACATCTTATTAGGGTTAAAATATATTATTTTAAAACCTTCTAGCACCATAATTTTTTAAGTCCAAAATCGTGTAACACCACAATCTCTTAGCTCTATTTTTTAGCCGATAATTAAAAATTGAAAAATTTGAGTTATTTATGTTCCATGTGCCCTTAACCCTTTGAGATCTGATGGTTGAATTTATTTTCACTTAATTTTAATTTTGGTATATCACAATGGCATCGGAATATTCGATCAAATTTATTTGAAAAAATATTAATGCATTTTCTTATGTATAATAAACTAAATTTTTTCTTTGCAAAATGCTGGTACCAAGGTGACATTTGTGAATGTTGAAGAAATTTATCCACCAAAACTTAAAGGGTTAAGTTAAACAGGTTAAACAATACGTTCCATAAGAATATGCTAGGAACGATAGTTGTTATTCTTTTTTTAATTCCGTTTTGTTTTCGTAATTCTTTTTTAGTACTGCTGTTTCATGATGGAAAAAAATTATTTTACATATCATTTTTATGGCTGCATTTCCAGCAGATGATAAATAGTGATATTCTTGGGAGAAGATGAATCACAGTAATTGCTGGAATTGGAAATGCTACCATGAAAATTAACGAAGATTAGTCACGGCATAAATGGGAAATGCTTATGCTATGATAATGAGATCCAAAAATTTGAAATGGTGTTTTCACATTTCGATTTTTCTTTTTAAAGTTCATTTTTCTGTGAGTTTAGTAGGTTTGACTCTTCAAATTTATATTTTTACCGAATTTCTCAGTCATCGAGATTATTTGATTTTAACATATTTGACTATATTTTTGTTTTATAATTCATTTAATAATAAGCTATCATTCATTTAATTATTCATTTAATAATTAAGCTATCAAAACTATCATATTTACTCACACGTTTTAGTTGGAGCAATACTCTGTAACATTTGATTTTTTTCTTTTTTTTTTTTAATATTTTGTAATGTTTCATAGACAAATTATCAAATACGAGTCATGGGAAATCCGAATGTGATGGCGTGGGAGGAACTGCAAAACAAGATTGCTCGAAAAGAAAGCCTTCAAAGACCACTAGACCACGCCAGTTGCATTTTTTGACTTTTGACAGTGGCATATCAGAAACATTAATTTTCACTTTTTAAGTAGAGAACAAGTAAACGCAACTCGCCAATCACTCCAAGATCGTTTTAAAGATGTACTTGGATTTCCTGGTACCAAAAGTTTTCACAATTTTAAACCTGTTGATTCTTTGGGTACCATTGAGTGTAGAAGAATCAGTTCTGATGAAGAACCTTCTTTGGTATTTAACCTAAAAAAATCTTTTCCTTCATTAGTATCAGTAGAGGAACTATACCCTGCATGCTATACTGCATGTAAGTATGATCATTTGTGGTATTTTGGTATGGTGCCTTCTGTGGAAAAAGATCATGGAGATGCCACAGTAAAATTTTTACATCACAATGGACCATGCCCTTCTTTCTACTGGCCAAGACATGAAGATTCTTGCTCAGTGCCAATTCCTCATGTGCTTGCAATAGTTGATTCACCCCATACTAATAGTAGAGAGGACATATCACTTCTCAAAAACCTGTATGGAAATTGTGGGGGAAAAAATGGTGCAATTAGAACTCATGTTGAGGAAAAAAAAGCTGATTTATGAAAGTTGTCAATATATGTCTGTTATCTTCTGCATTTTCCTACTCTGTTTATATTCAGATGCAAGCAAATTTATAAAGTAAAGTGTTTAAATTTTTCATTGGTAAATTATTTTACAATAACATTAAAACTGTATTGCATGCCAGAAATAATAATATTAATAATTAGCAAGCCCTATTTAACAAATACATGGAAATTAAGAAAAATACGACTACCAAGAGTTATGCCATTTTAACCTATATAAATAAGAAAAAAATATTTGTAAAATAAATCATTAAGGAAATTGAATATTTAATTTAAATAGGATTTTAATTATTAAATTACATTCTAAAATTATACAACAGTTATATGTAAAATTAAAATTACATTCACGATGGGTTTTCATTTCCATTGATAGCATTGGACGATTTCTTTCTTTCTTTCTTTCTTTTTTTTTTTTTTTTTTTTCTTAAGAAGGAATTAAAAAACCACCAATTTTATCCCAGAATAAGTTAGGACATATATTTAGGCTCACTTAAAAAAAAAAAAAAAAAAAAATGTGCTAAGATTTACCTGTCCCTCATCTTGACCAGCAGAAATTGCATTTTGAGATAATCATTTTTTTTCCTAAAAAAATTAGATTAATAATAAATTATCATTTTTTAGGGGTCCAAAATAAATATTTTCAGTTCTCTGGTATTTTTTTCTTTGTTTATACATATTTTCCTTGTACATATTTTTGTTGGTAAGTGAGTAAATTTTGAAAATAATTAAAAGATTAGCCAGCCCAATATAATTTTTTTTTGCAATCAAGTGCAGCTTGTTTAGCGCTTTTCAGATGCATGCAAAAATGTGAATTTGGAAAAAAAAAAAAAAAAAAAAAAAACTGAACGACTCTAAATAAAAAAAGTATTGATAGTAGAGATAAAAAAAAAATAGGGGGCTATTTGAAATTATGTGTTTGATGAATACACCAAGTTTCATTAAAATCTGAGTTCATGGGCGTACAAATCCCATTTTTGTGGTTGAATTAATATGGAATGACCCTAAATTCAAATGTTTAATTGTAGAATAATGGCGACTTAAAAGTATATGCCTATTTTGCAAAAATTTTTGGATCAAGCCAAACTTTACTGATTTATGAACAGACTTTTTCACGTCGAGAAAAGGATTTTCATACGGGAAGATTTAACAGGAACTGATTATTTTGGTCCGTGAAGCTGAAGACTAGGAAGAACGAAATCAGTCTCGGCTTCGTACGGAAAAAAATAAGTTAGGCTCGGCCCGGCCCGAGTCTTCAGAATCAAGGCCCGAGCCCGGTCCGGCCCGAATGCCGTTAATGAAAACCGGCCCGAACCCGACCCGTGCAGATCTCTACAATATATAATAAATATATTTCCAAACTTAATGTCAAGTTTGCCAGTTACAATTTTGCATCCAAATATTCGATATAACATCTTCAGTTAAAATTATAATCTGAGTGCCGGCGAAATCCAGAAATTTTATTTTATTTGCACTAACAGAAATATAGATAAAAAAAAAAAAAAAAAAAAAAAAAAAAAAACTCATTTTATTTTTATTGTGACATTATTTCACTAACTGCAGTCATCTGAAAGTATAATCGCAACCTCAGTGTCCATAATGAAAAGAAATATTGAAATGTAATATCGTTATGAGTAAAAATGCGATGTTTTAAATAGTGACGTCATTTTCTCTTCACATGTTTTTTAAAATTTACTGTTATTAGTAATATGAAAAAGGCATCCGTCGTAATAATTTTGTAATTCCCATTTATCTGGTTGCTGAATGACATCATTTTCCTCATTTGAAATTTTTCTTATTTTGCTTTAAACATTAATTTTTATCATAAATTATTTTCTGTTATTTTATTTGCATTATTAATATTATTTCTCAGTAAATATATTTTTTTAAAACTTCAATTAGTGCATAATTATACGCAATCATTTTATTGTGGTTAAATTTTACGAAAACAATTAACTTTTTTCTTTTAAATTCAAGGACATGTTCACTGATGAAATAAAGCTTCTGACTGGTGGAAAGTGATAATGGAAAATAAATTTTTATTATCGAGAGAAAAGCTAAACTTGAAGAAATATCGTAAAAAGCATTTAAAATTAAAAATTAAATATAAAAATGGAAATAAATTAAACAATAGCTAAAATGGGCACAGCTACAAATAAATAGTTAAAAAATAATTATCAAAATCGGTTGAGTAGAAAATTCAGGGCTGATGACTAAAAAAACAGCCAGGTCTTTTAAATATATAGATTTTATGAAGAAAAATAATTACAAGTAGTTTAAACAATTTAAAATACTGTTTTTGTAGTAAAATTAAAAAAAAAAAATCTAATCTAAATAAAAATAATCAAGAAAATTTCTAAAACTCATTTACAATTTGAATTTTACAAATATCTTTAGTTATAGTTTTTTTTTAAAAGTTAATTTTATAGTGGTAAGGATCACATTTCCAGAAAATCTAATTGGTTTAAGAGGAAACGAAATAAGCAAAATGCCATAACAGACTTAAACTAGTCGGATGTGTGTCAACCCCAAAACTTTCTCCTATCTCATACATTTTAAAACGCAAAAGTTCGCTATCTCAGTGTCAAAATTAATTAACATTCTATTCTCATTATGAGGAGTCTAAAGGTATAAAATTCCGTGCATTAGTTCTTCAGGGGTGATCATCTCTAAAATCGTGTAAATCCTGAAAAACGTAGCATAGTAGCGCCAACTATTGTGTGATTTACACCAAATCTCTAATTAGCAACAATTTATGACAACGTCTACTGAATTCGAAATTTGATTAAAATCCGTGTATTCTGAGATAAAGCTAAAGCGGGAGTAATAAAAATTCTGCATAGTAGCACCACGCCACCTGTTGGACGATTTTCACCAAAAATTAATCAGCACCAATTTATGTTAGGACTAACTTAATTTAAAGTTTAATGAAAACTCGTACATTAATTCTTGAGGTAGAGGTATTGTGAAAATAGTGAAAAATTCTGCATAGCAGTGCCACCTGTTGGGTGATTTACACCTAAACTAATCAGCACCAATTTATGTCAGTGACAAAATTAATCTGAAGTTTGACGAAAACCCGTATATTAGTTCTTGAATTATAACTTTTGACGAAATGATGAATAATACAGCATAGCAAAACAACCTGTTGAACGATTTACTTAGAAAAGGAATAAGCACCAATTTACATTAGGGACTAACTAAATCTAAAGGTCTGGTTAAATTCCTTGCATTAGTTCTTGAGATAGAGCGCCCTCAAAATTTTTGTCACAGACAAACAGACTCACAAACAAACATTTTCTAAAAACCGACAAACCGTGTTCAGGATCTTCTAAAAGGTGTAAATTCACCAAAAGTCTATTTTTTATTTATTTATTTATTCATTTTTTAAGATAGAAAGAAGTAAAAATACAGTAAAATTTACTATTTACTAACGGTTTTAATAAATACTAATAAAGAATAGTAGGATGTGTGTCAAATATTTTTTTTTATCTCACACATATTAATACTTCAAAATCCGCTAATATACGCCAAAATTAAATGACAATCTATGCCCATCAGGATGATTTAAGGGGCATAGGTTCGTGAATTGGGAAGCAGGACGTTTCGGTCCCGCCATTTCGGTCCCGCCGTTTCGGTCCCGAGACATTTCGGTCCCGAGACATTTCGGTCCCGAGACGTTTCGGTCCCAAGACATTTCGGTCCCTGGCCATTTCGGTCCCGAGACGTTTCGGTCCCGAGACATTTCGGTCCCGAGACATTTCGGTCCATGGTCATTT
This sequence comes from Maratus speculifer, assembly GCA_964019185.1. NCBI lineage: Eukaryota > Metazoa > Arthropoda > Arachnida > Araneae > Salticidae > Maratus > Maratus speculifer. Next base: position 171,342,850 of record OZ025296.1, on the reverse strand, counting down.
CGGTCCCTGGACTTTTCGGTCCCTTCTCCAGCAAGCTGAAATTTTGTGCACGGGAAATACCTGACATAATTTTATAAGGAACATTTTAGAGTGCTGAATTCAGGGGCAGGTCTTTCCCCCTGGAGCTATCAATTAACCCCCCCCCCGGAAAGTTTGAAATTTTGTGTTTTTAGAAGTAAAAAAGTGTAATCCCCCCCGGAGCCACAGAAGTCCCTCCAGGAGAAAAGTGTCTGAATTCAACACTGGTTTTTTAACTGAAAGTCGCATAAAATTGTAGTGTAATGCGATTAATTAGAAGTAACAAGTACCCCAAAACTTGATCAATTATTTAGAAATCGATGGAGATTTCTGAAAAAAATTCGCAGATGAATGGCATTTTTAAAAATTGCCAGAATGTTTTGAATTCTTGAACGAGGAAACGGGAAAGTTAACTTGGAAACTGATAACTAAATTAATAAAATAACCCAATTAACTTATGATATTAACACACCCCATAATAGTTGTAAAATTTTAACTTCTGAGATGCATGTTTCCTCTCCAGGGAGACAAAGGCTTTTAAATTGCCAGGAGAAAAGAAAGAATTATTGTTATATGGAATTTATATTCTGACACTTAGCATATTAAAGGATTTCATCGCTGAAGCCAATTTTCAGAATTATAAGTGTTTCATTATTTTGCACCCCCGCCACTTCTCGCATAGGAGCAAAAATGTTGAAATAAATAAAAAACATCTGTATCTGGTGGTATTTTACCCCCTGTGCCAAAATTATCATTGAATCCTCTTTTTGTTTATGGCATTTTTTATATATTGTTTTTGGTTATTAGTATTTATTTTCCTTTTAAACTTTTCCGTTTTAAATTAAGAAAAGAGTTTCCAGATTGCAACACGTGGAGGTAGTTAGCATTGCAATTATTTTATTACATAAATATATGACACGAGCAGAAATAATTATTAAAATAATTTGTAACCTAAAGATTTTTTTTTTTTTTTTTTTGCATTTTAGAAAAATGAATTACATCTTGAATTATTAGCAATTATTTTTTCATGACAACAGTTCTTTTTTATTGTTATTATTACAATCTACAATGTTTATTATATTGACGCTTCCCTGTTTTTATTAATGTTTTCCAAAACAACGGCAACATCAAAAAAATTATATTGCCATACTTTTATGCATATATCACATTTATACAACACATCTGTTAAATTTTCTAAAACCAGCTTAAGGAAACTAATTACAAAATTATTAATGTAATGCGTATTGAAATTTGTCATTTCATTTAAAGCTGATATTATTATATAAAATAATTATTTTTAACATTAAAATATAAAAACCCTCATAAAAAAATATGAAAAAAAAGTCTTCTGTCAAAGTAAGTTAAATTAAAAAAGGTAACTTAAAATATTATGTCTAGGTGGTAAATATCTTATCTAACAATCTTATTTAGTTATGTTATAAGTTTTGAATATTTCAATGTCATTCATAAGCTGTAATAATAAGGATAAAAAATATTCCATTCTAATTTTTATACTGGTTTAATTGATACTAAAAGCGTTTGAAATGAAGATAACAGCAAGAGGAATAAAAAACACCGAGAAATGCTGTTCTTTTCAAAACATTCATATTTCTTCTAAAAAATGCCAGCAATTATGTGGGAGGTCCGTCCGCATTTGAACTCCAGGGTATAAAGGGCATTGTAAAGAATAAGGGTTTCATCTGACAAGTGTATAAAGATCAAGATACGTTGAATAAAGCTAACTACCTAGCTCTTCTAGCTATCTTGTATAAAGATGACTGTTTGTTCAGATGGGCGTTGACAATTGATTGACATGCAGAATTTTTGCTTAAAAGAGGTTAATCGTAGTACTTAGCTGATACTAATATGCATAGATTTCCAATTTTATAGGAACACCAACATAAAAAAAAGTGTTTAAAAATTCTCGGCACACGGTTTTGATTTGTTATTTACTTAATGTTGTACATTATTTTATTAAATGATTAACATCATCTTAGAAAATTTGAAAGCATTAATAATTATGTTGTTAAATTAAAAAATTCTCAAAAATTAAATTAATTTGTCAAACATATTTATTAATAAGGATTCAAAATTATTTTAACTATTAATTGTTTAAGTGACTTATTTATCAATTACTTGTTTAAAATCTAGTACAAGAACTATATAGAAGTTATAGCAAAAATGAAAAAAACATATTTTTTAAATTTCAGCTACTATAATGTTATTAACTTCATTAGGATGTATAAAAATGATAAGGATTCTCAAAATAAATATGTTATTTATTCATTTATTGGTTAGTTTATCATATTTTTCTTACTCTTTAAATATAATAATTAATATATGATTGATTTTTGCGAACTGTAAACTATAACTTTGTTTCAAAAAATTTAAATCTGCATCTGGATAATAATGTTACCTAAACCTGTTAAGAAATATTTTTACGCATTGTTACAGTGTTGCATTATTATGTTTAATTAATTATTACGTTACGTTACTAATTGATTTTTCAAAATAATAATAATAATAATAATAATTTCCTTTTTTGAAATAAATAACAATTTTTGAATAATAACTTATGGTTATGAATAATTGCTATAAATTAAATCTCAAAACAGTTAGTGATTTTAAAATGAAAATCAAATTAATATTTTATTAAATTTATGTATTTTTAATTTAATGAATCTTTATATAATTAAATTGATAAAATTATTAATATGCATTTCGAATTTTATTTTACATAAACTCAATAAATAATCTGTTTTATATTCAATTTATCATTATGTTTTGTAGTAGTTATAAACTGAAGCTTATCGTTTACCTGTTTATTTATTTTATATTTAAAGTTACTGGAATTTAAAACTATTTATTCAATTAATAATAAAATTAAAATAAAAATTGTCAATTTTTTTCTGTGAAAGTGGGAGCGAAAAGGTAATGGAAATAAATAAATAAACGATAAATTAAAAAAGCTTAGTTTTGTCAGTTAAAAATCGAAAATAAAATTATTTAAAATAATAGTTACATTATTATATAAAATTAAAAAATAATCATTTTATTACAAAGAAATAGGCCCACTTTCAATAAAATTAACTCACAAAAACTGTCTTCATAAAGTAAAAAAACTGTTAAAAAAAAAAAAAAAAAAAAAAAAAAAAAAAATGCAACCAATAATTATTACATAAAAAAAGGTCGTTGGAGCATTTTATTTTTTTAACAAAATTTTTTTATAGCACGCCTAGTTACGAAATCACTAATTTAAAGATTCTAAGAAAGTGTGCGAAAACAATCAATAAAAATAATAGTTTATAGTATAGATAAAATACCTAATACAAAAAATATATGATAAAACTTAAAATATTTATTCTGTTAAATAATAATAATAAAGACAGTGTAAAATTATATAACATTGTTTAATCAAATTTACAACTCGCTGTGATTTTATTATCACGAGTTACAATAGATTAAACTTACTAGACTATTATATTCAGCTTTGTATAAAATTTGAGGGAAAGGGGGCAGGAGAATAAAAATATTAAAAAAGGCCCGAACAATGTTGAGCTTACAGCGTTTAGTGGGCCTTCATCAATCAGAAACCATGTTATAAAGTGGCCGGTAAAGAAATAGCAATGGACCGAAATGGCAAGAGACCAAAATGATTAAGGACCGATATGGCCAGGGACCGAAATGTCTCGGGACCGAAATGTCTCGGGACCGAAATGTCTCGGGACCGAAATGTCTCGGGACCGAAATGTCCAGGGACCGAAATGTCTCGGGACCGAAATGTCCAGGGACCGAAATGTCTCGGGACCGAAACGGCGGGACCGAAACGGCGGGACCGAAATGGCGGGACCGAAATGTCGTGTACCCCGTGAATTGACTGTATTAAAAAAAGATAAGGTATTTTTCAAACAAATATTGAATTTCGGCACCCACTCTCTTAGATGTCTGTAACCAAAATTCTTAACGCAAACAGCATATGATACTTATTGAGTAATATGCACCCAAGTCTAACAAGTTGGAAATTGCACTCGAAGCGTAGCAAATTAGGTGCGTTCGTACGATAACAAAGTTTTAAAAATATCACTCTCATATATCAATATCATAAAATTGCAAATAGTTAATTACAATTAAAATGCGCACCAAACAATGTTCTCCCTATACCATTATGTAGTGAAATACTTTTGTGTGGACTTGTAAATCCACACCCCCCCGTAATTGGAACCCGTCGAATTTCGACGATAGAAAATGTTTAGGAAGGAACTTTTTCATTGATTTATAATAAACCCACATAATTACCAACAGTAAAACATGCATATTAGATTGGTTAGTCTAACTCTCAAACAAATATCATTTTAAGCTGAACAAACAAAAAGAAAAAAAAAAACTGCTTCTATAAAACACAGTTGTCCAAATTATTAAAATTAAAATTTAATTGCATATGTAATCAATAGAGTAAACAAAGGTCAGTTATTATGACGAAATTATCAGTTGAGGCTCTTATGTTTGGTATAAAGCGAATGAAAAAAAAAATATTTCTGATGGACATAATCATAGAATTCCCGTGTGAAATCTAAACTCGTCATTATTTTCATCGTCTCAAAATTTACGTACGTTCTTCTCATAGTATTTTAATTTAATCATTTTAAAATCACTTGTTTTTTTTTTTTTATATAAAAAAAATGTTATTTGCATCCGCTAAAAAGCTTTCCATTTTTACGGATCCAGTCTTACAGAACATTAATAGAAAAGTATGCATATGACGTCATTGGGACGGAATATTACACAAACGCACGCCACAGAAACAATATTCAAGACACTCGGCAAAACAAATCGGATATTTGATGATTCACAAATCTTCGCGTTATTTATAATAGTTCCATGTTTTACCAGAAATCATTCATTTGTTTTTTTTTTTTTTTTTTCGAAATTTGGAAAGTATCATTACATACACACGTATAAATAAAATTGCTTTCGTTTAACTTTCCGATACGAACTGAATAAATGCGGCGAAGTCATTCGAATACTATTTAAAATACATTTTTGTAAAGAGAATGCGTTGTATCCTTTTTTAGGTGCGTTCGTAATTATGTAAATACGTAGCACCTCTTGTTGTCGCTCAGTCCGTCCGTCTGTCTGTCCGTCTGTCCGTCCGTCTGTCCGCATATAACAACGCAAAAACTACCCAACCGAATCGTATGAAATTTAAAATACATAATTATAACATGATTTTGTCGAGTCATTTCAAATTTTATGAAAATCGGATGGATAGATCAATTACAGGGACATTCAAAAGGATTCCATTACATTACGGTCAATAGGGAAAAAAGTTTTAAATGCATTGTAATCGTTTGAAATTTAAAACATATAATTATTGCGTAATTTTGTCGAGTCATTTCGAATGTTATGAAAATCGGATGAATAGATAAATTACAGGGACAATCAAAAGGATTCCGTTACATTACGGTCAATGGGGAAAAAGTTTCAAATGCATTTTAATGATGTTACACTCATTCGAACATAATAGAATTGGCATGAATCTATAAAATATATACTAAAATATGCATTCTGTACAATCTGTGATGCAAAGAATTTTTATTATTAAATTACAGGGCCACACAAAAGTATTCCACTATATGATGCTATACGGGGAAACATGGTTTGGTACGTGTTTTAATTATATTCAACTATTTCACATTTTATGAATAAGATATACGTTGCTGAGGTGTAATAAAAATTACTTCCTGCATATTTACAGAAACGTAAAGATTTCGACTACTATACTGTATCCGAAGTACGCTCTACTATATCAGCAAGATCTGAATATTTTTAAAACTTCGTTATCGTACGAACGCACCTCATTTGCTACGTTCACGTGCAATTTCCAACTTGTTGTAAATTAAGTTTGCAATAAACGAAAAAAGCATTTAATTGATGAATTAAAACGCAATAAAACCAAAATTCATCGGATTTTATATCAGACGATTTCTTTTGACATGATATTAGGTAGCTTTCATTACAAAAAGTAAAAAGCTACCTATTCCAGCCGTCCGGAGGAAAGCACTTCCGGAAAATTTTGGTATATTTTCACCGATCATGACCCCCAGACCCCAAAACCACCCTCCGTTCAAATGTTGACATATATATATATATATATATATAACCATATATATATATATATATATATATCTGATTTTTGTCATGCGACAACTAACGTATTTATGAACCGATTTGAATGAAACTTGGTATGTACATAGTACATGCAAATGTCTCGACCGAGTTCGTTGGTCAGCATCATCCGCCATTTTGTTTCAAAATGGCGGCCATTTTAAATTTTTAAAAAATTTTAAAATTTAAAATTAAATGCGAAAAAATCAAAATTTGAAAAATATTTTTCTTTTACGTGTTAGAACTTAAAACAACAATTCCAGAACACTTTTTATTTTGTCTATATCTAACAAAATGATTGAGTTATAGCACTTTGAATTTTTCTTATGGCTGACATTTTGAAACGATCTGATTTTTGTCACGTGATAACACGCGTGTTTATGAACCGATTTCAATGAAACTTGGTATGTATATAGTGCATACAAATGTCTCGACCGAGTTCGTTGGCCAGCATCATCCACCATTTTGTTTCAAAATTTTGGCCATTTTAAATTTTTTTAAAAATTTAAAATTTAAAATTAAATGCGAAAAAATTAAAAGTTGAAAAATATTTTTCTTTTACGTGTTAAAACTTAAAACAACGATTCCAGAACACTTTTTATTTTGTCTATATCTTGAAAAATGATTGAGTTATAGCACTTTGAATTTTGCTTATGGCTGACATTTTGAAACGGCCTGATCTGAACGATCCATCATGTTGCTTTAAAATGGCATGCACTTTATGATATCGTGGAATTTGGCGACTCTCTAAATCGCTTAAAATAAAACCAGGTTGAATAAAAGATGACTAATTTCTAAAAATTCCTATTAATATTCAGTCTTGACAAAAACTAGTATTCAATCTTATAAAATCACTAATTTTATAAGATTATTTCCACTAATTTGAGTTTAGTATTTTTGAACAATGTAACTTACTTTAAAATAAATAAATATATATATAAGTATATGAAAGCTACCTCTTCCTCCCGGCATTGCCGGAAGGACTTTTTTTATTTCAGTTTTTATCAATTTTAAGAGAAAATGGCGTATTTATGTTGCCACAATTATAAAATTCGTACTAAAATCTATAAAAAAAATCAATAATTCATAAATAAATTGAGATACAGCTTTCAAACAAATTGCATTTAAAAGTACTTTTTTTCTCAATACGACGATATAAAAATTTAAAATTTGCGATATTTAGAAGCATAAAATTTATAGTACCGAAAATTGCAAAGCCGAATTGCATTCGAAAATGTTGCCATTCACAAAATGACGTATGCGTTACGCACTGATACGTTTGGCCTTTTTAATATAGATACGTAGCACCTATAGACGTCGTCTGTTCGCCCATCAGCATATAACAGAACAAAAACTACCCAGCCGAATGCTTTAAAATTTTAAATATAATTTTTGCAGATTTTTGTCGAGGCATTTACAATTTTATAAAAATCGGATGCATAGTTCGATAACAAGGACAGCCAAAAGTTTTCCGGTACATTACAACCAATAGGGGTGGAAATGTTTCAAGTGCATTCTAATGGTGTTACAACCTTTCAAACAGTACGAAATTGATATGCATTTATTGAATACATTAAATTATGCATTCTGTATAATATACGGTGCAAAAAGTGTTTGTTATTCATTTGCAGAGCCACACAAAAGTATTCTGTCTCATAATAGTACACGGGGAAACATTGTTTTCGGCGTATTTTAATCATGTTAAATTATTTGAGATATAATGAAATTGATATACGTTTTTGTGGTTTACTGTAAGTTCCTGTATAATAGAAAGTGCACAGTATTTACAGGTACACGCATACACACACACACACACACAAAAAAAAAAAAAAAAAAAAAAAAAAAAAAAAAAAAAAAAAGATTTCAGATACAATTATATATACTTGAAATACGGTACTGTGCTGTCCTCTAAAAAAACCCCAATTTTTTTAATTTTTCACTACATAAAACTTAATAAAAAATACAAAACAATTCAAGTAGCTACATGTTTAGAGCTTGTTCTAACTAAGATTTTAATGTATAATGTTTTTGATTCTATCAACATGTTACAAAATTGAGCCAATTAAACAAGAATTTTTTTTAAAAAAAACTCTTTTTCCTAAAAATAACCCGTTACCTTAAAAAAAAAAAAAAAAAAAAAAAAAAAAAAAATAAGTAAAAATACTTAAAAATCAAAATATTTGACAGCCAAGTATTTATTTCATTATTAATCATTTTTAAAACACAATTCTGCAAAAAAGTAATATTTTATATTAATTGTAAATTAAGGGACTTATTCAAATAAAAGATTATAAATGTAATTTTGTGGCAAATTCCCCCAAACTTTTCTAATTTCTTGGCATATATCTTAATTAAATTCTATAGCATTTCTTACTATTGATCCATTGAAAAATAAAATTTAAATTCTTAGCTCTAAATTAATAAAAATCAGTACTACTCTGTTATTCCGTCGTAATTATACAAATCGCCAAACCAACAGTCAAATTATACATATTGATGTAATTTTTATTTTAACTAACAAAAGAAACAAATAATTAGTAGAATATTAATAAAAATACAAATAAAAAGTCGAAATATAAATCACTTAATGACGTTTTAAACACGTGTATCGTATTTAATGTCATTGACTTGACATTCATGATCATCCATATTGGCATTTAATCTTATAATTTGGCGATAGTATTTTGCTCGACGGGATAACAGAGTAGTACCTAAAAATCTAAAGCAAAAGAATATTAAATAAAAATTTTAACTGAGGTTGGATTCATTATTGTAATTTTTGTATGCAGTTTTTTCAAGACTCTGTTAATCTAACGGAATCCTATTTATTGCACTGCTATACCTGTCTGTCACATAGTTCATTCTCAAAAAATGTATAAGTTAGAGAATTAAAACTTTGCATGCTTATAGCTGAATATCCCGATTTACAAAGTTTTAAAGCCTTATTATTTTAATTAAATTAATTTAATGATATTTGACTAATTTTACAATTTAAATTTTAAAACACGATTTTAATGTCAGTCTTTCTTTACACTGAGCTCTGTGGTAATGAGTTTAACTGCTAATCAAAAGATTTTTGGTAAGGTTCCTGGTTTGATTTTCTTGGAGTTAGAAATTTTTTTCTTGGAATAATGACCTTTCAAAGCCAACAGTTGAAATAGTTGTAAAATATTTTATCTATTATTTTTTTAACTGAAAAGGTCTATAAATTGGTAACACTTCATTGTCCGATGAATTTGCTTAATTTTTTTAAAGCTAAAATTAAATGTTTTTTTTTTTTTTTTTTCATATAACAAACATATGTTTATAATTCTCTGAAAAGCAGTCAGGGGTCGAAATAGGATTTTTTTTTCCCTTGCTATCCATTTTATAAAAAGTGAGTTATTCTTGTGAATTTATTTCTATGCGTATTTGTGAAAAATACATTTTAAAATGAAAAGTGATAATAAGGTTCCTGGTTTGATTTTCTTGGAGTTAGAAATTTTTTTCTTGGAATAATGACCTTTCAAAGCCAACAGTTGAAATAGTTGTAAAATATTTTATCTATTATTTTTTTAACTGAAAAGGTCTATAAATTGGTAACACTTCATTGTCCGATGAATTTGATTAATTTTTTTAAAGCTAAAATTAAATGTTTTTTTTTTTCATATAACAAACATATGTTTATAATTCTCTGAAAAGCAGTCAGGGGTCGAAATAGGATTTTTTTTTCCCTTGGGATCCATTTTATAAAAAGTGAGTTATTCTTGTGAATTTATTTCTATGCGTATTTGTGAAAAATACATTTTAAAATGAAAAGTGAAATTTGGTTACTCAAATTTGAACCAAGTATTAATAACATTTTAAAGTCTTTCTGCTAAACTTTTGCTTCCTGAGGAACTTGTTTACAAAATGCATATTTTAAAATCTAGAACAAAATGAAAATAATTAATGAAAATTATGTTTTTATTTTTGTGCCTTTATGTTTAAAAACGAGTTAGTAAGTGCGTCAAAGTTTCGTGCTAGTTGAAAAATGAACTTGAGAATATCTTTAAATAATAAAATTTGCATAAAAGTGCAAAATAATGATTAAAATAAAACAAGCTTGTAAGCATTAAAACAATGTACGAAATACAAGTAAAGAGTAGCTTTATATATAAAGTGGATGTTTTTTTTTTTTTTTTTTTTTTTTTTTGCAAAAATGGGAGGAGGGGGGGGAGGGAGGGGATATAACACTTCTACAAACTCTCAGAAATTACTAAAATATGCCTTAAATTTGCATAATTTATTATTTCTTGCTCTTTAAAATGAATATTTTAAAGAAAAAAATGTACAATCCCTCATTTATTTATACATATAAAAGTGGGGGTTTTTTAGTTCCCACATATATTTTTTTACTCCATTTTCAAAAGGTCGCAAACAGAGCCAAACACGATATAATCAATTGAAAATGATAAATTTTATCCACATCTTAATGGTTTAACATAAAAACATCTTGGTGTACACCATTCTAACATACCGTAATACACTATATGGCCATTGATTATTGGACACTTGCGATTTTAGACATTTTGTTAAATATCTAGAAAAATACATGAGGAATCATCTCGAAACTCTTAGTGTATAAGTATAATAGTATAAGTCATACATCTCCGTGAAGATTTTTTCCCGAAACTCCATAGGGGACCGTCAACAAATTAAAAAAGAATGAATATCTTTTGAATAACCCTGTCAAAACTAATATAGCAAAAGCGTTCAAACTCTAGATTATGATTGAATGTCTTATTGTAATACGCCTTGTTCATTTTTATGCAAATAGCATGCATACTCGCAGAGTAATTAAGGTTTTTAAAAAAATGGTCCCAAATTTTTCCAAGTTTTTTCCTTATAATTTTCAGAGTTCTTAATATATAATAATATTTTTTTTTCAGAAAATATGACAAACAACATTGCACACAGTACCCTGTAATCAGAATTAAAAAATAATGAAAATTGTATACAAAATGAGTTTGTTTACTAAATAATTTTTTACTGCGCATGCGTCAACGATATCAAAATTTCATTTGCATATTATGTTAGCTAAATGTATAGAGCAACTTTTGTGAAAGTCACAAAATCATAACTTGAAAATTCTGAAAATAATCGTCAATTGAATAAGTTGAAAATCAGTTATTCTCAAAATGAAGCAAAAACAAGAGGGGTTGTATCCATATATTCATTGATTAGTGTCAATATAGAATACACAATACGGGATGTACTACTACATTTGGATAAAATCGCTCATTTTTTTGCTTCATTTTGGAAACAACGGATTTTATCCTTTTTCTATAGACGATTACTTTCAGAATTTTCAAGCTATGATTTTGAAAATTTTTCAAAAGTTGCTCTATACATTTAGCTAACATAATATGCAAATGAAATTTTGATATCATTGACGCATGCGCAGTAAAAAATTATTTAGTACACCTACTCATTTTTCATACAATTTTTATTATTTTTTAATTCTGATTACAGGGTACTGTGTGCAATGTTGTTTATCATATTTTCTGAAAAAAAAAATATTATTTTATATTAAGAACTCTGAAAGTTAAAAGGGAAAAACTTGGAAATATTTGACTCCATTTTTATAAAAACCTTAATTACTCTGCGAGTATGCATGCTATTTGCATAAAAATGAACAAAGTGTATTACAATAAGGCATTCAATCACAATCTAGAGTTTGAGCGCTTTTGCTACATTAGTTTTGACAGGGTTATTCAAAAGATATTCATTCTTTTTACTTTCTTCTATCTTTACAAGAAGAAAGTATTGGATGCATGAAAATTTTCGACTTCCGGTTTTCGACGGATTTATACGTTTTAGAAGGTCCTGAACACGTTTTGACTATTTTTAGAAAATGTCTGTCTGTGAGTCTGTCCGTCTGTCTGTCTGTGAGTCTGTCTGTATGTGACAAAAAATTTGTGGGCGCTCTATCTCAAGAACTAATGTTCGAAATTTAATAAAATTTTATATTCAGTTAGACCTTGATATGAATTAGTGCCTATTGGTTTTTGATGAAAATTTTCCTGCAGGTGGCGCTGCTATACTACGTTTTTCATGATTTTCAAGATTGCTATATCTCAAGAACTAATAAACAGAATTTCACCAAACTTCAGATTCCGCGATACCTTGAGATACATAGCCGCTGATAAGGTTTTGGTGCGAACTGCCCTACAGGTGGCGCTGCTATGCTACATTTTGCACGATTTTTGTGATAGCTATATCTCAAGAACTAATGCAGAGAATTTCATCAAATTTTAGTTTCTTTTAAACTAGAATATATAACATGATTAGACGCTGATTACATTTTGGTATTAACCTTGCAACAGGTGGTGCAGCTATGCTGCATTTTGCACGATTTTTCCGATAGCTATATCTCAACAATCAACGCACAGAATTTCATCAAACTTCAGATTTTGTTACAAAATGACGTATAACATAATTATACGATGATTACGTTTTGTTATAAATCCTTCAACTGATGGTGCTGCTGTGCTATATTTTACATGTTTTTTTTAAAACTAGCTATATCTCAAGAACTAATGCACAGAATTTCACACAAACTTCAGATTCTTTTACACCATAACATAATTAGACTTTTTTTACATTTTGGCATAAATTGTCCAAGATATGGTGTTGTTGTGCTACGTTTTGCAAATTTTTTGTTATAACTATATCTCAAGAACTAATGGACGAAATTCCATCAAATTTCAGATTCTGTTAGGTCTTGACATCAATAGATGCTTATTAGGTTTTAGTATAAATTACCCAACATGAGGCACTACTAAGCTCATTTTCCCAGAATATTAATTAAATTTTGCGTTTTAGGCTTTTCGGATACCAGAATCTCATTAGGCTAGGTTAAATGTTCGAGGAAATTCGATAGTGGGTAACTTTGGAATCACCACGTTTTTTTTTTTTTTTTTTTTTTTTTTTTTTTTAATGTATTTATGAGATAGAAGAAAGTTTCGGGATTGACACATCCAACTAGTTTAATTTGTTGACGGTCCCCTATGGAGTTTCGGTAAAAAATCTTCACGAAGATGTATGACGTATACTATTATATTTATACACTAAGAGTTTCGAGATGATTCCTCATGTATTTTTCTAGATATTTAGTAAAATGTCTAAAATCGCAAGTGTCCAATAATCAATGGCCATACAGTGTATAACAAGAAAAACTGTAAAAATTAAATTCTCTTTTTCACTAAAATTTTGTATTATTATCTTATTTTTTTAACTAAATAAACACTTGTTAAATAATTTGAAATAATTTTATTAATGTAAATGGTATATAAAAGGAGGATAAAAAGAAAATTTAACTTTAGTAACTTTTTTGGTGAAATTCTAGGCTGGTTTTTTTTAGATACATTTGCCTGTGTGTTTTTTTTCCCTAGAGGACAGTAATATATATTACAGATGATTGCTGGAAACGCATTTTTAGTTGTGACATGAATTTTTAAGTTTAATTAAAATTTTCTGCATATAACAGAGCGAAAACTACTCAATCGAATCGTTTGAAATTTAAAATATATAATTTTTGTATAATATTGTCGAGTCATTTAAAGTTTTATGAAAATGGGATGTGTAGTTTAATTACAGGGACAATAAAGATATTCCTTTACATTATGACCAACGAGGGAAAAAAGTTTCAAGTGCATTTAATGCTGTTACACTCTTTGGAACATAACAAAATTGATATGCATTTATGAAATAAATACTAAAATATACGTTCTGTACAATCTATGATACAAAGAATATTTGCTATTAATTTACAGGGCCACACAAAAGTATTCCATTACATAATGGTATGGAAGGTGAAACAACGTTTGAGGCGCATTTTAATTATATTAATCTACTTTACATTTTATGAAATTGTTATACGTTGCTGAGGTTTACCACAAGTTACTTCCTGTATATCAGAAAGCATATAGTATTAATGGAGACACACAAAAGATTTCGGCTATTATAGTTTATACTATTGCATCAAGTTCTGAATATTTTTAAAACTTCATTTGTTAAGCTTGGCATGTAATTTCCAACTTGTTTAATCTACTGTTGGCAGATTTTAAAAAGCTCAAACATTCCCAAACATTTTACAATTAAAAAATATGTTGTGGTCATACACCCTCCCCACCATTTAATGGCGAACGCATATCAATATAAAATACTATACATAATTGCAACAAAAAAGATGTATTAAAAATTCAAAAATGAATTTCTGCTGTTTTTATTTTATTTTGTTTATTTTTTAATATCGAGAATTGATGTATATACATTTATTTATATTTCTTTTTTTCAGATTGGAGCATCAGTGAAGCTCAACACATGAACCTAAAATGAAAAATAGGATTAAAAATTGTCTTCCACGTAGGATTCAGGGAATCAGACCTTCCCTGACGGAAAATTCTTTGTTTCCTTTTCTTATAATGTATAATTACTTTAAATTATTTTGTGAAGAATAAATTTTATTCAAGGTACGTATTCCCTTTGGATTTTCCAAGGAGTCTCGCTTCACTATTTTAGATTAAAAAATTGCTTTTTAATATTTCAATCATAGACTTTGCATTTATCCTATTTAAATGCAACATTATAGCAATTTTCTACTATTAAATAAAGCGAAAACTTACGTTAATTTTTTTTTTCTTTCGTAGAACTGTACTCACCCTGTTTTATAATTCGAAATCCAGGTAGGTGCAATTGCCCCTTCCCCGACTTTTGCGAGCACCTACACTGACGATGCTGAGAAAACTTAGAGAATCGATGCGATTCGAAGGATGAAAGAGACGTAGTTCTTCTCCGCCCTACGAGATGGCGTTAGTTGCGCTGATCATTTATTTTGAGCATTTTCATCAATCTGCACCATCTGATCATTCGACTTCATTCAAGCTCCGAGAGTGGAGTGCATGAAAGTTCGAAAATGACAACCGAAAACTCAATACCTATGAACCGGGTGCCCACCAGCCCCCCAGGATCTCCATCCAAGGATCCTCCTAAGTTTCGGGAAAGAGAAAAATGGGGAAATAAAATAGAATTTGTTTTATCTTGTATGGGTTTTTGTATAGGACTTGGCAATGTCTGGAGGTTTCCTTACCTATGCTACAAGAATGGAGGAGGTAAGCGATCTATTTTTGCCGGTATCTTTTATATCCTTGTTTTATTTTGTTTGAACTTTATTTACACATATGAAATTATATTGTTTTTTGATCATGTATACCAGAAAAAATCAGTTAAATGCCCTGTACTTTTTTAAGCATTGTATAATTTTGATTTCTTTATACTTAGTTTATTGAGTTAAAAGAAAAAGTCATATTTAAATCAATAAATAAATATATGTATATACATATATATCATCTTGATAATTAAATATTTATATACGATCAAAAAGAATTTCTTCTGGCAAATGACAGCGGTTATATATATATACATAAACTACAATTAAACCTATCGTATTTTCATTGAAATATTATAATAGATTTTTATTTCTTTTGTCTGCCAACCTTGAAATTTGATTTTTATCATTTTAATCTATGTATCTTTTATTCATATATTTTTCCAAACACCTTTCACATTTAATTTTCAGCTGTCTGTTGAATCATTCGTTTTATTGATTGACCGTAACTAGGGAAAATCCCAGGATTTTCCTCTCTTTTAAATAAAGATCCGGGATTTACAGGTATTTTTATTAGCTGGTACTATTCTTTAACAATGGAAATTGTTCTTTGAACTAAGCGAAAAGGCAAATATTTTGGGAAAATAAAAGGAAGGGGGGAGGATACCCTTTACTATCATTTCATTAGTCTTTAAAATCTATTAAAAATCAATCAAGATTTCCTAATAGTTTAAACTCGCGAATCTTTATATTTTTGATGTATTTACAAATTATTCGTTACAAACAGTACGGTACTGTAATAAAACGATTAATATTTTTTAATTAATATGATCTGCTATATTTAATCAAATATTAAACTTGGATATTTGATTTCTGAAAGACATTTATCAGCATTTATGTCAAATGTATTAGAGGTCACATTGAAATAAAGGAAAGTGTTCGCCTGTAATTGAAATGTCATTCTAAAACAATCGTGGCTTTGAAAAGCATTTTTCACCAGCTTAATATGGATATTGGGGGAAAATAGGTTACTTTATTATCAAAATATGATATAATTTTTTTTTTTTTTTTTTTTTTTTTTTTTTTATGATCGATTAATATACCAAAACTAGTTCTTCAAACAGAAAACGTCTATTTTGACGATATATTATTCTTTACTTTGAAAAATACAACTTTCTTTTACACATATACTGTTTGTCAATGATATTTTCAAATCTCAATTCGTATAAATTTCATAACTCATTAAAATCATATTATTTAAAACAAATGCAATTAATCTATCTCACCACCAAACCATGGGACCCAACAAGGGCAGGGTTATGGCCCTTTTCTAATTTCTGAAATATGCCTTTTTTTCCTCCATAATTTTGAAAAAAAGAAATCGTTAGTTATTTTTACTATGTGGCTTGAAATAATTAAACAAATGAGAGAGAGAGAGAGAGAGAGAAAAAAGACAGGTATGTTTAGGGGTAAAAATGTTTTATTTATTATAAGGCAGGCACTGGCTAATCATCAAACTTCCTCCTTCACCCTCCCTCTTAAAAATAATCTTACACTCCTTACCACTTCTCCTGGATCGTCAGTGCCGTGCGCAATTGGAGAGGGGGTCTCCCCGAGTGCTAAAATTTAAGGGTGTCAAATTTATACTACCAATGTCATTTTTTGGCCTGTCACAAGAAAAAGTAGGGGAGGGGGGGACGGCAAATTGAAACTTTGCCCCGGGTGCTGTTCTCTCTTCGCACTCCTGTAGATCGTTCTGACGGCGGACGCCCATGCACTAAATGATCAAACATACGTTCACACTTGACATTTCAATGACTTCAAAATGATATAATAACAATATAAAAAAGATTATCAGTGATTATTATAAGTAAATCAATTTAAATGTCGCTCAGTATTGTAATCGAAAAAGAAATTCATCTAATCATCAATGAATTAAGGAAATGGACTGGGTAGAGCCCTCATCCCTTCCCTCCACTTCATCAAGGCAGTAAAGTTATTGTCCAAGACTTTCGATATCCTGCTTATGAATTTGATGCATTATAATTTTTTTAAAATCCCTTTCCTTCCCCTGAGTGTAAAAGTTGAATTAAACTGTAAACCGGCGTCTCATTGCTATCAAGTAGAATTTATCTCAGCACCGAAAAATGAACCTTGATAAGCTGTCAGAATCTTGGTCTGGATTTTTTTTCTTCCTTTTATGGTAACCAATTTATAACAACATATTAGAAGATTTAGAATGGATATGAAAACATTTTGAGTTAAGGGGGAATTGTTTGATCATTAAATCATTCTCTACTCTGAAGCCAACAATAATTTAAACGGTTATAATTTTTTTTTATCTTTTTTGTTCTCCCACTTCCACATTTAATAACACGAGTATACTATTCATATCACGTATTTCGACTTTTATTACTGTATTCAATATTTAGAGAACAATTTAAAATTAATTTTTTAGTCACTCTCAAAAGAGATTGATTTTTTCCCCCTCAAAAAATTTGAACAATAACTAAAAGTACTTTATATTTTAAAGGAATAGCAATTAACCCTTTATATCGAGAGGACACTGAAATGTACCATTAAGAAGGGAGGAAGAGAACCTTGTTATAAAATGTATCTAATATATCGATTGGCAATAATTAAACTTAGTATGTGTTATAGATACTTTATTTTATTTCAAAATTATTTGATGTACAAAGCAAAATTATATATAAATTCTTTTTCCTATTATAATGTTCGGCTTTCTTTACGTTAAGACATGGAGTAAAAAATTTCTATTGAGAAATCGATACTATCAGACCATTATACATGCAGATTTACTGAAACAATATTTTAAAGAAACTGTTTGAATGGGATTGCAAATATTCTGCAAAACTCATATAAGACAGATTAAATTTATTGATTTTGACAAAATTTTGTAAAAATGAAACTTTAAGTTTTCATTGACTCGTAATTTTGAACGAGGTTTCGGTAACTAACATCAATGGATCTGATGAATAAACAAACATTTATTTTCAAAGTATCTCAATGTTTGTTGTTTTTTCATATTTTCAATATTTTTCTGCATTTGGTTTATACTTTCAAAATGTAAAGGTATTTTGATATTTTCAATATTTTTCTATGTTTAATATTTGTTTCTAAAATGTCATGATGTTTGATATTTTCGATATTTCATATATTTTCAAAATCTTACTGTGCAAGGTATTCTTGATATTTTCAGTCAAAACAGTTATAAATAAAAATTTCAATAGTTATTCACAGTCTCCCTCTGTAGACAAAGAACTTTAGTGTTTAGCAATGACATTTTAGTTATAGAATAAAACAAATATATTTTCCAAGCTTTACATTTGAACTTGAATTTTTAAATGGAGAAGCAATAATTATGTGAAACTGTATTAATTCAGGAAATGCATTGAAATATAAAATAATTTAGATAATTAGTTATTTAGCTTTATTGAAAAGAATCCTTTGATTTTGATTAATTCAGTTTCATCTGCGAACAACAAGTTAAAGGAGAGAAAAAGCAGACCAGCTTACACTTATGATTTATGCTCAAAATTATTAATTGGAAAAAGAAAAAAACTAATTTGTATTTAAAATTTTGTTATATAAAAAACACAACTTTCTTGATAATTGATAGAAAATTGTATTTTTTTATGAGTGTATAAAACAAATTACTTCTATTTTCAAACAGTTGATCTTCAATTTTATTGTAAGTGGAGTAAAGAAGACATTTAGAAAATTGTTTTATTAAGATTTCATATAATGTAAAATTTGTTTTAGTTTATATTAATACTTGTTCATAAATAAATCCAATGCAACATATTTACCAAAATTTAAAATTCAGTAAGACCAATAAACTGTATTTAAGCATGTATAATGAACAAGAAAATTTTAAACTCCAGTTTAAAATAAACAAAACAAGCACACTCTTAATTTTATAATTTTAATTTATAATTTATATTATGTTTAAAAATCATTATCGAGAATATATTATTTTGAAAATAATGGATAGATACATTAAAAATATCCCATATTTACTTAACCCTGTTTAAAACAAAGAGTTACGTTAATTACGTTTATTTCCTTTTGGGAAACATCTTTCCCAAATCTCTACTTTTAAGCTAGCTGCATTGATTTAAGTTCTAAAGCGTTATTCCCTGTGTTTCCCTACATGAGGTTTTTAGATCGATTTCCCTGCATACTTTAACACTGCGTAAGTTAAAATATCATGTTTCAATCATTCGCATTTGACACACACATAATACAGTTTTATTAAACTTTTAATTTCTGATAAAGTAGTGATGTTAAACTATAAGGGGAAAAAAGTACTTGTTTTTTTTAAGAAAAAGAGTTTATTTATTTATCTATTTTTGTTAGAGGTGGAAGGGGGGGGGGGGGGGTAGTTTTGAAAATAGAACAAAGTTTAAAAATCATTTTTCTCTAAAGTGAACATTTGATTTACATGTTCGTTTAGCCTAATTCAAATTAAGGAAATCCTTTATTCTTTAAAGTTTTTTTTCCCCCCAAAAATGAAACTAATAAACTATAGTTATTTTTAGAATGCACATAATTATTCACTTGAAGTGTTATATGTGTGTGTGTATTGCTTAAATTTGAATTAAAAACGAAACTTATAGTGACTATCCTGATTAAATGTATTGGAAACAAATGCAAAATAAGTATGCATTTCTTAGGAGAGATACATGTATGGGTACCCTAACAGAAAACGATTTTAACCTTTATATTGTCACAGACATTCTCACGTATATTTACAATGAGCGGTCTGTGAAACTGTCGCTTGTTCAAAATATTAATAAAATTGCCGCTTAACCTAAATAGTGTATTGATGTTGTACAAATCTCTCTATTCTAAAAAAATAACTTAAGCTGGCAATGAATTTGTGACCTAGGGTGTTTCTTCGCTAATATTAAGGAAACTATTGCACACAAAAATATGAAAATTGATAATATTGTAGAGAAATGTTTAAATAACAAGTTGTTACATATTTTTTTTTTTAATCCATTACTTTTTTCCTAAAAAGCAACAGATGACGTGATAATAGAAAGGGTCTGGAGTTTTGCCAAAGACGCAAGTTGCGATCGCCCATTTATTATAGAAATGGACACTAATGTTAAGAACGAATTAATAAGGTTAGACATGGCCTTTTTTTAAAGCATTTTATGTATGTCAAAATGTCTTAGTGTACCAATTACTTAAATAGATGTACTTGAATAAAAATGGGAAAACTGTTGCATAAGGTCGTATAAAATTAGCCATTTTGGCAGTCATGTAAAACTTAAAGTGTCATAGAACAATTAAATTGACAAAACTCAATCGGAAAATTATATAAAGTGAAAAGCTAACTCATTAATATGCTATGTCTATTAAAACGGTATTATTAATTGACTCTACAGCAAAATTATGTGTTTAATGACAACTAAAGAAATATAATTTAATTTATTGTATTCATATAATTTCTATGTATTTTGTTAAGTTTTTTTTTCTCTCAAGATAGGATAGAATTGAGGAGGTACTAATTTTATAAATCCTACCTTTTAAAACTTCTTTTGCGTATGATAAAAATTAAATGCATAGTATAAAAAGTTTTTTAGGTTTCATAAAAAAAAAATACAAAAAATGCATATTCGCTCATAGTAAACACATAGAAATGCACTGGAAGTTTTAAAACAAGAATATCGTTTCAGATTTTAATCCTTTAAATGTACTTCTTCAAAAACATAGATCACTTTTATAGAAGAAACTTCTTGAATAAGTTATTTGAAAGCTCAAGAAAAAGGTAATTCTTTAGAAAGGATTGGACCGTTTTTCATTCTAAGGCAAGTGCTCCAGCTTCATTTTGTAGTTCTTATCTAAGTGTCTTGTGTTGAGCAAAAGACCTTTTGTAAAAATCTTCTATCCTAGAAAATATTTGGCGCATGGTTTACTTATTCTTTCTGTAGATAGAGGAGAATAGGAAAACATGTGTTTGAAAAGTTAAGAGGCTACTTCAGTCAAATGAAAAGGCTCGTTTACTGACGCTAAACCTATGGCGACATTTATAAAGGCAACACGTCTGAATTTAAATACTTTTAAATTGTTTCTTTTGTGTCTAATATTTGAGATCGATCTGCAGGAAGGCCATTATTTATTTTTTCGATTTTGTTCACAGGTATTTTTAAAAAGGTTATTTTTATTTTCGTAACCGGTTTCGAAAATAAAAACTTTCTCATTTAAAAAAAAAAAAACCCTCGAAAAAATGGTCTTTATAGAGATTAACCTCAGTTATCCAACGCAGAAAAAATCATTTAAAGTATTGAAATGCAAATGAGATATCTTTATAAGTTTCTTCCATAGGTTTAGCATTAGCGAGCATTAGTATCACTCGTAGTTATAAATAAAAATAATTCTCATACGATAGACAATTTGGAATTTAGATATTTTTTTTTAACAATATTTGAGTAATTTTAGTAATTCACTTTTGTTATTCTCCGATTAACTTTATTTATTCACTTGAGTTTTTTTTTTAAAGGAAAACTCAAATGTTGAAAATATATTCATGTATTATGCTGTTAAGTAATAAAATTCTCAGTTCAGTCATAAGCATAGCAAGTCGGAATTGTAAAACCAGAAGACAGGAAGTAAGGGATGTTGGGTTACAGTAATGTAGCCCGTTATAAACAGCGCAAGGGGATCAAGATTTGTAATACTTTAAAAAAAAAGTTAGTTCGCAATTGCTAAGAAATAATACATAAAAAATAACAATTTATTAGTAAAAAAAAAAAAAAATAATAATCAATCACTATAATCACCAATGTTTTCGTAAGTACTTTAAATATATTTCTTTAGTGATTCTAATTATTTAATGATTTAAATCGTATCATATTATAATATCAAATATTTATTTACTAAATAATACATCTCAGCAGTGTATTCAGGCTCCCCCCCCCCCCCCCAATTCGTAGGGAGGTTGAGACAGTTGAAAATATGTGCATTTTCTTTTAATTAAGCTTTTTCTATGGTACGTATTTCAGTCAGAAAAGTTTTTTACAGGTCAATAGATCAAGAAAATACGTAATGCATTCATTGCGTAAAAATTGAGCAAAGAATGAAATGTCCCAAAGTAATTAATCAAAAGTGTTTCAAATTGCTTCACCCTCCCTTACAGCCATTTTCATCTTAAGAAACGAAATTCATGGAAAGTTATAAAATCTGTTTCATTCAGGAGAATCATTTCCTGGAAAGTTCACCAGAGAACTGGATATATTTCGCCATTGCTGCGATTTCCGAAGACCTTTGATATAAATTTAGCTCTTCCCCCCTCCCCTTCCTTATTTTTTATCAGCGGTTGTTGATTAATTGATGATCAAATTCATATGAAAAATAAATCAGCATCCTGATAGCTAGGATTTAGTAAGTGATAAATTTCAACTTGAAGAAATCTTAGAATTTTCGATGATAGCTCTCTGACCAATTAGTGATTTGTAATTGTAGCTGCGAAATTTAATCAGTTAACATTGATAAAAATTAAAGAGCTTACATTTTTTTGAAGAATGAACGCCTGTACTAATAAAAGAAAGATTTTGTCTGTGTGTCTGCCTGTTTCTGAAGGCTATGGCTTGATGGTAAGGAAAATCTATCGCATGTAAAGGGCTGCAAATTTCATTTGAGATAGACAACGACACGACCGAGTGCTACCGAGCCTCAAATTTTGGATTTTCTGATTAGTTTTTGTTATTTTTTATTCAAAAGAAAAATTCACGCATTTTCCCATGTTTCATTTCAGATAAAGCCAAGTTTAAAAGCTATTTGAACATTTCTAGCTAGAATATATATATAATTAGTCATTCTATTTTTTGTACGAACCTTTCTTTTTAAGTATCAAATTCTTAAAGTCAAATTGTATATAAATTATTTCTTTCTTGTGATTTTCTTATAGTATGAAAGATATTTTATAGACAAATGGAAGTTATATTTACTACATTCGGAGAACCATGCAAATTTTATTCACAATCTAATTCTGATAAGTAAAGGTTTTAGAGAACGTCAGTTTGCAGAAAGTCATATTTTTAAGCTATTAGTGTTTCCTCTTTGTCAAGAGTTATAGATTTTAAATAACTGTGTGAGGAAAACATAGCAACCTTTTCTCATCGATCAATTTCCAGGAGTACAAAACTATCTTGATCAGACTCCGTGGATTATTAAAATAAATTTAAGATAAAATGTTGGGTAGATTTCAATTAGCGGCACTGTCACCAGATTTATTTTGTCTACCAGTTTTCAAAATCATAGTCATGGTGGATTTATACGTATCTTCGAGATGGATGTATATTATTAGGGATCAACCGAAACAGATTTTTAAGATCGAAACCAAATTTTGGTAATTTTTCCATTTTCTACCGAAAACGAAAATGTTTAAAATTTAAGTAGTTAATGCAATTATAAATATATACAATTCTTAATTATACGTATTTACTAAATATGTATAACTGTTAATTGTAAGTGCGGCTCAATTTGATGCTCTGTGTCTCTGACCAAAATTTTTATTTTCATATAAAATTAAAGGTATTTAATTCATCAATGATAATTATCTAATTACACGAATTTCTTTCAATTAAAAAAAGTTTGATATACATAGCTCGATATGTCTTTTTTAATGATTTTTGTAAGTGATGATCAGTTATACTAGAACTTTCTCAAAGAGTATTCAAAACATTTCTGTGGTTTCAAACTAAAAATTTTCTAGTCGGCAACTTTTAATGAGCACATGAAAAGCATCTTCAAAGTTTTGTCATATATTGCTTGTTTGCAATTTGCACTCACGTCTTGGATCAGCCATGCCTGATAATTATAAAATAGTTATTTACAGTGTCTCATTTGAGTCGATACAATTCAAACTAATGGGGGTAATGTTGAAAATTTCTGAAGGAAGAAAGGAAATATTTGGATAGAATATGGATAGTTTCGATGTTGCCGAATTTTCTATAGCATTTTCGCTGAAAACTAATTTTCGGTCAAAATCTGATTTTGGGCCGAAAATGAAACCTAATTTTCGGCCGATCTCTCGTTATTCGATATTGTGGTACACAAAATATTAGTTGCCATTAGTAGACCATGCATTAGCGTGTTCATAATCGCGATAAAAGCATTGCGATTAAAGATTTTTTATTGAATGCAGGATAAAATTATTTATATAACTATTAACTATTCAAAACAGTTTTTCATTTGCAGCGTTTCTTTACATTTTTTTCCCCCTTAAATCTATGAAAACATAAAATACAGTCAAATCTCGTTAACATGAACACGCTTAACGTGAATTACTTTTAACATGAACTATTTTTAGTCCCCTATAAAAGAGAATATAAATTTTCGATACTGATAACATGAATTACTGTTAACATGAACACAATTTTGATTCCCCTTGAGGTTCATGTTAACGAGGTTCGACTGTAATTGTACAAAAGTAATAAATACATCATTTTCTCTTAAAACTGTTTCTTTTAGTTTTAAAAGTGTAGAATTGAGAATAAACCCGTAAAATAAAAAGCAGAAACTAAAATTACCTGTCAAATGTTTATAAATAGCTATAAATTCATCAATTTTATATATATATATTTTTTTAACTTTATAATATTTAATGTTTTCCAATGTATCAAATGTTTCGATCTTATGTTTTTCTCTTTAATCTGTGATGATTGCATTCACTTATATCGCACAAAATATCAGATTAATATTTGATTATTTCTGCATATATATGATTTGCAAAATAATTTTAACAATTATAAAATTTAAGGAAGGAAAAAAAAAGTTTTAAAGTAAAGTGATTTAAGTAGTTTTAGTTTAAAATAATTTTTAGCTAAAAACTGGCGTGTAACAAAAGTACTAGATAAATTACTGAGCTGAACAAAAGTATTAAAGTATGTTTCCATTTATTAGAGTAAACTGCAGAAAAAGAAATTTAAACCTGTTAGGCATTTTTTACTAAACTAAATTTCCCCATTTATATAGCATATATGTTAATCGACAGATCAGATACAGGGTTTTTCAAAAGTGTTGGAATGCATATTTGCCTAGATTGTAACCTTATTTTTCTAAATAACAAAGTTTTGTTGAAGGCTTCAGGAAGTATTGGAAAGTGTTTCATAATCTATGCTTAGAGCATGATTTTTCTTTCTTGTTTTAAATAGACTATGTTGGATGGTATACTCTAAAAATGTAAAATTATGTTTGTTTGAATGGCTTCTCGAATGGCAAATTGTTAGACGCTGCAAGAGCCTAAGCTAGATGGAATCTGTATTTCCAAAAAATTGCACTGTATTCTAAGAAAATAACACGAGTACGCAATCGATTAATTCCTGGTGTTTAGATGCTTATTTTTAACACTTTCCTAAAAAGTTGAAAAGTGTTTATGCATTCGGTTTGTCTGTCCGTTTCTCCACGCTTTAACTCACGTAAATGGACTCTAATTTTTCGCTAAATTGATAGAGCTTATTTTGGGGAATTGATAGAGCTTATTTTTATACTATTTCACCAAAGCATGTTTGGTATTGCATATGAAGTACATAACGTACAATTAATGGTTCATTTACTGGGACACTCAAAAGAATTCGATTACATTATGATACATGGGGGAAAATCGTTTGGTGAATATTTTAATGACATTACGCTATTTCAAATGTATTTAAACTGATATAAATGACTAAATTTCACTATGACCACTTTAAAACAGAACATTCATAATATTTTTTATTCATTTGCAAGGACATACAAAAGAAATCGGTTACAGTACTGTCTTTGCGTAATGATTGCTGAAGGGTACATTTTAAAATTCGGTATGCACTTTTAAAGTTAGTTTTGTATACTATTCTCTATACATAAATTCTATACTTCATATACAGGGCAGCACAAAAGTATTCATACCATTCTCCTTATTAGAGGAAGTTGCTGAAGGGGAATTTTCAACTGAAATATATGTCTGAGATGAACTAAATTTTAGAATGTATGTTGTTAATAGATGCAAATCTTTATATCATATACAAGACTGCTAAAAAATGCATAAATCACAAATTTGCTATTTTAAGCATGTTTTCAAGAATATTAAAACCATGAAAACCATTGTGTTAAGATAATCTTAAGAATTAATACTTATTTCTACATAAAAAGAAATTTTCAAATGAAAAAATAAAATTTTAAATACTAACAATTTTCTAACGCTTCCTTTCTGTAACGGGATCGGATTTCAGATTGCCGGTTTCAGACTCCGAAAAAAAAAAAAAAAATAAGGGCCCAGTAGAGTATCTTTACTCTCGATCTTTTAAAATATTTTGTTTAGGGGTAATTTAAAAGCTAAATTATTTATAAATCTTAACCAGTCATGGGGTACAAATAAAATATGCAGTTACAAAATGTTTTTCTATTATGTTCTAATATTGTTCTCTACACAGTTATACATTAAAAAAAAAAATCCTACTTTATACCTGTGTAGAACGTAACACAAAGAAGTGACCTTTTATCGCTTTTTAAGGGTAAGGATGTTAATGCTTCAAAGATTTCTCCCATAGGAAGTACCTGGTGTCACCCCCGAACCCAGAAAATTCACTTAAAACCTTCAAAAATTTTCTTTCTTATTTTTCTTTCAAAATAGTTCACGGCAATCTCATTTGAAGGAAAATAAGCTTTAACCTTTCGGAAAAATCAATGTTAGTCGCACTGGCGCAGATAGGAATTGCGTCTAAAGGGATTATTGGGGGAAGATTACTTGTACAAAATAGAAGTAAATAAAAATACTTACCTTTTCACCATATATGGAAAAAAGTTTTTTTCTTTTAATGTTATTGAAAGTGTTTTAATTCCTTTCTCAAAGCAATTTTTTATGAGAGAAGGACATTTTAAATTCTGGATGAGGAAAGAAATATTGTGCTTATAACGGGGGGTTCCAATAAACCCGACCCGAAACCTAACGAAACGAAGTCAACCGACCTGAACACGAAAAAAAAAAAAAAAAAAAGTTTTCTTAGATCTCCGATCCGAGGTCGAAATAAAGAAAGCAAATCATATTTTAGTGCATATGAAAAGTGATATACAATTATTTCTAATATCAATTTTCTTCTTATATAAAAATGGGTAAATCTATATTTTTTTTAATATTCAAATATAGTAAAATCTCTGAATAACGGATGCATTGGAATAAGTGAATAGCATCGGGGTTGTCTAATTTTCTTTTTTCTGATTGGTAGGACTAATCTTGTTTTTGAAAGCCGGGTTCACAATAGAATAATTCCTTCTATTCATATTTATTTATTTTCAGTCGGATTGTTGGAATTTTACAGAAATTTTGAGCAGAATAAATTTTCAGATTAATATGAACGAGTATATAATATTCAATTTGCTGCATGAGAAAAAAAAAGGTATATATATATATAAAATGTGATCTTAGTTTATTCTTTTTTTACTTTACGGTACAGTTAAGAGCTATTATTTTCTTCTTTCAAAACATGATTAATATTACCAGTGTTTGGTTTATGCTCACATGCTGTGTATGTAGATTGGAAAGTACCCTGTTACGAAGTACATTAGGAATTAAAAAAGTGTTCGCTAAATAGATTGGTCCGCTTTTTGGGTTTATCCATTATTCTGGTCTTATTTTATATGGATTTTTAATACGAGCTCAGTTGCTTTATAAGAATCGGACAACTAGACAAGGAGGTCTATTTTCTATACGCCGCCCTTTTTTTTAAATAATGAGGTATTAGGTTCTATTTGAAAAAATGTTAGTTTAAAAAAATAAAAATAAACCAGGCAGATCATGTAAATTATAAATCTCCTAAAGAGTGTCGTAAAAGAAACATTTGCACACAAAATGAAAAGAAAAAAAAAAGCAACAAATTTGAAATTATTGGATTCGTTTATATATTAAACATAAGAATTACGCAAATATTTATGAGCTTTAGTATAGGTTTAATAAAAAGTTACATGGGCATTTTAAGAGGGAAAAAACACATCTTATTTACAAATAATCGTTCTTACGTATCTATTTCTCTTCTTTATTTATCTTAATAAAAGTTCAAGTACAATAAATCTGTGGAAAATTTAACCATGTGTTCTTATATCGATTAGAACTATTCTTTATTTATTTCGATAATTTTCTAGTGTCCCTTTAAATTATATACCCCTCTTCATTCGTATCGTAAAATTTCAAGGTTTGGCTATCGTTTGATACTCAGACATGCTTTTTAAAATTTTTATTGTGTAATTTTAATAATATATAATTTAATTTCCTTTACTGAAAATCTCTCCCCCCCCCCCCCCCCAAAAAAAAAAAAAATTGAGAAAGTAATTTTTTTTCCAGTAAAAGAAACTTAAAATTAACAATTGGATAACTGCCAAGTTACCCCTGATATATGCTCCAGATGCCCCATTTTTAAAAAAATTATGGGGTAATTGGTACATTGGCCTCATATTTGAAACATGAAATAAATTAAATATGTATTGATACCTAATAAAATTCATCTATTTATATGCCTAATCTTTATAAAAAGTAATTGTTTGATAAAAATGCTTGCTGTATTTTAATAAAAAGCCGAGGAAGTTTAATCCTTTAACGTTTATTGGTTTCTCTACGAAACCACAAAATTTTAATTCCGATATGAAAAACGATACCAGAATTTTAATTTAAAAAAATATCAATTTAATTATGTTTGTGAAAAATCACTTTTTCTTATTTACAAATACATTTGTTTGCAGTTACCGGTGTCATTCATTTATTTCAACATCTTAGCAATGAAAATGCTTTGTCCGTTAAAGGGTTAACCAAATCAACGTTGTTTCTAAAAAAGAGATCTGAATTTTTTTTTGCCGTTCACAGCAAAGGCAAAGCTAAGATTGAATTGACGCCTATTGTTTTAATAACTAGAGATGGGAGTGTAGTGCTGACAAAAGCTAAAACTTAAAAATAATTAACTTTTTTAATAAAATAGCTTATGGTCAGATTACCTCGTGTATCCTGTTGTCTCAGCTTACATTACGTGGAAGTGCTCAGGAAAAAATTTCGCCTATAATTTTTGACAAAATTCAAATAAATGAAAAGTAAAACGAAATATCCTTTTATTATGCACAATAAAACATTTCGTGAGCGTTTTATCACGATGCAATAAAATATAATTCAGTTCTACTTTAAATTAAAAAATCGATTAAAAGAAAAATCCATATTTTTGAAATGATACCAAATGAGAACTGAAAACATCTTTCTTCACAATTTTTACGTTTTCAAAATATTAGCAGGTTTGAAAAGAAAACTAAAAAAATGGAGTGTCATCGAAACTTAATGGGGTGATTTAATAGTTACTTTCTCTCTCTCATTGAATGAAATACGATTGCTCATTAAGAAGTTGAGGAAAATAAATAACCAAGAAATGAATCGAAGCTTCTAACTCACTTATTGGCAGTTTTTATCTAAACTAGGGGAGATAAAAATAATTTTTTATATATTGTTTTGAAATTACTTCTTTGTTTTAGCAAATTTACCTCGATATTCTAATGTATTTTCTACAGACATCCGCATATCTTTATGCTTTCTTGTATATACAACTGTTTTGAAGACATCACTAATTTTACATACTTAAATTTTTTCCATAAGGAATTTTTTTATTCAATGTTTTACTCCACAGTTTCAATGTGCGCATCATTAGTCGTGCAGTACAGTTTATACGGATCTCTAACCACTTTTTATAAGACATTCCGGAAACAACATTCTAGATGGCCGTTGTAATTCGACTTTTTAGCTCATATTTCGGAGGAATTGAAGATCGGTAAACGATGTTTTTCAGGTAACCGCATAAAAAAAAACGCCCTAAGGTGTTAAGCGGGAGATCTAGGTGGCACTGGTGACTAAAGCATTGAATATCCAGATGGCTAAAATAAAGAGCTCCCCCCCCTCCAAAAAAAAAAAAAAAAAAAAAAAAAAAACCTTTATGGAACATATAAAACGTCTAAAAAAGCAACTAACGCTGTTACCACCGTTAACAATAAATATTTTGTGAACTAGGGTATTTCTTCACTAATATTAAGAAAACTACTGCATATGAAAATTGGCGGTATTATAGAGAAAGCTTGATAAACATTTTAATGCAGTCAGTTTTTAAATCTAAATTATTTTACGAGATATTTAAAGTTGGTCGAAATTGTTCCATTAAAGTTTTATAGGAGCAAAAATTATACATAGGAATTTAAACGTTTTTAGATCATTTTATACATTAGAAGTTCCCTGTGTGCAGACTACATTTACTTGTTTAATTTTATTCATTGTTTTGAGGATTTATTTCCATTTTAAATTCAATTTTTCAGCATTTTGAGATATTTTTTACATATTTTAGAAAAGCTTATTTTGAACTGTTGCCAAATGATCATTCCATTCAAATTAAAAAATACCCGAGTCTATCGCAAACAGAAAAAAAGCTTTCAAATGAGAATGAAATAATTACGAGTTAATAGTGGGAAAATATTGAAATTACGTCATAAAACTTTATGTGAATATTAAAAGAGAAAAGAAACATCAAAATAGCTAACTTATTAAATTGCGTTAACCGCCGTAAATTGAAAAAAAAAAAAAATGCGTCATATTTAAAGTAGCCAAACAATAATATTACAAACAGTTAAAATTTAAAAATTTATTTACGTGAGAGGTTTCTATTTGATCTTTTGAACTATTCTTGCCAATTCTAAGACAATGAAAATATTTCCCTTCTAGCAATAAAAATACTTCATGTTAATATCAAAAAGAGAAAGAATACTTTTAAATAATTCATTCACCATCCCACTAAGAATCGGATTAAAATTTGTAAACACTGCCAGTCAGGTTTTTTCAAAGCGTATTGATTAAAAAAAAAAAAAAAAAAAAAAAAAAAAAAAAAAAAAAATGCAAGTCAAGTGCGAGCTGTGCTCGATTTTATCTTTAAATGGAAAAGTTTTTTATAGTTCATTTTCCTGTAGCTATATAGAATGCTTGATGGCCGGACATCCTTTAGTGACTTTTATTTTTTAATGCTTAATGATGGCTGGGGTGTCGTATGCCAGTTAATGTCTTGTTATCTGTTCGTTCTAGTTTATTCACCTCAAAAATATTTTCTTAGAATTTCTTTTTTTTTAGTAGAGTAAATGCTCTTGATATTGGATTATACATAATGATTATTTCGGTCGCACATCAACAGTGGCGTAATAATTAAAAAATAGTTAGGAAAAACTAAAATAGGAATTTTTAAACAAGTTTAATAGTTAAGATTATATCTATGATTATACCTACTAATAATTATCATACGATTAATAGCTATTAATTATTATTTTGGTTATAGATCAAAAGTGATATAGTAATAAAATATATACATATAATATGAGCTATCTCAAGTAGGAATTTTCAAATAAATTTAAGTTTATGCCTGTTTACTTACACCTACAAATAATCATTATACGATTATACCTATTAATACTTCAGATTACAGATCAAAAGTGGTATAGTAATTTAAAATAATAAAGGGAAGACTAAATAGTTATTTTGAAATTATATATAACCGAGCCCGATTATGGAAAATTCATGCTTTTTGTTTTTTTCACGATTGGTAAGAAAGCACTAACTATTGAATTTATTAAAAATATATACTTTTTGCACTTTCTTATCGGGCAATAGGAAAGGAAAAAACCGAAATATTGATTAAAACTATTCTTTTTAGAATTTCTAAATTGTTTTCTCAACGTATTATCATAATTCAAATAACATGAATCTTACTATTTAAGCACGTGTAATATATATATTTATACATATGGTTTTTTATAATAATTTTCTACTGTTTAATGTTGAAAATATTTTGTTATTGCAATTTTGCAGCCAATTGATCTATTTTGGTGCATAACTCTATTATTTTTTAAAATCGTTAACTGACCACAAAAATACTTGGTGATTTATTACCGTCCGGCTAATAGAAAAATATCTTGTAACTAGTTAATCTGCAGATCTGGAGCCTCAATGTCAGCTCTTCTAATGACGGCTTTTTACCACACTTTGTGTATAATTTAACTTTATACAAACAACAATCGAAAGTTTTCAAATTACATAAATTTATAAATGAATAAGCAAGTCAAAAATTGCTCGTCAAACGTATCAAATGAGGTTTGTTCTTACTATAACGAAGTTTAAAATATATTCAGATCTAAGTGTAAGAGTTGCTGCACTTTTGCAAAAATGTATAGATACAAAATTTATAGCGATTTTATATATTAAATTCAGTTATACAGATATGATATCAGTTATAAGCAGTGTTCTCGCTGTCGCTCACCATTGCGCCAAATTGCGACAAAATTCTTCATTTTGCGAGTAAACAACCGATTAGATTCGCCAAATTGCTAGTGCTCAATTTTTGCTTTTTCTTTCTTTTCTTTTTCGTTTTTCATACATATGCATACATACATATTTTTAAAATATTTGTAGTGGATAGTTGAGATTATGTTAATAACAATCGTTGTCGCAGTTATAAAAACTTAGGTTATTTTAGAACATATTGAAAAAAAAAAGAGGTACATTTAAGGATTAAAAATAATTTTTTAGTGCTACACGGTGAATCTATATTTTGCTAATACTTTTTTCATTTGGCGAATGTTTATTTTTAATTAGCCAAATTACTAACGTTGGTCAAATGTCAGCGAGAACACTGGTTATACGGATAATATTACTACTTCTTAACTGGGACATAATTCACAAACTAATTTTAACATCTTGTGATGCTTTAAAAACGCATGACAGATTTAAATTTCACTTTCAAGAAATTATAAATGGAATCGTACTTGAATGCTCTTATACAACCCTGCGTTTTACCCACTTTTTTATTTACACGATACTAATTGACTGTTATTTAATTATAATCTGTAATTTAATTAAGACTTATACACACTTAAATATACTGAGATCATTGTTTCAGAGATTATCATTTATAGAAGGCCTTGTATCCAATTCTTTGCATAGCCTTGTATATTATTTTATCTACATTGTACAAAGATATCTTAGTGTACTAAATGTAGTTCAACACGAAAATGCATAAATAAAAGAAAAAACTTTTAAGCTATTCCCGTTTATACTCAATATCCCTTAGAAATTCTTTTGTATAACCCTGTATATAAATTATAACATATGTACATAAAATGTTACATGCAAAATTTTAGTTGAAAGCTCATATCAAAACAAAAATGAACCATCAGCGGTCATCGATTATATACACTACTTCATCGCAGTATCTCATCTGAAATCTTTTGAGTGTCCCTGTAAATACTATGTGTTTTCTGTTATATAGAAAGTAATAATTTAATAAAATGTTAAATAATTCAATATAATTAAAATACTCCCCAGTGTTTCCTCGTATACGGGTCATTTTCAAAAAACTTGTACATTTGGGAAATTTTTCACAATTTTTTTTTTTTTTTTAATGCAACTTATAAAAATATTAGATGATACTAAAACATTTCTTGTATATAAAACTGAAAACAGCAGTTCACTTTTTGATTTGTAACATCAAATAAAAAATAAAGTATGAACTTGCAACAGTAAAATGTTCCCTTTTGTTACCAACAGTCAAAAATTTTTATTTAAAAAAATAAAACACTTAAAACAGTAAATATCACATTTCCTTTAATTACATGATTGCTACTTTCAAAAAATTCTAACTGTTGTTTTGTTATGATTATTTTTATTTTTGTAAAAAACAAAGGATTTCCTCTCTGTTACTTTTTTGGAAAAATCATAAGTTTTAATTAAATGTGCATTCACATTTTTTCAGTTAAATTATAAAAAAATATTACATAAATAAAATATTAGTTAAAGTTACACAATTAATTATTCAAAATGATGATTGATATTATTTTTGTGAAATAAACCAGCTTAAATTGACGGTAACAGAGTGGAAAAAAGTAACCGAAGGGAACGCTGATTGATAGTGGAATGATATTTGATGTGGCACATTTCTTTATAAGTTTATATCATGTATTGTATACGATCTTAATGTTTCAAACATATCCAGCAAGAATTTAAGATTTTTACAAAAATTATTTTTGGAAAATAGTGGTATTTGGCGGGGCATTCTCTTTTGTAAATTTATATCATGTGCTATGACAAGCGCACTGCTTAGTTAAAAAAAAAATCTCATCGTATATTAGTCGAGGTAGTGGTGCTTTAAAGCAAGAATTTAAGATTTTTGTAAAAAATAGTGGGATTAGACCAGGCAATTTTTTATATAACTTTTTATTATGTGTTATAAGCTATCATGAAGTTTCAATGTTTTAAACAGATCAAGGCAGAATTTAAGATATTTGCAAAAAACTACTATTCGAAAATACTGATATTTCCCGTGGCATTGTTTTTATAAATTTTTATCATATGATATAATCTGTGTTTCAATTTCTAACAGCTCGCCTTAGATTTTCAAATTTTAACAAATTCGTGTGCCAATTGGATGACGCTTTAACCCAAGAAATAACGATTTTTACAGAAATTACTATTTGAAAATAGTAGTATTTGATATGTGTATCTTTTTTATAAATTCTTTTCTACTTATTAGTTGTTATAAGATATCCTAAAATTTGAGACAGGCCAAGCAAGAATTAAAGGCTTTTACAAAAACTAATATTCGAAAATAGTGGTATTTCACGCTGCATTATTTTTTCATAAATAAGTAGTATTGATTGATAAATATAAATGACTACAATTAAAGAAGCATTTTGAGAAAATTAAAGCCTAATGTTTATGGCAACTAGCTCATCACAAAAACTACTATTTTATATTTAAAAAGAAAAATGCTCATTTTTAATTCTGTTCTAAGAACATGAAACGAGAATGTGCAGCCTTCAAGAACACTGTTTAAATAAACTTGTTTTTTTAGTAGTTTTTTACTCTGTTGCACTTTGTTCCACTCTGTTACCATAATCATGGTAACAGAGGGGAAAAAACTACAAATAATTTTATCAGCACAAAGTTAATTCAATACAAGAAAAACTAAGCCTATTTATTTAAGAAGCACCATTTGATCTTATGGTTAAAATTTTATAAAAGTATTAAAAAAAATAAATTTCATATAAATAAGTTTGTAACAGAGGGGACACTGAATAAAACATCCTTATCTTGTAAATGCTTTAGTTCAACACCACGGTGAAATTAACTTAATAATTTAAAAAATGGTGGCCTCATCTAAAAATAGACTGTTCGAAGAACTGCAGAACCTTATGTTGAACACTTAATAGTAATAATTTATTACAATAAATATGGTAAGAGTGGAAGTAACAGAGGGGAAAAAATCTGGGGACAACAATAAATTGTTCCATTTTTATAAAAAAAAAAACAAGTTTTAAAAAAATTATTAGATGGTCTATGCTACAAATAAGACATACAACAATTGTCACAACTGAAAAAATTAACACTTTTGACAATTGATTTATAATTTTATAGCAGTTGAAAAAGTAAAAACGGAAGAGGGGACATAGCATTTTAGCTATAGCTGACACATTGAAACCATAACTACACTAATATTATTTTTAATTTCTGATAATATTTAGCGCACATTTACTCTAAACAGTCAGACAAGTAATGGAAATGCTTACATTTTATTTTTAAAACTTTATTTTAGTTATTAAAAATTCTTAAAGTGTGGGGACATAGAATGTACAAGTTTTTTGAAAATGACCCATACCATTATGCAATAAAATACTTTTGTCTGGCCCTGTAATTTAAGTATAGATATTCTTTGCACCGCACATTGTACAGAATATTTATTTTAATGTACTTCATAGATGCATATCAATTTCAAAATGTACGAAAAGTGTAACATGTTTAAAATGCATTTGAAGGTATTCTTCCCATTGACGTTATGTAACGGAATATTTTTGACTGTCCTTATAGTTAAACTATATATCCGATGCTCATAAAATTTGCAATGACACGACAAAATTTTGCAACAATTATATATCTTAAATTTCAAACCATTTGGTTGGGTACTATTTTCATAGTTATGTGCGGATAGACAGACATACGAACAGACCAGACACGACTATAAGTGCTACGTATTTATATAGTTACGAACGCATTTAAAAATACGTAGAAGTTTTCAGAAATTTGACATATTAAATTGATAACGTATTTATGCAAAGATATTCTAAAATTTTATGAACTGGATATTATAATTTTTTGACAACAAAGTACATTTTTTCAGGGTGGCTCCGCCCCCCTGAACCCCCCGTTGTCTCATTAAATTTACATTCGTAATTTTCTGTTGAATGTGCGGCAGTATTTTTTTTTAACCTACTAACCACAAAAACCTGTATTTGATATATAAGTAATTTATAGAAAATGTGATATAAAAATTTATGTAAAGGAGTTATCTATTATAGAATTCTAATGTTTTTACAATTTTTGTTTCTCAAAAATTTCACTTTTATTACGTTTCTATAATATTTAGATCTAAGATATTATCTAAATATAAATCCATTTTTTTTTTTTTTTTTTTTTTTTTTTTTTTTTTTTTTAATAACTTTACCTCGCTAAAATCATCCAATAAAGACACTTATTTCCCGCTAATCTTGACGTCATTTTGACATTGATATCTATGCGATGCAAATTAATGGCATTTATATCTATGTGGGACATATTATTAAAATTTACTATCCAACCACTTGCTTAACAAGCTTATTATTATCTTAAATATTTTAAAAAATCTTTTTTTTAAAGCGCATCTGACAAATTTTTAAATTTTGATAATAAATTTCTGTAAATAAATGAGAATTAATATCAGAATCCAAGACCATTTAATTTAAGCGCCAAAGTGCATTAGTTTTATTTTCGGCATATGATGTCAAAATCGCTTGTTTTCGTGCCCTAAAATCAATCTTCTTTTATCTTTTCCTTCTATAGTAAAAAAAAACTAGCCTTAAAAGGAATGACTCCTGGAATGATGCTGATGTGGAAGATTTCCGGAACTAACGAATCCGGGTTTTCCACTCCTTCCATGAGTCGAATAGACCAATCAGGAAAGGGCTCCGTCTATGCATCGCCATATGGGTTACCATAAAGAGAGGAAAGGTTACCATCGCCAACAATCGCCAAGTTTGTCGCCAACTTGGCGATATATCGCCAAATTTGGCGACCAAAATTAGTTGTCAAAAGTGACGCCAACTTGGCGATAACTGTAATATTTCGCCAAATTTTTAATTTCTTTACAACACCAGTCGTTTGATACATTATTTGAGAGGTTTGCAACTGCTTATTCATATAATGGATGTATTGTGTGTTATCCCCCATTCTGCTCCCCAGGGGGGACACATTTTTATTTTCTTTACAACACCAGTCGTGTTACAGAAGATTTGAAAGGTCTGCAACTGCTTATTCATATTATGGATGTCTTGTGTGTCACCCCCACACTCTGCTCTCCCCAGGGGTGGGGAGGGCGGTCACATTTTTAATTTCTTTACAACACCAGTTGAGTGACACATCATTTGAAAGTCTGCAACTGCTTATTCATATTATGGATGTGTTGTGTGTCATCCCCCACTCTGCCCCCAGGGGGGGCATATTTGTAATTTCTTTACAACATCAATTGTGTGACACATCATTTGAAAGGTCTGCAACTGCTTATTCATACCATGGGTTATTGGCGAGCGCAGCAAGCAGGAGTAGAGAATAATTTGGAATCGCGAAGCGATTACGCGGGGGGTTGGCGAGCATAGCGAGCAGGGGGGCGGGGCCCCCCTAGTATTATTAAAAGATACTTGAAATTTTCCATTTTCTTTCCAATGAAGTTATATTAATTTTCTTTTAATTCATATATATATATTTTCATTTACCTTTATTTACAAGAAAATTCAAACATTACACTGACGCATTATACACGCTTTTAATATTATGAAGATAAAGGGTTACTAGGCAACTATAAAAAGTAAAAAAAAAAAAAAAAAAAAAAAAAGAATTAGTACATTTGAAATAAGTAAATCTCTAAAACAAATTGTTTTATATTATTGGAACACATTTATAAAAATTATCCAAAAATTACAGTAATAATTTAAAAAATCTGACAAATGCATAGACAAGATTTCAAAATAATTTCAGCCTCGTATTGGTAAATTTCAGTATCCAATTTAAACAAGTGAGCCATTTTCTTTTCAACAAATGAAAATTTTAAAAACGTCTGAATTGCCATAGAAAAGATTTATGGTGCAAAATCAACTGTTCTGTATTTTCCGAACAAATGAATCAAATAGAACAAAAAAACTATACAGCTAAATCCAGGTATCTCAAGAACATACTCACTTAATTTCAAGTTAATCTGGTGTTTTTTGCGGCAGTTATCGTGGAACAGATAGACAGAAACCAAAACATTTCGTGTCTCCAAAGTAAGCCTTCACTGACGTTTCGGCAATTAATTTCTTAACTTAAAACTAGTAAATCTGCAGATCAAGAGCCTCAACGTCAGCTTTTCAATTCTTTTTTTTTAAACACACTTAACGTAATATTCAACTTCCTGGAAACTGTAATTTAAAATTTTCGAATTACGTAATCTATACTAATATTATAAAGAGGAAAGATTTGATTGTTTGTTTGAATTGAATAGGCTCCGAAACTACTTGACGGTTTTGAAAAATTCTTTCACCGTTGGATAGCTACACTATTTCCGGTGAACATAGGCTAATTTTTAATTGATTTATTCAAATATTTTCCTTAATAATTCAAAATTTCATTATTTTTCATACAGAATCAATTAAAAATTTTCCGATAAAAAATAACCATTTTCTTTCCCGTTGCCAAAAAAATCAAAATATGGAAAATAATTTCTCCTCGGCAATTAATTTTTAGTTGAACAGCATCCACATGAAAAATTAAAATAAAAAAAATTCAAAGGAAAATAAATATGACGTCATTTATTATATTATCGAAAGTTTTGTTTGCACAGATATCATATACACACCGAGGTATCTAATGGACACTAAATTAATGTTATTTTGCCTGGCATGGCATAACCTGACTATTGTTATTTAATTATTAATAAAATGTTTTTTTATTTCCTTTCTCTTCTTTAAAATTATGTAAACTGTTTTGTTCTATACTTATTATTTAAATACTAATTGTTATTATTTTTTAAATAATAGAAAATAATTTAAATATATATATGAAACTGGTACTCGAAAACGATTTTTCCGCCAAATTAGTGTAAAAAATTATCGCGCCGACCTCAGCGCGTACATGACAACTGCACTGTTTTGTTTATGTATTAAAGATACTTTTAGATAATAAATCCGATTACAGAAAATTAGTCAGATTATTTAATTAGAAGTTGTTAAATTTGTTTTTTTTTTATTATGAAACAGACGAAGAAAAGAAAATTTACTATTGCTGCCCGACTGGAGAATTAAGCTTGATGTTATTTTAAAAAACTATCGAAATGGCGAATTTTTAATTATTTGTTTACGTTTTTTTTTTTTTTTTTTTGTTTATATTATTGCAAACATTTTTCCACTTTTATACACGCATCACCTTGGCGTGATTTTTTTTATGATGCCAATTTGGAGAACACTGCGTTTTCAAATACCAATTACATTTATATTACTCTTATTTATTTTCTATTATTTTAAAAAGGAAATAATAATAATAAACTAAGTCAATAAATAATTATGGAACAAAACAATTTATATAATTTTAAAAGAGAAAAGAAAAATAATGAAATAATTTACTCAAAAATAATCAAATATTACCGGATTACCACGTGAGGCATAAAATCTCAATTTGCTGCAATCGCGCCAACGGGATCCGTAGATGACACCTGCCCTACATATTATTGGCAATATTATTGTTTATACAATTTGTTTATATAATTTGGTAATACTTGATAATCCCATCGACCATTTGACATTAAATTTGTTATACGTAATTGTTACTTCATCAACCAATTTTAATTCGATGTTTATTTGTATTTCTATTAACATTTTAGTAATTTATTGATTCTTTGGTTATTTAAAATAAAAATTATGTCCATTTGTATAATTTGGCGAAATTGATCGACGGAATAATCAAGTAGTCGAACAAAAAACTATCGTCAAGCTATAACATTAAATGCCAATAATGGATGATCGTAAATTTCACATTTATTTGAGAACAAACATGAAATAAGTCTGGTACATTTGTAACAATATCGTTTCTAACACTTCTAATGTTTGACACTAAAAATCATAATGGAATCGATTATAGAAGGTAGAAAGATTTTATTAGATGCAAACTAAAGATTTATTTTTCTACAAAATTTAGTCATCAAGATTATTTTGATTTAATGGCTTACATGTTAGCAACTGTTTTATAAAAGGAAGAGGCAGTGAAACTGATGTAATTTTAATGTTATTCAAATAATACAGCTTTAAAACATACTTTTTATGCTTCATTGTTCTACTAAATATATAAGTGAAACACCCTTCTTCGTCTGCCACCCCCACGGAGGGCATCCTTTTTCCTTAGGGGTCTATATCCCACGTGTAGATAAATGGCCGTCATAAATACAAACAAACAAAAACTCTTTATCTGTCAATAATTCTTTACATTTTTTACTCTATGTATTCTTGCTGGAACAGATTAAGGTAGATAGGAAACTACAGTAGACCTGCTAGAAGAGGACGTTTATTAAAAAATGTAACATGAAATGACATTGTATGTAGGCTACCAGAACTACACATAGTGCAATTTCAGATGTCGGGATTTTAAAAACTAAGAAATGATAATATACAATCCGAAAATTAAGAGTTTGATAATCAATCTCACTAATCATTGCAATGCCCTCTAATGTAATAGTGTGATAACTCGAGAAAATTTTGATTCCTGTTGTCATAACGGTCTCATGTTCACACGAAACTCTACTATAAATGATAAAATAAAAGAGATGGTGCTTAATTGCCCAAATTTTCGCCAAGACTTACCATAGTACAATATTGCAATGGAGTTGGCATGATTTTCAGCAATACGGAAGAACATTCCAGGGTGGTCTATACTGCTTTAAAATAAAATTTTTTAATCGCCATTTTTTTTTGAGTCAAGGTTCGTTTGGAAATATGGACCAGCGAAGCGGGCATAGCCTGCTAGTTATTTATAAGAATAGAATAAGAATAAGAAATTTGAAGCCATCAAAAGCCGCTAAATTAAAGATTTAGTTATGTTAGGATATTCTGAAAAATTCATGATCTATTATTTTTGTTTTTTTTACTATACCAAAGTAAATTTCTTCAGGGGGGCTCCGCCCCCCCTGAACCCCCCGTAGTCTCATTAAATTTAAATTTCTAACTTTCTATCAATCTGCTAATGGTTATCGTATATCTTGTATTTTTTTCTACATTTTGATTTATAAGGATAAGTGACAGTTTTAATAAGCATTTTTCATTATCCTCATATTTCTAGATACCTGCCCACCAAAAACCCCTAAATCTGATGTATCAGGAACTTCTGAAAGTGTAAACTCAGTAATCTAGGGTTTTACAATTTTGTTTACGAAAAAAAGAAGTTTTGATTGCATTTTGTGGCAGTTATCGGGGACTGACAGATAGACAGAAGAACAGACTGAGAGATGGAAAACAATAAATTTTGCGTCGCCAAAATAAGCCTTCGCCGAAGTTTCGGCAATGACGTCATTATTCATGAGTTATTGCTGTCCATGTTTCTTGTATTTTTAACAACTATAAAATACCTGTTTTATTTCAATTATGATGTCAAATTTTATCAATTGAAATATTTGTTAAAAATATAATTTTTTATTTCTTTTACTTCTAATTATGCCCCCATTTTTGTCAGAAAAATTCTTATTAACGAAACAAATTTCCGTGTTTAATGTTTAACAAAGTACTATTTTTATTTTTAATTCTGACGTCATATTTATTTTTTCTTAGTTTAATTTTTCGAATGAAAATTGCTCGATTGAAACTTATTGCCGTTAAAAAATTATTCCAGATTTTTTTTTTTTCAACGATAAAGGAAATTGGTTAAATTTTATCTAAAAAATCGCTCTTGATTCTGTATGAAAAAGAAGGAAGGAAATTTTGAATTATTAAGGAAAATATTTGAATAAAATTAATAAAACATAGCCTATATTCTTTTCTGGGCTGTGTTATATTTATCCGCAAAGATACAAAGACATTAATTCATCAGTTTTGACGTTGACTTCATTTAAATTTTCGTATTTGCTTTCAAATTTATAGCATTAAAATATAATAAGGATTAGGATGAATGGTTGCTTAGCAACCATTAAGAGAAAATAAAGAAAATGAAACAATACATTTGAAATAAGTAAATCTCTAAAACAAATTAGTTTATATTATTGTAACACATTTATAAAAAATCTCCAAAATTTACAGTAATAACTTTAAAAATCTGACAAATGCATAGACAAAATTTCAAAACAATATGAATAATTTAACAGGTAAATTTCAGTGTCCATTTATCATTGAATTCCATTAATGATATGTGTCATTTTCTCTCAAGGAAAAAAAAATGAAAATCATTGGATTTGCCATAGAAAAGCATTATTGTGCAAAATAAAATATTCTATATTTTACGAACGAACGAATGAATGAAATCTAACAAAAAACTATACAGCTTAATCCCAGTGCCTCACTAACATACCCACTTAATTTCAAGTCAATCGGATGTTTTTTGCGTTAGTTATCGTGGAACAGACAGACTGACAGACAGACAGACACAAACCAAAAAATTTCGTGTCTCCAAAGTAAGCCTTCACTGACGTTTCGGCAACTAGTAAATCTGCAGATCAGGAGCCTCAACGTCAGCTTTGCACACATATATATATTTTTAAACACACTTTGGGTAATATTCAACTTCTTGGAAACTTTAATTTAAAATTTTCATAGTACTTAATTATTTATAAGAATAAAATAAGAATTAGAAGTTTTCAGCCTTCAAAAGCGGTAAATTAAAAATTTAGTTAAGTTAGGATATTCTGAAATTTTCATGATCTGTTATTTTTTTTTTTTATTATAACATAGTAGATTTCTTCAGGGGGGCTCCGCCCCCCTGAAGAAATCTACGTATAAGTAAGTAATCCCCGTAATCTCATTAAATTTAAATTTGTAACTTTCTATCAATTTGCTAATGGTTATCGTATATCTTCTATTTCTTCATACATTTTCATTTATAAGGATAAGTAACAGTTTTAATAAGCATTTTTCATTATCCTCATATTTCTACATACCTGCCCACTACAAACACTTATATCTGATGTATCAGGAACTTTTGAAAGTGTAAACTCAGTAATATAGGGTTTTACAATTTTGTCTCCGAAAAAAAAACAAGTTTTGATTGCATTTTGGGGCAGTTATTGCAGACAGATAGAAGAACAGACTGACAGACGGAAAACAATAAATTTTGTGTCACCAAAATAAGCCTTCACTGAAGTTTTGGCAATGACGTCATTATTCATGAGTTATTGCTATCCATGTTTCTTGTATTTTTAACGACTACTATAAAATACCTGTTTTACTTCAATTATGACGTAATATTTTACCAAGTGAAACACTTGTTAAAAATATAATTCTTTTTTATTTCTTTTACATCTAATTATGTTTCCATTTTTGTCAGAAAAATTCTTATTAACCAAATAAATATCCGTGTTTAATATTTAACAAAAAGTACTATATCTATTTTTAATTCTGACGTCATATTTATTTTTTCTTAGTTTAATATTTCGCAAGGAAATTGCTCAATTGAAACTTATTGCTATTGAAAAATTAATATTCCAGAAT
The DNA here is from genome assembly GCA_964019185.1 of Maratus speculifer. Taxonomy (NCBI): domain Eukaryota; kingdom Metazoa; phylum Arthropoda; class Arachnida; order Araneae; family Salticidae; genus Maratus; species Maratus speculifer. The sequence continues at coordinate 171,298,734 of OZ025296.1, read as the reverse complement.
TTTATTTTTTTGGCAACGATAAAGGAAATTGGTTAAATTTTATCTAAAAAATCGCTCTTGATTCTGTATGAAAAAGAAGGAAATTTTGAATTAAGGAAAATATTTGAATAAAATTAATAAAACATAGCCTATATTCTTTTCTGGGCTATGTTATATTTATCCGCAAAGATACAAAGACATTAATTCATCAGTTTTGACGTTGACTTAATTTAAATTTTCGTATTTGCTTTCAAATTTATAGCATTAAAATATAATAAGGATTAGGATGAATGGTTGCTTAGCAACCATTAAGAGAAAATAAAGAAAATGAAATAAATAGTTTGAAATAAGTAAATCTCTAAAACAAAATAGTTTATATTATTGGAACACATTTATAAAAAATCTCCAAAATTTACAGTAATAATTTTAAAAATCTGACAAATGCGTAGACAAAATTTCAAAACAATACGAATAATTTAACTGGTAAATTTCAGTATCCATTTATCATTGAATTCCATTAATGAAATGTGTCTTTTTCTCTCAAGAAAAAAAAAAAATTAAAATCATTGGATTTGCCATAGAAAAGCATTATTGCGCAAAATAAAAGATTCTATATTTTCCGAACGTAAGAATCAAATCTAACAAAAAAACTATACAGCTTAATCCCAGTGCTTCACTAACATACCCACTTAATTTCAAGCCAATCGGATGCTTTTTGCGTTAGTTATCGCGGAACAGACAGAATCCCAAAAAATTTCGTGTCTCCAAAGTAAGCCTTCACTGACGTTTCGGCAATTATGTTCTAAAAATATTAAAACATTGCATTGTGGTTGGAAATACACTTGTGAATATATTTATTGTAATTCTATCCCTTCAGGACGAATGAGTCAAATATTGGACCCTTGAGTTAAAAATTGGATTAAGGAGACACAGTACATTTGAAACCACCTCTTCAATTTTGAATAATATTGTAACATATGGAGTGGCACAATACTTAATACTAAAAATTGAATAAAATTTAAATTAAAAAAAAACAGCCTATATTACTAAAAAAAGTAACTTCAAAAACATTCCTATTATTTTTATAATTATGAATATTTTGGCCTCGATTTTTCTTCACATTCATTAGAATATTCCCATAAAACTGTGTATGAATTTTTAAGATGTAAGGGATTTTACATTTAATATGAAATTTTTAACCGACTTCAAAGAGGAGGTTATGATTTCGACCTGTATGTATTTGTTGTTCACGCATAACTTTTGCAAATATGAACCGATTTTGATAATTCTTTTTTTGTTTGAAAGCGTATGCGGCCCATGTGGTCCCATTCGAATTTCATAAAAATCTGATAATTAGAACTTTATTAAAAATAAAAACTTTAAATTTCAAATTCATTTTGAAGCAATCGACCAATTAGAAGTGTTCGTTTTGCATACTTTTATGTTACAGTTACACAGACATACGATCTTTTCACTGTTAAAACTTTGTAGTTTTTTCTGCATCATCACTCCACCGCTTTTATGGAATATCTCTATTTTGACCAATGAGAATTCACCATAATACAATGAAGTAATCATGGCGATGGATAGAGATAAAGTAAAAGTTTCAAATTTTTAACAGTGTTCAAAGTGCAAAATCCTAACGGTACGAGGGCCAGGATTCTCATAAATTTTGCGCTGTTTGCGAAACGAGATTTATTAACAAGAAAATTTATTTAAAACATTGAACAATTTGCTAAAATTCAGGCTTCTGATTCGTTAATCTAGTTTCCCTAACAGCGCAAATTCTACCTGGATTCTGGACAAGATCTCTTATGCAAGAAATCGTAAATATAGCATCTAGGGGATATAGTGTGGAAATCGGCTATCTCAGGTCGTGTTCAGAGCAACTTACAAAAGTAACCAATGTTACCGACCGATTGTAGGGCAGTACAAAAGCAAATTGTGGCATCAATGAAAACTGTTCTGTTGAATTGTAGCTAACGTCACACTTCGCTTTGATTTTCATTTCATACTTGTCTACAATCGGTAAATGGTCGGTAAGTAACCGGTAAGTTGTGCTGAACACGCCTTCTGTAACACTTAAATAAAGCGCTAAAATGTTCTATTCTTTAAATGTGCAACAATGCTAATGAAATTTAAAGATCGAAGCGACATCTGCAGGACATTTTCTAATAATGCAAGAATTATTGCTAATCTAGATAATGTATCACGAAAATGCCACAGATGTCGCTGTGATCGACACGTTGGAATTCAGTAGCATCGTTGCACATTTAAAGGATACAAATTTTTAGCACTGCTTGCATTGTAAAAAATTGAACCCTTTTTCTGCATCGTCACTCCATCGCTTTTATAGGAAACGATTACTTCGCTCAATTATGGAGCATTCTCATTGGTCAAAACAAAGAAATTCTATAAAAGCGATGGATTAATGATGCAGCAAAAGGGTCAAATTTTTTACAGTGTCGATAGCAGATTTTCACTCCATGTATTTCAGACTCTCTCCTTCGAACAATGAAAAGTTCTCAAAAATGAAGGCTTATGATTGGTCAATCTTGTTTTGCTTAACAGCGAATAATCCTTCTGGATCCTAACCACTGTTGCCGAGATGCTAGTTTTTTTCAAAGTACGAAATCTTAGCTGGAACAATTCTCGTATCCACCAAAGTGAAAGATCCACATCGATCGAGACATGAGAATTCGATATCGAAAAGCTGAAAATTCATCGCTAAAGAGTCTTACACATTAAAGCAAGAGTGTCTGTGTATCAGGGTGCTTGTTATGCCGGATTCACAAAGTGATTAAAGTTACATTGCTATGTGCTAGATTTACATTTGGACAAATATAAATGTCGAAAAATTTTGATAAGCTTACCATTAAAGTTAAGCTAGTTAACTTCTTTCACCCATAAAACAAACTCGTTCAGGCGACTACCGCCAAGTTCTGGAATAAAAATTCTTTAAAAAACAGCGTTTATCAAAGAACATTCTTAACTTCAAATATTACTACAATCCTATAGACGCATGTTGAATTATGGTGTGATTTTGATAATATCTTTCTTTTTAGATTTATGACTGAAAAGGGTATTTTAATACATACGAACATTTAGAATTACTTTGCTATGCATTGAATCATAGAATGAAAAATTACCTATGTTTTTAAAGACTATCTATTTTCTGACCAATGAAAACGCTTTATAGACGTTTTTAGATCGCTCTCATTAGTCAGAATATAGATAGTCTTTAAAAACAAAGGTAATTTTTCACAATAATTTTAACGTGTACTGATGGATTGTCAGCTTTTCAATGCCCATTTACGAAGTCTGTAGATTTCAATGTGGAGCTTAAGGCACTACACTAGTCTCAGAAAAAGACCCAGATGTTAGTGTAAAGACTATAAATGTGTTCTTTTCAAATATCTCGCTCAAATTTTAATATATTTACATGATTTTTTTTGCATAGGATAGCCGAGGATGATCTATAACCGGCCTAGTTTTTACTTCTTCGAATTTGCTTGTGTATGTTTTATATAATGATAGTTTCAATTTCAGAACCGTTTAAACCGGTTTTGAAATTTAAAATAATTTAAAAAAAAAATCTGAAACCAAAATTGAAAAAGTAAAAACTAGGTCGGTTGTGGAATATCCTCAGCTATCCTGTGCAAAAAAAAAAAAAAAATCACGTAAAAATTTTAAAATTTGAGCGAGATATTTGAAAAGAACGCCCTCATACACTTCACATTATCATCCGGGTCTTTTTCTGTGCCTAGTGTGCGGCCTTAAAGTTTGCTGGATGCGATAAATTTCCGAAATGTTAAAGCTTAAATGGACAAGTTCTCGCATCCACTAAAGCAGAAATAGACATCAATACCAATCGACATCCTTAAGTTGTTGAAAAGATGAAAATCCTTTAGTATATATTTTGCTCCGGAGGAAAAAATTATCTCTACATATCAAAGCAAAATGAAGTGCATAGATATGTGTAGCAAAATTATCTTTAGATTCAGATTTGGTTACCGGATTAGACACCAGAATGATTTCAGATTTTGTTCATGCACGATTCCTCGATGTGAATATGACGACACATGTAGCACAGTATACGATTGATTGAAAAGATTCTGGACAAAAATGAGTCATCAAGGGAGTGTTTATGGCCGAGTGGTTAAGACACCACCTGCTAATCTGTTGAGAGCGTAGGAGATTGTGGGTTCGAATCCCACTGGCTCCGTTGCACACACTCTTTATGTGTAGCTCCCGGTTGTACTTTTCTTGTGTCATAATATTTCCTTGTGCTATCTTGTCCTTGTATGTCCACGAATTTGTAAAATAATATGGATTGTGTATGTGTCTGTGTAGAAATAAAGGATCATTCGGCGTACAATCGAATTCTACCAGGAAATCATTATCAAATATTATAATAGAAAATGCCTAGCATTGCGATACATTGTTAAAAATTTAACTTTTGCTGCATCGTCACTCCATCCCTTATATGGAATATCTCATACATACACTGTAAAAACTTTACCCTTTTGCTGCATCGTCACTCCCCGCTTTTATAAAATATTTGTCTTTTGATCCATGAGAATGCTCCATGATAGGCTGAAATCATCGTTTTCCATAAAAGCGGTGTTTCAAATTTATAACAGTTTAGTTGGGCCAAAAGCGCCCGTGAAAAAAGTACTTGGGCATCGAATGCTGTCACTCTCTTATAGATGCAGCCAAGTAAAGGTTATGATTTTTGGATTCCTCGTCGAATCACCACCGCTCATTTCCGATGCCTTTACTGCATTTATAGGAATTAGATTGTTGTTGTTTGTCTATTGAATCATAGAGCGATTTTTGTTAAAATCTTTCTTTTTGCTTTTTCTGACTGAAGGGGGAGTACTTTTGAATACACTAGAAAAGCATTTTACTATTCATTGATACATGGAGTCATTTTGCTCTTTACTCATATATGGAAGCGCTTTGCCGCGCGCTTAAGTGTAAGGACACTTTACTTGAGGCATTGTCACCCTTCGATAACCACTTCCGATGTCCGTACGATTAGATGTTGACTTTAAGATTTCATGAATGCGGTAGCTTTTCGTCGTGCCAGATCTGAAGAAGTTACCACATCCAGAAAACCTAAAGATTCACAACGATACTAACCGATATTGTAAGTGTCTTTTGAAAAATTGACAATCAAACAGTGACAAGTAAAGCGAATACATCAGAACTCAGCAAAGTGCGTTCATTAGTAATGCGTTGCAAAGAGCCATCATATGTCAGTACACATAATTATGTATTACAGTATAAATAACTAAAAAGTAGGAAATAAATTTAACTTTTTCAAAAAAATGTACAACCGACTCCAAAAAAAAGCGCTAAAAAGAACTAAATAATTCTATAAAATTCTCTAATGACAAATCGTTATCCAATAACCACACATTGACTATCATGTACCGGTATAAAACGGTTAAATTTAATATAGAATTTAATATCCACCAAACATAGGTTTTCCAGAGAATATTTTTTACAAGAGATACATTTACATATTTTTGATTTAATTTTTGAATATATACATATAAAAAGTAAGGAATTACTTTTTGAAGTTGGTGCCAAACTATCTTAAGTATAGTAAGAATTGTGGATATATTATGTCTAGTACCATAAATAAAATGGGGAAATCATTATCGATTATGATTGTTTGGCACCAACTTCAAAAAGTAATTCCTTACTTTTTATATGTATATATTCAAAAAATAAATCAAAAATATGTAAATTTATCTCTTGTAAAAAATATTCTCTGGAAAACCTATGTTTGGTGGATATTAAATTCTATATATTAAATTTAACCGTTTTATACCGGTACATGATAGTCAATGTGTGGTTATTGGATAACGATTTGTCATTAGAGAATTTTATAGAATTATTTAGTTCTTTTTAGCGCTTTTTTTTGGAGTCGGTTGTACATTTTTTTGAAAAAGTTAAATTTATTTCTCTCGTGTATGTGGGGAAAAAAATGATGGAAATTAAAACCTCAATTTAAATATTTTTAAAAATATAAACTTGAATGTTAAATCCATATACAAAAACATTAAATACACCCATAGAAGAAAAAAAAACTTTTATCTAAATTATTAAAAAACTTTTAGTGTTTATCTAACAAGCAAGTTATAAAAATATGAACGGGGAGAAAATCAGTTTAAAGTTTTCATTTGTATGGGTCATGGTACTGGATCTATAAACAAATTTTACAATATCTCGCGATATAATTGTCATATGTAAAAATGAGGGGTCAAAATATTCACAATTAAAGAAGCTTTCAATTAATATTTAGGAAAAAAATCGGTGTTTTGACCTATTTTGACTCCTTAAATATTAATGCCAGCATCACAAAATCAATATTTAAATTATTTTAGAAGCTTTAAAATATTGAATTCTAGAGATTATACACTGTACTCCCGATTATCCGTGCTAATTAATGCACGGGTGCACACGGATAATCGAAAAACACGGATAATCCGAAAATGATCAAACACGCAGAAGAGTGTGTATATTTGGAGGATATAAGTAAAGTACACAGTGGTATATAAAATACTTCGGGTTTAATTACGATACTCTGCTAATACAAAAAAGTAATACATTAAGTATTAGTAATGAAATATGTAATAAAATTTGCCATAACTTAATACACTTGTACTTACATATACCATTACATGTACTTAACACTTGTACTTACATAACTTGTACTTACATATTTACTGTCAGTTGCTTTTCTGGAAGAAGTCTGTTATATTTGTTTGTCTGCGAGCCAACGTGGCATTTTTCCTTATAATTTGGCGAACATTGCGCACAGATATGACATCATTGAATTCGAAATTAGTATTATGATGACCCATGTAGTCTAACAGTTGATCTACGCACTTCAGTGCTGTTTCGTGACTCACACTTGTTGCATCATGTTCATCTTCACTCTCTTCCTGTTCTTTGACTTCGCTTTGCTCGCCTGAAACTGCATCCACTATTCCTTGATCTGAAAGAATTTTATAGCCTTTTTCGTTTTCATCTTCGTTCATCCAATCTTCTACATTTTCTTCATCAACATTTTGAAATCCATCAAAATCAGAAATAATTTCAACAATTTCAGAAGCTTGTATTTTAGTATTTCTGTTTGCAGAATTATCTGCATGTATGACCCCAGGCATCAATTTTTTCCAAGCATGATGCAACGTCGAGTTTTGTATTTCATCCCAAGCTTCAGCAATAAGCTGCACTGCATCAAAAATCGTGAGCTTCTTCCAAAATTTAACGAGATTTTCATCTTCTTCCAATAGCAGTCTCAAAAGATTTCTTCTGTAGATGCGCTTCATTGTTGAGATAACTCCTTGGTCCATTGGCTGGATGAGTGAAGTTACGTTTGGAGGCAAGAACTTTACAAAAATATCTCCATCACATGACGAAATATCATCCGGATGGCATGGCGCATTGTCAATTAAAAGAACTGCTTTTTTGGGTAGACCTTTTTTTCGTAGCCACTCGCTCACTTGTGGTACAAATTTGTCATGAAACCACCTTCTAAACAAGTCGGTATCCATCCAAGATGATGATTGAGAATAATAATGAACAGGTATTTTGTTTTCAAAATTCTTCCCGAAAGATCTAGGATTTTTAGACTTTCCTATAACAAGGGGTTTCAACCTGAATGTTCCGGAGGCGTTTGCACAGCACATCACAGTTACTCTCTGCTTTGAAGTTTTAAAACCTGGAGTTTCTTTCTCTTCTTGGGATGCTAATGTTTTAGTTGGGAGGCATTTCCAGTACATACCGGTCTCATCAGCATTAAAAATTTGATCGAGAGACAATTCTTCTTTTTTCCTGTACTCATCAAATTCTTTAATAAATGAATCGGCAGCTGAATAATCTGCACTTAACTGTTCTCCTTTTAATTGTACTTCTCTAATACCATAACGTTTTTTAAACCGAGTCAGCCAACCTGAAGATGCATTAAATGGGGCTTCAATGCCTAAAGCCTTGTGAAAAAACAATGCTTTCTCTAAGCATATAGGACCAGAGATGGGAATGCCTTCTGATCGTTTTTGCTTCACCCACTGAATCATGCAAGCATCAAGGGTTTCAAAAGATGATTTTTTAACTGCTTTTCTTGTCGTTGAAGCTGCTCCACTATCACAATCACGAGTAAATTCCATCAATTTCTGCTTTTGTTTTCTGAAGTCTCGTACAGTCTGTATGCCAACATCTAACTCCAAAGCTAATTTTTGGACAGATTCTCCTTTTTCAAGCCTAGAAATTGCATCCAGTTTTTGTTTAATTGTTAAAACTCTTTTGCGCCGTTTCGGAGGCTGTGTAAATTCACTCATTCTGAAAAAGTTATTAAACACACGGAAAAAATAAACAGCTCTGACAACAGTCAATACAAAACACACTCTTAGTAACTGGCGATAAGAACACGAAATGGTTCATCCGGGGTTCGAAGAAACGAAAGAATGTATGGGGAGTGAAAAAAAAGGAGGGGGGAAAAAGGATTAAAACAAATCTCTTTTTCTTTATCAGCTTAGCAACTGTCACCTGTTACACGCTTGCACCTGCTACTGAAAGAGACCATTGCATTTGTTTGTCGCAAAAGAAACCCGTTTTGCTTTGTCCTTTTTCCCTTCCTAGATGCTAGTCTTACAAGGTAATCCAAAAACAGCGTTTAGAACAGAGGCGCCATTTCACATTTTTCTTGGGGGGGGGGGGGGCAGACACCCTAAAATTCATGGTTTCTATGCATTTTTAGGCCACTTTGAGGGCTCACTATTGGTAAATTCTAAGAAATGAAATTTCTTGAGGGGGGGGCATTTCCCCCCCAGCCACCCCCAAATGGCGCCCCTGATTTACAAAATTATTAAATCTCATTCCATCACGATCTGTCACGTTAAACGCAGTTTTTCTTTCTTTCTTTTTCTTTTCTTTTTTTTCGCTCCTGAATGAGAACAGGAAAAAACGAGAAAATTTAAATTTTTGGGCTGCACGGATAATCCGCAAAACGGATAATCCGCACACGGATAATCGGGAGTACAGTGTAATTATAAAACTATTGGGTGACGGAGTGAGGAGAGATCTGCCCTCTTCCATAATTAAACAAAAAATAACTTTGATTATCTGTGCTTGTAATTGATTTTTCAATTAAAAATCTTAAAAGGTATTGAGAAACACCGAAGATACTGGCGATAAATATATATCAATAAATATAAAAACTTTGTTAAATCACCATAAAGAGAAAAAATAAACAGGACGCGTTTCGAGCTGCAAAATTACTGCTCGTCATCAGCTGGTCCAGCTGATGACGAGCAGTAATTTTGCAGCTCGAAACGCGTCCTGTTTATTTTTTTTTTCTCTTTATGGTGATTTAACAAAGTTTTTTATATTTATTGAATCTTAAAAGGTGGTGAATTTCTTAAAACAACACGAAGTCTTACTCGCAGCATGGCTGCACTGGAAGTTTGGGAGGGGGGGGGGGGGTATAGGAAAATATACGCCGTATATCGTCTTTTTTGAGAAGCTTTATATTTTTTAGGTTTCTCAAATAAAACATTTACTGGCCTATACTGCATGTATATCAATGAATGTTCATGACCCTACCGTATACCCTTTACATGTAGTGATGCATATACTTTCCGATTTCTTTTTTACGACTACAACACCGACACGCAGTAATATTAATTTCAAAGAAACAAACAGTTCAAAGTTTAAAAACATTACATACAATGACTTCAAAATAAAAATTGAGACTGTTGAATCGAAAAAGATTGGTATCACCTTCTTCAATTCGGAAAATATTCACTTAGATGTACATCATTTGAAGCATGTATAAAAATAATTTAAAAATATTTTAACTTAAAAAAAATCACTAAATGGCACTCTTTATCTTTTTCACTGCAGCATTGATCAGAAATTTACATACTTTTAATAAATAGTGTTATTTTTCTAATTCTAAAGTATATGAACTTAGCTTTGTAAGAAATCTATTTACGGAAGTTTCCAGCCTTTTGAATTTTACACAATTAACCAAGTTTATTTTAGTAATAATAATCCAAAGCAGTTCAAATGATAAATAAAACTTTGATATGAAAAATTCACTGAGTTTTGATGTCTGTTGAGAATCGTTTGAACAATTTATGCTAAGTGTTGTGTTGGTAGATAGTAGCAATAAATAAAATATATTTTTATAAGCCTACTTTATATATTACATAGATTTCTGGGTATGTTGCAGACTTGTAACGCGGTGATACACAAAGTTAAGGCTGTTGATATACAGAATTTTTATATTGCTTCCATATTTACATACAGATTATCCATAATTAAATGACCCTACTTTAAAGTTATCTATAGAGAAAACTAATACTCACGAAGTTGTGAAATTTTATGACAGACATTATAAAAGGATGCGAATTTGTTTAAGCAGAAAAAAAAAGTTCAAGGTTTCACCACCAGATGGCCATTTTGAATAAATAGCATATTTATCATTACGATAGTTTAGAAAGTTTATTTACAAGGTATCCCTAATTAAGCGACCCTTTTTTAAAGTTGTCTACGGACGAAACTTTTATTCAAAATGTTGTGAAATTTTACGGAAGACATAATAAAGATATGGAAATTTGTTTGAGCGAAAAAAACGTTGGTCGTTTTTTAACGATTACACATTGAGCATACATTTATGATAATTTAACAAATTTTGTTGTAACCAAGCATGTTCCGCATGAATCATCATTGTCCGATACCATCTGGTATCATAAGATAGCATTTTGCACACTTGATCGCAGTGTGTTCTGGGAAATGATAGGAATATGTCGTGAAAAGCTGTCTTTAGAATCGGATTAATTAATAAATAAATTTTCTAAACAATCGCAATGCTGAATGTGCAATTTATTAAAAATCTCACTCTGCTGGTAAAATGGAGAGTTTTTCGCTTAAACATTTTCCCATTCCTTTATTATGTCTTTCTCAAAATTTCACAATTTTATGAACAATAGTTTTGTCTGTAAATACCTTTCAAAGTAGAATTGTTTAATTATGGACACTCTGTACTGTATTAGTATGTTTCAAGACTATACTTAATATATTACCTTCAAACTTGCACTTATTCCTTTTGTAATGCATTTATTTTGAATACAGAAATTTTACATACATACAACTTATGCTGCTTACAGCATAATCTCACCACATTTACAATTCATATAACTTAAAATATACTTAGGATGCATGCATTACATACTTTTCAGAAAATGAAAGTAATAGTGAAAACAATGTCAATAGTAATTTTCTAATTGAGGAATTCTCCACAATCGAAATCCAGAAAATATTATTATCGTTTAAATTTAATTCTATAATTTTTCCGTAATCATAATTCCATGTAAATTTTTTATAACAGTACTTTTCAGCAATGAAAATATTAACTACTGGTTAGAAACGCAGTACATATTTATAGTACACCTTTATATACAGACTACCCGTTCTGGAAGACAGAAAACGGTTTTTGGAACAGATCATATGACTAAAAAAATTGCCTTCATTTGAATAGGGAAGGCTTAAGCTCCTCCTTCCCTCTTTCTTAGGCCTTTGCATATGAGTGCTTTTATTATTATTATTATTATTTAACTCTCCTGGCCCATTAAATATGATTAAAGAAGCAGTAATGCGTCTAATTTTAACTCTTTACGAATTTTGGACTAAGAACCTGGCATCACTCCATTATCGAGAGATATGCAGTGTTAACGTACTTTAAAACGAAGTAAAAAGGTTCTAAATTAAGCAGATTTGCCTGCAAAAATTCAAATTTTGTACGCATGAGAATTGCCTCTTGCATGGACGTCGACGTCACCTAAAAATGCTTCGGCCGCAGCAATTTATAGATATCTCGGATTTCATGTCAGTAAAAGAAAAATCCTAAATTTGTACATTTTTATAAACCTAATACAATCAATTTTCATTAAAGATTTTCAAAGAAGATAATATTGGCTGGAGCATAAAGCATTTTAAGATCAAAGGGTTAAAAATCAACTAAGCAGCAACTATTTGAAAGAAAGGTCTATTTCCGACTACTTTTTTGCCCTTTGGTGTGTTTTAAAAAATGTTTATTTTTTATAAAAATGGCTGAAAGTGCTTAAGCTCCAATAAATTATATTATCTTTAATTTAAAAAGGAAGTAGCAAGATCGGTTTAATAATTTTTGTGTTTTGATCCTACCTAGATTGAATAAAATCATTTTTCTGAAAATGCGTTTATAGTCCCTGCTAAACGGACTTCTATTTTGGCCAAAATTTTTTATAGAGATAATCTGCAGATTATGGAGAATATCAAATATAAAAACTTTTCTCCCCCCAAAAAAACTGCTTTTAAGGGTTAACATTTTTACCCGGTTTTATAAAAAGCACTTTATTGTTATTGTTTCCGCAAGAGCGCAGAACATTGCTCACTATCATGTCAACTTACCTGCGAAGTGACATAACTTGAAATAAACTCGTTGTTAACGACCGTAACGGAGGGAATGGCAAAAAAAATTGTGCACTGAATAACGCAAATAACTTTTCTCTCTTCTTAGAATGACTAAGAAACGTTCTTTTCGTACATAAACGGCCTGCAAAACAAACTGTTTTTTACAATCGAGGATGAGTTACTATTATGCAGAAAGAAACACACACACAGCGACGGCTTCAAGTAGCAAGATCTCTCTATGCGCGATATTTTTTACTACTTCTGTGAGCGATATCTTCTAAGGAAATTATCAAGATTTAATCAGATTTTATACATATTTTATTCCCTATTTAGTTGTTAGCATCCGGGGTGGTCGCCTGACCTCGTCCCTTTCCTCTAAGCTATCATACCATATAAGGTATGCAGAGTAGTTTAGAGCATAAATAAATAAATAAATAAAAATTCAAAATCGGCCAGGTGTGCGAAATTTGTATTTTGTATTGTTCATTATGTTTTAAAATCCGCCATTTGAACTGATATTTTCATGCGCCCCGAATTTTAGATAAAATACGCTAATTCTTTCGAATTTTAATATCTAAGAAAATTGCTTATTTGTTATTGGCTCATTGTAGATACAGTACTAATGTTTCCTTAACATATGTTTAAAAAAAAAAAAAAAAAAAAAAAAAAATCAATTCTCTACAATATGATTTTTATGCACGCCAGCAAGGTTAAATCTTTATGAAATCTGGCAAAATTTGACTTATTTCATATTTAAGATACTGTTACATAATAAAAATTGAAATTTATACTTTTTTTTATGATTAATATATGTTCCTGTTGCACATTTGCATTTAACTCCCCAGTTTTAATAACACCAAATAATTATAATATGTAAGAGTAATAAGAGTTTTTTAACACTTTCAATTTGTACTTTGTGATCGTTTTTCTTTTATCTAAATTCTTTCCTGGGACGCGACTTAATTTGAGTCCGAATGTATCTATTCCGTATTTCATATTCAACATATTTCTTCAGAAGCCTTTGTTACAAATTTAACAGATGCCTTAGTTGCTTATGTGAAATTTGGCAATTTCAACAGGCTTGAAGAATTTCAGCGCCTACACGTAATGTACCATTTTTGAACCTTTCAATTTTTTCATCAAACTCTTTGTAATTGTAGTCTCCATTCATACTTTCACATCTCTCCCTCAATCTCTTTAAACCCCATCAATTGAATTGACACATGCAATATTTATTTTTGGAACCTTTAACTTCCTCAAGTTCCTGTTTTGTGATTTTTTGCTACTGACTTTGACATAATCCACGATGCTGATAATTGTGAGGTAGTTGTCAGAAATAAAATAAGACGAGAACGCGAGAAATTAAAGCAAGATATGTCATCATCACAGTATAATTTTCGATTAACTGCATTATTTTTTAATGGCCGTAAGAACAATACGTTGGTTAACCCCTTAGGAACGAGAGACTCATTTGACAATCACAGACGTTATACCATTTTTGCTTGAGGTAAGAATATTTCTATATTCTGAGTTGTAAAATAATTATAGCCTTTATGTATGTACATTTCTATCAAAAAAATTGTTAGTTACTTAAATGTATTGAGGATCAGTGATTGCCTTATAGAGTAACTATTTATTGCTTTGATATTTAGAAAGAGAATTTTAGTAATTCAATATATATATATACATATATATATAATAAGTGTTAGTTAATAAACAAGAATATTTTATTAAAATATATTTGTTTCCCGTGATTTTATTCTTTCCTTTTTTTATATATATAATGATGGAGTTTAAGAAACTCTAACTCAAGTTAAATTTTTTTTTATTGGTTAAAATTTTACCTGGGTAATAAAAAAAAAACATTTTGTTTAAACAAATATTTGCTTTATTTTGTTTTTATCTTATCCTTGAATTAAAATGGACTAATTTTTGTCTTTAACAATTGTTTTGGATTAAAAACTTAAATGAAGTGTTTACTCAAATTCTAATACCTTCTTAGAAAATTTTAAATAGATTTAAACGAGTTAATTTTATGTCTACTCTATAAAATTCTTTTCATAATTTTAATTCAAATGGAAATATTTAATTGATTTTCTTTTCAAAGAAAAAGAAGAAAGTAACAAAGAGGAATATACCCAGGAATTCTCTAATTAAATCTCATATTAAGACATTCTGATGAAGTTATATGAAAAAAAAATGAGTTAATAAAATGCAATACAATGCAATTAGAAAGATAAAGGAGAATGTTACCACTATACCGTCTGAGGCCAATGTCATTGCTCGTTTTGTAGGATGTTTGTTTATATATGTTATTGATATCTTAGTTTATTATCTTATTGATATCTTAGCTTAGTATCTTTGGAAATTTGTCTTTCTTGGCTCTCTGAAGATCTGAGAGATTTCAGGTTTCCCTTCTCTTCCTTAAATTTAATTAGTAAATATTAATTACTTAGGTACTAAAATGCATATAACACCCTATAAAACAGTATTGGTAAAGTTGGGATCCACTGCTACAGATTTATAGGTAGATTGAGATGTGGACCGGTTGAAAATCTTATTGTCCTTTTTTATTAGTTTTCTCTAATATTTTATTATTATGCAAAGTAAGAGTATGATAATTAATTTCTGAATTGCCTTTTATTATTTACATTACTGTGATTTCAGGCTATTTCTTTGTTTCCTTTATTTATTTTAAATGTTGTTATGAAGTTTACTTTAAATTTAATTATCTTATAACAACAAGATTCATCAAAATGGAAACCTAGTTCAGGTCTCACTTAATTTGGTAATTAAATAGGTGAAGCAACCAAGGTTATGTGTCAGTATTTATGAGAATGATTTTTTTTAATTGAGATTTATGCTTCATAATGAAAGATGAAGAATGAGTAGGATTTCAAATTGAAGTTACTGAAATTTGTAGCAGGATCCCAATATAGTTTTTACTCTTACATATTATTATTAATTGGTGATTATTAAAACTGTGGAGTTAAATCTACAAAAGAAACCTATATTATATCATATTGCAGTCAAAACTAATAAAATAAATATATAAATTTTTATTTTTATTATTTAAAAAGTATTTTCAAGCAAACTTGAAATAAGTGAAATTTTGTCAGATTTTATAAAGTTTTAACCCTGTTGGGGTGCATGACAATGTTATTGTAGAGATTATTTTTTTTTACATACGTCAAGCGAACATAATGGTGTTGTGTCGAGAGTTGGTCAACAATATATATACATTTTATATATATATATATATATATATATGTTTCATCGTTATTAAAATTTGGGAAAATTAGCGCAAGTTAGCTAAAATTCAACGATTTCGCGTCCCTTGGGGTGCAAGAAAATATCAATTTAAAAGTAGATTTTTTTTTTCACATATTAAGCTATACACTACGAAATTTTCGCACAAAGGGCCGATTTTGAAATCATTTTTTTTTTTTTTTTTTCTACGCTCTACCCTAAAAGAGTTCCTAAACACAGAGCGATTAAAAGGATTTTTACTCAAGTTAGTTTTAGACCTCCCCCGAAAAGATATTCTGGTAATGGCGCTGGCTATATATGGTGCAAAAAATTGTTTCTAGTAACAAATTAACAACATCGTGCATTTCTTAATACTTTGTGCGCGCAGGTGTGCTGTGCCTAGAAGAATAAAATTAGACATCAGGGGCTAATTGTAACGCAACGGAGTCGAGAAATTTCCCCACTGTTTTAATTCTGTTTCTTATTTTCAAAAATAGCTCGTAAATTATGCTAGAGTTGCAGATTTCACATCTTGGAATAAACTAAAAAAATATTCTTTTGGAAGCGTTAAAATGCATACTTTGCCAACTGTGTTATTAATTTCGTTTGAAGTCAATTCGAAATAGATGTTTGACGTTTTACAAAGTAGAGTCCAAAAATCACGAGGGTTGGGCAGATTAGATGCAGCTAAATGAAACAAATAAATCATATATCCGTATAACACACGCTATTTCTCCTTTCAGATAATTCTTTTGCCAAAAGTTTTTTTTTTTTTACTGATGTATTAACATTTTTTATTAATATTTATTTTATAAACATATGTAAATATGTCGATATTCCCTATATTTACATCTTCGTTTTTGTGGTTTGATTTTAGATGCGTGGAGTTTAATTAAATATATGTTTTAAGAGGTCGTGTATCAAAATTTAAAATCATCATACCTTTCAAATTTCTTCCTTCTGGAATTAAGTTAATAGCTCTATCTGTGGATATTGTACAGTAAAGAAAATTTTTTAATTTGAAGGGAAAAAAATTTACTTTGAAGCCCAAGCAAGGGCTATGTTGTTATATCAAGCAAAAATGACTATTCGAAAATTATATGTCGATTATATGCACCTTTTTAAATAAAACATATGCGATTCTTGTCGCGAAAAGGTTAATAGTTGTATGATCCGTTACAAATAATCCTTTAAATTCCTGGACGAAGGATTTACAATTTTTATTTATTTTTTTTAACCAGGGTTTTTTCAGATTTTTTTTAACCTCTTAATTCTTGTGCAAGTGACGCGTCTGAAGCGTCTGACTGCAAATCTGTTCCCGTCAAATGACTCTTAGACACAGATTTAACACTTCCCTGTTATTCATCGGTCATCACAAATTAGGAAATACTGGCCTTGAGTATGGTCATTGATGTTAAAACAATGGGACGTTATTTCCACCAGCGTTCAGAATGTTGCTGAGAAAGGAGTTTTACAGGATAATATCTTACATCTTAGACATCCAGGATTTCGCGTCCAGCATGTTTTTATAAACTGAAGCCACGAGCGCATGTAATTTTCTTTTTCTATCACAGTTTGAAAATAATAAAGCTTATTTTACTCAAATGATTTAAAATAACTAAGCATTAAAGTAGGAAGGAACTAAGATTTATTATTTTTCGACGTGGAGATCCCCACCGTTGAATTGCAAATTTTACTTCCTCTTTGAATATCCTCTTCGCGTTTAAATGTCTTTAAATGGAAAAGGAGTAGCGGCAGGGGGGCTTAAAAAAATAATAATGAACAGTTTTATTTCTTATATAAAAGCTTTTTACTGTTTTGTTCGTTAAATTTCTTTACATTTTTTTATGGTGATATCTTTAAAAACTGTCTTGTACACAGAGTTGTGGCATAAAATTTTAGTTTATTTCATGTTTTTATTTTCTCTGAAATATCTAAAAAGGAAATAAACCTATGATCTTGGTTAAACAACAGGCACATTTCAGCAGTCTTGCTCTTCATTGGATATTGTTCTATTAGTGCCCACGATTGAAGATTTTTAATCCTTTACTTTGTTTCGTTCTGTCTTTTCCGGGGAGAGTGGGATCTTTCAGATATAGTCTAAATAGCACAAAAAGTATAAATATGTATAACTTTAAATGCAATAAAACTTGTGAAAACAAAATCTTTGTATAATAGAATCACGTTTTATAAAGGAAAACTTCATGTCCCATCTGAGAGGATACCATAAAATGTATGAAGTATGACTTATCTATAAAAATAAAACTTCTTCGCCTCTTGCTTTTTCTGCAAATTCTCCTAAGATGCCGTTACAAGCGACTGTGGAGAGAGAGAGGGAAAAAAAATCTGTTTTAGGCATGCATCCATTTTATAAAAACTGCTAATTCGAAACTGTAGAGGACTGGAAACATTTCTTTAAATAAACTTTGTTTCTGATTTTTATAACATATTTTAATTGATTTTCAAACAAAAAAATAATTTGAAAGACTGAATATTTCTACAAAATCGTATTGAAAGAATTGAAAAAGAGGGGAAAAAATCACTAATTTACCTACCTCCTTTGTAATACGATAAAACCCAGGTAAACGGAATTAGTGTGCAACAAAAAACTTGTCTTGAAAAAAAAAATGCATCATTCTAGCGAAAATAATACTATAAAGTTATAAAAGATTGTCTGCTAAGATTGATATTTGTCTAGATAAAATCAAGCACATGAACACGTACATCCATTCACCCTCCCCCCCCCTCTCTGTCTGTGTGAATGTATGCATCTCTGTGAATGAGAGAGAAACAAAGCGAGGGAGACCGACAGACATGCACATACAGAGAGATATACAGGGTGTCCCCTCTCAACGGTGGCCAATGGCTAATTTCTAAACCGTTGGTCATAGACATATAGTTCCAATTGCAAAAATGCTTTAAAAAAGGTAAAGAATTATTTTTTAAGCGATTTAGGTCAAAAAAATGTTTTACTAAAAAATTACGAAAATTAAATTTTTATACGGTCCTCCGGTCCTATAAGTGATATTTAGAAAATTTTTACCACTACTTTAACAAGTAAGACAAAAAAAGTCCCATTCCTCTGCGATCAAAATTGACCGAGTTATAGCTGTTCAAAGTTGAAGCATATTTTTTGCTGCAAAATAGGGGTCAGTCACAAATTTACTGGAAATAAAAATAAACATCAGATAGAAAATTTAACTTTAAACATTGAGAGTAAAAAATTTTTTTACAATGTTGTTTCTGAATTTTTCTTGACATTTACATGTTAAAGTAAAATATGCAATTTGTGCTAAAAATATAAGTAAAAAAATAACAGAAATTTTGTTAAATTAAACTATGAAAAGCAACAGTCACAAATCGTTACAAAATGATACATATTTAAAGGTCTATTAGATTACTCAACCTAATAGAATTTGATGTAGTCCTATAAAATAAATAAATGGAACGCACCTAAAATCGTATTATTACATTGTCATCGGGTTTTAATAAGTATGGGAATTGAACCTCAATCAGATATTTGGAAGTGAGTTAAAATTTGAATATAAGTTTTGAACTAGAAAAATTTACATACGAAAACTATGAATAAAATAAAAGCTTATCAAAATAACATACCTTTTTAAAATAAAATCACGAAAAGAATCAGCTTCATTTGCTTACAAAATAAAGCATACGTAAAAATACAATTGAGGATATGAATTTCAAAACTCGACTTATCGCTTGTTGATTTCTCTGTCAGTCTATACAAACCTCCACTATTGTAACAATGCAATCTCAAAATTTATAATGAAAACCAATCGATGCATTTAAAGTTTTTTCGCTATTTCCCAAAATTTGATTTTTTCGATAAAGATAATTTTGAAATTTATGTCTTCAGTTATTTTAATAACCAATCTAGAAGTTAATTAATTATAATTAACAATACCTTAAAACTTATACGGTGACAGCGCCTTCAGTTAAATCGCTCATTTAAAACATTTTGTAATTGGAACTATATGTCTGTGACAAATAGTTTAGGAATTAGCCATTGAACAGCGTTGGAAATGGACGCCCTTTATAATACTTTAGCACTTTGTGTACGTTCCCTTAAAGCTTCGTCCAACTCATTCATTTTCAGTTGCAGAAAAGTGATTTAAGTCAAGAAATTTAAAGTTTCATAACTCGGTCAATTTTAATGTTACATGAATGGGACCTTTTCTGTATTACTTGCTAGAGTGTTGAAAAAATTTTACTAAATATCACTTATAGGACCGGGGGACCATATAAAAATTTAATTTTCGTAAATTTTTAGTAAAACATTTTTTTGACCAAAATCGCTTAAAAAACAATTCTTTGCCTTTTTTAAAGCATTTTTGCAATTGGAACTATATGTCTATGACCAACGGTTTAGAAATTAGCCATTGGCCACCGTTGAGAGGGGACACCCTGTATATCGATCCTGCTTTAGCATGTCCGGGTTATGACAAATCAATCGAATGAAGAATCTGCTGCATAGAACAAATCGAAAATTCATTTCTTGGAAGGTATTAAATAGTGTATACACATTATATTAATGTCGGTTTGACTGTGTAGGTGCAACGTACAGTTATTTTTAACGTATTCGTTTTCCCCAAGCCATTTAAAACATCTATAAAAATTAATGAATAAGAGCTTGAGAATGTAAAAGATATCAGATTTACTTCTGACTACTGAACAATTTTTTTTTTCAAGAGCAGGATTCTCAAAGCAAACGCAATCTGTCATGTCTCCTTTTTTTTCCTTTTTCTTTTATACTCATACATTCGTGTCTGGTCCATCGCTATAATACTCATCCCGGCAGCTTATGCTCCTAATCTGAGAATCGCGCTTCTGCACAGCATCTCTGGGTCGAATGCATTCAAGGTACTCATTGCCATGGTAACATAAAGCATTCTGCTCATGCAATACTTTTCCTTCAGAGCTATTCCGCCGGTACGCCTTCGATCGAAGGGGTGCCCGCTCTCTTCTGAAAATCAGCTGGGTGAGTTATCGATCCGCTTTGACTTGCCATCTATTATTATCTAATACACTATACATACTGACCCGATTATTTACTTACCTCCATTTTGCAGATTCTTGATGGGGAAGAATGCAAATTAATGCGAGAAGGCGCCGCCTACGAATCGGGAGAAGGTGCTCGTCGCCGTGATATAAATAAAGTGGGGGATGGTTCTGTTAGCAAAAAAGAAAAAAAAAATTCTGAAAAGATGGTTTGTTTTTCTTCCGTTGTTTGAAACTGCACTAATGTGTCTATGACTGTGATCCTAATTATAAAAAATGCATTCATAAAGTAAAATTCATTATGAACATGATGAAATAGAAAATTTTACGATTTCTTTTGTAATGTAAATGGTCTATTCATTTTTATTTGCAGAGCATCAATGATGCTTTTCAAAAGAAAAAGAATTCTGTAGAAAATTTTGAGCAATAACATAGTTTTATGAAAATACATTTGTTATGCTGTAAATTTTCATGCAAAGTACAATCCCTACCCCTGCCCAATCGAAATGTGTTAGATGCGATTGATTTACATAAAAACACAATTAGATAAAATGTGCCAGTTTGACATGTACTCCGATTATGAAAAATTTACAAATTATTTCAAAAGAGGATTTCATTGTGAATTTAATCAAATTAGCCAGTTATCGATAAATTACCCTTGCTTATGGCGACTTATTTTTCCTACTAAATTTGATGATATTTTTCCAAGTATCCCCAAGCTTGATAGCAAAATTTTCTAACGCTGTATACACGTACTGACTCGATTATTTACTTACCTCCATTTTGCAGAATTTCGATGTGAAAAAAAACATGTTAAACCGGAAGGCGTCGCCTGCGAAAGGAGAGAAAGTATTCGTCGCTGTGATATAAATAAAGTGGGGATAATTCTGTAAGCAATATTTCCCCCCCCCCCCTTATTAAAAAGAAAAAAAAATCAATCGGGAAAATATTTTGTTTTCCATCTTGCTTTGAAGTCTTCATCTGAAATCACGGTGTGTACACTGCCGAAGAATCATTATCTTAAGGTTTTACACTTGTCAGCATTCAGCACTTGTACACATGCAACGTTCGCAATATAATGTCAAAGCCCCCTCCCCTAAAAAAAAAAACGTAAACCAGTGAAATGTTTTGAGAGAAAAATGTAATACTTCAGGCTGCCGTAGAACCTCTGAAATTTGGCATAAAGGAAGGTCGTATACTACATATAGAAGAAAAAAACCCTAAAATCATCAATTTGTAAATTAATGTAGATTTATTACATGACTAATTCGGGAATTTCCATAATCCGTACTAACGTCCACATCATCGTAGCGAGATTATTTTGTAAATTTGCAGAACCCTCAATGTTCGAGTCTTGCTTACATTTTTTCTGTTATTTTCTCAAAGAATTTCTGTTTAGAGATCTAAAAAAAAGAGACCAAAAGTCTTTCTTCACTCTCCCTAGGATTATACTCTAATTATCACAAAATTCTATTTTATAATTCTCAATAGTTATTTAATGTTTGTAAATATCACTGTAATCTTGAAATGCAAGTATTACAATAACACAGTAATACAAGTGCTATTTGGTCTGTCGAATATTTAGCTTGGACGAATATCAAAACTATTCAGTCTGCCAAATATTCGGTTCGGCTGAATATCGCAACATTCGGCCAACCAAATACTTAATGACTTTTGAAAAATACTAATCATATTTAATGATAATGCTATTACATTATTTATTAGCTGTTTGATAAGTATCACTTAAGAAAATTAACTGTTAATGATGACCTTCAAAGGAATAAATGATATGCAAATTGCTGAACAATGTCTTGTAAAAAATCTGTATTTTGCTTTCTTGATAAATGGTGCGTTTCTAAATAAAATGGAAAATTTTTTCAGTGGTGATAAGACATCCTGACAAGCAATTTTTGTCTAAAAAACCAGCATCACAATCCATTTATTCAATCAAAAATACAGTGTATTTTATCTCGCTTCAGGTCAATCTTGTTATTTTAATAATATAATGAAGCTATAGTAATTATATTTTCAACAGCTACTTTAATTTCAGTAGAAAATGATAGTATAACAAGAAGCTTCAGAAATTGTGCATGTAAATTTTACTTGTAAAAAAGTTCTTGTTTATCAAAATGGAAGTATCTGTGTTAAATATTATGCAAACATTATGTTTTGAACTTTAACTTAATGTCTTTAAACTTTGGATTCGTCCAACTGAAAATTCGGTATTTGACCTAATAATCGCTATTCAGCAAGCTTACATGTATGCCGAATATTCGGCATTCATGCAAAATCGCTATTCTGAGCATCCCAAGTAATTACAAAAGAATCTCTAGTACAATGGGCAAAAACATGTTAGTTCAGAAACCGACCGCACAAAACTCTGTCATCGAGCACGAGAAAAAAATCCTTTATTTTATGGAAGAGTAGTAAGGGGAATATAATTACCATATTTGCTGGAAATGAAGTGGTGCATAAGCCAAAAATGGATACCATTAATGGTTGACTCGTAGGCTTAGCATTGTTTTTTCCTGCACCCAATTTTCCATGTTTTCATACTTTTGATTGTAGGACAAACAGAATGCTAAACCTACGAGTCTACCATTAGTGGTATTAATTTTTGGCTTATGCACCACTTCACTTCCGGCAGATATGGATCATTAGATTCCTCTATTACTACTCTTCCATAAAATAAAGGATTACAGTCGAGTCTCTCTATAAAGAAACTCCATACATCGAATTTCTTTATATAACGAATTTTTAGTAAGAACGGTCCCTTTTTCGCATGATTACATTAAAAACAGTCTCTATATAGCGAAATATCTATCTCTATATAACGATTTTTTTCATAAATTGGTCTTAATTTATTCAGCTTTAAAAAAGCTTCGAAATCATATGGAATCAATTTTCCACCACTTATTTTTGATTTATCGTTCAGTGCTTTTTTTTAAAAAAATTATTATTATTACTTTTCTCCTTGTTCTTTAAATTCAACGAATTCATCCCACCTCCCATGCACCTTTCCACATCCTTCTCAAAACAGAGTCAATTGGATTATTACACATGTAAGAGACGAATCATTGAGAGGCACATAAGAGAGGCCTTCAAATGGAGGAAAATGTTAACAACAATTTTTCATTCCTTGCTAAAAATTTGAGCTTTTTTTGAGAGCATAAATTTTAAAATCAAAACAAGAAAAAATTAGATATCTTCGCCTGAAATTAATGCAAGTCTTCCTTATTTGATTTTTATTAAGCTTTCAAATAAATGTCTGTTCTCATTTTTGAAACAGCTTAAATAATTAAGAAATAAAATGTTAGGTTAATATTTACTTTTAAACATTTCAAATTCTTAATTAAAAAGATCAAAAATAATATTTATTCAAAATTTGCACATTAAATGCGATTTTTAACATCATTCTCTATACATCGAATTTCTCTATATAACGAATTTTTTACTGGAACGAAAGATTTCGTTATATAGACACGACTGTATTTCTTGTGCTCGATGACATAGGGTTTTGTGCGGTCGGCTCTTGGACTATATGTAGATCAATCAAAACAAAGCTCTATTTTTCTTATTAAAGAAAAAATATCAAACCCACATATAGAGTTGGTGTAAATAGATGCGTGAAACGCGACAGTATCTTAAAAGCAAAAGTATCAAGTGATAACGTTTTTCTAACAAAAATAACCACAGTTATGAGGTTTGTGATGATGAAAAAAGGTTCTAAAAATAGAGTAATAAAACCCTTTCTTCCAATTTGCTATTAACAAAGTTATTTCTTTTGCTTCTTTTATTGAATCTTTTTTCTTATTTGCTTAAACATGTGAAATATTTTTGGAATAAAATAAGCTGCACTGCAACTAATTTAGTAAAATTATCGCTACAAAGCACGATATTTTGATTTTTTTTTAAATTTTTTAGGTGCGTTCGTAATAATGTAAATACGTAGCACCTATAGTGGTCGTTCAGTCCGTCCGTCTGTCCGCATATAACAACGCAAAAACTACTCAACCGAATCGGTTGAAATTTAAAATACATAATTATTACATAATTTTGTCAAGTCATTTCAAATTTTATGAAAATCGGATGCATAGATAAATTACAGGGGCAATCAAAAGTATTCAATTACATTATGGTCAATGGGGAAAAAGTTTCAAATGTATTTTATACGTTTGAAATTTAAAATACATAATTATTACATAATTATGTCGAGATATGTCAAATTTTATGAAAATCGGATGCATAGATCAATTACAGGGACAATCAAAAGTATTGTTATATTACGGCCACTGGGGAAAAATGTTTCAAATGCATTTTAATGGTGTTATACTCATTCGAACTTAATAAAATTTATATGCAACAATAAATAATATATTATAATATGCATTTTACACAATTTGTGGGGCAAAGAAAATTTGTTATTGATTTACAAGGCACAAAAGTATCCATTACATAATGGTATAGGGAGAACATTGTTTGATGAGCGTTTTAATTGTAATTCACTATTTAAAATTTTATGAGATTGATATATGAGAGTAATATTTTTAAAATTTCGTTATTGTACGAACGCACCTCATTTGCTACGATTCACGTGCAATTTCCAACTTGTTTTTCTTTTTTACTAGAACATTCGAACTCCATTATTACGAGAACTTACTTATAACAAGCAAAGACGCTGATCGTTTAATTATTATAACAAAACTCGACTGTAAGTTTGCTATATATCAAGAGTAAAATGTGTCTTCCGACCACTAAAAAGTAATTCACGTACGAAGAGTAATTTAACACGAGATATGTATTTAAAAGATTGAGACATAAAACAGGCAATTCATTTTAAAATGAACTTTTATGAAAGTCGAATCGCGCGAGGTTGTTCGTTGCTTAGATATAAATAAATGTGGCTGGTTCTGTCAGCAAAACATTTTTTTCTTCTTTTTGCAGAAAAAGATGTTTTGTTTTCCTGTCTTGTTCCAATCTTCGAATATTGTATCTGGTCTTGTAATTTTTGTATATCTTTCTTCCTTGCCTAACTTTTGAAAGACGTGTTCTAAAAAGAAAAAAAAAAGGATTCTGTAATAATATATTTTATGATTTCGAATTCTTCAATCAAGATAAATATAAAATTCTGCGTATATTTTTAATTCTTAGGTATTAAATTTATTAATCTTTTTACGAATTTAATAAAAATCAGAGCTGGAAAACAAACTTTTCACGTAGTTTTAACAAATACCCTCTTTTGAAAATATATTATACAAAATTTCATGATTTCTTAAATGTATTGCAAATAATCAAATAATAATAAAAAAAAAATAAATAAAAATAAAAAAAAAACCTTGCATCGCTGCAATCCATTAAAGATCCTGACTTACTTTGGCCAGCTTTCTTTTCTTGACCCTAGGACTCTGTCTGACCAGGTGATTGGCCTAACCCTCTGTGTTCAGTTCTCAAACAAGTTTGACACTCTTTTATCAATTCCGAAGGAATGAAATGTTGAGTGAGCATTGCTTAGTGAGCTGCTCGGAATCGAACTAGGAACCTGTAGCGTGGTAGGACGACGCGCTGACAACTACCGGGTTTCAAAGAATGGAACTGGCTAAAATCGTAGATAAATTGTAAATAAATTTGCGCATATGCAGTATAATTTATCGCAATTAATAATTAAAAAGCCGCTCATCTTTTAGAGAGCGCATGAACGGGCAGTGGCGCACCAAGCAATGTTCTCTCTATACCATTATGCAATGGAACACTTTTGTGTGGCCTTGTAAATCAATAACAAATATTCTTTGCACCACAGATTATGCAAAATGTATATTATAATATATACTTTATAGATGCACTAGCAGGCTAAGCCCGCTGCGCTGGTCTATTTTTCAAAACAAAACATGAATCAAACAAAATATTGAATATGATTGTGTTTTTTAGAGCAACTTCACCTCGAATGCTCTTTCACATTTCTGAAAATCATACAAAACGCCATTGTATTTAAAGATAGAAAACCAACGATTATAAATGCACCAAAAATGCATTAAAAGTTAGAAAACAGCTGTTTCGAATCTACTGTCGAGATTCTTCATCAGTGCAAAACTCAGCGAGCTAGAAAAAACAAAACTGAGCCAAAAATAAAAACAATGATGGAATCGAGGCCCGTTGATGCGAAAATATATTAAAATAGTAATAAAATGTTATGTTGTATCAGCTTCAGCATGTATTCAGTATCATGCATTCGATAAAATTTGGGCTTTTAAGAAAAAAATATTTCAGTTGACCATTTATTGTAGAGTTTGATAGATAAATGAGGCAATTATGAAAAGAGCAATTTAAATATTGTCTATTCACCATACTTCTAAAATAGCGAGCATTATGATCGCAGAGATTGACCATTGAATTTAAACAATTTTCAAATGATTCATTTTCATTTGATAGTTTTTGAACTCTAAACCTCTCAACTTGAGAATATGGGTATCTGTGGAAACCTTAATACATCCTCTATTAATATTATATTATATTTCGCAACGTACATCTGTTCTTGACAAATCTATTACAGTGTTCCGCTTTTGGAATGCAGCTGAATAAATAAAGTTAAAATAAAGTTTTCCTTAGAAAAATAAGGTGAATGATTTTTGAATGCGTGAAATTCATTTTTTGATACAGATGTCATATACGCATTACGTTGGCGTGGTTGAAATAAAATGAACATTTTATGCCTCTTATGGTAATCCAACTTTGTTTTTAATTTATTAATGAACTACTTATTTACTTTCATTTGCATTTTAAAATGATACAAAATGTTATGTTCTATACATAGAAAAGTAAGATAGAAAATAGAAATGTATTTGTCATTTGAAAACGAAGTTTCCGTTAAGGGAGACCCGTAAGAAAAAAACCCCAAATTTTTATTATTAATTTTAAAGTAATGAATTTTGGTGTACTATTAAAGAATCTTTTTGTAAGGAATAATTAGCAAAAAAATTCACTTTTTATTAAAAAGTACATTTTTGGGGGGATTTTTATTTATTTATTTATTTTTTTTTTTTTTTGTCGAAAAATACACTTTTTAAAATTACTACTCCTCATTCAGTTTTCAATATTTTGGTATTACTAAAATTTTTTAAATAGTGTTATAGTATATAGAAAAGAACTAAGGAGAGATATTTTTAATTTTCTATTTTAATCGGCTAAAAAAATAAATAAAAATATGCATGGTAATTTTCCTTAAATTCGTTATAATTTTCATGTTTACCAATTTATGTAAAATTTTCAGAAATAGTTTTAAAAAATATCTCTCCTTACTTTTGTTGAAAATTTTTTTAAGATTCTAAAAACATAAACACTTTGTTTCTAAATCATTTTACCACTGAGCCTTAGTACTTTGAACTTAGGCAAAATATGAAAAAAGTCATTTTCAGGAAAACATGTTTTAAATGGCCGCTAGTCCTTTAAACTCATAGTGAGTACAATTAAAAAAAGCTCATTTTTTACCTGTTCCAAGTGTCCCCGAGTTCTGAAATTTTGCGTGGATATTCGCAAATATGTATTTTATCGTTTTCTAAAATAATTTTTTTTTTTTTAACTTTTGATGATTTTTGGCCGAAAATGGGGTTCGGGTCTTCCTTAAAGTGGCGCCAGAAATGTATCACCCCAACGTGGTGCATATATAACATTTGTGCCTCTTTCTTACAACATGGGTGTGTGCATTTGCACCTAAATTTAGTTATTTAGCTCTATTTTTGTAATATTAACTGGAGTTTGTACAATGTACGACGGTACTACTTGATTATTCTATCGGGAAAAAAATTAATAGCAGATTATAGAAAAAAATGTCAATAGTCGATGATCGTAAGTATGATAGCAATTGATATTACACGTGACACACGTATTTTTTTACGTCATAAGTGCTTTTTAATTCGACTTTTAATTTGTATTTTTTATTTATGTTTATTGTTCTTTCGTTATTTAAAATGAATTTATGTAAATTTGGATAGTTTGGCGGAACTGGCCGACGTGTTAATCAAGTAGCACTCAATTTACATTTGAAAATATCATATTTCACAAAAAACTCCGGCACAAACACGGATTTGCAAGATTTCCTTACAATACCAATGCGGCAAAATCCTCGTTTTAGAACAGCGAAGAAATGTGCATTTTTAAAAATTATTTTCGTTATTTTAAAACGAAAATATTAATAAATAAAAAAAGTTACTATAGCACAAAACAATTTATAGAATTTCTAAAAAGAAATTGACAGTGGATAAACAATTTATTAATACAGAAAACCCTATTGCTGGGTTACCATATCAGGCAAAATAACACCGTTTTGGCGATAGTCAGATACCTCAATGTGTATATAATATCTGTGCCAAACATGTTTGGAAAAAACAATAATCGTTATTTATACAGCATATTTAAATACAGTAGTATAGTGAAAAAAATGTATACATGACATATACGCACCTCATTGGCGAGTTTTTTTTTTTTTTTTTTTTTTTTTTTTCTTATGCCGATTTGGAGAAAATTTTATTTTCAAATACCAGTTACATATAGAGTTTACAATTATTTTCTGTTTTAAATAGAAAATAACAATAAATTTTAAAAAGTTTAGTTAATAATTATAAAACAAAACTATTTATATCCTTTAAAAAATAAAATAAAAATTTATTAATAAATAAACAACAGCCAGGTTACTCAGTGAGGCATAAAATCGCCATTTTATTGCAGTCGCGCAAATGTGGCGCATGTATGACAAATGTGCCTAGATTAAAATAGTTTATATAATTGGAAAAAAAAAGAAAAAAAATGTAAATAGACAATTTATTAATAAATAGACACTAACATCCGGGTTGCCATATCAAGCAAAATAATGACACTTTGGCGTCAATTAATTAACCAGATGTATATATGGTATTGGAGTAAGAGGCAAATCGCACCAACATAGTGCATAGGAGATATCTGTGCCAAAAAAATTTTAAAAGTTGCAGTTAAAATATTTTACAATATCTATGTATGTGGAAACACATTTACCGTAAAATTTAAATATTATTCATTTTTGTGGTATTAACTGCTATATATGCATTTAAGTTAAATGTAAAATGCTTTTCTAAAAATGCTCTCACTCATTAAAAGAGAGAGAAGAAAAATAGTTCTTGCGAACATTGCTCCGTCTTGTGCTTTTTTTTGGTTTAGAATCGCATTGATTGGCGACAAAAGTAGATTGAAACACCCGATAACAAACAACATACAAATAACAATTAGAGCCCTTTTTTTTTTTTTTTTTTTTTTTTTTTTTTTTTTTTTTTAAATCTGCGAGTTTTTTTTTGTAAAACACATAACGGGAAAATTAGATTTAAAAATATTTTTAAAAAAAGAAAGAAAAAAATACTTATGTTTTACCTAATGAAATTTTTGATATGTTGTTTTCTTTTAATCTGGCTCGAAAGAAATAAATAGCCAAATATTGTGTCACTTCAAAACTTTCTTTCACATTGAGATACTTTTTAAATATTATAAATATTATTTTTTTTCGTTAAAGATAAATATTTTCCTTTCATAATATTATTTTGCATTAGACGGATTTTTTTCTTTTTATCATTATTTATTTTAAATCAATGAATTAACAGGGTTTTTTTTTTTCGAAATGTTTATATTATTTTCCATTAGAGAAAGCATTTCATTTCTTTTTTGAAATATAATTATCGCCAAAAAATTAGTTGTTGCAACCCTTCCTTCAAAAATAACCGAAAAATACGAAATTTAGTACGAAAAATCAGAGTTATCCCTGTATATTTGTATCATAAACCTCCGCAAAAATATTTCCTATCGAATGATATAATCTGCAAAAAGATCCATCAGGTAGTTTTTGAAAACACCCGTTTGGAAGTTTCTGAACTTCTGCTTTATAATATACTAGCAGGCTATGCCCGCTGCGCTGGTCAATATTTCAAAATCAACCGTGGATGAAACGGACTGGTGAATTTAAATTTGTATTTTAAATAATTTGGACCTCCAGCAGCACCTTGCTCATTGCTGAAAACGATTTAGACACCATTGTGATATTAAATTATCTTAAACGTTGCTCAAAAACCAGCTATTTAGAAGTAACTATTTTAGTTTATTACTAACAGTGCACGTTTGGAAGCGAAATGAGACCATTATGGCAACAGGATTTAAAATTTTCCCTTAACTGAAGAAATATTAATTATTACAGTCGTTACCATGGTACAACTTCTGAAAAATTTCTTCACAACTTTTCATTATGTGAAACCAGGAACACAAAGCTACTCCCACCTAAAAAGTTTATATATATATTAAATTTTGTCCGCGCGATAAAAGGCACAATTATGCAAGAATCTCCGTTCAGTACATTCTACAACTCCTCAAGTACATTGAGATGGCTAATATCTCAGTGGGAATTGCAAATGAGCAGAATTGGCCCAACAGGGTGGTGATTGGGAAGGGTTCAAAAATTTGAATACCATCTTAACATGGCTTTCAAAAACTAGCTCTTACAAAACAATAGCAGGAAAAGAAATAAACATTTTTCGTTACAGCAAGTTGCCAACGATAAAAAAAAAAAAAAAAAAAAAAAACATTAAAATTCTCACTACAACAATTACTTTGATAAAAAGTTAATTAAATCCAATTGATTTTTTAAATCATCAGATTTTAAAATATTCACCTTTTATATAAACATTTCCTCCTGAAAAATGAAAACAAAATTATTTGTTCTTTCGTATTTAAGCATTTTCTCTTTAGTTACTTAAGATAAAAAATTATGTAAATTTGTATAATTTGGCAAATGATTTGGCGAAATTGGTTGACGTGATAATCAAGTAGTATCCAATTTACACTTTTCATATTTCACAAAAAATTCCTACCATATACGCAATAGGTTTAGCACGATTATCTTGCAACTACAATGTGGCAAAATCCTCGTTTTAGAATACCAAAGAAATTTATGTATATTTTATTATTTTCTATCATTTTAAACAGCAATTAACAATAAATAAAAAGTAACTGTAGAACAAAACAACAAATATTCATTTCAAAAAAGAAAAAAAATGAAAGTAAATAAACAACTTATCATCAGATAAACGACTATAGATGGGTTACCATATGAGGCAAATAAGGCCATTTTCGCGCCAGTGAGATACCTCGATGAGTATATGACCAAATCCGTAACAAAATTTCCATTTGGAAAAAACTTTAATTGGTATTTATACTGCATTTTCCCTACTTATGTATAAGAAAAAACTTTGACACAGAAGTCATGTATGCACCACATTGGCGCAATTTTTTTCTGGCGCCAATTTGGAGAACTTGGTTTTTAATTACCAATTTCATAAATATTTTTTAATTATTTTGTATTATTTGAAAAAAAAAATAAATAAAGTTTAATTAATAGCTATAGAACAAAATGATTTATATTATTTAAAAAAAAAAACAAAATGAAAGTTAATAAATAGTTTATTAATAAATAAACCACCGTAGTCTGTTTACCATGTGTGGCATAAAATCACCATTTTGTTGCAATCGTGCGAATGTGGTGCGTATATGACATTTGCGCCAAAACTGTAAAAAGTTGCAATTAAATTATTTTACAGTTTGGATGAGGAAAACATTTACTAAAATTTAAACATTATACGCATTTTTTTTTTTTTTTTTTTTTGCTATAACTGCTATTTATATATTTACAATTAAACATAAAAAAATATCCTAAAAATGCTCTCACACATTTAAAAGAGTGAGAGAGAATTTAGTAATTGTAAACATCGCTCCAGCTTATGCCTTCTTGGTATAAAATCGCATTTTTTGATAACAAAAGTAAATTCAAACACCCAAATAAACAAATAACATACAATTAACAGATAAAACCATTTTTAAAAGTAATTCTACTATTTTGTCCTGTAAGACACATAATGGTAGAATTAGATTTTAAAAATATTTTTTTAAAAAATAGAAGAATGTTATTTACGTTTTATCTAATAAATATTTAAAATACATTTTTGTTAGCCTGCGCGAAAGAGAATAGCGAAATATTGATTGAAAAAATATTGAAGAAGAAATGGTCAATTAAAAAAAGCTTGTAAATTTTATTCAGAGGGAATTTTTTATTTCAAAATGTAGAATTTATCTATAGTAATAACGCATAATTGTATAAATTTACTTTGAATTGCAAAAATTTTCCCTCAGTACTACTTGGTTATACCGTCGACCAATTTCGCCAAATTATACAAATCGTCAAACTATTAGCCAGAGTATATAAGATTAACATAAATTTTCATTTAAATAATGAAAAACAAATTAGCAGAACATATATAAAAGTAGAAATAAAATGTCGAATTAAAAATCACTTGATGAAATTAGTATTTATATTATGCTTAATGTCAAGTGAGTGTGACATTTACGATCCTCCATTATTGACATTTAATCTTGGAATTTGGGGGTAGATTTTTAATCGATAGGGTAATCTTTCCTTCTTCAGTTTTTAGCACTTTCCAACAAAGTTGAAAAGTGCTTATGCATTCGGTTTATCTGTCCGTCTGGCCGGATGACCGTCTGTCCGGATGGCCGTCTGTCCGCGCTCTAACTCCTGTAAATATACTCGGATTGCTATGAAATTTTTATACGTTATTAAGGTTTACCCTAGCACAAACTCTACTGAAAATGAAGTATCTACCATGATTAGTTTATCTACAGAGAGAATCAAAAGTTTTCCATTACATTGCGGCCTATGGGGAAAAATCGTTAATATACTCGGATGCCATGGAATTGTAAGATGTTATTGACGTTTACCCTAGCACAAGTCCTATCGGAAATGAAGTTTCTACCATGATTAGTTTATCTACAGGGCGAATCAAAAGTTCCCTATTACATTACGGCCTATGGGGAAAAATCGTTTCAAAGGAATTTTAAAGATGTCATAC
Organism: Maratus speculifer; assembly: GCA_964019185.1. Classification (NCBI taxonomy): domain Eukaryota; kingdom Metazoa; phylum Arthropoda; class Arachnida; order Araneae; family Salticidae; genus Maratus; species Maratus speculifer. The sequence goes on along the minus strand of OZ025296.1, from coordinate 171,265,090 downwards.
CCTTTCAAACATATTAAAATATGCATTCTATAAAATATAAGGTGAAAATGTAGCTATTATTTATTTACAGGGCCACACAAAAGAATTCCATTAGATTATGGTAAAAGGGGGAATTGTGTGTGACATATTTTAAATATATTAAGCTTTTTCATGTAAAATAAAATTGATATATGTCACTGAAGCTTAATATAAATTATACGCTACAGTCTTGCATAATATGAAGTACATAGCATTCACAGGGCCATACAAAAGATTTCAAATAGTATATTCTTTCCGAAGTACCGTATATGTGTCCGATGATGGCTGATGGACGGATGAAATGCATTTTAATTATGATATTCGCGTTTATATTTCGCTAAATATATGCACATTATATGGTGTGTATAAATGTTATAGTTGATATACAGGGCTACCCAAAAGAACTCACCAACGTTACTGAATATGAGCGTAAATTATTTAAACGTGGTTCTTAAATAAGCTATGCATTTTTACGCTGAGCTGCATTCAATTTACTGAGAAATGTTTGCAGAATATAGATAAAGGGATATACAGGGCCACGCAAAGAATTCAGTACATGGACGCCTATGAATGTGAATGATGATTTATGAGAATGTGATTTCAGTTGTTTTAAAAGTGTTTTAGTTTACAACAAATTTTACCCTAATGCTGACGTGTATTAAAGGTACAATGTAAACTACAGGGCTGAACAAAAGTATTAAAGTATGTTTCCATCTAATAGTATGAATTGCTGAAAAAGAAATTTCAAGCTACTGGGTATTTTCTTGTTAAGCTAAATTTTCCCATTATATGAACTGACATATGAAAAACAGGGCTGTTCTAATGTACTGGAATACATATTAGGGTATATTTGGCTATACACTATTATTTCCCTAAATAACAAAGTTTTGTTAATGATTTCATTAAGTGTTGGAAAGTGCTTCATAATCTATGCTTAACGCATGATTTTTCTTACTTGTTAAATTTTAAAACCGAAATTTTTCTTGTAAGTGAAATTGACGAAATGGCTCAAGAAAAATTAAATTAACAATGACAACATTTGCAAAAAGAAATAAAAGAGTTATACTCATATCTATATAATTTACGATTGAATATTAAAATATACTCTAAAAATTATCTTCATTTAAAAAAAAAAAAAAAAACATTAGCGACCATTAAGAACATAAGTCAGGCATTGTCTTTTACAATCAGATCTGCTTTTTTCTGCTGTAAGTTATATTATACGGAAATTTGATAAAAAAGAGAAAGAAAATAATAAAAAGGGAAATAACTATTCAAAATTCATTTAATGAATTTCTGAAATTCATGTTTTTATTCTAACGCCAGGGATAGATCGCCAAAAGTTGAACCAATTGTTTTATTTCGCGTTAATTTATTTTTTAAGCATTACAAATATTTTTTTTCATTTTCAAGATAAATATATTTTTATAATATTACGCCTCATTTAAGCGGTCTTTCTTTTTTATTACTAATATTATCAGTAGTTATTTTCTGCTATTATTTGCAAGATATTTGTAATATTTCTAATAGATATAGCCATTTTAATTCTTTTAGCAATTATAATTTTCGCCAAAAACAGCTACTGGCAACCCTTTTGTCAAAAATAACCGAAAAATACGAAATTTACTACGAAAAATCAGAGTTATCCCTGTAAATTTGAATCATAAACCTTCGGGAAAATATTCCCTATCGAATGATACAATCGGCAAAAAAATCCATCTGGTAGTTTTTGAAAACACTCGTTTGGAAATTTCAGAATTTCTGCTTTATAATATACATGATATGATATCAATTTTATTACGTTCGAATGAGTGTAACACCATTAAAATGCATTTGAAACATTTTCCCCCATTAACCGTAACGTAACGGAGTACTTTTGATTGTCCCTGAAATTGAACTATGCACCCGATTTTGATAAAATTTGAAATAACTCGACAAAATTATGTAATAATTATGTATTTAAAATTTCAAACGATTAAAATGCATTTGAAACTTTTTCCCCATTGACCGTAATGTAATGAAATCCTTTTGAATGTTCCTGTAATTGATCTATGCATCCAATTTTCATAAAATTTGAAATGACTCGACAAAATTATGTAATAATTATGTATTTTAAATTTCAAACGATTCAGTTGGGTAGTTTTTGCGTTGTTATATGCGGACGGACGGACAGACAGACAGACGGGCGGACTGAACGACAACAATAGGTGCTACGTATTTACTTAATTACGAACGCACCTAAAAACTCAAAGAAATACGTAATTTACGTATTTTTTTTTTCAACAAAAACCTGTACATTTCTTAAGATTTCAAAACAAGTATTGTTTAAACACATTAGACATTTTTCTTTAACACATTTTTCGATAAAAACATTTTTCTTTAGAAAATTTTTAGATAAAAATTATTCAGAAAAATTATTAAGAAAAGATATTTTTAAAAATTATTCGAAAAGGCTTTAAAGAAATTATTAAAAAAAAATGACATTAAAAAATATATCAAGATAGTTTCCTTCAAAACTTATTTAACATTTTTGTAAAGTTTGACGAGTGATCGGTAAATATCGCTTTTTGTATATCCAGAAATAAAGAATTATGCAAAGAATTCAGAAACTATATCAATTTAAAACATGGATAAAATTTTAAGTGTTAATCACTTGATTTGCAGATGAAATATACATGCATATACACACACACTCACTTAGAGAGAAAAAAGAAAAGTATTTTAAAATAAAAATTCGAATTGCCTAAAATAGTTATTTTATCGAAAGAAACACATTCTAAATAGTAAAATAGGATGTCTGTGCCAACAGAACGAAATCCACGAAGCGACAATATTTTACAATATACATACTTGTAGACCTCAGTCTAAGCCTCTCGCCCTTTCTTTCTTTTTAAAGAGGAATGCCATTTCGAAAGTGGCTAATTAAGAATTTTTTATCAGAACCTCCATCCGCGACAGGCTTCAAGCATCTCAACATAAAAAAAACATTGTATAAATGTAAAAAAAATAAAAAATATGAAAACATGCTTCTATATCAGTGGTTCACAACGAGGAGCTTATGCCTCACTGGGGGGGGGGGGGGGGGCAATTTGACTTTTTTTTTGGGGGGGGGGGGGGAAGCAATGTAAAATTTTTTACTCACCTGTTAGCCATTAGTTTCTTTTTTCTTATGAAAAGTATTGTTGTAGATCAAAAAGTAAGTAGAATAATACAATAAATAAATAAATAAATAAATAAGTAAATAAATCATTTTTTATTGAATTTTAAAAACGTTCCCAATCAAAAGTTTAAAATGAAATGAACACCAGAATGTGCATAATCTTTAAAAATAGTTAAATTTTCGTGGTAATACACATCTTTAATTTTTTTTCGTTATTGTGTATTTTACAATTTTTCGTAAAGTTTTTGATTACTTATTGAATAAGATTTGTATTTCAATTCCCTCTATTGTATGTCACATGAAACGTCTTTTACATGCGAAACTACTTTAAAATGCTCGACTCTTTTTGTGCATTAAAAACACAAAATTAATTTTCTATAGAAATAAAATTTTACGTCCAAAGCTTTTCCATTAACTATAAAAAGGTTATACAAAAATAATTTATAAAATGTGTAAAGGTTATCAATTTTAATGCTAAATGAAGTCTCTTTCAAGATGCTTTTTAAAGATAAATATGCAGACCGTACAGCAATTTTCTTTCAGATACTTCTCAATTCCAAAGGAGCTACTTTGTGACACACTTCAGAATTCATCTTTATTCGCAAACGCATGAAATTGGCAGGTTTTCTTATTTAGAACCTACTTAATTGCATAACGTTTTCCATCTTTTGGAAAAACTGAAGATCTTTCAGAAAATAAAGCCAAATGTGGTCATTTAATAAGAATTCCTGATGCGACAACGCAAGAAAGGAGAAAATCTTATCTTTACATGACAAAATTGCTTATAACTCGATAAGTTATTTATACAACAAAAGAAAAACGTGTTCGAGTATAAATTGCTTCGACAGTTCACCACCTACCAATTTTATGCCGTTGCCTTTAAAGATGATTATCAAAATCTGTCGGAATTTTTCGCGTTGTTAAACAGAGAATTTGCGAACCAATTAGACAATTAGGTAAATTGGAAAAGTGCAGCAAAACTATTTTTGGCATAAAGGGAGATATGTATAGCTCATAACTTCATTGCATTTATAAAATTGTTTTAAAAACACAATTATGTCAGAAAATTTATCTATTTTTAATAAGTTAAAAAATGTGAAATGAATAGCTTTTGTTAGGGCTGTTAAGCTTCTCCATGTGAATAAGGTTCACTTTTTAAGTAATGAGAAACATAATTTATTGAGGGGAAGGAGGCATAGTGAGTTTACAGATTCTTTGGTCGGGTGTGGCCAATAAAAGGTTGGGAATCGCTGCTTTATAGGGTTACTTGTAAATAAAAGAAATAGTTTTTTCATTTTTTCACAAGTGAGAGTAGACCATTTCCTCTTCTGAATCCATTTACGTCGAATTTTAGTCACAGGAATGTAAAACTAAAAACGAACTTTAAAAATAGCCTTTTTGGGGAAGTTGCGAAAGACAGAATCGCTGTCAATGAAAATTATTGGGCCCTCATTACTGTTTATTTTAAATTGTTTGGTTACAATAAATTTTTATATTTTCAAAATTTCAGAAAAAGAAAATTTTAATTAAATTTAGAAATCCAGGAAGGGTTAAATGTGTTCTAGCTGCCAATTCACACGACTATTTAAAAGAACGGACTCTTTTCCGTTTTCTTTTTTCTGTTGCTAAACGGAATCAAACAATCGCACAAAGGATGCTGTAAGCTCCTTGTGCATTACATCATCGATCGTGTTATATAAGAGCATTTTCTGTTGGAGATCAATCTACACGCGATTGGGACTCGCTTACACTTGTTTAGCTTATTGACATTCCAAAGATTCCAGTGGCACACATTTGTTAACGAACCAAAGTTTCAAAGTTATTTTACCATTTCGTGAATTTCAACAGATAGAGGATTAGGATAGAGGGGATAGGGAGATACCATATAGATTTAAAAAAAAATACCTTCCGGTATTTATTTTTATATATTATTTATTTATGAAATTAATCATGCAGTAGCCATGTACTGATACTTTAAAAACAAGAAAATTACCAAACAAATTTGTTTATTGCCAGATAAACTGTCTGCGATAAAATCAGCCCGCTCATGAAATAATTCTTTGTGTTGTGGAAGAAAATCTCTGAGGGAAATATCACTTATAGCTGAAGGTGCAATACTTTATCGAAAAATGAAAAACTTTATAAGATTCCAAATCCCAATAGTGATATCTGAAAGTGTCATGCATTTATGTTTAAAAGGATCCCATGAATGTATCAAAGTTCCGTGTTATTCAGCGGAGGAAAACGTTTTTCTTTCAGAGCTGTCTTAATACAAATACTACTAAGAAAGAGATTAAACCCTAAATTCGATTTTATAAGGATGACTCTTTCGTGCTAATTTTAATAATTAAACTTTCTTTTTCCTCAAAAAAAAAAAAAAAAAAAAAAAAAAAAAAAAAACTGCTTGTGAAATGCTAATATCTGGATTTATACTGCACACGTGAGAGGCGCATCAGTTTTTCATTTTCTAACTTGAACTGTGTTAATCTTTTATGCATTAATCACTAGTCTAACTCTATTAAAATAAACCAGGGTTCGCATTGTTCCTAAAAAAATGTTGTCATTTTCTACTTCTGTTTTAAGACTATTATCTTTACTGTAGACATCTATTGAAGATTTTAAAGGAATCTATTGTGAAAATTTTGAGTTAGATTGGAAATGTAGAAAAATGAAAAAGGCTGCGATCTCAGAGTAAACTTTGTTTTGAGAGTCGATTACGAATGTGATTTGTAAGTAAAATGTATCTTGTGAATGAACAAGTATGATACGTGATTAATGCACCGAGGATTGGATTTAAGTATTCATTCTAAGTATATGACTTATTTACATAAATAAAATCAAAATGAGTTAAGAAAAATATGAGAAAGAAGTTTTAAAGTTCAATATTAATTTCAATATCTTTACTGTAGACATTTATAGCAGATGTTGCTGGAATTTATTACGAAGCTTTTTGATTTGAAATAATAGTAGGAAATGTAGAATAAAATGAACGCTGCAACCAGCGATCCCTGCTTATAGTTTGCTTTGTGAATCAATCATGAGTTGACTCGTCGTAAGTTAAAATGTTTCTTTGTGAATCAATCACGAGTTTACTCGTCCTAAGTAAAATATTTCTTTGTGAATCAATCACGAATGCGACTCGTCGAAGTAAAAAAAATATTTTTGAATCAGTCACAAGTATGACTCATCGTAAATAAAATATAATCCTTTGCAAATCAATCACGAATGCAATTTGTGAATAATCCGAGGATTGGGTTAAGTATTTATTTTAAGTACGCGACTAATTTATATGAATAAAATCAAACCTGATTTAAAATGCAAGAAATAAATTTTAAAACTGCATATTAGATCTTTCTATTGTATTAAAAAATTATATATAAAAACCCATTAAATATAATAAAAATTACCACATTAGAACATGGAAAGAATAAAGTAAAAGGAATATAATCGAAATTTGTAGAACCAAAGTAGAATCATCAGGCCCACAAATACTTTGGAACTACAAGTAAAGTCTGTAATTTCATCTTCGTATTACCCATAAAAAAAAGCAAAATACAATAATCCCTTAACATTCGCGAGTTTTGAATATTTGCGAAATAAAAATGAAGAAAATTTAAAAATTCCCGAATATTGAACTTGGTTATTTGCGAATTGCTTATGTAAAGAATATATTTTTACAAAGTAAACTCGCTTTGTTTCATCAATTCCGTAAACTATTCGACATTGGACAGTAGCATTATTCTTTTAAAGTCTAACTTTCGATATTTTCAGCCCTTGTATTGATTCAAAATATGCATCAGTAATTCAAAGAAACCTAAAACATAACTTGATACTAAAAATAAAAAAATCCTCAATTTTGCAAAAATCAAAATTTTTATTGCAATTGAAAAATTTTCTGTAAAAATTGAATGGTAAATTTTAAAGCTTGTACATCAACTTGTTCAAAATGTCTTGTTTGTATTAAAAATAAAAAACAATACACAAATAAAAGTAAAAGATATTGCGACATGTGATAAAACAAAACAAAAAATTAATTAGGCATACTTGACATAACTTTAAATCGGTCAAAAATTTTAATAAAGATTTAGCTCTACCTGTCTCACCACCACTAGGTAACTTCATCACAATATTATTAACATTCATGTAGTTCATGTCAATTAGTATCAGTAAACACATAGTGGTTTTATTCTTTAAAAAAAATTTTTTTTTTCATTCTGAGTGTTTTTCTGGAGTTTGTAGATTAAACACGTCAGGAATGTCACCATAATTATTCCAATATATTTAGCAAATTTTATTGTCTTAATATTTATATTACTTTCATGGCTATCAAGTGAAAGAAGTGTAGGATCAGTTTTGAAACAACTAGAATGTATCCCGAAACGTCAGTGAAGGATTACTTTGGAGACACGAAATTTTTTTGTGTCTGTCTGTCAGTCTGTCTGTTCCGCGATAACTTCCGTAAAAAGCATCCGATTGGCTTGAAATTAAGTGGGTATGTTAGTGAGGCACTGGGATTAAGCTGTATAGTTTATTGCAAGATTTGGTTTATTCGTTCGAAAAATATAGAATATTTTATTTTGCGCAATAATGCTTTTCTATGGCAAATCCAATGATTTCCATTTTTTTTCTTGAGAGAAAATGTCACATTATGATAAAAGGATGCTGAAATTTACCGGTTAAATTATTCGCATTGTTTTGAAATTTTGTCTATTCATTTGTCAGATTTTTAAAATTATTACTGTAAATTTTGGAGATTTTTTATAAATGTATTCCAATAATATAAACTAATTTGTTTTAGAGACTTACTTATTTCAAAAGTATTTATTTCATTTTCTTTATTTTCTCTTAATGGTTGCTAAGCAACCATTCATCCTAATCCTTATTTTTATAATGTTATAAATTTGAATGCTTGTAATTATTGAAAGCGAAAATTTAAATGAAGTCAACGTCAAAACTGATGAATTAATGTCTTTGTATCTTTGTGTATAACTATAACATAGCCCAGAAAAGAACATAGGCTATGTTTTATTGATTTTATTCACATATTTTCCTTAATAATTCAAAATTTCCTTCTTTTTCGTACAGAATCAATAGCGATCTTAGATAAAATTTAACCAATTTCCTTTATCGTTGCCAAAAAAAAAAAAATCAAAATATGGAATAATTTGTCAACGGCAATAAGTTTCAATTGAGCAAGTTCCATTCGAAAAATTAAACTAAAAAAATATAAATATGACGTCAGAATTAAAATAAATATAGTACTTTGTTAAATATTAAACACGGAAATTTGTTTCGTTAATAAGAATTTTTCTGACAAAAATGGGGGCATAATTAGAAGTAAAAGAAATAAAGAAATAATTATATTTTTAATAAATATTTCAGTTGGTAAAATTTGACGTCATAATTGAAGTAAAACAGGTATTTTATAGTAGTTGTTAAAAATATAAGAAACATGGATAGCAATAACTCATGAATAATGACGTCATTGCCGAAACTTCAGTGAAGGCTTATTTTGACGACACAAAATTTGTTTTCCGCCCGTCAGTCTGTTCTGTCTGTCTGTAAGTCTGGCCGCGATATCTGCAACAAAATGCAATCAAAACTTTTTTTTTTTTCGGAAACAAAATTGTAAAACCCTAGATTACTGAGTTTACACTTTCAAAAGTTCCTGATACATCAGATTTAGGTGTGAACAGGTATGTAGAAGTATGAAAATAATGAAAAATGCTTATTAAAACTGTTACTTATCCTTATAAATTAAAATTTATAAAGAAATACAAGATATAAGATAACCATTAGCAAATTGATAGAAAGTTACAAATTTAAGCTTAATGAGACTACGGGGGGTTCAGGGGGGCGGAGCCCCCCTGAAGAAATCTACTATGTTATATTCAGAATATACCAACACAACTAAACCTTTAATTTAACGCTTTTGTTGGCTGAAAACTTCTTATTCTTATTTTATTCTTATAAATAATTACGTAATTTGAAAATTTTAAATTACAGTTTCTAGGAAATTGAATATTACCCAAAGTGTGTTTTAAAAAAGAAATGATGTGCAAAGCTGACGTTGAGGCTCTTGATCTGCAGATTTACTAGTTAGATAACGCTCATTTGCTTAAAAAAAAAATCTGCTGTCATCCACTAACTTCATTGAGGAAGTCTGTCTTTCGGATGGAGAAATTCTGAGCATAAACTCTTTGTAACTTTTCCTATGGAAAACAAATACAGTTGAACAGATTACCTGATGCAGAAACAAAGATGTGACAAGTTTATAACGTTTGGCTGTTGTTACGTGAGTAAAATGCTTTTACCATGTTTTGCTACTATATTAGGTGTCTTATGCTCTGCCATTAAACTTGTTTCATCACAGATTCGGTGTGAATTTGTAGCGATTTAAAGCTGACTGAAAGTTTAAAATCTATATAAATCCTCTATATCAATATCGAATCCATTGGCTTCATTGAAACTTCTTCGAAACTAATGGCTATAGGTTTTAAGAGAAAGAAATGAATTTCGCTGATTTAAAATCTTATAACCAATAAATTCCAGCTTGCTTGTTTGCTAAAGCAGGGACGTATTTGAAGGGGGAAAAAATTGAATACTCATATGCATAGTTGTCAAACCATTGTTTGTTAGATGCTGCTTGGAGCAAACATGAAGCTAACCCTTATTGAGCTTCATCGAAATATTTCTTTTACCAAATAAGCAGATGAATGTTCAACAGATATATTCAATAAGCCAATATATTCTTAAATTTTAGAACAATTCTTTCTGAAACGGTCGTAGGCTTTAAGTTGTTCTTGCAGGCACTGCTCTTTCCTCTATTCAGATACAACACTCATCATTTCTTCTTCAATAATTGGATTTTTTTTTTCCAATTTTTCTTTTACTTTTCGAATTATAATGCCATTTTGATAATTTGTGGAAAAGGACCCCCCCCCCCTCTAAATTGTAGGTATGTTATTGTAATATTTGTATATTTTTTTCCTACATAATAATGCATTTATTCTTTCTACATTAAGAGGCATGTCCATTTCAACCCCATACTCAAATACAGAACTTTAAAATCCATGCATGACAGTATTTTAGCTCACAAAATATACTAGCATTCACATAAAGTGCATACTTTACAGTGCTAAATAATATAAATATAATTCTAAACACAATAATAATTTAAAAAAAAAAAAAAAGAAAAGAAAAGTCAAAAAATATATATATATTTTAATTATCAAAAATTGCTTTTACCACCTACAACGTTAAAATTATTGACGTTAGTTATATGGATATTTAAGACAGAACAAAAATCAGCATTGATCAGCCAAAATTAATACTTTGTACAGTTTTTCTTCCTGAAATTTTGAGTGTCCTTTTCATTCCTTGTCCCTTTCATCCCCAATCTCCCTTACTAAATTATAGTTTGTTTTCCTATAGACAAATCAGTATCAGTTTAAACAATATTTTTTGAAAAGTACTAATAACAAAGATTACCACAAATGGCCCGAAATTTTGGCCAACTTGGCTGAACATCGCCAAATTTGACAGTGCATTAAAAAAAATGTACATTTTACTGAATATTAATGAAATTATGTTTAAAAATATATTTTATAATATGTTATATGCAATATATAAAACAATATTTATATTATTATATGAATATTTTTGTTCCTGTCCACACGCATTACAATGTGTGCAATTTGTTTCAAAAGTTGATTGGACTTGGGAAATTGGGGAGGGAAAGCATATTAGGAAAAAAGTTTTACGAAAACGCTTAGTCTGCCTCGCTTTTGCTAAAGGACTTGAACGTTTCTGGAAATGAAATAATGACTAGCAGTTTTAAGCTTTAAGTATAATGATTTTCAATAACTTTATTCTGATTGCCTTTTTCGCAGTACTTGATGATTTATATTCCGAATAAGGAACTACCTGTCATTTACTACATGTGATTTCAATGCATTTTTTAGACATAAAATAAATATTAAGCAAAAGCAACCCAATATTTTTGCACCTTTTAGATTTAGTGTTTTCAGTAATTTCATTTCATAGAACTTGAGTGTTCCCCAAGCAGTATTTATGATCGGTTGTTTTGTCCCAGACCTAGTCTGCTTTTTTGTTGGTCCAAAATAAAACTACATTCGTTTTTCTTTTTCTTTGTTATTTTTCCCCACACGTTTTACAATCCATTGTTTAGGAGTTGGCATTCAATTCTATTTTCGTTTAAGCATAATCGTTCATCCATAGGAGTTAAGGTAGGATCACATGGATGAGATTGAGATCCCAGAATATATTTCTCCATGAAGAAAGGTAGAACTTTTTGCCGTGCTGATAAGCGATATAATTGCCGACAATTTTGATCTGACAAATTGACTACGCACGCACTATGCATAAATTAGTCTTATCTCACTCGAACGTGATGAAGGAGCTAAGAAGGCAACGGATATCATTTTCCCCTTCCCCCCCCCCCCTCCCCACGTTCTTTAATAGGATCATAAATTTTATATTGAGAATAATTATATGTTTCGCTAGATTAATTTTAACACAGTTATTCTAATTGATAAATAATTCATATTAGTTGTAATTTTCCAGCTGGGCTAAAAATCAGTGGTGTAGTCCTGGAAAAAAAAGTGGGGGGACGCTCATAATTTCGAACATTTTCGCCTATCACCCATATAACTAACTTAATTGTGAATTTCAGAAAAAAATGAAAAATTAAATTAAAATTAAAAAATTTAAATTCAATTTACATTTAAAAATTTATTACATTTTTAATTCAATTTGCATTTGCATTTACATTTAAAAATTAAAATTTTAAATTAAACAATTTTACATTTACAGTTAAAAAGTAATTAAAATTTTAAAAGTTTAATTACATTTAATTTACATTTAAAATTTAATTAAAATAAAAGTAATTACTTTAGTTTAAGTTGTTTATACAGTCAAACCTCGCTATAATGAACCCGGGATGTAATGAACACTCGGATGTAGTGAACTGGTTTAATGGTCCGTCTGAACTACCATTTAATTAATGTTATTTTATACGCTTATAGTGGACACCTGAGAATTTGGTAGTTCGTTTATAGTGAAATCAAATTTTATTTCATCTTATTTTTTATTATTTTTTTAAATTGGTGTTTTTTTAGCAATGCTTTGACTAATTTTCATTATTATTATTATTATTATTATTATTATTATTTTTTTTTTTTTTTTTTTTTTTTTTTTTTTTTTTTTTTTTCACGGCTCTTTAGCGGAATACATGTTTGTCCGCTATCGTCTGTCGAAATTTGCGTTATTACCGCTACTTTATTACAAAATTCGCATTTTTCCTCGACTCTTTGAAGAAAGCGCGCTTTTTTGGCATTGGTTTAATTTATTTCGTTTTTTCTCCTCGGCTCTATGGCGGAATACGAGTTTTTTTCGCTGTTTGTTTTTAAAATTCGCGTTTTTCCGCGGCTCTTTAATAAATTAGTGTTGTTTTAGAATGTTTTGACGCGATTCGTCAAAACATTCTGCGAGAACCTTGGGCGGAATTTGCATTTTCCCGCAGTCCTTTGACAAAATTCGCACTTTTTGCGATCCTTTGACGAAATTTGCATTTTTCACGTGGTTTTTTGTAGACATTCGCATTTTTTCGGGATGCTTTGACTAAATTTGCCTTTACCCCACGGCTCTTGGACAAAATTTTCATTTTTCCTCTATCTTTTGAAGAAACTCGCGTTTTTTTTAGCGATATTCTGTCTGAATTCGCTTTTTTTTCCGCGGCTGTTTATTTTCTATCTTCTGTCGAAGTGTTTTTTTTCTGACAGTGTTTTTTTTTCTATCTTCTGTCGAAATTCGCATTTTTTTACCCCGACTTTTAGAAGAAATTCGTGTGTTTCCACCATCCTTTGATAAAATTGGTTTTTTTGCGGTGTTTTGACGAGAATCACTTTTTTTCGCAGCCTTGGACGATATTTACATTTCCCGCAATCTTTAGCCATTAAATTCTCGTTTTTTACAGACATTCATGTTTTCTCGCGGACTTTTTTTGAAATTCGTGTTTTTTAGCAATGCTTTGACTTATTTTTATTTATTTATTTATTTTTTTTTTTCGCTGCCCTTTGGCGGAATACATGTTTGTCCGCTACCGTCTGTCGAAACTTGCGTTATTAACGCAACTCTTTTACAAAATTCTCATGGTTCCTCGGCCATATGGCGGAATACGAGTTTTATTCGCTATTCGTTGTCAAAATTTGCGTTCCGCGACTCTTGGACAAAATTAGCATTGTTTTACAATGTTTTGAAGAGATTTGCTTTTGCTGCGTAAACCTTGGGCGAAATTTGCATTTTTCCGCAATACTTTGGGAAAATTTGCGTTTTTCCCGCATTTTTTTTGTAGACATTAGCATTTTTTTCGGGATGCTTTGACTAAATTTGCTTTTGCTCCACGGCTCTTTGGCAGAATTTTTTTGCTAACATTTATCGAAATTCGCGTTTTTTCCCGCAACTTTTGGACAAATTTTCCATTTTCCTCTATCCTATGAAGAAATTCGTGTTTTTTTAGCGATGTTCTAACTTAATTCGCTTTTTCACCGAGGCTCTTTAGCAGAAAAGTGTTTTTCTTTTGCTATCTTTTGTCGTAATTAGCTTTTTCTACCGCGCGCGGTCTTTGATGCCAGTCGCGTTGTTTTGAGATTTTTTTACGCTATTCACTTTTTTTGTTCGACCTGAGACGAAATTAGCATTTTTCTGTGGCCTTTGATAGAATACGCGTTTATTCATGGTTCTTAACTGAAATTCGCGTTTTCCCACGATTCTTTGTTAAAATTCGCACTTTTTTTCTTACGGCATTTTGATGAAATCCGCGTTTTTCTGAGACTTTTGGACAAAATTCATGTTTTTGCGATCTGTTATAGAAATTCGCAGCAACTTTTCTAAAAGTTTATGGCAGAGGAAAGAAAGGAGAATGCTTTCCCAATGCTACTTATTTTTGGTGTAGTTTGGGTTTTTCTGTTTTCATTTCAGGTTAATTTTTGGCTAAGTGCAGATTTCCAGTAGTTGAGATTGGGTTAATCAGACCAGGTTAATGGAAAGATACTTCCTCCAGCATATTACTTCAGGTTAAAAACATACCTACAATAATAAACATAGTTGTACGTGTGATGTTTTCTGAAGAGCTCGCTGTATTTTTTTCACGACCCTTGGATGGAATTCGCGTTTCTTCCTCGGCCTTTTGACAAAATTCGCGTTTTTTACGGTGTTTTGGTGGAATGCATGTTTTTTTACCTCGGCCCGTCGAGAAAATTTGTTTTTTATCTGCCTTTTGACGAAATTGACGTTTTTGCGATGCTTTGACAAAATTAGATTTTTTCCGAGACCTATTCATGAAATTCGTGTTTTTTTTAGCAATGTTTTGAACAAATTCGCTTTTTTTGCCGCGGCCTTTTCGCGGAATACTTGTTTTTTCTACACCTTTTGTCGAAATTCGCGCTTTCACCGCGTCCCTTGTACAATATTTGCGTTTTTAGGGATGATTTGACGAGATTCGCATTTTCCCGCGACCCTTTGGCGAAATACATAATTTCTCTGCAGCCTTTTGTTGAAATTCGTAATTTTTTAGCGGTCAGTGGGCAAAATTAGCGTTTCTTCTGCAATTATTTGACGAAATTTGCGTTTTCTTCGCGATCGTTTGACGAAATTCGCTTTTTCTCCAAGATCATTTGACGAAACCTGACTTTTTTCGCGATCCTATGAAAAAATTCACATTTTCTCATGTCCCTCTGACAAAATTCGCATTTAATCAGCGGCCCTACAATATACTGGTTTTTTTCTGCGATTCTTAAAATTTGAGATGTTTTCTGCAAACAACTGGCGAAATTGATTTTTTTCACCTACCGTTTGTCAGACATCATGATAAATTTCTCAAGTCCAAAATTTTGGCCTAAGGACCATTTTTTTTTTAATTTTCCAAAAATTCAGAATCCCTCCTGCTCCGACCCCCCTGGCTATGGATTTGATTTCAAAAAGGATTACTGTGTTTCGTAAAATACAGATAATTGTGGAATAAATTATCAAGTTTCATTATTTTTTGAAAATTTTGAGGAAAAGCCAAAATTTAGTTAATTAAATTTGAAAATTTAGAGGGACAAGTCTGCTCAACCACCAATAATAACGCTTGTGTTTTTTTTTCCGCCTTTTTTTTTTTTTTAAATAAATATTGTTCAGTAAAAAACATAGTTTTATAACAAAAACTTTTGATATTTGGCAAATATATAACCATTATCAAAAATTCAAAATATTTCAAATAATTTAAGACATTATTGATCAAAACTCAAAAGATAGGGGGAACTGGGGCACATTGATACACCCCCTCTACAGTTCACAGGGTCATTACAGGAAGTTTCACAACAGCTCCAAAAGGTGATGCTAGTGCACTCAACTACATACAGAAAGTCTTGGGATGATTCAATAGTATGATGAAATGGGACGGGTGATTTATTGTTTTTGTAGGTCCAAAGTAAATTTGAGTTGTACAATTGAAATGGTATTATACAACTGCTCCAGTATTTTTAACCGAAAAGAATACTCTCCCTGGCAAGTAAAGCTACGCTTTATCAGTTCCTCATTCTTTATTGTTAGATAAATTATGAAGTGTTGGATTTGAGACTCATTTTATTCAAAATAGCTGTATGGGGTACATTGATACAACCTAAATCCTTTTCTAGTTCATTTTTTCCTTACCTTTTGTTATTTTTTTTACCATACACTCCTTAATCCAACTATTTTTCGCCAAAAATTTCTAATATTAGTTTGTATTGAAGTGAAATAGCTCTAATTTTTTTTATATTAGAACATTTTATAATATTTTTGCGAACAGAAGACCTACGAATTTACCCAACATCTAGTGCTAGTAGAACTAACGAAATAAAAGGACGGCAGCCTGGTAAATCTCGAATTTGTATCGATTTCCCAGAGAAAAAAGTATTTTCGAGATGAGAAATGTTAAGTAAGAGAAACAAGCTGCAGAACAGCAAAGGGTAATTATATTATAAACAGAATTTTGTATATAATTATCCTTTATTTTCTGTTTATAAACCGATTTATAAATAAAAAACCTGGTAATTTTTTCATCTTCCCTAAGAAAGAAGATAGTGCTGGGGTTGAAGTGCCAGATATGACAATGTTACCACAGCCAACAATCAGACAAGGAACAAACAGCCAGAACTTCAAGTCATTATACATTTAATTTTTATTGCTTTAATACTAATAAATAAATTGTGGGCGATTTGAATTTTTATAAATAAATATAAAATGGTTTGCTAACTATTTTCTATGAAAAATATGCATTGGTGTTGTTTTGTCTCCATTTTTCTCAGACGTATCAAAGTGCCCCATGAGGTGCATCAATCTGCTCCAGGGATGAGGCACATTGATACAAATGACTTTTTTTTTAATTACATGCAAAAATAATATATAAAACAACAGTTGTACATTTTTACAACACATTACAGAAGTTTTGCTGGCACCACATGGAAAAATAACTTGAAATTTCAGCTTTCTGGACACCGAAAAAATTCTCAGAAAAAAACTGTATCAATGTGCCCCAGTTCCCCCTACTTAAAAATCTGTTGGATCGGACTTTTGATCTGCAATTGCGGTCGGTGATTTCGCATCTGTTCCTGCACAACAACGTTTGGAAGAAATTGTAAAACTTTTCAATTTTGACTGGCTACATCGTTTCATTATTAATCAAAATTATGATACAAAATATTTATGGCTAGAAAAAAAGAGACAACTCACAGATACTCGCTCGATTTTAGTCCAATGCTTGTATCTAATTAAGAAATAATTGTCAATATGAACGGGAGAAGGGAGGATAATGATTCTGGAGGATTCCTTCATGGAACAGTATCAGAAGTTGTCGGTTTGCATTGATGTCCTTTTATTGATTTAGTCTGCATTAGGCTCCGAGTACACGTGTATTTTGCTCAAGTTCAACTGAATTCCAGGAAATCCTTTCTTCTTCTTCCTTCTGCGATTTACTGATGATAGAAAACGGGGATATTACAATGGTTCAGGAGACAACTATGTCAACCCTACCTAAGAGAAAGGTCCCTCTCTCACACTGTGATTGAAGTTGAACTGGAAAAGTCATTATATATCACACACGCCGCCTGCGAACATAAAACACGCCGACTTCTAACCGCAAAAAATAGTTGTGTATGCTCGCAGCCTTCAACACTGCAGACGCCATATACCGGTCAACCGGCCAATTGATGACTCCTACTAACTAATACTATGTGACAGCTATGACAATCACCCTGAATGTCTTTAAAGACTTATTTATTGACTAATGGAACCATACTGTTGTTAATTGTCGTGTGAGGAAAAGATGACCAGGCTTTCAAAGCTCGAACATCTGGATATTTTTTTAACTGAGACTGCAGTGTGTCAAAGATCTTTTTCGGGAGCTTGTGTGATCTTTCAGTTAGAAACAGGAAGGCGATAGTAGACTTCCGAGCAAAACTAATGTATGCCTTTGAAAAAACTAATGTTAACGCGGTATTTCACTATTGGTAATTATTATGAAACAGCAAGTGAACATCTTTCTTTCCAATTTCCTTCAATTTTTTTTTTTTTTTTTTTTTTTTTTTTTTTTGAGTGCGTTGTTAAAGAAAACTAAAATGGCTTAAAACATCAAATCTATACTTTACAAAATTATTAATCTTCTTTTTTTTAATCATTTAATGAATCAGGAAAATCTGCGTCCCCTCGCATCCTTAGCGTACCCCTTGAGAAAAAAAGTAAGGGGACGCTTGAAAGAAAATAAAAAAGTGGGGGGACGCCGTCCCCCTGCGTCCCCCCTCGACTACACCACTGCTAAAAATGTCTCGCCGAGATTCGAGTAAGGGATTTCTTGTCTGAAGCTGCCAATGCTATGTAACTTGAGTTATTCCAGACGAATCTAGAGAACCTAATTCACCCAGTTAGCCTTGCTAATCATACCATCTGGTCTAATGCATGAATCAGCTCAACAGAATAAATCACAGGTTGTGAACGCCACTAAACGCTGGATACGTAATTATACTACATTTATCTTAACGCAATTATCCTAATTGATAAATAATTCATATGGCTTTATTACATTTTATTTGCAGAAAAAAGCATGAATTTTGTCAAAGAATCGTAAAAAACTTCCCACAAATTTCGCCAAATGAATTACGAAAAAATGGACGATATTCCCGTTTATTCTTTGACTGGTTAATTAAATTCTTTTGATAATGAAATTAAATTCTTTTTAGGTAGTTTCGTATGAAATACTACCTATTCGGTGTCATTCCCATGTTGGAATTTCTGGAAACTTTTTGCACATCTACACCGATCATGACTCTTAGACTCCAAAACTACCATTAGTAAAAATCTTTAACTATCTAAGACTTTTTTATGGAAACGATAACTTCTATAATTCTGCTCGTATCTCTTCCAAACTGATACATAAAATCAAGGGGCATAAAATCTCGGTCAAGTTCGTTAATGGGCAAAATCGGATCAAGGGGGTGGAAATAGGGAGGGTTTTGTGAAAACAAATAAAACCTCATAGCTTCTTATTTAAAATAGATATCAAATCGGTTTAAAGTTTATAATAAGAAATGGACCAAAAGCTTATGGATGACAAATTTTTGATAAAGTTAAAAAAATGGGCACAAGGGGCGACAAAAATTCAGAACTTCGTCAATTCAAAAGATATCAAATCCAATTAAATTTCTTATAAATGTTCTTAATATTATCTAAAATTCTTGTATTTACAAGTTTTTAATAGAACCAATACCGAAAAAAAGAGGTAGAAAAAAAATCCATAACTTCGTCAATTCTTAAGATATGAAATCCGATTAAATGTATTTTAAATCTTCTCAATGATATCTACAATTTTTATACTTACAAGTTTTTTTATAGCAAAAAATAAATTGATAAAAGATGGGAGTTTAAGAAAAAATCTCAAATCCAAACTGCTTATATTCCGACTCATTTTTAAATTCATTTTTGATTTTAAATGTATCCAAATGGCAGGATCTCTTATTTAGGAACTAAATAACGTGACGTATTAGCTTGTTCTTTTGATAAAGGTAGGATATACTTCAAAAAATACTGTCGAAATAGGCATTTTGAATAGCATTTCCCGAAGCAATAGTGATTGAAAAGTTGATGTATTCAAAAAACAAACTGCTTATTTTATGACTCATTTTAAAATTCGATTTTGCTCTCAAACGCATTAAATTGGCAGATTCTCTTATTTAGGAACTGTGTAATGTACCGTTTTCATAAAGTCAGAATATATTTTTAAAAATGTCAATGTAGGCATTTGAGCCGAATTTCGCTTAAAAAATTCTGATAAAACTAATTCTTATAGAAAATTGAAATTAAAAATTGTTCAAAAGCGACCAAATAAAGTTGCTAAATTGGGTTACCTCTCATCATGTTTTATTTATTGTAGTTGAAATGAGTACATAAATTTGAAATCCACCTCCGCCAGTAGGTCAAGACGACAGGGATTTTTTGATATCGTTAACATTTTTGGTAAATTGAAAATTTTCTTTTTTAAATAACTTCTACGCTACATCCAAATATTCTGTTATATTTTATTTATAATTATTTTTATATATTATTATGAAAATACAAAGATATTATTAAAGCCTTGAAATGCTTTTAAAATCACTTAATTCCAAAATTTGCAATACCCCTGCATTTAATATTCCTGTTCTTCTATCACGTGTGCATATAATTTGCTCTTAGTGAAACAAAGAACATAATATTTTGGAAATGAAATTTGCGTTTGCCACTAAAGAAAGAGAAATAATGTTATCCACTGTTTTTCTGATAATTTCTGCTTTTACCCCTCCTGTACAACTGCAGGAAGACAATATTATTATTGTTGAATGTTATATGAACAATAAGCTACCATTAAATACTTTTAAATTGTATCTAACAATTTTAGATGTTATTGGATATACAGGGTGTTTTTTAAAACTGACGCTATTCAGAGTCCCCGGTAGCTTGTTCTAATAACTGGAATGACGTAAAATTTTATAAATTGATTAATAAAACCACGAGAAAAAGAATTAAAAAAAAATAAAAATAAATCCTTCTATAGTAAAAAAAAACTAGCCTTAAAAGGAATGACTCCTAGAATGATGCTGATGTGTAAGATTTCCGGAAATAACGAATCCGGGCGAACTACTCCTTCCATGAGTCGAATAGACCAATCAGGAAAGGGCTCCGTCTATGCATCGCCGTATGGGTTACCATAAAAAGGGAAAGGTTACCATCGCCAACAATCGTAAGTTTGTCGCCAACTTGGCGATATATCGCCAAATTTGGCGACCAAAATTAGTCGTCAAAAGTGACGCCAACTTGGCGATAACTGTAATATTTCGCCAAATTTTTAATTTCTTTACAACACGTGTGACACATCATTTGAGAGGTCTGCGATTGCTTAATTCATATTATGGATGTCTTGTGTGTCACCCCCCCCACTCTGTCCCCCCCAGGGGGACACATTTTTAATTTCGTTACAACACCAGTCGTGTGACACATGATTTGAAAGGTCTGCAACTACTTATTCATATTATGGATGTCTTCTGTGTCACCCCCCACACTCTGCTTCCCCCAGGGGGGGCACATTTTTAATTCTTTACAACACCAGTTGTGTGATACATCATTTGAGAGGTCTGCAACTGCTTATTCATATTATGGATGTCTTGTGTGTCACCCCCCCTCTGCCCCCCAGGGGGAGCACATTTTTTATTTTTTTACAACACCAGTCGTGTGACACATCATTTGAAAGGTCTGCAACTGCTTATTCATACCATGAGTTATTGGCGAGCGCAGCAAGCACGGTAGCCTACAACTTGGAATCGCGAAGCGATTACGCGAGGGGTTGGCGAGCGTAGCGAGCAGGGGGGCGGAGCCCCCCTAGTAATAATAAAAATAAATAAAAAATAGTTCCACTCTCCGCCGCCGTAACGGGAAATTTGGTGCTGTACATGGAAAGAAAACATCAGAAACAGACAAAATTAATAATTTGGATAAAATGCCATGTTTCATTCATCATATTCACTTTCCCGACAAGGAATTCGACCACATTCAATGTGACCACCGTTCTTTTGCACCACGACTTGCATTCTTTGTGCAACATTTTCGATGGGCGAGTATAGTCTCATGGAATAGCCCTTACTGCTGGTGATATGAACTTTTTTTTTTCTTTGAATCGTTTTTTCCCTTGGTTTCATTAGTCCCTTATAAATTTTAAAGCAGTTCCGGTTATTAAAATTAGCTACAGAGAACTCTAAATAGCATCAGTTAAAACACCCTGTAAATTTGGACCACTTACGAGTATTTGTTTTATTGACTTGAATTTGAAAACTGAGACTAATAAACGTATAATCATGTATGCATATTCTTTCAAACGTTTAAAACGAAAGAAAAGAATATACAAATAAAATTTTTTAGACATTGATAACAGTAACATGGGGTGGGGGGGAGGGAGGGATTCGGTGACTGATAACGTATGATATCGCAAAGGGGCGGGGGAGGGTGTCCAAAATTGGCAAAATGTTGATAACCTTTTATAAGTATAGTCTCTATGTAGTTAAAGTTGCATATGCGTAAGATATGTATTGCGAGTAATATTTGCACTGGCCTTTTTTTTTTTTTTTTTCTTCAATAAATTTTGAGTATGACCAGTAAGGAGACCTTCCTTATTAATCAAGAGACAGAGTAAAAATAAAAGAATAGAGATGAATTGTGGTGGCTGGGGGTGATGCCAAAAATGTAACTATCAAATTCGCTGCATTAAGCACAAATGTAACCACATGCTTTCATTATAAGAGAAGAAAACTTTTGATATACAGTTTTTAATTGAAATGCAATGAAATGCTACTTTAAGATGCTTAAATATAAGCAGATCATTTTTATTTAGAGAAAAAATGCACGGCTGATGTCAAAGAATTCGGCCCCTGTTTCATGTGATTGTTTTATTTGGACCGAATAAAGGCATTTAAATTTGAACGATAACAAGCATCATATTGCAAAACGTTTTTACGGAATACTGCATCTCCATCTATCTCTTTCCTTCATGATCAAGAGATCCAGGACTTGGATGCCAAAATAAAAATTCATTCTTATCCTCTTTTTAGCTCACAGGCTATCATAGCCTGAGAGCTTGTGTGCCCGTCCGTTCTGTATGTATGTGCGTATGTGCGTAACGCGATAACTCATGATAAAAATATCGGATCCACTTGAAATTTTGTATATAGGTATATCCTGATAAGGCGCTTCCCTGATTAGTTTTTGGAGTTCATTCGATATGTATAAGAGGGGGAACGGGGGGCTCATGCCCCCCGTTAGTTGATATAAATGGGATTTTCATGCAGAATTAAGTTTTCAAAATTTAGATTAGGATCATTCTGATGAGGCGATTCCGTGACTGTTATTAGGTGTTCATTGAATAAGTATAAATAGGGGGAACAGGGGTTCTAATCCCCCCCCCCCGTTAGTTGATATAAATGGGATTTTCATGCAGAATTAAGTTTTCGTTCAAAATTTAGATTAGGATCATTCTGATGAGGCGATTCCGTGGCTGTTATTAGGTGTTCATTGAATAAGTATAAATAGGGGGAACAGGGGTTCTAATGCCCCCCCCCCCGTTAGTTGATATAAATGGGATTTTCATGCAGAATTAAGTTTTCGTTCAAAATTTAGATTAGGATCATTCTGATGAGGCGATTCCGTGACTGCTATTAGGTGTTCATTGAATAAGTATAAATAGGAGCAACAGGGGTTCTAATGCCTCCCCCCCCCTCTTAATTTATATAAATAGGTTTTTCAAGCAGAATTTTCAGATTTCGTTCAAATCTCTGAATCGTTTTGGAAGTTTAAT
The DNA here is from genome assembly GCA_964019185.1 of Maratus speculifer. Lineage (NCBI taxonomy): Eukaryota > Metazoa > Arthropoda > Arachnida > Araneae > Salticidae > Maratus > Maratus speculifer. The sequence goes on along the minus strand of OZ025296.1, from coordinate 171,242,000 downwards.
GGTTAAGTATAAAAGAAGGGGATAACTCCTTTTAAATTATATAAATGCTAAATGGGTTTTTATTAAGAATTATCTAATTTGCTCTGAATTTTGGATATAGATTTTTTATATGATAAAGCATGTCTTTGATAGTATAGGAGGTTCAATGATTAAGTATAAAAAAAGAGGAAAGGGGAGAGCTGTTTCCCCTTCTTAATTTTTTTTTCGAACGGAATTAACCCTTGAAAATATAAGGCTTTAATGTACAATTAGTATTTGTAGCCTGTGAGCTCAATGCCATCAGTTTAACTGGGCAGTATTCTTTATTTTCAGTTCTGAGTGAGTCGTGATTTTATCGAAAATGATTACCTGACGTACTGCCCGTAGATTTAGTTTTCAAAATCGAATTTCGTTGCATTACTTTAAGGCAAATAGCCCCGAACTCTAAATTGGCTTACGGTAATTGTTTAGGAAGCTTGTAAATTAAAGTGGTTTGGAAATTCGTAAAAGAATATGAAACGGTCTTGGAGAGAGATTAAACAACGTACTTAAGTTCGAAATCTTTGTAAAAATTAGCAGGCCTACAAGCCAGCGGTGAAGTTTTTAAATTAAAAAGTCGAACATACAGAGATATTCAATCATTTTTTTCAACGATTTTAACTGCCTCTATGATCTAAATGAAGAGAAATAAAACCCATACGGCATCAATAATTAAGAGTTTAATTATCGTCTGCATCATTAAAAATATTCTTTCCTTTAAAATGTCGCTGGAAAATAAACAATGGATCGATTGCTGTGTATTTGCGCTTAACGAAGCGATATAATCTTATTCGATTATTCAAAAAATGTATGAAAAGCAGGATTTTAATATCTCTACGGGTAAAATAAGTAACATAATTAATGAAGAGGAAAGGAACGTCAAAATTTACATTAGACTTAGAAAAAGAAAAAAAATGTAAACTCGATCAAGGTATGTTCGCCACTTTTTATATTCGGGTGATTCTACAATAAGAGGTAATTTGTACGGCAATCCGTTTAGAACAGATTTTTTATTCTATATGCTGCTATTTTTTGCAATGAATCGCATCATCTTAGTATACTTTATTAAATAGCATCACGATTGAATGCCTATAATTAAAACTCATTTTTCTGAAATTTCTTACAAAGTCTAAAAAAGTCTCTCCCTTGGCATGTCCCCTTGCCGGTTTCAATTTAACTTTCAAACAATACATATATTTTTTCCGTCAGATGCTTAGCTAAAGTATGTTTAATTGGAATTTAAGTAATTATACTTACGTATCATAAAAAATAAAATAATTTTGTTAATTTCAAATAATTTTTAAAATTAACTTTTGTCCCGCTTTTTTTGTGTATCTACCCTGTCAAATTTCGTTCCGCTGAAACAAATATAAATTCAAGGATGGCTATATCGGAAGTAGCGCTTAAGAACATCTATCGGCTTGAAGTTAGCAATACTAAACGCGCAAGCCATTTAAGCATCGCCATTTTTAGTTGTTGCGACGCGACCGTGCGGTGTAGTGGTTTCGCACGGTGATCGTGTATCTCCCCTGGTAAGTAAAAAAACTTATAATATTCATTTAATTCAATTGCATTTACTGCCCTAATTAAACAATATAGTAATAATTAAAGTGAAATACACAATTAACCCAAAAACTAATTCAGTCAGTTAAAAAATTTGAATTTACATGAAAATGTCTCTCCCCTGCCGTATTTCCCCTGGCAAGCTAACTGCCAGGGGAGCGAGTCACTAACCAGAAAAAAGTTGTAAAATATGTATAAAGTGACTTGCCCTTATATGAAAAAGTAAATAAACGGGACAAAAATCCTAATTTAAAGGTTTTTGATCAAACTCAAACTTTTCTTTTTGGCCGAATTCTCTATTTTTTTGAACCTCTTATCGTAGAATCACCCATACCTAAAGTCTTTTTTTTTTCCACTATTTAATCCCCAAAGAACTATCGCAAACTTATTAAACATATCGATATGAAACTGTATCCAACATTATAAAATCTAATTTAAATGTATCCAAAACACAAAAACATAATGTGTTAAAGCCTAATGCGAAAACATGTTTCTCAGTTTAAGATCATGTGCAGATTATTGTATCAAAATTATTTGGCGAATGGAAATATCCAGTTATAATTTAAGGTTTGACATATTTATGCGATTGCGATAAAAATATTTATTTACTACTGAAAAATACCTAATATACTGATTCAGAGCAAAAAGAAAAGTTTTGCTAGAAGTTTTATGATTATTGCTGGATTCTCATACCGGAAAACATAAAGAAAAAAAAAAGTCAATTAACTTATTACTGTTATAAATGTTTTAACGGTTGTTTTCAAAGAATATATTCCATCATTTTATCCAAACAATCATCATTATATTAAATTCCATTAGGATGAGGCAACCAACAGTAGCTCTAAATCTACGTTCTATCTACACAAGAAAGAAAAAAAATAATGCATCAAGCATAGATTATTAAACAATTTTTAGCACATTCAGAATAATGTAACAAAAATTCACAGTTTATTAAGTTGAAAAAGGATGTCTAATTGAACAATTTAGTAAAGGCATAGCACATTTGAAACCTAATTGCAGCAATTTCCATCTACAGTCGGAAAACTATCTGAATTCATCGAGCAGCCCTGTACATGCTATATGGATTTGTATCTATAAACTACATGCATGCAAAAATTTATTTCAGTTAGGAAATACAGTGTCTCACATAAGTGATGGGACACTTGTGCTTTACAAAAGGAAACTAATCAAATAAATTAAAAAAACATGTACACATTTTTTTGTGGGTGTGTTTCATACTTAAATTTAGTAAACATTATTACATAACATACATTTTGTCAAAAGATTAAAATATTAATTTAATAAAAATACAAATGTTTAGAACGGAGACAAAAATAGCTCACATAAGTGATGGGACACCATTATATATGCAACAAAAATCGTCTGAAATAAGCAATAAAAATATTTTTGGGGGTTTTATTTTTACTTAAAAGCAATTGGCAATAATTTATAAAATCGTCTGCAGTATTTCTCTCCAGTTTGTTTTGGAATTTTTGTGTTTTTTAGCTCTGTGTAGCCATGAATGCTAAACGAAAAGAAACTTCGCCTGAAATTCGAAAATTAGTTATTAATTTGCATATTGAACGTGGAAAATCTATTAGAAAAACTGCTGAAACAGTTAACTTGAGTCGTTCAACAGTTTTCAATATCATTAAACTATATAAAAATAATCATACGATTCAGGATAAAAGAAGACCTGGCCGACCATCAAAGCTATCCAATGGAATAAAGCGAATTATCGTTCGAAATATTAAAAAAAAATCCAAGAAATAGTGCTTCAAAAGTTGCTGCTGATTTACAAGCATTATATGGAATAATTGTTAATCCTGAGACTATTAGAAGGGTAATTCGATCTGCTGGATATCACGGTAGAATAGCCAGGAAAAAATTCTTCGTAAGTGAAAAGAATAGAAAACTCAGACTAGCTTTCGCAAAATCCAACATAAATAAGAATTCTGATTACTGGAATAAAGTTATATTTGCTGATGAGAGTAAATTTAATATATTTGGTTCTGACGGTAGAATCTTGGTGTGGAGAAAACCCAGGGAAGAATTTCGCAAACAGAATTTGGTACCAACAGTAAAACATGGTGGAGGAGGAGTTATGGTATGGGGGTGTATGTCGTCCGCTGGAGTTGGTAATCTTGTTTTTATTGACAGTATAATGGATCAGTAGAAGTATATTGATATTTTAAAGCAAAATTTAAAATATTCAGCACGAAAATTGAACCTTCATAACGATTTTAAATTCTACCAGGACAATGACCCCAAGCACACTGCTCTGAACGTTAGACTCTGGCTGCTATATAATTGTCCTGAAATAATAAAAACACCACCACAATCTCCAGACTTAAATCCCATAGAGAATATTTGGCAAGAATTGGAATCAAGAATTCGCAAACACACCATTTCTTCAAAACAACTAAAATCGATGCTTCAAGAAGAATGGGGTAAAATCACTCCAGAAATCACAAAAAAATTAGTCGAATCCATCCCAAAAAGATTAAATCATGTTTTAAAAGTAAAAGGAAATCCAACAAAATATTAAAACCTTTTAAAAAGTAAAATTTTTGGATAAATATTTGATGGAAAAGTAAGTGTCCCATCACTTATGTGAGCCATTTTTTGCTCCGTTCTGAACAATTGTATTTTTACTAAATTAATATTTTAATATTTTGACAAAATGTATGTTATGTAATAATTGTTACTAACTTTAAATATGAAACACACCCAAAAAATTTTTGCACATGTTTGTTTGTTTATTTTATTGCAGTTTCTTTTTATAAAGCACAAGTGTCCCATCACTTTTGTGAGACACTGTACCACAGTGAAAAATTACCCCTTAGCATTTTCCGCCAATCATAATAATAATAATAGGTACATGAATTCATTTGTGCAGCCCTGCAAACGAGGTATATAGAATTCATACACAAGAAACATGAAAAAAATAATAAAGCTCATACTGAAATTGAATACGCGTCCAGCAATTATTGCTCAAAGGCAATACTGTAAACAACTTATGTGTCCCTGTAAAAAAAAAAAAAGGTAATGCTATGAATGTTTTATTCTATAGCAATAATCTTGTATGTGGAATTCAGCGATTTATATCAATATCAATACATTTGAAATAGCGTAATTTTATTAAAATGCATTACAAAACTTTTCCCCGTAGACCATACTGTAATGAAATTCTTTCGAGTGTTCCGGTAAATAAAAGTATTAATGCTACACTTTATCTTCTATACCGAAGATGTCATGCTTAACATCATGTATAATATATCAATTTCATGAAAATCAGAGTTATTTATGCGAGTTAGAGAGTGGCCAGACGGCCAAATTGAATTCATGAACACTTATGTTGATGAACTAATGTTGGGAAAATATTAAAAATCTTTAGAATAATGTGTGACTGCCACCTTGTATGTATTTCTTTGCAATTAACATGGGTTTTACATAAACTACCAACTACACCACTATTGCTGCAAATGTTACTTTCCATTATTGTAGAAAAAAATTCTTTACTTACAAATTTAAAAAATAATAATAATGCTTTAAAACTAATTAAAATCAGAAATTCCTCCTGTGAGACATTCAAGAGTGACATAAATTTATTTCTAAAATAATTTATGTAATCTGAAATGTTAAAAAATTGCCTATCACAAATGTAAACTAATTTTTAAATTGAAAGAGTGAAGGGGCATTCCATTATACTAATTAAACGATCAAAGTTTAAATTTTCTATTTAAACTTAATTAAACTTCATTTCTACTTAAAATTATAAAATTTATTTTATTTTCTGAATCAAATTTTATAGTGTAGTTAAATTTAAATAAAATATATTATAATAACAATGTGAAAAAGTATTAAAAGCTTATACCTAATCAAATTTGTTATCTAATCATAAAATTAAGTAAAATTAAGCTTTTTGTGTGTGTGTGTTTGTGTTTGCTATGTTATTTATGTCTTTTTCATGAACAATTTCTAAAGCTTCAAACATTGATTTTATTCAAAATGTCATTGTCGGTATGTTTTGTCTGCAAACTAAAACGAAAAATTCTGGCAGACGTAAAAGATGTGCGTCATGGTTACGCCATAAATATTTTGCTTAAAATATTTATATATTGATCAATTTTAGTTTTACAGTTGTAAAAATCAGTTTGTTTGCATTTGCATGGAATATAAACTATTCTGACTGATAAGTATGCGGCAAGCTGAGTATTTTGTATTAAGACGCTTTGTACTAAGCAGTATCTATGACATCAGGAAATGTTTAACCCTTTAACTGTACGTCATATTATTCAATAAAACTTCTGAAATCGGAGTTTGTCTGTAACAGAATCTTGTCTTAAGAGGAAGGCGGAATTTTTAAAATCTTTATCATAGAGATATGAAATTTTGTGGAACTACACATTTCATCATAAGCAAGAATGCTTTAAAGGAATTTTGGCAGTTAAGATACCTTAAAATAAGATTTTTTTTTTTTCAAAAATTAAAATTTTAAAATGGTCCATCCGGTTTCATTTTTGAGATTTCCACGATTTTGAATTTTAATAATTTAAAAGTCCATTGCAAACAAATCTATAGTATATCGATTTTTTATTCCTTTTTAAAAATTTTATTTTTTGAAGATTTTTTTCTGAATTCTATGTTTGATATCGATTTTCATCAATATTTTGTCTAATCACTATTAAAAGTCAAATTTTAAAATACATACGGTTTCTTTGAAAGTAGTATCGGAATTATTCCTTATCAATTTCATAAATTTTTATTTAAATTAAAAAAAAAAGACGCATGGAGCATTTTAAAAGTCTAATAACGCTGAAAAATCAGTTTTTAGATAATTAGCAGATTTAAAGTGTATTAAAAAGCTGAAAAAATATTTGTGTACAAAATTTAAACACTTGTAACTTTGAAGAAAAAAAAAAGAAAAATCTGCATGGGGTTTTTCACAAATGCCTTAGAGCTAACTGGAGAATAATAACGTGCCCCCCTCCCCCCCCCCCCAAAAAAAAAAAAAATTTGGATCGATTTTTGCTCAAATAAAGGTTCCCGGTCCCCTTAAACAAAACGATTTCATGGTCCTAACGAAAAGAATACCTACTATTTTTACTTGTTGAGGCAGAAAACTGATTAAGGAGTTTTGGGGTCAAAATTCTCAAAGAAAAAAAGAAAATGCATTAATTATTTCGTAAAAAAGCACTTCAAAGTTAAATCGGTGAAATCAAAGCACACTAAATACACTGCTCAAAACAATTAAAGGATATTGCAGTTTTAGGTGGATTTTGTATCTGGGAAACTTTTTAGCTGATTGATACATGGTCGACAGACATAGTAGGTTATATGAGAATAAATTACACATGTTTGGCAGAAAAAAATGCATTTTATTGCGCATTTGTGTACAAAAGGAAAAAAACACAATTTGTGCATATGAGAAAAAAAGAATAAGAAAAGGTGTTTTCTTCAAAGAAAATCATTTTCAGTAGGGGGTATGGTTTCCACGGGCGGCCAGCAACGTTGAACACCTTTGAAACATGGGCTCAATGAGGCTATCAATTACAAGTTGGGGTATTCTGCCCCACTCTTCCAGAAGAGCTCTTTCCAGTTCTTGGAGAGTTTGTGGGAGTTGTTGGCGGCAGAAACTCGTCTTCCTAGAGCGTCCCAAACGTGCTCGATTGGATTCATGTCTGGAGAACACGCTGGCTATTCCATTCGAACGATTCCTTCCTCGAAAAGGAAATCCTCCACCAGGTTTGCACGATGTGGCCTGCAGTTATCGTCCATTAAAATGAAGTTATCTCCGATTGCTGCAGCGTAAGGGACTACAATAGGTCCGAGGATCTCATCCCTATATCGGCGACCAGTCAGAGCTCCATCTCGAATGATGTAGAGGTCAGTGCGCCCATCAATGGAGATGCCACCATATACCAACACTCCTCCACCGCTAAATCTGACACTTTCGTGCACGAACGCAGGATTATTCCTACTGCCACGGTCCCTCCAGATGAAAATACGCCTATTATCCGGATGCACAGAAAAATGGGACTCGTCAGAAAATAGAACATTGCTTCATTCATTTCTCCTCCAGTTGACATACTCGGTTGCCCACTCCCTGTGGTCGCGACGATGCCTTGATGTTAATCTAACACATACCATCGGTCGGCGAGCATACAGACCTACAGCATGGAGCCGGTTTCGGACAGTCTGAGTTGAAATCGTGATGCCTGTAGCCGAGCGAAGGTGTTGTTGGAGAAGAGTAGCGTTCATCTTTCGGTGTCTCCGAGCTGTTAACGCTAAATACCGATCTTCATTGGACGTTGTTGCCCGTCTACGACCTTGCCCTGGTCTTCGGCCTGCACATCCACTCTCCAAAAAACGGTTCCAGATCCTGGAAATGACACTTTGTGACACTCCAATGGCTTGCGCTACTTCGGTTTGAGTTTGGCCCCTTTCTAACCTACCAACAATTCTCCAAGCTTCTGAATCTGTCAAATGACTTCGCTGAGACATCGTACTTATCGAAACAAAGCAATCACTGAATGCCGATCATCCTTGTCTTTATTCTCTTTTATCCAGTTGAAAGTCAAATTTCATTCGCTGCCGCTGAAGCGACGTTTCTGACGTCGAACTCGAAATTTGCATACTTCACAGTTTGAAAACCAGAAAAATTTGCATTTGTGATTCTCTTCTTCTATTTTCGGCAAAAATTTCGTTTATATCTTTATTTTATATAAAATTTCAAATATCCTTTAATTGTTTTGAGCAGTGTATTTCTACAATGATTACAAGTGCAACAGCAGATGTAACAAATCATGTTGTTGTACTAACAGCCTTGTTCCTCTCATAACTAAAACTCTATCTATCACAATACTTCATTTTTCTCATTAACTTTTTTCTTCATAATTTGTCATGTTTAGAAATACATAGCCAAAAGCTTTTACAAATTATGTATGTATATGAAATTTTGCAGAAAGTTTTCTGACGTATTTTTAACATTCTGTTTAACCCTTTCAGGGGCGGTGTTTGCAGTCTGCAAACACATAATATTACTGTTCCAATTTCGAACTGGCACCAGTAAAATTTTAGTACAATTTCGATTTTATAATATTTGCGAAAAATAGCTCTTGATTATTTTCAAATAAATCTGTTCTTAAATTGTGGTGTGAATCAATTATTTGAACATTTTCGGAGCAGAAATACCTTGCCCCTGAAAGGGTTAACAGGTTTAGCATTCTGTTTTCCTCCCAATTTTCCATATTTTCATACTTTTAGGTGCTGAAAAATAAAATGGTAAACTTATGAATTAACCTTAAAATGGGGTTTTCGGGTGTTTTTTACCAAAATGCGACTTCGCAGACAGATTGCATTTTAATATGTGCCAATCGAGTTTTAACCAATTCTGGAATTTCAGCCGTGAACTCGATGAGGTGATTGTTTGTGCTGCCTCCTCCCGGTCTATGTGTAATGGACGATCTCTGCATCTGGAAAAACTGACCAGCGTAGCAAGCAAAGTTAGCTAGATTAAAAATTAAAAATTATTTGATAATGTGACGCTTTAATATAACAGTAAAATAGTTTTTCCTCATTTTCAAAATATCCCCCCCCCCCACCAACAAAAAAAAGTAATAAAAGTAGTAAGATGAAATATTCGAATACGTATGTTAACGAGACATTTTATCATGCATATGCCAGTAATATAAACTATCTATCCATAATCCTGTTATTAATATAGCTGTTCGTGTATATTTGGCTGTTCTTTTTTTTCTTTGTTGCCGGCTACTTTCGGAACACGTTTTTCGTTCTGTGTTTCCGTGTTAGATAATCTGTTTTCTCCTTACCTTGTGTGGTTTTATTTTTGTTCAGTGGGGAGTGTAATCGTAGTCGCGTCTATTTCTGGAATAAAAATGGCCGCCACTTAATGAGGATGTGATTAAGGAGTTCTTGATAACAGGATGGTGATTCGCAATCCAGGTCTATAAATTCCATGTCTGTCTCGCTTACGCATCAATGGAATTCTAGATATACTCCATGTGCTTTTTTATTGATTCAAATTAATTTTATAGCCTCTTTGGCATTCATGAGACTCGTTACGTTCTAATTGTTATCGACTGTGACCAGATGGGAATGGTGTGTCAAGGGCAAATGGCTTATCTTATAGTTAATACACTGTTAATACTTCCTACTTTCGGGGAAACTAATATGGTGGACTTCAAGAGTTATATGTAATTTACTTTCAATTGGTCGCTACAATTGCCAGCAAGAACAGCTTTAGCAGCCAAGCCGAAGTGGAAGGAACAATCCTTTGAATGAAGTCTTCTAAAAACTAGCATATTGTGATCATCTCAAAACTTTCTTCTATTTAAATAAAATTGTCTACAATCGAAATTGATGGCAATCTTATTCTCGAGATAGAAGCTATCGTGGAAAGCACGGAAAATAGAGCATAATATAATAACGACACCTCCTGGGGGGGGGGCGGTATAACTAATCTAATAAGGATCTATTTGTGACAAAGAATAACAGAATATGAATTTTGATAAAATTCCATGCATAATTTTCGCGATATAATTATCGTGAAAATCAGGAGAAATGCAGCATTACCGCGTCATCTGTATAGCTATTTACATCAAAACCTAATCAGTGTCTATTTATATAAAGGTCCAACAGAATATGAAGTTTGATAAAATTCCGTACATTATTTTTCGAAATAAAGTACCCATAAAATTAGTGTTTTATGCAGACTAACGTATAACAAAACAGTCAAATCGCTAACAGGATCTTCTAAAACGTATAAATCTGAAATTAAAAAAAAAAAAAATCATGAATTCAGCACCGTTTTCTTGTAGAGTTAAGATGAAAGTAGAGAGTTTAAATATGTATGTATGTATTTTTCTCCTCTTTGTTTTGCTCTTCTCGAGCGTTTGGCCGACACGGCTTTCCTCTAGCTTCCCCTGTTTTTATCAGCTACAGAGAAAAGTTGTAAAAGTCCAGTTTAAGGTTCTTTACGATTTCGGTTTCAAATATGCGACAGGCTACTATGTCCGGTTCTTTGGAGAAATTTATGATAAACTTATTTCTAGAGATCGACCAAAAATTTGCTTTTGACCCAAAATCTGAGTTTTGCTGAAAATTAGTCTTCGGCGCGAAAATATTGTCAAAACTTCGGCAGGACCAAAACTTCACCGAAACTATCTGTATTCCAGAAATCTCATTTCTTTATTCGGATATTTCCAACATTATTCATTGATTTGAACTATATCCACTCAAATGAGACGTTATTTATTTATTGCTATGAGTGTCACTATTTATAATTATCACTTATGACTGACTCAAAGCGTGAGTGCAAATTATAGAGCAAGTAATACATATATGACTGAACTTTAGACTCTTTAAATAAAAGCTGCAGACTTGACTGCAATAGGAAAATTTTAACTTAAACTCAGAAGTGTTTTGAATACTCTTTCGGATTATTCTAGTGTAACAGATGATCTGTCACAAAAATCATTATAAAAGATAAATCGAGGTTTGTATACATAAAACATGTTTTTAATAATATGAATTTCGTATAGTTGGAAAATCATGTGTCGCTGATAAATTAAATTTTGAATGAAAAGTTTTAATCAGAAGGACAGAGTCAACTCGAATAATAATTAATAATCTCTCTACATATATGAAAGAAGAAACATAATTTGTGAATTTCATATAGAATGTTTTATTTAAAGTGTTTTATAAGAGTTGCTGAAAAAAGCGTGGAGCGAGTAAAGTGAGTATCCGTTCTTCAGAAAATAACAATCAAGAAGCGGGAATTCTGCTTTTTCAGAAGTTAGTGTCGCTCCCGATGAGGGAAAAAAGATCTTTAAAATTAGCGTCCTGCTAATAAAAACTAAACAAAATTTGTAATTTATCCGCAACTTTTAATTTACATGAAATTATAAATGCTTTTGTTTTATATAAATTTGTAACTTTTATATAAAATGACATCATTTGCATCTGCTGAAAAATTTCGCATTTACGATATAGTCTTAAAAAATATCTATAGAAAAGTATGCATATGACGTTCATAATTTGGAAATAATGCACAAATCCACCAAAAAGCAATGCCGTAAATTTGACCAAAAAAATTCTAATAAATTCGTTAACCTTCTAGAGATGACGTCACAGGCAACTCAACTTCACATATCAGCAGCAAATTGGTTTGAAACAAACAACAGAGTTCAGAGAAAAATAGACAGGAAATGTTTTGGTTCGGTGTGAAGCTAAATTTGCAATCGTGAAAGAGTTTTTTAAGTTACAATTCGGCCCAAACACTTGCTGCTCGATTTGAAAAAAATTTCTAAGTCCAATAAATTTAACTCTAGTTTCACTTGCTTGTCTTATTTTGAACAATATTTGGGTTTTATATTGCAAAAAGTTTGATGGTATAGTGCATCTTTAATAGACTTTGAACTCTAAGGGTTTGTTTCGAACCAATTTGCGGTTGATATGTATGGAGTTGAATTGTCTGGGAGGTCACACTGATAGTCTATTCATATGCCTTCATTTGTTTGTAACATTCCAATGGATACTTAAAATTAAATAAATTATAATAGCTCCACGTTTTATCAGAAAACATTCATTTATATTTTCAAAATAGTACGTATTTGTATTTTTTCTCCAGCTATAATGACTATAATGAGAAAATAGCAACAAAAAGATAGTAATCTAGTTATGTATATTTATGTATAATTATTTTTTTTTAAATTGACATTCTTGTTTTCGGACGAAAATACAAAGATTACCGAAATTCGATTTCGGTCTTATTATCGATTCTTACTTATTTCTCTTAAATAACCCCTTATGTTCGTGCAGATTTTTCTACATATTGATGTTTATAACATACACTAAGATTTCACATTGAGCCCGAGCTTGGCCTGTGTTGAGATTTTAGACTGCATAAACATAGAGAATTGATTTTATTTGAATAGAATAGAAAATAAAGTACCTTTGATTATCTTCTGGTTTTGTTCGACGTTTTCAGAATTTATGATATACTAGCGAGCTATGCCCGCTATCTGGGCCACTTTTTCCAAACGAACCTCGATATTAAGCAGTATATAATAAGCAAAAAAATTCATTTAATAAGCAAGTCTTGGTGTTCGAATCCTCAAGCACAAAAAAAGTAAATTAAAAAGCTATGGTTGTTATGCGCCCATTATCCAGTTAAAAATATGTGATTTCGCACAGTGGGCGCTACGCTTTATGGTCGCCATCGTCCCGTTAAAAATATTTGGTTTTGCACGCTTGGCGCTGCGCGCCCATAAGACATTTTCTCGTATTTTTTGGTTCATCAGAAGCAGACTTTTACGCAGATTCCGAATATGTAATCAGTTTTTTTCTACTTTAAAAACTGTCTGCATGATGGTTTAAGAAAAAGCTCGCAAAAAAAAATAATTTTATTAATATCGCAAACAACATAACTAACAAATAATTTTGGCAGCTCGTTTTCCGTTTGTACTAACAGAAATTAGTATTAATCGCGTAAATCTTAGGTTACTCAATATTCGTGTATGCTACCAAAAAGAAAAAGTATGAAAATGAGCTACAACGATTAATACTCACATACAGAATAAACATATTAATAGCCAGTTACATCTGAGATCCTCAAAATATTAATTAGCAACACTATTACCTCTTAGTGAACATATCTTGCTGTGCTTAAATAATTGTACTTATTATATTAATTAAACAGTGTTTAACATTTTTTACCAATTAGTTATTTTTCTCTTATACATTCTTTGACAAAATAGCGGGAGAAAAGGGGGTTTTCGGCTGCTTCTTCTTTTAGCCAAAGGGGAAAAGTTCTAGTCGATCACCGCAAGGTGGCGCAGTGTTCTGTCTGAGAGCTCCGTTTGGGAAATGTGACGTTTTACGTTCCGATTCCCGACCGGTTTTTAATTCATAACTTTTTTAATTTTGGTCCCACGGTCTCGAAAATGCCCGAAATAACTTTCCCGGAATTTTTCGAATCGAAAGACACCTCTCGCGACTTCCAACTCGCCCGCGTTACGAACTGTAATCGGCTTCAAGCAGACAGACAGAGGCGCACGGATTTTATTAGTATAGATCCTTCTTGGTATAAGATTGCTGGTTGTGGAATAACTTGAAAAACATTGTCTGGAAAACATTCGTTGACTTGTTTGTTGATTTTATACCTTCGAATATGAATTGTTACAGAAATAAAAATATGATTTAATGGGATTTTTAAAGCGATTTAATAGACTTCACCAAACGTAAACATGCTTTGAATCAGAACATATTCTAAAACTGTCACACAGTCAATCTGCGAAATAAAGAATAATCTAAAAAGATGAATTACAAATGGATAAATACAAAATATATATATATGAAAAAACATATTGGGAATTAACAAACACAAATGAATGAGAATTAATGAAATATAATATTAATTAAAGTCAAAATAGCCTCGTTTATCAAGATCAAAAGTTTTGGTGCTGCCATCTACACCTACAGTCATATTTCCGAAATAATTAGTGTCTTTTTACTGAAGATTTCCTTTTAGGATTCAACAGCCTGTGAAAATTAAATGATGTCTAACCCTAAAGCGCAGTGTGTATTTAAGCTATATCTAAAAATAGTGGAACCAATGTAATGATATTTGAGGGACCAAAATAAAGTATCACAGACAGTGTTAACCTTCCGTCTACCAGGCGGGTCCATTGGACCCGACAGCAATATTTCTGGTGTCAATGGTAAAATGAGAAATTGTCGATTGACACCGGAATTTATAAAGGACTTGTCTAGATATTACGAATTCTTTAATTTAAGCTTTCATTGTAAAAGCAAAATTATATTAAAATATTACTGGTGCCGTTTGCAAGTTTGGAATTAAAATTAGGTGTTGCCGTAGATAAATGGGTGTTTTGTCTGGTAGACGGAAGGTTAAGATCAATTTGCTGATTAACTTATTTAAAATACTCAAAGAACAATCCCTTCGATCAATTTCATGTAATTGAATGTTTACTATGATTTTCAAGGTATACTATAAAGTATAATATGCGTTAGAATAAAATAAGGCATAGATTGGAGGTAGAAACACACATACTATCCCCATACCACCCCTACTGCCAATAAGAAAGAGACAAAACATGGGTTAATTATGTATTAGGAAAAATTTCAAATACCACCAAAATATTGTAATAAAACTTAGTCGTTTGAGGGGATACAGTGCCTTAAAATTGATTAAAATATCGATTTTCGTTTCTTTTTTTTTTTTTTTTAATTGACCGAATGTTTCTTTAATTGTGAATATTTTGATACCTCATTTTTATTTATGCGGTAATTGTGTCGCGAGATATTGTAAATTTTGTTAATGACCCACACAAATAAAAACTTTAAACTTGTTTTTCTCCTTGTTCATATTTTTATAACTTGCTTGTTCGAAAAGTACTAAACCTTTTTGCTAATTTAGATAGAGGTTTGAAAAAAAAAATTCTTGTTCTCCATTATGTTTTTGAGCATGGATTTAATATTCGAGTTTATAGTTTTTTTTAAATATACTAAAATTAAGAGTTTGATTTTTTTTTTTTTTTCATTTTTTACTATACACGAGAGAAAAAAAACCATAATTAATGTAAAATCCAATAGATCTAAAAGTCCATGCGCAGTTTTATGCAAATATATTCTAACGAATGTGTAAAAAAAAAAAATCGAAGCAAAAATATTCATATTTATAAAAGTAGTCTGTTTTTTTATTATTTTTTTTAATTTAATTTTAGTAAAAGAGACTGTTCTATAAGATTTTTTTTAGTTCGGAGTTTTCCGTGATTTTCTTAGAGCCTTGGATTTCCTTCCGTAAATACGAGTTAGGTTCCCTTAGAAAGATCCCCCATGGAGGGTACGCCCCCTTTAGGGCCCATAACCCAGGTGTAGATAATTGGCCGTCATAAACAAAAGCAAACGCAAAGAAAAAAAATTATTTAATTTTTAGTATTAAATATTGCGCCAGCATATATATTGCAGTATTATTCAAAATTGAGGAGATAGTTTCAAAAGTACTGTGTCCACCCATAGTCAGAGAGATAGTCAAATTCTTCTGGGCTTTAAATACACTTCAGATGTTTTACCCCAGGACCATAATGAAACGAAATACTTTTGAGTGTGCCTTTAAACAACTACAAACGCTATACCGTTCATTTTGTAATGGCAAACAAGCTATAGTAAATCCCAATAAAATATGTTAATTGCATGACAATCTGATTAGCTTTACAAAATATACAACACGGATGGATAAGATAGACAAACCGAAGTTAAACACTCTCAATCTCAACTATGTTAGTAGGTGATTAAAAAGAAAATCTTCTTGTCAGATTTTATTCGGAAGACACTGACTAAAATTCATAATTGCAATTTTAACTTTTAAATTACCTCCTATATTTTATTCCTTTTCATCTCCATATTTAATGCATTAGCCTATATACATGCACTCATTTTGCTTTTTAACATTTTCCAACAAAGTTGAAAAGTGTTTGTGCATTCGGTTTGTCTGTTCATGCTTTAATTCCTGTAAATATATACTCGAATTTTCATGCAATTGATAAACATTGTTTAGGATAACCAAGGCATGGTTGGTAGATGAAGTATGTGGGATTAATAGTTCATTTACAGGAGCACCCAAAAGAATTCCATTACATCATAGTGTATGAAAAAAAAAATCGTTTGCAAAGTATTTTAATGACATTGCACTATTTCAGATGTTTTTAAACTGCGCTAAATCACTGAATTTCATTACGATTTTGTTAGAACAGGGCATTCATGGCATCTGTTCGTTCATTTAGAGGGACACACAAAAGAAATCGGTTACAGTATTTTCTGTGAGTAATGATTGCTAGATGTGCGTTTTAAAATTCGGTATGCATTTTTAAATGTACATATTTTTTGCATGTTATTCATTGTACATATATTCTGCATCTCATATACAGAGCTGCATAAAATAATTCACATACTATTCTCCTTATTAGCGTAAATTGTTGAAGGGAAATTTTCAACTGAAATACATGTATTTCTTAACTGAACTAAATTTTGGCATGCATGTAGTTAATAAGTACTAAGTACAAATCTACATATTACTATACATGGTTGCTCAAAGAATTCGGAAAATTTTCTGATTGTAGGTGGCGACAGCTGAAATTGAGTTTTCAAATTTGTTATGCATTTCAATAAGCTTGAATTAAACGTAATATTTTAACATAATAAACGATGCACTTTGTTGCATTATTCTGAATGTATTGGAAAGTGTTTCATAATCTATGCTTGACGCATGATTCTATTTTTAGGCTAAAAAATGTTTATGAATTAAGATTGTCTGTTCATGTTCTAACCTAAATATACTTGAATTGCCATTTAACTTATGTATGTTAATAAAGTTCATATTATGACATGATCGGTAATGGAAATTAAATGTGTAAAATTTATAGTTTATTTACAAGAATACTCAAAAGAATTCCATTACATTGCAGTCTATGTGAAAAAATCCTTTGTAATGCAATTTAATAATGTACATTCTCTCAAACATAATGAAATTGAACGAATTGAATATTTCCAACTGAGCGAAAAATTTCCCAGGCCGGGAATCGAACCCAGATACTTGGCTTACAAGGCCAATGCTTTACCTATTAAGCTAACTGGGCGATATTCGGCTGTGATTTCTCGCTCAGATAACCTTATTGGTCATAACATCTGGTCTGTCATTTAGACAGCAATTTTTCCGAGCTGGAAAAATTGAAATTTCATTTATGAAATAATATATTGAAAATTTTATAATAGCAACATTCTCATACTTTTTATTTTATTTATTTTTATGTTGAGTGTCCCATGAAAACTTTAATGTGGTAATCTGATCTCTGAGCAGAAATCTGTTTGAGGACACTTGAAAAGACCCTTCACATTTTCTTCTTGTTTGAAACACAAGACCCTTCATAAAATTGCTCTTGAAAATAGACATTTCAGAAAAAAGGTTTAATCTACAAATTGAATCTTTCACAAATGCAGTGATTAAAGAAAAAAAAATCTCATGCCATATAGCAGCTGAATCTTTTCAAGTTTTATATATGTATAAATAACCTTATTAAAAATGTTTAAATAGGAACCTAAATATAGTAATAATTTATTATTAACAAATTCTGATTATATTTTGTACAAATATATACAAGAAGTTCACAATTTCACAAAAACAGGATTACTTGAAAAAAAAAATCTTGATTTATAATTAAATGCAACTTCTCTTTTTAAAAAATTATTCATGTGCAAAATTATTTCAATAATATGCTGATTAATGGAAATGGTAAAATTAAAAATTTAACATAAAATTTGAACCATGCATTTATTATTTTTTTCTATCTTTTCAAGAAGTACCTAAGTATTGAATTTGTGAAAATTTTGACTTCCAGTTTTTGGTGTATTTAAACGTTTTAGAAGGTCCTGAACACGTTTGTTTTTGGAAAATATGTGCGAGTCTGTATGTGACAAAAATTTTATGGGCATTCTATCTCAAGAACTGATGCACATAATTTCACAAAACTTTAGATTCAGTTACACCTTGATATAAACTCGAGATGTTTAGTTATTAGTGTATATCGCCCAACCGGTGGCGCTGTTATGCTGCATTATTCATAATTTCCACAATATTTCTATCTCAAGAACTAATGTATGTATTTTCATAAAATTTCAGATTAAGTTAATCTATAACTTTATGCTCATTACTTTTTGGTGTAAATTGCTCAACAGATGAAGCTGCTATGCTGCATTATTCATGATTATAAGAATAGCTCTACCTCAAGAACTAAAAAACGATTTTTTATCAAACAACAGCTTCAGACAGTTCCTGATATATATTAATGTTGTTTAGTTTTTGGTGTAAATTGCCTCATAGGTGGCACTACTATGTTTCATTTTCATGATTTCGTTATAGCTGATTAATTGAATGTTTTTTCAAGGTGTTGAATCTAAAATTGACTTTCATTTTACCTCCATAATGTACAGTAATGTTGCAAAAACATGGGCATTTTGCATTAGAAATGTACAACTGCAATAAAAAAAACCTCATATTTTATTACAAGTAACTATGTTTCAAATTATACTTTCCCTCATGATTAAACTTTGAATTTTTGTAACTTTCTAAAACACAGAAGTTTATCTCTGTATGTAACTGCTTTTGTTAATTCCTCAAATAGCGAGCATTTTCTATTTGTAATGTTCTGTTTTCATAAATTTTGAGTTCCACTCTTAGAAATATAAAATTACTATATGGAAACATTATTGAATATGCTTTCTTACTCAAGAATGGAATACCAGGTTTCAGGATAAAAAGAAAAAAATTATGTTTAATTAAACTTAAAAAAAAATATATTTTTTTTCTGGTTTCAGTTAGTAAAAATCTAGCAGTCAATAAATACTGTGCTATTTTTGTGTCGCAGACCTGAGTAAGCCAAACTAAAACTCAGTTTTGTTTGAATTTAGATTATAAAATTAAATCAAAACTTTTTTGAATTGAGATTGGAAAGCTATACCATAACTAAAAATATTTTTTAAAGAAAATAAAATTATAATTGTAAGAAAAAAATGTAATAATGTAAAAATATACATTTTTTAAACAAACAATGGATTTTTTTAATACTGAGGTTCATAATAATAACAAAACTGCAATAATTTCTTTAAACTAGTATAATTTACTTATGTAAACTATATCTGTACTTATGTAAATGGAATGCATAATTTATTTCATTCCAAACTGCAGACATATTGGCTCTGATTTTTACATTAGGTCAATTGGTAGTTAAACATGTAACTGAAAAATCATTTCAACAGAGATATGATGTAACAAACAATAGTGTTTAATAAAAATTCATAAGCTGTGAAAAAAAATAAAAATAAAAATAAAAAAAAATAATAAAGCAGGCCTTGCTACTTTCTTTATATTTTGTAATGTAAAGTGAAAATAATTTTCTTAATACAAATAAATGGGAAAAAACGTTTATTATTTAATATTCTCTAAGAAAATATATAATTTACTTGGGAGAAACTATCGTGAAAAATAAATTTTTCCAACTTTTCCGTTGTTTTCCGAAAAAAAACGATAAAAAACCAGTTTTTTCCGCCACTTATATTTTTCCGGAAAATTTACATCTCTAACTTTGATTAAATTTAGTTTTTTTTTTAGACCTAATAAAGGGGAATGGGAGGAATTCTACAGACTTCGTTAATTTCTCTGAACAATCTCTCTCGAGCAGCAACTATTCAAATTATTGATGGAAATTACTGTGGGCTAATTCCCAAATCGCAGCTGTTTTATGTCGTTTCTTAACTGAACTAAGTTTTCGTGTATTTTCTACGGCTATGGATGGTAAATCCTGAAATTGGGTTTTTAAATGTGTTGTGTGTGTTTCAGATTGTTTAGTAAGGTATCAATTTTTACCTTATAAGTTTTTACAGTATTTTGAATGTGTTGGAAGTTGTACATAATCAGTGCTTGACTTATGATTTTTATTTAATTTTGCATTTTATTTTTTAATTCTATTTAACTCTAATTCCAGAGTGTTTAAATATGTGATATTCATTTCTATTATTTTCCAAGACTGTTAAAGTATGCTAAACAAATTTTTAAGTAAATCGTCAAAATCTTTCAACGGATAAGCTACTAAACTTACGTGATTTCAAAATAAACATGTTTAATTACTAAATGTCTTAGGGTTACTCAAAGAGATTTCCGGAAAATTCGCAATCTTGTTGCAATAACAAGTCACGATTTGGAAAATATTTACGTGATAAAAATTCTTGTTTATTCTTTAAGAGACACTTTACAAAGTCCACTATATGTCTCGCGAAGATATAATTATGACATTTTAATTTGCTGCTTTTGAAGTGAGAGCATTACGAGCAAAAAAGAGGTTCCAAGAAAAATGCATCTAAAATTCGAAATAGTGTGATATTACGACTGTGTAATGCAATATTTAGGTGCGTTCGTAATTATAAAAATAGTCATCTGGTTCGTCCGTCTGGCTGTCCGCACATAACAGCGCAAAAACTGCCCAAGCGAATGGTTTGAAATTTAATAATATAATCGTAGCAGAATTTTTGAGACATTGCAAATTTTATGAAAATCGAATCAAAAGGCATCAAAAAAAGTTTTCTTCATTCTATTAAATTCTATCATATATAATTAATTCAGTGATGTCCCACGATACTAGATTGCCATGATGATGATGTTCTCTTTAAATTGGTGTCATTATTTCTGAATTACTGATTTTTGTACATGCGCAAAAATGCAAAATTTATTAAGATATATGTAAGAGTGGAAAATATTTTGCATCAAGATCTGAAGATTTATAAAACTAATTATAGTACGAACATACCTCTTTTACCAAATCTGACGTACAACTTCAGATATGTTATATTTATAACAAGCATTAGAAAGAAAAAATAAGTAATTATTACAGAGGAAAAAAATATACAGTATCAAACAGCAACAAAATAAATAAAAATAATAAATTCCTTTAGCAATCATTTTTAGAGTTTTGATCCGTTTTCGATTTCTTATAATATTGTGCTATTCTTTTCCGTATAAAAGATTCACCCGGTTTCATTAAAAAAACTGTTTAGCATAAAATCGAATCAAAGGTATCATTAGATACAACATGTCTTCATTTTTAATGTGAATGCCCACGTCACATACTGTAGTTTATTTTTTCTCAAAAAATCATTCGATTGAAATGTTTCTTGTTTATCCAGATACAATAAATGGGTCTTTAAATATAATTTAGGTTTTTAAAAAACTAAATAAATATACTTTTAACTATAAAAAATATTAATTTTGAATATAAATCCATTAATTATGACCTACATTTATTTTTACATGAACTCCTATTAAGTATGTTCTTAAATCAAAAAAGGCAACTTTGTGACATATGCTTTAATTTATTTTTGTTCGGAAATGCATGAAAATAGCAGGTGTTGTTATTCAGAAATTGCCGAATTGCTCTCAATTTTCTGTTTTTTTTTTTTTTTTTTTTTTTTTTTTTTTTTTTTTTTTTAACGCAATAGATCTTTCATAACAAGCCTTCATAGTGGATGTTTTTGAGCACATTTCCCTACGTAAACAGAAAAACCGTTCGAAAAGCAGGAGAAAAACGGGTGATCACGTGATCGAAATTGCTTAGAACTGGATAGGTAATTTTGATTATCATAAAACGGAAAAATAAGTTCGATTCGAAATCGTCTCTAGTCAGGCATTCCAATTTTATATGTTTCTGTTAAAAAAATGGATTTGTATATGTGTCAAAACGTTTTGCGGTTGTTGAGCGGAGCAGTTGAAAACACCCATAATTAAAAATTATATGAATTTTAAGTTCATTACTGAAATTGATTTTCAAAATAGAGGGATATTAAATAGTACATTAAAGTATAATCGGTATCTTTTTTTTAATTTTTTTTTTTTTTCAAAATAAAGGAAAATATTAGGAAAACTAAGCATAATTACTATTTATAACAGCAGCAACATATGTCGAGTCATATAAAACTGTAAATTTATAATAAAGTGCAAGAAGAGACTCAAACATGTAGAGACTAATTGTCAGGAAATAAATATTTATCGTTTTAACACTACAATGGGGCGAGTAAACAGGCTTTAATTAAACTAGTGCTCTCGATTATACGTTTATAAGAGTATACGTATAATAAGTATTATACGAAATACGGATTTGCTATACGTATAATACGGTATCGGCGGTTATACGTATTACGCAAAACAGAATTATACGGTACATCGTATATACGGATCTTATCCAAGCGATTAAACGTATAAACGTTTAAACGTGTTTCTTTCAAGGTAGGAAATTTGATGTTTCAATGTTTTTCTGCGGATTAGAGACAATGAGAAATATTCGGTAGAGTATGCCCATCGCGATTCTTTGTTCAAAGAACTACGATGTGTTTACTTAACTACTACTTGTTTTGCAGGTACTTAAAAAAATCTGAATACGTTCCACAGTTTAGATTTTGGTTTTTTCCCAAAAAACTAAGGGTTTTATTATAAAATGTCTTACATTAGTTGTGGGAGAATAAAACTAATCTTCGGAAGATCTGTGGCGCAGTACTTAGTTTTATATATTTTCTTATATATTTTCTTGTATCTTTACAAGAAGAAAGTACTTGGATTCGGGAAAACTTTCGACGAGTTTACACAAATTTAAGGATAAGAGACTCCGAATAACATGTTTTTACAAAATATCTCGGCCTGTGAATTTGCGAGTCTGTGACATTGTTTGTCTGTAAGAGACATGAATTTTGTGGGCTGTCTATCTCAAACCTAATACACAGAATTAAGAAACATGTATGGGGGAGTTTGTTTGTTTGTTTGTATTTATGTCGGCCAATTATCTACAATGCGGGATATAGGCCCTAAGGGGTGGGGTGCCCTCCGTGGGGGGGGGTCTTTCTAAGGGAACCTAACCCGTATTTACGTAAGGAAATCTACGGTTAAAAGAAAACCACGGGGCACTCCTAACGGTTAGGCCGACGGTTGCGCTTGGGTTCGACCCAGCACCTACCGTCTACCAGTTTGGAGGTCAGAACCTGTCGGCCACTGGTAGGGCCATATATGGGGGAGACTGAGGCACATGTGAAAATAAGGCATATGAGAATATTGCCATTTCTCACTAGTTATAATATGTTTTTTTTTTATTTCAAAAAATTACGAAAGATGGTAGTACCTATAGACATATGGGAAAAAAACTGTTGAAGCTCTTCGACATTTTGTTTGTCCCCAGGAGCTAAAATACTGCTTACTGAACTCAAATGTAAAATCTCACTTGCTAAGAGAATAATTTTATTTATTTATTCATTGTTTTTAACTTTAATGTTTTAACATATACTATGGATACTAATAAATATTTATGATAATTTTTTTCTAAAATTGTGAAATGTTAACGATTTGTCATTTTAACTCTTGTGGGAATGTGGGGCACTTTTTACTTTCTTTCTAACCGATGACCAAGCCCCCTACTTGCCGAGATTGCGAATGACCGCCTAATTGCCGCGTAGCGGCAATAAATCTGATTTCTTTGCTTCGCATGCCATCATTTCTGCAGTGCTTTCTTCTCGTTGATCACACTTTGTTTCGCCTTTTATTTTATGTTGCACCCTGTTGTTTTAACTGCAAATGGCTCTCAAGATGGTCTCGTAATTTAGAACCTTGATCAGATGACGAGACCTTCACCTGGCAAGGCACCTCCAGAGGTATAATTCACAGATAACTTGGAGGACTTTGCACCCACGACGGATTTTACATGCACCAGGCGCCATTAGCGTACATGATAGCGTGGGGCACTTATGAAGAGTCTAGTTGGGCAGATCTCAACACGTCATTAAATTCTCCAATAATCATTCAGTAATTCTGTTCCTTTCAGCTAACTTTGTGAAAATAATGCCAGCTCCATTATCTGTAAATTTATTGAAATAGAAGACATTTCTGTCATATAAAGATAAAGTTGATTTTGTATAGAAACTTCTACAAACACATCTGCCAGCAAATACATAAAAAGCAACAAGTTCGTTTACGTTCAATTGTAATTTCAATAAATTTAATGTTTTCTAAAATGCAATAAATGTTATAAATTATTTTATTTAATGGTTTTCAATACTATTTTTTATGCATCGTTAATGCAAAAAATATTACGTTTAACAACTTTGGAAATTTTTCTATTTCATTTGTTGCAAACTTGTAGTATTAGTTTACTTCCATTTCTAAAACAGCTATGTTATTTGGTTCTTTGAAAATAGATATATATTTTACGAAAATAAAATTTTTAAACTTATAAGTACTGTGAAATCTCCATTATTGAATTCCCTCCCCCCCCCCCCGTTTCTTTTAAAAGCAAAAAGATTAAATTTGGAGGAAGATTATAGATGGAAAACAATTTTTTATCCTTAATTTACAGGCAAATATAGGAGTGAGAATCTTTCGCCTTTCGGTAGATTTCAGATTAATATAATCCAAATGCTCCCTCAAACAAAAAGCCCTAAGCAAAATTTAAATTCTTTAAATATTTTCTCAAATTTACTTCATTTTTTTATTTTATCGCAACAATATTTTATCATTTATCTAAGCTCCCCACAAATCTACTTATTTTTATTTTATAATATTTTGCTTAAACATATCACTCAGAATCTAAATAAATATACATGTATTTTTCTTTATGGTGAATTTAACAGATAGTACAACTAATAATTATGGTAACATGTGAAAAAGATAATAAAAAAATGTCAAATATTTTTTCCTTGTGTTCACATGTTTCCCTTGTGTGTTTACAACAGCCCCTTTGTTAGGGCACATATGAATATTTTTTTTTTTTTATTCATAAAACTATTAAGAAAAGTAAAAAGAACTATAAAGGTAATTAAAAAGTATATCATGCGTAAAAAAGGTTCTGTTTATTGAGTAGTTTTGCTTATAGAAATTAACCCAGTTATCAGAGCCCAGTTAAGATTGTGGGGGGGCCCAAGGCCCAGCACCTATTCAGGGCCCCCTCGCAACAAAATATTAGCTACCCCCTCATGGGAATATTCGAAAGGTAACATATTATCATACGCTTGCCAAGTTAACCAAAATAATTTTTGTTTTTTGAGAAAAAAAATTGCAAAAAATGCAATATTAAGAAAAGTTTTCTAAATTTTATTAAATTTCAGCCTTTTTTAGCTGTAGGCCCAATGCTACGGCCTAGTTGGCCTGTGCAGTAATCAGGCCCCGCCAGTTATGAGAAAAAGCTATGTTTATGTGAAATGTTCACATGTGTCTCAGTCTCCCCTATATATTCAGGTAGTCCCTGATAGAAATTGGTGCTGATTAGTTTTGTGTGTAAATCGTTCAACAGGTGGCGCTCTATCCTGTTTTTACGATTTCTGAAATAGTTCTACCTCAAGAATTAATGCACGGATTTTCATCAAACTACAGGAAAAAGGATAAAGGAAAATTACAAGAGGATAAATGTAATTATATAAAGGATTTATAATAGTCTAAGATCCGGCTGCAGAATCAGTATACTCATCGAGTGTTTGCTGAAAACCAAATTTTTACACATATTTATGATTAGGAGAATTTATATCTACCAGGTTGCCTATCAAAATGTGGCCGCTAGTATTTTTAATTAAATTATTAATAATTCGTAATCCGTAAGAAATTTCACTGACTTGTTTTTTCAATAAAATGTCGTCTACTTTACGGCAACATCTATAAAGACTCTGAAAAATCATGGTTGCCGTTGCGCACCTGGCCGCACCTCTTCGCAGCCAGGTATACACAGGCATGATTTTGTTACATTTATACACCCACAACGTACATTCATAATTTATATATCAAATTAAAGCTAATTTTTTTCTGTTTATTATTATATACGGTTGCCTAATTAAATCTGGCCGCAAATAAGGGTTGCTGGCTGTTAAATATAGTAAATATTAAAAGTAGAGTGAAAGAGAGCTAGCGCGTAACACCACTAGTCAGACGAGGATAGCGATTGCCAGCTGTCGGACAGTTTAAAGCCATTGCGCATGCGTCAGATGCTATTGTTCTCAACCTTCGATTCAAACAATAGTAGGTACGCCTCAAAATAATAAATACTCCAAAAGAAACGTCTTTCTTTTCAAAATAAAAAATTAAAAAATAAATGACAAATTTAAAAATTACAAAAAAAAAAATGGATATTGATAATGAATAAAACCAAGGTTATTTATGTAAAAAATTTGTGTTGTGCAAGTACTGTATGAAAAAAGATTTGATTTTATTCAAGTATTACATCTATTTTACATATTCATTTCACGGCCAAGTAACCGATTTCTATACAAGCAAGGGAGTGCGTTGCAACAAAATGCAGCAGATTTTTAACAGTGTATTTTTCAATTTGGAACAATTTTAATCAATTTAAATTGTGTTTTAAATGATAAAATATATTAGTTTCATTTTGTTATAAGTACATATAAACGTATATGACAAAATTACACTTAAAGTAAAAATGCAAAACTAAAATTACTTAAACTAAACTTATTTAAATAAATTGAACATAGAAAGTTTTTTCTTTAAAAAGTATTCGAAGTAGAGTTGCAAAAAGTCGGTTTATTCCCGGGTTTATTTCCAATAGACTAGGTTTATTCCCAAAAAACCGAATTATTCCTAAAAATCCCGGGTTTTTCCCAGGTTTATTCCTAAAATCCCGGTTTATTCCCGGGTTTAAACCGGCTTTTTTCTAACCTTTGCAACGCTAATTCGAAGCGTAAAAGCATATTTTCAAAATTTCGTTTTTTCGCCAACCGGAGATAAATCGCCAAATAAACGAAAATTTTATTATTTTTTTATGGACGTTATAAGGAGGTTCCGCCGAATTTTTTTTTATAAACGTATATAACTATATGAGAAGAACATTCTGTATTTTTTTCAGATTTTTCTGAGTATGCCCGTATGGAGATCTTCCTTGTTAGAATAAAAGTCGCAACTGATCCGTTGAGAACACTAGCATCTGACGCATGCGCAATGGCTTTAAACTGTCCGACAGCTGGCAATCGCTATCCTCGTCTGACTAGTGGTGTTACGCGCTAGCTCTCTTTCACTCTACTTTTAATATTTACTATATTTAACACCCAGCAACCCTTATTTGCGGCCAGATTTAATTAAGCAACCGTATATAATAATAAACAGAAAAAAATTAGCTTTAATTTGATATATAAATTATGAATGTACGTTGTGGGTGTATAAATGTAACAAAATCATATCTGTGTATACCTGGCTGCGAAGAGGTGCGGCCAGGTGCGCAACGGCAACCATGATTTTTCAGAGTCTTTATAGATGTTGCCGTAAAGTAGACGACATTTTATTGAAAAAACAAATCAGTGAAATTTCTTACGGATTATGAATTATTAATAATTTAATTAAAAATACTAGCGGCCACATTTTGATAGGCAACCTGGTAGATATAAATTCTCCTAATCATAAATATGTGTAAAAATTTGGTTTTCAGCAAACACTCGATGAGTACACTGATTCTGCAGCCGGATCTCGTACTATAAAGGAAAATAACAAGATCTTGGTCGGAATCCAGATAGATATTTCACTGTTAGTGAAATGAGATTGGCCAATCAGGAGTCTGTTTTTTGTGAACTTTTTGCAAACTATTTTTAAAAATATACGCTTTTCATTGCTCGATCTGGTATGTATAAGACATACTATGCGGATTCCTGTCGTAACGCCACCGATTTCCAAATTATTCTCCATTCAGTGACATAAGATTGATGAAGTCCACTATTTAAATTAGATACGATACGTGGCATATACGTATACATTAAATATACGTGTTCTTAAATATACGTTTAACCGATACGCCCTTATACGTATCCGGATACGTTTAAACGTATATTTTAAGGTATCCGTATAGCAGAAAAACGTATTATACGGATATACGTATATCGTTTAAAAGTATAGCTGCTATACGTATCCCATCGCGAGCACTAAATTAAACCCGACCACGATCTTTGGGTGAGGCATAGTTATAGCTGACTTGTTTTTATGACAATTTCAAGTTGGGTTTTAATTGTTGCGGATTGGGTTTAGATATACCAGTTTTTTTAAATGAAGACATAAAGAGTTTTTATTTATTGTGCTACGAAGCTCTTATTGATTTCCTTGATGTTCGTGAATATTTGGATTTCTGACTGAAATTACTAATACAAGATATAAGCAAATAGCGATATATGAATTATGTTAATACAAGATATAAGCCTGTTTGCTAATACAAGATATAAGCAAATAGCCATATATGAATTATACAGTTATTTTTAACAATATTTTTAGGTTACTTACTTAAAAAGTAAATGGAACCAATATAAGAGCATTGCACCCAGGCTAGAGGTGGCATCTTATTGTGTTTCTTACTTTGAAACTCTGAAATGAATCATTCAATTATTTTGAAATTTTAATTACTGTATAAAATTTTCCTATCCGCCAATTTTTGTATCCATCAGATAACTCCTTCTTGGCGCTTAGAATATTTTTTTGTTAGAGTGTATATTAAATATTTAATAAAGTATGAGCAATTGTATAAACTATTCAACTTCGCATGCGCGAACTATACCTAAAAATTTTATTTTTTATAATTTGGAAGCCAACTTCTTAGAGCAAGAAGACCATATAAAAAGACCAATTGAATCTCTTGAAAATTCATGAAAGTATCGGCGATATAGTGAGCTGAATTTAGATTGCCTTCGAAAAGCAGCCAGGTGATGGTGGATTTTCCACATATTTTCCAACAAAGGAGTTGGTATTTAATAAATGCCAACCGTGATGCAACCGATTGCGACGTGACGCAAAGAAAATATAATAAAGTGTGTAAAAGAATCTTCATTTTCCCAAAAACGTAATCGAAGTATAAAAAACAAATGAAAAATTTTACAACTTATAAGAAATGCTCAAAATGTGCCTCGTTAGCTGCGATTTGCATTTCACATCGGCATCACCTGCAAACGCGAACGATTTCATATTCACAAAAGTCTCTCGGACCTGCAGCCGCGCCGCTTAAACGATCCGTGCCATGAAGTCCATAGCCAATAGAACGGTTATCTTGCACACCAGAGATTTAAGATATTGCCAATGGTAGAAATCCAAGGGGGTATGGTCCAAAAGATCACAGTGGTCAAGGTACAGGGTAGAGATCTGCACGGGCCGGGTTCGGTCCGATTTCCATTAACAGCATTCGGGCCGGGCCGGGCCGAGCCTAATTTATTTTTTTCGTACGAAGCCGAGACTGATTTTGTTCTTCCTAGTCTTCACGGACCAAAATAATCAGTTCCTGTTGAATCTTCCCGTATGAAAATCCTTTTCTCGACGTGGAAATATCTGTTCATAAATAAGTAAAGTTTGGCTTGGTCCAAAAATTTTTGCAAAATAGGCGTATACTTTTAAGTTGTCATTATTTTACAATTAAACATTAGAATTTATTCTTTTAAAAGAATCGTAGATCACTAGGCGTCTTAAAATAGAATTAAACACCTAAAAAAAAAAAAAAAATTTGACGGAATTTTTGTTTAAACTGAAAATTGCAAATTTCTTTTAAATTGTTCATTCATGCAAAATGAATACATCAATACGCGAGAAAAAAAATACATTAAACATTTACATTTTCTAAGAAGGAAACGTAATTTTTTCTTTCCAATGTCTTAGAAGATTTTACTTTTACCATATACCATTTTTTAGATTTTTTTTTATGCATTAATGATACTAATGATAACTGAAACATTTACATACAACAAACAAAGGTTCATTAAATCGTAAATATCGCAGCCTATGGCACTTCTGCATAAATAGAGATTATAAATTTGAAAAAAAAAAAAAGGCTAGGATAAGGGTTTTTGTTTGAACACTTCCTTTAGAATAAAGTTCAATGTTCTGTAGAAATTCACCCGAGCCGGGCCGGGTTCGGGCCAAATTTTTAACTTTTTACCGGGCCGGGCTCGGGCCGAAATTTTAACTTTCGGACCGGGCTCGGGCCTGTAAATTTCGGCCCGTGCAGACCTCTAGTACAGAGTCAAATGTAATGTCATCGCGATTCCATGCTGTACCGAAGTTAAGCATGCATCACGGGTAATGGGCCTTATTTTGAGCGTTTGTTATGAATTGTAACATTTTTCATTTGTATTTTGTACTTCGATTAGGTTTTTTTGTGAAATAAAGGTAATTTTACACCGTTCATTACCGGTTTTTTTTTTTTTTTTTTTTTTTTTTTTTTGCGTCACAATTACGATGCAATTGCACCGTCACGATCGCGTCTCCGACACCAAGTTCCAATACAATTCTTGCTCTTCATGATCTGTCAGACTCCACGTGCCGTTTGGACATGACCTTTTGAACCACCCTGTATATGAGTTGCTGGTCTGTTTGTATGAGTCTTTATATAGTTAATCATCAAATCATAAAAATTCTTTCGTATTAGGGGGACCGAAAAGTAATGTCGTTTTTTTAGATTAAATTCAAACAAATTTTTAATAAGTTTTTGTTTTTAATCAATGATATAACTACCCTCATTATCAACAATCTTTTGTCATCTAATTTGCAAATTTTCAATACTGGTAACGATAAAAATCAATTGGTGGTTGAGCAAAATATCTCGAAATGGCATTTTGGATAGCATCCAAATTTACAAAAATTTTACCACGTAAAAAGTGTTGTAGAGATCTGAATAAGTGATAATTTGATGGTGCAATGTCCGGCAAGTATGGTAGGTGAGGCAGATCGATCTCCCATCTAAATTCATTATTTTTTTCTAAGGTTTGTCTTGCGTAGTGCGGTCTGGCATTATCGTGTTCCACAATAATACCTTTTCTGTTGACAATTGCTCACCATTTTTCAATTAAAGATTGAATTACTGGGCACAGTTGTTCACAATAAAAGTCTGCATTCACAGTTTGTCTAGGTTTCAACACTTCAAAATAAATAGTTCTGCGAATACTCCACAAAACACACAAAGATGCCTTTTTCAGATTCAAACATGGATTAGCAGTATTTCGTGGCGATTCATTCGGAGAGGACCACTGCCTTTTGCGTGTTGAATTATCTTAAAGAACACACACATATATTAAGGCACACTTTTCCCGCACATATTAAGGCACATTTTTCACATATTGAGGCTTTCAAAAGTTGGTTGCTTTATTCTAAGGCATCTGGTATTCCATGTGTAAAATGTTTGTTATGAAACATACCACTTTTAACAAAGTTTGCTTTAAAAAATTGTAGAGAAGTTGTGTTTATGCATTGAGCTGTATGTTTACATTTCGGCACCACGCCAATATTATTTTATTTATTTTTTAACTTTCGAGTAGTGGAAGCATGCTTAGCAGATTTTTTTGATATGATGGACTGAGATAAGCCAAAACTAGTATGCCACATGTTATTTATATGTGGAGTTCAGTCCACTTCTCAAGGTCTATCGAATATTTTTATAGATCAAGTTTATTGAAAGTAAAGTTTATTGCAGTTCTTTTTCTAAATGAATTAGTATGAATTTAAATTTAGCATTTGAATAGCAGCGGAGCATTAAATATGTCATGAGTATTTTTAAGAACCTGAGATTCATTATTGAAGAATTAATGTATTTTTGTAATTTCCCAGCTTGAACAGTAAGAAATTGTATCTACGCTGCCAAATGTGTTTTTGGCACAGATTTATTTCTACAATTGCTATTAATTATCCCTGAGATTTTTAACAACTCATAAATGTGTAATAAGACAATTTAATGCAAATTTGAATTTTGTTTTAGCTGCTTGAGTTCTGCTGAATAAATTTTTACGGAATTTGAACTGTTAGTTTTTGAGGGAAGGCTTTAAATAATTTAATATATAAAATATCGGTCTGTGTTGCTTTGTTTAAAGTTACAGGGTAAAGTTTTACAATTAGATCAACCCAATTATGAAAGATTAGCTTTTAAAAGTTTTTATTAAACGGATTTTGTTCGGAGTTAATCTGTTAATTAAACAAGTTACTATAACAAATAACAACAACAAAATATCAGTTAAATTTTGATTCTGAAATGTAAAACTTTCATTCTATATGAGTAGAGCCATGGGTATAAACAATACGCATGTTCAAAGTTAAGTGTTCGGGAATTTTGTCGATTTTCATGAAAAGCACTGAACTAAAGGTAAAACTAATGCTTTGAAACAAAGATACAGCTCTACGTAAGCGTATACGGGTGTGTGAGCGGAGTGGATAAAAGAACAAGCTTTATAAGCGAGTGTGGCAAATTTTGATTTTGTTCGCTCGCACACCTCGCTGAAAGTCTTGATTTTTTTTTTTCTTTTCAACATTCAATGAAATTTAAAAGTAAACAGTAAAAATGAGTAACGACCAGCATTTGGATGATGGAATGGAAAGACTGGAAATCGGGCAGTCTCAAGTGCAGGTTCCTAGAGACTTTAATATAACGCCCAACGTCGAATTCAAGTTACGGAAACAGTTTAATAACCTCTGAATTTATAGAGAGAACGTCTGGGCGAGGTCATTCAAGAACTCCAACAAACGAAGATCGCTATTTGTCTATTACAGCGAGGGATAACAAGAGTGCAACAGCTTCCGGCTCTCTCGTGATGCGGCCACAGGCAAAATAATTTCAAGGATACTATTTGCAGAAGGCTACATGACAGAGGGCTACTTACAATAAGACTTGCTTCTTGCGTCCCGCTTACTTCCGCACTCAGGAGAACCCCTTTAACATGGTGCAGAAATCATAGACTTTATTAGTGACACGAATCAATGGGGGACCACAATATTCACTAGTGAGTCTCATTGAGCCTAAATACAAATCTAAACTTAATTTCATCCGAAAAAAAAGGGGGATTCGCTACCAGCCTTCCAACTTCCGAGAAAAATACCACTATGGAAACGTAGGTTTGCTGATCTGAACTGTCATCATATTGGAAGGGTGCACAGCGCTCCCTGTGTTTGTCAAAGGCTCTATAACTGGTATGAGGTGTAGGGATGATATTTTGGAACACTATGTTCACCTTTTCTGAGATGTAGTTGCCGGTTGTCCCTGATTTCATTTTAATCGACAACGCAGTCCAGACAGAACTCACGTGGTAGATGAATTTCTGGAAAGTAGGGATATTCGCTTGATGGATTAACCAGCTAAATATCCAGACCTAAACCATGGAAAGCATATCTGATATATTCTGAGGAGGAAAATTGAAACTCTTTTCTCCTCCCAAAAAACAACCCAGAAGCAGAAAACAGCGTTGCTATAGGAATGAGTCTAACTATTACAGGAACCCATAATTTGCCTGATTTCAAACGAGTTCACGTTGTGAAAGCTGTATAACTGTAAGAGGGGACGAATAATCTCTTATTAACTTAATTTTTTTTATCAATATTGTAAGCTCTATTTTATACCTTCTGATGCTAATTATTCCTTACGCATAATCATGGGTGCATATTATAACTATTGAATTTTTATTTTTTTCCTGCATTATATCAACCTATGTACATACCTAATTTCATTAAGGTATGTCCTGTACTTAAGATGAAAATCAACCAAATGTGAAAATTCTCTTAATTTTGAACATGAGTATAGTCTTCTGATTTTTTTAAAAAGAAGGGAGGGGAGTTTGATATTCACTTTCAATTTTTTATTCTGCAACTGCTAATCGTAAAAAAAAATATATTTTCTAGAACAGATTTTTATTCTGTATAAATTTACTCTTGTTTATCAATTTTTATCTTTTCAAGTTGAAAAATAACTATATATATATATATTATCTGTAT
Source organism: Maratus speculifer (assembly GCA_964019185.1). Classification (NCBI taxonomy): domain Eukaryota; kingdom Metazoa; phylum Arthropoda; class Arachnida; order Araneae; family Salticidae; genus Maratus; species Maratus speculifer. Next base: position 171,208,081 of record OZ025296.1, on the reverse strand, counting down.
ATTCAAATATCATAGTTTTTTCATCCTGCCAAACACGACCCTCAAAGGTCAAAACTCAATCCAATTGAATTATATAATCCTTTCTCAAATAGAAGGGGATGTTGCAAATTTTCTCTTTCCGCAGCTACTCATCCGAAAATTACACGTAAAAAAAAAGTATATATGAAAGATTGGATTTATTATTGTACAATCTTTTAGCTTTATAAAAAGAATTATAGGAGTAAAAAGGAATAATCAATCAAAAATGAAAAATGTATAATGACAACTCTTTCCCAGGAATTTTTGAAATTAAAACAGGTGATAGAAGAGTATTGCAGGCATGTGTGCTTAGCAATTCGTACATACCATAAAAAGAATTTTAAATATGTATATCCTATAAATAATCACTCATATAAGTCCAGAAGTAAGATTATTGGAGAATTGTTTCGGAGAATTTTCGAGATAGCACAACGGTTCGTTCATCGATTACTCAGGCTCCGCTCCATATTATACCGAAGAACTGAAGCAATGCGTCACCAAGTGATTATTAAAATAAAACCGAGGTGGGAGGGGGGGGGGGAAAGATAGCATTTTTCATAAGCAAATTAATTTCCATTTTATCTTTTCCTTTCTATTAATAAAAGTAAATATTACTCTTTTTATTCTTCGGCAATATCCAGTATTGGATTGGAGTGCGACACCCTATTTTTATTCCTTTAAATTTATGCATGTATGTAAAGATGGTGTTTGTAATTGATTTTTCCCTCACTTCCTTGTGCCTTGTGTACTAGAATTATAAATTACGTACACATATATGTTATTACATATTTTACACTTTTAGAACTTTATTATAATTTAGATATTTTTCCGTTAGTCGAATGCAGCTGGTAAATGTTCAAATAAAATCTACTCATTTCAAACATAAATATTTCACTCATTTCATTTAAAATATAAATTTTCTTTCATTGAAAATACGTACAATTAAATGCATTTAAAATCGATATCTTAAATTTTTTAATTTAAAAAAATGTTAAATAAGAAATAAATTAAAAATATTTTATTTCAGCATGAAAACGTGTTTCTAATTTGCGCATGTAAAAACAAAATGTGCTATTGGCGAGATTTACGCCCGGTTAACGGGAAAAAAATCTATACGTTGAGAAAACAATGTGGTTACAACTGAATAAATATTGGGACAATAGAGTTAATTGTACGCAGGGTAACTGCGAGAATTTGCCAGGAATTGGGGGGGGGGGGGGTAATAGTCTGGACTAATACTGAATGGGGGGATGCAAATTGATAATATATATATATATAATATATATTGGAGGCCTACTCAAGCAAGACATGCTCCAAAGACAGAGTTAGGAGATAGGGTAAATTTTCTTTCATTAAATTTGGCCCCAGCTTAATTTTTATCAGAAGATTTGAACCAGCTCCGAACTTCATTCTTTCCAATATAGTCCCAAGATATCTTTTTTTTATTATTATTTTAGCTAGGGGGAGCTTACATAAAGCATTGAAATAGTTTCCTGAGCATCATATATAAAAATCAAGACTGAGAAAATAAGAAAAGTTCGTAGTGTTTTTACCTACCTTTGGTACCTGTTACCGTAAATTGGCCATCGGTCCAAGCTAGCAGGCATCACTACACTCATAGCACGTACTAACACTACTTTATCCAATACATTTTACTTGTAAGAAAATGAGTAACGTCTGGGAGCCCTGGAATCTTGCTCTATTTCGTTCATCTGACGAAACCCTATTCGTCTTTGTAATATGTACAGCTCATATTCAAAATATTAGAATAATTGAGAAAAAGTAATAAGAAAAAATTATTTGTCATTTATTTATTTTTTATACTAGGTAAATGCAATTAAATTTCTTATAAATTAAATCTGGAATGTTTAGATAAGATTTTAACATTTATAAAATATAAAATACAGCACAATAAATTAGGTATACAGCTTCCTTAAACACACCAGAATATTAGAATAAAATTTAGATTGGTTCAAAATATTAGAATATTTTATTTTACGCAACAATATTACCTTATGAATATGAAGTAAATGGTAGTTAATATTTTGTAGCATCCCCTTTAGCTTTCATAACAGCTTACAATCGATCTTGCATACTATATACAAGGTGTTTACAAACGTTTCTATCAATATTAGCCCAAATAGACTTTATACGTGCCACTAACTCAGTTTTACTTGAAGGAGGATTTTCTTGAAGTTTTTTCTTCATTATACACCATAAATTTTCGATGGGATTAAGATCTGGTGAATTTGGTGGCCAAGGAAGTACCTTAATGTTGCGTTGGCGGAACCAATTCTTAGTTGACACCGAGGTATGCGGGGACGCTAAATCTTGTTGAAAGATGAAATCATCTTCAAATAAATCTTCTGATGATGGAATCATGTAATATTCTAAAATTTCTTGATGTATCAGAGAGTTAACCTTTTCGTAGGCGATGCATAACTTTCCAGGTCCTTCTGCAGTCATACAACCCCAAACCATGACACTAGCAGCAAATTTTACGGAACGTTTAAGGCATTCTTTATCAAATGCTTCTTGCTTCATTCTCCAAACTCGAATACCTTGATTACCATATGAAACACAAAACATACTTTCATCACTAAATAATATATTTTTCCAATCTTCATTGCTCCATAAACGTCTTGATTTACACCAATTCAATCTTATACGCTTTTGTCTTGCAGTCATGAGAGGTTTTGTTTTCGGTACACGAGATTCAAATTTAAATTTATGGAGACGTCTTAATGTTGTCGATGTAGAAACTTCAACTCCTTCTTCTTTCCATTTTCGGTGCAAGAATCGCACACTTTTAAAACGGTTTTTCTTAACTATACGCTTCAGTTTCCTGTCATCTCTAGCAGATGTTTTTGGTTTTCGGCCACCATTTCGGCGATTATTTTGAAATTTTCCAATTTTTGAATATTGTGTTAGTATTTTACTAACGCTCGATTGCGAACAATGTAAATAATTCGCTATAAAACATTGATTTTTACCGTGCCGATACAAATCAACCATACGAAGTTTAGTAGATTCAGGAATATCACTCACACGGCCCATTTTAAGACGAAAAAGAAACAAACCTCAAAAAAGAATACTGATTTTAAATAAAATAGTTTGAATTTAATCAATGATGCCACCAGTTAAGATTTGGTAATAATTAAAGGAGAATTAATGTGAAATATTCTAATATTTTGAACCACTTGAATAAATATTCTAATATTTTGACTTTTCAAAATAATTTTTTTTGCAATTAATCTTTTCAAAAATGATATTAAATTTAAGATAACAAGTAAGTTTAATCAACAATAAGTCCTTAATAAAAATATCGTTTGCATATTTTCATTAAAAGACATTAAATTACCAAACGATATTTTCAATTTCTAAAAAAAGGTAATTATTCTAATATTTTGAATATGAGCTGTATGTCCGTCAGAGTCCGTACACAAAAAACATATAGGAAAACTCGGAGGCTTAAATTTTGTATACTTACAGCTGAATACCTCGGGTCACACAACAAATCATGCAATTTTGAAAAAGTTTATTATTTTAAATAAATAATTTTTTTTCTGTGTCACCCGTTCATTTTTGAGATTTAAATTTTGAAAGATAATCTTAATTTCAACGTTTATCGTGTAGACATCATAACTTGGAAGTAAAGCATCTCACTAGTAAAAAGAAGATTCTTAGTTCCCCGATGCTGGAACTTGGAATTTTCATATTAAAATAGATTTTTGGCCAATTTAATGGTTTATATTATTAGGGTTTCGTTCATCTGACATTAATAATATTTTTTGGAATTAAATTTTCTATTTTAAAAAAGATTGCGATTTATTAATGATCCGTCATTTTAAATTTAGTTTTAAACGTTTTTTTTTTATTTTGTTTTTAGAAATTTAAAATTTTATTTACCTCCGCTAATTTTTTTTTTTTTTTTCAAACAATTTGGAATTTTGTTCAAACAGCATGAATTTTTATACATGCTTGCTTTATCGTGATGCAAAATTACTAAAAACGCAGTTGCATGAAAAGCTAAGATTATTTATCAAAAATTGATACTACATCACAAAACCTATAAAGAATTATTTTATATTTTTAAAAATGACTAGGTTCTAGCAAAATGTTAATGATTTGATTGCAACTGATTGGAAAACATATTTTAATGTATAAATTTTAATGTAGTGTTCTGTAAAATGTTTTGTGAACACAACAATAATCTTCTCAGCACTGATATCTTTTATGCATATTTTCTATACGCAAATAGTGTACATATAGAACAGAGTTGAATTTTAAATTCCTACTATTAATGATATAAAGACAAACTTTCATGGAAATTTTTCATTTGTTGGCTTTTTAACAGAATAAAATGTAATTGTGTTGTACTTGAATTTGTTCAAAGTACAACGATACTATTAGGCTCAAGGTGAAGGAAAACAAAACTTGGTGATTTGAAAAATGACTTCTTATCATTTTCTTGTTAGACTTAACATGAGATATCTTGAAAAATTGCAGGTTAAAAAAATTGCCTTTCGATGAGAAAATATTTTTAAACAATTGTCTGCAATATGTGATGACTAATGAAAGATAACGGCTAAGTGACATCTAATGATATATATAAAAACAACTTTGATTAGTTTTGTACAAATCTAATAGGGACCGTTCAAGTATTATGTAAGCATATTTTTAGTCATTTTGTACCCCCTCCCCCCCCTTGTAAGAAAATATAAGCAAATGCTAGACCCTCCCCCCTTTTGCTTACGTAAGATTTTATGACAGTTTATACATATATACTTCTTGACTTATAAAAAGTTACCAATCAATTACATTATTAATCCTACAAATTTATATAGGCATATAGGGATTGTGATATCAAAATATATAAAATGGTTTTAATATATTGTTGCTTATTGCATTAAACAAACAACAGAATACAAAATGGTTTAAATATATTGTTATTTATCACATTGAACAATAAAACAAGATATACAAGAAGTCCTAACTTACTTAGGCATCATAACTAAAATTACGAACCAATAAAATATTCACTACGTTAATTCACTATGCAACTGAACTAAAACAATAAATATCTGTGCTGTGTATCCGAGACAAGAAAACCCCCAAGTAGGTTTTCTGCTTTCTAAAGTTCCAAAACCTGTAGGGAAGGAAGTTCGACAATAGGAGCGGAAAGACAAAATTTTCCAGAAATTTTGCAAAAATTCCCGGAATTCCATGACCAATTGAACGGGAGAAAAGAAAATACCGGACTGACCTAAAATAAAGTCAACTGAACAGTTACCCTGGCAACAGAACTCAGCCACACCGGTTCCTGTGTTTTTCTAGTCTTGCAATGTACTTGACTTGGCACACAACTTAACAGACAACAATGAAGACAAAAGTCGAGTGGTTGATGCGGGTCATGCGACTGCCGATGGATAAGCAAAGGATAAAATCGAAAATAAACGGCGAATTTCGAACGGAATGTAGAACGCTCGTTCCCCATCATACTATGTTTGGTCGTTGAATTTGAACTGCAGTTGCTTCGTTGTTTAATGCTTACGTAATAATTGTCGTGATCCCCCTCCCCCTTGTCAGAAAAAATAAGCACTCTGGACCCCCCTCCCCCCTTAGTGCTTACACATGCGCGTAGCCGGGGGGGGTAACCCCCCCCCCGCTCGCGCAGATCCAAGATTGATTTTTTTTTTAAATCAACATTTATAAAAGAAAAATGTAAGCAAAGTTAGTTCAATTAGTTAATCAAAACTAACAGTCTATGTTTTGAAATGTGATAAAAGAAGAGACTTTGATTCTTTCTTTTTTTCTTTTTAAGAAAATTATTTTATTCATCTTTTTTAAAACTAGAATATTTACTAGAATCTGTATTAATCACAGTAAATCAAAAAAGTTGGTTTTATAATCCCAATTTGATGTCGTTTCTTTATGGAATTTTTTAACACCTTTCTATTGCATGCATATTTCCATAAAAAATTAGAGTAAGTTGTCGACAAGGATAGAAACTACTATTTATATCTTTGCTTTTGTTACCTAAAGTCTAGATAGGAGCAAAAAAAAAATTGAAAGGAAATACAGATGTGAAACGATAATTTCACCGTGTGATTAGCCTGGAGAACGGAGGGGGTGGAAGGTTGTACAAATTAGAGATGAGACAGGCTCAGCCCCAGCACGAAAGCCCGAGCCCAAACCCGGGTCCGAAGTGGGCACGGGCTCTATTTTCATTTTAGTGTTCGGGCCCGGGGGGGGGGGGGGGGCTCGGGCTCATTCTTTCTGAGAATAAAAAAACATTTATGTGTAGAAGAGATTGAAAGAACTACTATTTTCCTTTTAAAATTATTTATTCTTTTTCAAGCCATTTCAGTATTATTTTGATCAAAACGAAAGAAAAATAAATATATATATATATTTTTTTTGTTTCAATAGTTGATTGTTGCTTCAAAAGAAAATTTGTGATGTATGGAGATTTATGTCTACTGCACTTCCGTCGACGATTAATTGATAAGGTGCCTATCGAAATAATCATAAATAATAAATTAGCTTCTGATTGGATTTTCGTTTAAGGCAGAGGATATTTTTTAATTCGATCGTTTATTTATTTTGTTAGAAAATGATTTCTTCATTTTTGATGCAGACTAAATGCTTGAGGTTTGAAAATTATTTGATTGTGCACGAATCATAATCGTTCTTCATATGACAACAGCATTGTGATTTTTTTTTTTCTGTTTGTCATCATGAATTTTGCTTATGCTGAGAATTTCCCTTCGTAAGTAAACATATTTTACATGTTATTCCGATAGAAAACATTCGATTAATGTTTCTTCTTTTCCCATTAAAAAAAACGGAACTTTAAGATAACTGTATCAATGTTTTAATTTGCGTTGATTTTAAGGTTCCCGTCAGTCATAGGGAATTGTTAAGAGAAATGAATTGATTATAGATAAATGTACAGGGGATGTAGTGAAGGGTATACGCCGTATACCTTCTGGATTTTTTTAAGGAACACCGTATAACCCTCTGTTTCTTATAAAACCCATAGGATGTACTCTCTAGAATATACTCTGTGCCTTGAGCATATACCCTCTGTATCGATCGTGTAACCTGTGGTTTTTTTACGACTAGACCCCTGAAGATGTACACTTTTTTAGGAAATTGAAAACGTTTTTTGATTCTTCAGCATTAGGGATGCACCGAATAATGATTTTGGCCGAATGCCGAATACCAAATATTCGGCCTACAGACGAACCGAATACCGAATATTCGGCTAGCCGAATAGTAACTGCTAGGCCGAATACCGAATATTTGGCCAGCCGAATAGTAACTATTCGGCCGAATACCGAATATTAGGCTTGTCGAATAATTTTACATTTCAAAGTTTAAAGGCATTAAAATGTTAAAATTTAAAACAGTTTTACATGATATTTAAAACAGAAATTTTCATTTTGATAATTAAGAGTAAACTTTATGCTGAAGAAAATCTGCTTTGAGTTATTTAAGAAGAGGATAGTTATAAAACATTTTTCATTAATAAAATTTTAAATTCCATGGATTTTTCTGTGAATTAAAAGAAATGAATAAAATTTTCTTAAATTCTAAAACAAACATTTTAAAATCAAAGAGAAATTGTGAAAAAATTGTACAGGATCATATATTATTTGTGTGTCAGGAAGAGACTAAAGTAAAAGTAAATAAATAATACAATCTATTCAAATTTTATATGGTGCCAACTCAGCAAGATTAACTGTTCTACTCCCTTTTATTAAGCGAGGAAGTTTTTAAATACATCCAAGATCAGTGTCTGGATGGGCAATCCTTTTCAGCGATTGTAAATGTTGTTCTTAAAATCTTGGAGAGAAACAGATTATTTACTGGACAATGTTCAGGAACTTGCATTTGTACATAATTAATTCCTGTGAAAATCCTCGTGATTGGTTAATTTTCTTAAATAATACTTAAGAAACAACAAATAATGTAAAAACATTCTCTTTTATTTAAATATGATTCTGTACATCTTTATAAGTTGATAGTTAAATGTATAAGTGTTAAGAGATTTTAAAAAATATATTTTAAAAGTTTTTTTAAGTATTCGGTTGGCCGAATATTTCGATATTCGGCCAAACCGAATATTCGGCAGACCGAATAGTTTGCTATTCGGCCAAGCCGAATATTCGGTATACCGAATAGTTTGATATTCGGCCAAACCGAATATTCGGCAACATGGCCTAATAGGCCGAATACCTAATATATACCGAATATTCGGTGCATCCCTATTCAGCATACAAATAGTAATTTCTATAAACTCTATCCATTTATTCATTACACTTCTTTAATATGTCCATCAAATTTTCTTCTTAAAGGACAAGAAATATGGGAATCATTTTAGGTATGAAGGATATTTTTATTTGATAGCAAATTGCTCTTTTCATAAGCTTGAATTAAAATTTTTATTTAACAGTAAATTTTATAAGAATTTTTTAAAAATGGGATATCACATTTGAAACAATTTTAAAATATCATTAAATCTTTTATTTATTTATTTTTGTATACTTTTTGTATCGGGCTCGGAGGGGCTCGGGCTCCAATGTACTAAAAATCTTTCGGGCGCGGGCTTCAAAAATCGAGCCCGAACTCATCTCTTGTACAAATCTGTGCTTCCTCTGAAAATAAGAAATAATGCTACGCAAAATTCAAATTAATATGGAGGTTGGTTCGTTGATTTGCTAAATTTCGTTTTTTGGGATCATATTTTGACATTCGTACGGGCTCATTTTTTTTAACGGGAAAATTTTATTTATTCATGAGTAGAAAATATAAGAACTATTTTTCACTTTAAATTGCGTACTACAAGTTATTTCAATGCTACTTTGATCAAAATGACGGGGGGAACTAAAGTCGTGCTTATTTATTTTAGTATTTTATTGCTGTTTGAAATGAAAACTTGTGATAATTACAGATTTATGTTTACGGATATCTTTATTTTATATCTATCATGTTTTATTTATGTTTATATATCTTTTTCTTATCCATTAGCAGCGTCGTGCGAAAGGGGGGGCGTAGGGGGCAGCTGCCCCGGCGTGGAATTTTAGGGGGCGCCAAATTTATACTGCCAACGTCATTTTTGGCTGTTACAAGTAAAAGTTGGGTGGAGGTGGCGCTAAACTGCAACTTTGCCCCGGGAGAAGTTTTCTCTTCGCACGCCCCTGTCCATTAGATTTAGTTTTAAGCAATTTCTCATCCTTCTTCACGCAATGAAAAATTGCGTTTGGGTCCTTTTTGAAAGAAGTTCTACACAATTATACCTGTACGGAGGTGTACTAAATTAAAAAGAAAACTAAATTAAAAAGAAAAAGCAAGTAGACTGTAAATTTAATGGAATGTTTATTTTTCTAAGAGTCGCTGCTTGTTGCAGTATTAGAGCTTGTTGCTAAGAGACTGTTTCTCTCAATCCACTGCGTCACACAACACGTGAGCAGGGTTACAGTAAATTGCCGATTGGCGTGGGCTGTGTTTGTCGCCAAGGCGATGTTACAAGAACACAATACAGAAGCGGAACATCCCGCCCGGCGTTGAAATATTTTTATATTTCAAGATACATATGCAATACAAGTAATAATACAATATGATACAGATTATAAGCAAAAATAAATAAATAAAATAAATAAACACAAATAATACATGAAAATTAATACATAATAAAGCACATTTAAAGTTTAGGATCTATGATGTTGTCCTCAATGGGTAATATACTTATTTTTGAAATAGGTCGTTTAAAATTACCCTTAGCGGTACGAACTTCAACTACCCTGACTATCCCGTCCGCGCCTGGGAAAACCTTATTAATGCGCCCTAGTGACCAAGTGCAAATGGGTAATTGTGAGTCCTTAAGCAAAACTAGCATTCCTGGCAGAATATTAGGCTTTTTAAATAGCCACTTGTTTCTTTCTTGTAACTGGCTCAGATAATTATTCTGCCAACGTTTCCATATTAACTGCGTTAATTTTTGAGTCCTTTGCCATTTATTTAGCAAATTATCTTTGACCTCACTTAAATTGGGTTCTGGAATTAAATTAAGAGGCTTTCCTATGAGAAAGTGACCAGGAGTCAACACCTGAAGATCGTCAGGATCTGTTGACAAAGGACAAAGCGGTCGCGAATTTAAAATAGCCTCTATCTGTATGATAACTGTCAGGAATTCCTCGATCGTGAGATGAGCTGAACCCACAGCTCTTTTTAAGTGGTATTTGAAAGATTTGACTCCTGCCTCCCAAAGGCCACCAAAATTTGGCGCCCTAGGAGGGGAGAACTTCCAGTTAATACCTTCAGAAGCTAAAAAGTTCGAAACTTCATCACTCGTAACAAGTCTACGTAAATGTTTTAGTTCTGCTGAAGCCCCAACGAAATTTGTAGCATTGTCGCTAAAGATTACAGAGCTTTTCCCACGACGAGCGAAGAATCTTTTTAGAGTCGCTATTATAGCCTCGGATGTCAAATCTGAGACAAAATCCAAGTGCACAGCTTTAGTGACCATACATACAAATATGGCAACATAGATTTTCTGAAAAGTACCCTTTCTTTGACCTTTATATTTTATTTCAAAAGGCCCACTTAAATCTAATCCCACATTTGAAAATGGGGAACTGGGCACTATTCTTTCAGGAGGGAGATCCCCCATCATTTGACTAGCCGTTATAGGTTTAATTTTAAAGCATTGTAAACACTCATGTACAATTTTACGCGCAATATTTCTGCCACTAAGCGGCCAATATTTTTGACGCACTGTGTTCAAAAGAGATTGGGGTCCTACATGAAAATCTCGTTTATGATAATATTGAAAAATTAGTTTCGTCAAGCGACAGCTCGCCGGAAGTATAATGGGGTGTTTATGATCAAAATTCAAATTTGATTTTGCTAATCTTCCTCCCACCCTCAATAAGCTATCTCCATCTAAAAAGGGATTTAAGAATTTTAACTTACTTGCGCGATGAACCGAAGATCCCGCTTGGAGGGCCGAAATTTCATTTTTGAAATACTTTACCTGTTCATTTTTTATTAAATAAACCTCTGCCTTTCTTAATTCCTCCAGCAACAGAGGGCCGGTTGCAGATGTTGCTTTTTTACATTTATGTATGAATCTGAAAATATAAGCTAAAATTCTAATTAATTTTTGGAAATTATTGCTAAGATTAATTAAATTATCACAGAAATTAGAGTCAGTATGAATAGCGAATGTCAAGTTGCTGGGAGCTTTAAGCTCACTAGAATAATGTTCATCTTTAATGTCACTTATATTAGAGTCAGTTTTTGCTATTGTTTCTTCAAGAATTGAAAGAGGCGGGCCATGCCACCACAACTGGTTAGAAGACAGGTTTTCCACACTTGCACCTCTTGATATCAAGTCAGCTGGATTGTGTTCTGACGGAATATGAAACCATGGAAAGTTCTTAGTTTGTTCCTTAATTTGCACAACGCGGTTTCCCACAAACGTTTTCAGGAGATGAGGAGCAGTGTCTATCCAAGCTAAAGCAATAGTTGAATCAGAAAACAAATTGACTGAAGCTATTTGTTTGTCTAATGAATTTAAGACCTTGTTAGTGAGTTTAGCAAGAAGAAGACATGCTGACAGTTCGAGACGTGGCACTGTTATTACTTTGGTTGGACACACGCGGGATTTACTACATAATAAGTAACTGATGGTTTCACCAGAATTAGATGTTTGCATGTATATCACTGCGCCATAAGCCTTGGAAGACGCATCTGCGAAACCATTTAGCACCAATGATTGGTTCACAGCTAGGAAGCATCTTGGCACTTCAATGGATTCCAGTTCTTTAAGACTTTCGAGGAAGGTTTCCCATAGTTTGGCGACATGAGAGGGCAGCTTCTCATTCCACTCTATTTTAAGAAGCCATAGCTCCTGCATGAATATTTTTGCTTTAGCAATCACTGGCCCTAAGAGACCGAGAGGATCATAAATGCGGGCAATTTGCGAAAGTACATCTCTTTTTGTGAAATCACTCTTTGTGTTGATATTAACTTTATACCTAAACGTATCATTGAAACTGTTCCACAACATCCCTAATGTTTTAACAGTTATTTCTTCAGAATTTCTGTCCAGGGGAAACATGTGATTATCAGTAGATTGGATCTCATTGGTACACCATTTGTGTAAAACCATCCCTCCCTTTAGGAGGAGTTCAGTTAATTGCGATTTCATTAATCTGAATTCTTCTAAATTGGATGAGCCCGATAGGCAATCATCCATATAAAAGTCCTTCAAAACAATTTTCGATGCTAACGGGAATTCCTTTTTCTCATCTAGAGCTAACTGTTGTAATACTTTGGTGGCTAAGTAGGGGGCACAAGATGTTCCATACGAAACTGTTGTTAGCTGAAATACCTTAACCGGGGATGACATACTGTCTTTCCACAAAATTTTTAAATATTTGTACTGGGATGGATTTATTTCTATCATCCTAAACATTTGTTTAATATCCGCAGTAAAAGCATAAATATGCTTTCTAAATCTAATTAATATCGAAAAAAGATCATCTTGCAGAACTCCACCCTTACATAATAAATCGTTCAAAGATTTTCCGTTGGTTGACTTGGCACTAGCGTCAAAAACGACGCGTAGTTTTGTGGTTTTACTAGAGGGTCGTAAAACGCCGTGATGTGGTAAGTAATAGCCATCATTAAAGTTCGTGTTTTCTTTTATTTCATGCATGTGATTTAAATCTCTATATTCTTTAATAAATTCTGTGTATAAATTTTTCATAACAGGATCTCGATCTAAACGTTGCCACAGAGAGTTTAATCTTTTCAAAGCAAGATTTTTGGAATTTCCCAAATCGGGTTCTAAAACCTGTGGTTTAAACGGCATCGTGACCACAAACCTACCATCCGGTTTTCTGAAGTGCGTTTTATCGAAGTGATCATTACAATATTCTAATTCCTCACTGTTACAGGGTTTTAAATTTTGCACTTCTTCAATTTCCCAAAAAGACTTCAAAGTGTCATTAAGTAAATCAAGATTTTTTGTTAAGAAACAATAATTAGTATTATTATTATTTACTGTTTTGTCATAAATACACCCAGATACTAAATATCCAAAAATACTTGATTGCAAATATAAATTATTGCCTAACTTTATTTTTTCTTCATTTAAAAGAGAAAAATACAGTTCAGCACCGATAATTATCTCCACATTGCTTGGAATGTTAAATTTTTTATCCGCTAAACAAATATTTGCTGGAATTTTTAAATCTGATATGTTTATCTTTTTCGAGGGCGTGAAGTCACAAATGTTTGGAACGATTAATAACTCAATATCATAACTGGCACTATTCATTTTATTTGACAACTTCGATTTGATTCTAGATTTAATGTAAATAGGCAATTTATTTATTCCACTTACAGGAATATTTATTTTCTCCTTTTTCAAGCCTAATATTTGTGCTGCTTTAAATGTACAAAAACAATTCTGAGATGCGGAATCTAAGATTGCCCTGAAAGGAATTTTGATGCCATTTACATCTGTCAAATAAATTATTGCAGTGCTAATTAAAACAGATTTATTATTATCATTTTCATATGAAAAAAATGAATGAGCAGTAGTTTCGTTTTGTGATAAATCTTCCGAAACAAAATTGCTATTTATTGTTTCATGTATTGGGAGATTGTTTATAGGATTGTTTACTGGTGTTGTATAATTATGTAATGATGAATGATGGCTTGCGCTCTTGCAAACATGACAAGTGCTTTTTGAATTACAATAATTAATGAGGTGGGCTGAACTTAAACAATTGAAGCAAAGTTTATTTTTCTTAACAAGGTTAATTCGCTCACTTAACTTCATGTTTTTATATTTAACACAATGATATAAGGGGTGGTTTTCGGTTTTACAAATTACGCAACATTTACTTTGAGGTTTGTTTGTTTTTATGAATAAGGATTTTGCAGTATATTTAGAGGATACATTAGAATTTATACTATTTAAGATTTGACATCTTCGCTCAAGAAATTCTAAAAATTCATCAAAATTAGGCACTTCATTATCCTTTAATGTTAGTTCATATTGTTTACGAGTTTCGTTATCTAGTTTATTTAGAATAATATTCAGCAAAATTGCGTTCGAGAAATTATCTCTATCATACTTTAAGATCTTTAAAGCCCTTAAATTTTTCTTCACGTTATCCAATAAAATGCGGAGATCCTTAGCGGATTCCTGTTTAATTACACAAAGATTTAAAATATTCTTTATATGACAATCTACCATAACTCTTTTATTCTCGTATCTTTGTTCTAACGCATTGAAAAGTGAAACATAATTTTCATCTGGTGTAAGCAAACTCCTCGCTTCACCAGTCAAAGCAGAACGCAAATAAAATAATTTTTCATTATCTTTTAAATTTGAATTATCATTAATAAGCTCGTTAAATGTACTTTTAAATACGGACCATTCTTCAATTCTGCCACTAAAAACCGGCAATATGACCCTAGGTAGCTTAATGCTAGACGTTTTAGCTTGGTCCTGTTCAATAGATTTTTTATTAGAATCAGTATTTTCATAATAAGCATTAATAGAGGATTTTAAGCTTACCTCTAGTTTTAGAATATCCTCGTCCAGTTGACTCAGTATTTTTTCAGTTTCTTCCAACTTTTCTTCCTCTATTATTCTATAATATTCCAGTTTAAGAGCTTCAAACTTTTCTTCAGTTTTCGACAGTAAATCCAGGTGGGCTTTCCATTCGGATAAATTAAATGTTTTTCCATCCGTTGCGTTAAATATCCTGGTGACTTGGGCCTTGATATTCCCTCGCCTTCTGTTCAATGCTTTTATCTCAGTTTCCGACATTATCTTGTTGACGAAATTCGATTAATTCAATATTTAATTCAATAGAAAAGACACTGATTCGTTCATACCTCCGGGTCGCTAGGACCAAATGTACGGAGGTGTACTAAATTAAAAAGAAAACTAAATTAAAAAGAAAAAGCAAGTAGACTGTAAATTTAATGGAATGTTTATTTTTCTAAGAGTCGCTGCTTGTTGCAGTATTAGAGCTTGTTGCTAAGAGACTGTTTCTCTCAATCCACTGCGTCACACAACACGTGAGCAGGGTTACAGTAAATTGCCGATTGGCGTGGGCTGTGTTTGTCGCCAAGGCGATGTTACAAGAACACAATACAGAAGCGGAACAATACCTTCTGCAAAAATACCTGTCTAAAACGGAAATTTGATAGGTTTTATGGGGTTCCGTTTTATTAGGTTCTGTTACATAAGATATTGTTTGTACCCAACATGTTCAGGGTAAAAAATTTGGGCATTTCCCCGTTCAAGAGGCTGGCTACGCCTATGTTACATAATACTTGAACGGTCCCATACACAGAACTAAAAGCTTTGCAATTTTAAAGTACCTATATGTTCAAGGTACAACACAACACTTTCTATATTATTGTGTATTGTTTAATGTTATTTATAAATATTTTCTCATGACCTTGACAACTAGGTAAATAGATTAACTCCTTTCTCTTTTGCGCTTTTTTATAGGTTTCTGTGCCTTGCATGATTGCATGTAATGTTGCCTCTAATCGTTTTCACTAATATTAAATGCTGTTATATGAAATGCTGTTCACGTTTTTTCGATCAATGATGATTTATCGACCATTTAATTGATGGCGCCAGTACATAAATGCTCTCTTCCGAACGATTATTTTATCAGATATGGTATGTTTTTCACAGTGCCCCGGATTAAATGTATAAAGAGCAAAATTAGCAGTCGCTACTGACAATAGGGCGATAAAAAAAAGAAAGAAAAATAATTATCTAATTCAACTGCAACTATTGCTGTGTTAAACAAGTCTGAAATTATTCGTTAAACATGTTAGGGGAGGTTCTTTCTTATTACAAGTAGTTTTATAAATATTCAGATCTTGATGCAATAGCAGTTGCATTCTTACACAAAATTTATTAAGATTATATATAAACTCAATAATATGGAAATAGTGACTCCATCTTAAATCTGATGTAATCATTATGGCAATCTAGAATCATTACCTATCATTGGATATCATTGAATTAATTACGAATAAAATTTAATGAAATAATCACCAATGCAACCCTAGAATCGTTACTATCATGGAATATGATTGAATTACGTGTGATAAGGATTTAAGAAAATTAAGAAAACTTTTATCTTTTTTAAGTTTTGGTTCAATTTTCATAAAATTTGAAGATTCAAATCCTGCAAATATTATATAAAAGTTTCAAACTTTTCTTTTGAATATTTCTTGCGCTGTTATGTGCGGACAGATCAGACGACGACTGTAAGTGCTACGTAATTATGTAATTATGAATGCACCTAAAAAGGTCTCCATAATGCATGCCCTATATCTCAAAACATGTGCTTTCTGTCACAAATTCGCCAAAAAAAAAAAAAAAAAAAAAAAAAAATAGAAAAGACCAATTACAAAGACAAACATACAAAGGTATGTTAAAGATTGAAAATAAAATACAATGATAACTCTGTTCATGCTAGCCTCGGCTAACAAAGATTTTTTTTTTTTTTGTTTGTTTAAGAGGCTGTCGAATAATGTCTCAAAGCGAATTGTCTCGGTTAGCTGAGGTGTCGCTGTGTGTCAGAAATTTCTGTAAAACTACTTTTATAGCAACAAGTAATGTTAAAAGCAGGAAAGTCTTCTTTACGATTTTCTATTTTGTTTTTTATTTCCCCGATAGCTATATCTCGAGATCGAATAGTTTATTATTTAATCCTGATTACATGCGATTTCATTTACATAGAAAAAAGGTTTTTGATAGCCACAACTTACTAATTACATATTATATCCTTACTACACTTTATTTCATATTATGTGCAGGACTTTCATTTCTGAGAAAGTTAGAGAGACACTCTTAATCGTGTCTACTCATTATTGTCTAAGGGATAACGGCCTAGTACGCTAAGGGGTGCTGGTCACTCAGTTTCCGAATTCCCCCTCCATAATATTAAGTCTATGGGACGTTTGATGCATATTTAAAATATTTCCTAGAGGAATTAATATTTTTAACTTCTTTTTTTCAGTGTTCTCTTCTTAAAGGATGTTATTTTTTTTTTCTTATTTTTCAAAATAGTTCTAAAATCTACACTTAATTTTATAGAAAGCATTAAAAGTTTACGCCCATCATTTCGTCAGTTATTAAAATAATAAATAAAGCATAGATTTTAGCAATATTTTGACAACAACGGAAAAAAGGTGACAGCCTTTAAGAAGAGAACGCTGAAAACAGAAGTTAATATTAATTCCCTGAGAAGATATTTTAAATATAAGGATGCATCGAACGTTCATTGGCTTAACATTACGGAGGGAAATTCGGAAGCTGAGTGACCAGCACTCTTAAGCCTAGTGTGGATCCCCACTATGTGCTGAACACTGGACGATTTTAGAAATAATTAGTTGCAATAATACAAATTAAGACTGTTTCTGACATTGATTGGTGAGGAAAAAAAGAAGATAATTTTATTGATAACGCCTAGTGCACCTAAGCCTTGTATGGATCTTGAATATGTGCTGATTACTGAAAGAACTTTATACTATTGCAACTAATTCTCTATCAATAATAACCGTTTCTAACATTGATTGATAAAGGAAAAAATAGGATAATTTTAATTTAAAATCTTATTATTTAAATACACTGGTGAGTTTTTTTTTCTGCACATTTGGGTGCCGTATTGAACGATGGATTTAAATTTTACCGAAACAGGGGAGCATTTCTATTTCAATTAAAAGATACCATTTCTTTCTTACTCTAAGTTTTTCATCAAAAAGCCATTATTCAATTTTCGTGGTACACTAAACTTACATTGATGAAAAATGTATGAAAGTAATAGATGTCTTTTTAAATTTACTTATATGGCCGTAAACTAAATTCTAGTAAGCCATTAAAAGATAAATATTTTTCTGAGATTTTATTTTTTCCTTCTTAAACATATAATTTCCGGATAGGCCCATATTTCTAAATCTTTCTAGGATTTACTCATGAATTTTTTAAAACTATTCCTTGTTGAAAAATTCCCTTCTCATAAGTATAATACTAAGAGTTGAACATTATACTTGTGATATTTGTATAAAATTGGAGGTGAGGGAAAACAGATTCTAATATCCGTTTTTCAATTCTTTTTATTGTAGTT
Source organism: Maratus speculifer (assembly GCA_964019185.1). Taxonomy (NCBI): domain Eukaryota; kingdom Metazoa; phylum Arthropoda; class Arachnida; order Araneae; family Salticidae; genus Maratus; species Maratus speculifer. The sequence continues at coordinate 171,189,872 of OZ025296.1, read as the reverse complement.
TCTGAACTTTTCTTATTTTTGATAACTTTTCCGCTTTTCTAATAATTGAACCTATTGAATCGCATACAAAATGCACTTAAAAACAAGAATTTTGCTTCTAAATTAGAGTAAAGTGTTGGTGGGTGAATAGGTCGTTCAAAATTTTAATATCGTACACTTAAGATTTGTAAAAGTTTGTTTAAAAAAAGTTAACTTTTGTTAATTTGCGTTAGAAGTTTGATAGAACTTTACTTAAATTTTCGCGGCACACAGACGGTCTTCTCGCTCTATCCCTCTGAGCGTCTTTCAAATGGGTAAAACTGTAACTGTGTTTTATTTCCCTTTTCTTGAGAAACGGATTTTTGCCTACGTTGATTACAAATCTAAATGTCACTGTGCTATATTAGATAAAAAATTTTCGTCACTTCTGACTTCTAATTCTCCTGCTCCTGGTATCTCTCCTCTTCGGCAAAATTATGTTGTCAATTTATCGTCTCATTCTCTTACTGATTCCCAGCGTGATGTTCTCTCTCTTGGTTTGAATTTTTCGCGCGTTTCCAAACCTTCTATTCCGAATTTAATCGCTCCGATTGAACATTCTTTCAAAAATAGTATAATTTCTCCTGGTCAACTTGATTCTCTTCGCTACCTTTTGGCTAACGTCATTTCTTCTAATAAATCTTCAGTTAAATCTAATCTTTCTTCTTCTCAAAAATCTGCTATCAGTGAACTTAATTCTGTCCCTAACCTTCTTATTACTAAGGCTGATAAAGGCGGTCAAACCGTTCTTCTCAATAAGTCTGATTATATTTCTCATGTGGAATCTATGTTAAACTCTGGTCCTTATTCTAAATTAAAGAAAGATCCTTCTACTAAACACCTTTCTGATATCAAGGAGGTCGTTAATAAATCTGTCATTCTTAATAATAACACTAAACGTATGGTCATTCCTTCTATAGCTAATTGTGCTCGTTTCTATGCTCTTCCTAAGGTCCATAAACCTACTCTTTCATTTCGCCCTATCGTTTCTAATATTAGTACTGCTTCTTATAAACTTGCCAAGTTCCTTTCTAAGTTACTCGCTCCTTTATCTTCCACTAGTTTTCACACTGTTAAAAATTCTATTGACTTTGTTGATAAAATTAAACGCCTTTCTCCTTGTAATTACAAAATGATTTCCTTAGATGTTAAATCCCTCTTCACTAACGTCCCTGTTCAAGGAGCAATTGACTGTTTGGAAAGAAGGCTACGCGAATTCCATTACTCTTCCATCGAGATTGACGAGATCCTGCAATTAGTTAGTATTTGTGTTAGGCAAACTGCTTTCCAATTTAATAATTCATTTTATGTTCAAACGGATGGTTTAGCCATGGGCAATCCTTTATCTCCTCTGTTATGTGACATTTATATGCAATTTGTGGAAGAAAGACTCTTCAGTTTATTTGATTTTCCCTTCTGGTGTATGTATGTTGCTGATACTTTTATCTTAATTCCTTTTGAGCTGGATCTCCAAAATCTCCTTTCTCTTGTCAACTCTGTTGATCCTTGCATCCAATTTACTCTTGAAGTCGAAGAGAATGATTCTCTTCCTTTCCTCGATGTCTTGGTCACTAAACACCCTGATCGGTTCTCTACCTCTGTTTATAGAAAACCTTTCGCTGTATCTCTACCGCCGCATGCTTTTTCTAACCATCCTCCACAGCATAAAGTGGCTTCCTTTTATACTTTTGTTTACAGAGCACTTCGGATTTCTTCTGACTCTTCTGCTCTAAATGAGGAAGTTAGTTACCTCAAATCTCTTGCTCTCACTCGTGGTTATAATCCCTCTTTGATTGACAAAGCTCTGTATAAATTTAATAAGCCTAAACGTCTTCTTACTGATTCTAATAATTCGTCTAATATTAACTCTATAGTTCTACCTTTTTATTCTCCTCTTTGTTTCAAAATAGCTAAAATCCTTTCTCGTTTCAATTTTAAAGTTATCTTCAAACCTTTGAATAAAATTAAATTCTCGTCTTTGAAAGATCCTATTCCTGTTAAGAACCGGTGGGGTGTTTATTTTATTCCTTGCTCTTGCAATTTGGGTTATATTGGTCAGACCAGAAGAGCGTTGAAGAAAAGATTGGATGAACATCAGAGGTACATTAAAAATCAGGAATTATCTAGGTCTTCCATTGCTTCTCACTGTTGGTCTTCCGGTCATTATTTCAATTTTTCCATGGCCAGAATTATTTCTAATCCTGCCTCTCCTTCTCATTTAGATACTCACGAAGCTTATTTTATTTATAAAAATTGTAATACTCTTGTCAATGATCTCTCTTCATCCCCCTCCCTTTCTCCTGCATGAAAGGGAGGGGGGCTTTCTCCTGCAAAATTACTTTTGTAGTTTATTATTATTTTTAATTTTTTATTTAATTATTATTATTACTTTTTTTATCATTTTTAATTTTATTTTATTTTATTTTGATTTTTATTTATTTATTTTAATTGATTTATTTATTTTTATTTTATTTGTTTTCTTTATCTTTTATTAATTTTTCTCTGCCACCTGTGTTCTTTTTGCCAGCGCCACCTGGGGCACTCTTTGTAATCTCCTCCCTCCTTCTTTGAGTTTATCTTTACTTTTCTCTTTCTCCTTGGCTCTGACAAGCAGCGCCACCTGTCACACTCTGTGTAATCTCCTCCCTCTTTATTTCACTGTTATTTCCACTCTGTCCGTTGTGACACGTGTTTGGATCAGCTGATGACGAGCAGTAATTTTGCAGCTCGAAACGCGTCCTGTTTATTTTATCTTTTTATGGTGATTTAACAAAGTTTTTATTTATTGTTATATATTTATCGCCAGTATTTTCGGTGTTTTCTCAATAAAACTGTAATGTTGTTTTCTCACAATTTTCGTTTAAGTGCTCAGAAAATATGATTCTTTCAACATTATATAAACTTAATTACACATATTACTAAAACGTATTCAAAATTCATGAAATCTATAGAATTAAATTATCATAAATATTGCTTATATTGCAATGAAACATGGAGTTTAATGAACGGAATATTACGTTCCAAACACTTAGAAGGCTGGGGTAATGTCCTACATAGAGTCAGGTTAGTTGAACGCAAACCGATTGGCAGTGCACGTCGCAAATTTCTTTCAGTTAAATGGCTGATTGACTTTTGAGTTCTGATACCTTCAGGTCGGGTTGACTCGAAATGTTAAAAGAAAGAGATGAATACTTATGAAAAAAGCTGTATTGGAATATTACCGAATATATTTGTATATGTGTTTGTGTTCATTTTTATAACAGAAAAGATAAAATTGATATCAGTGATACTATTTTATTGTGGAATACCTTTCCATAATTGTTTTAAAATGTGGATTCATTTTCTTTCACTACGAGCTCGAGTTTTTTGGTATCAGGTCGAAGAGTGTTTCATTCTGGGTTGACTAATTATCTTTCATGGTTCGGTTTGGGTGCCGATTGACTTTATTCTGATTTTTTGACAAGATCCATGCGGGTCTTCGGGAAAATTGAGAGCTTTCTACAATACAATAAGTTTTCACTACGATGAAACTGTGATTGCTTCTTATCTCCAACCAAAACTGCATATATATCAAGCGTTCCAAGACAATGTTAGAATCTGTCGTAAATTAACATGCTGCGCCAGCTGGGGCAGGGGTGCTAATGAATGTGCGGGTTTGACGTCATATATGCGCAGATGTTTATTATCTCCACATCTCTTGCGCATATTTTCTGAATTTTCACTCAATCATGACAGATTAATCAAGTCTACGAGATTTATTGCAACATATTTTTGTTTCAGTTTGTTTCGATAAAATCATGTACATGTTAAAAAATAGTTACAATATCATTTTAATTTGGGGAGAAAAAATACTAAATAGTACTCATAAGTACCATATAATGCTACGAAAAATATTGACTTTTACCCTAAAATTAAAATGACAATGCAACTTTTTTTTAAATACAGATATTTTTATTATTATTAAAAATGTCTCAATTTCTCAAATAAAAATTCCCATTTATATAATAACTACTCACTAAATTTAATGAGTCATCTTTCATTACATTAAAAACATAATTAAAATCGGACATATTTTAATCAGCGATATTTATATTGTATAGTTGAATGATATTTCATCGTAGTATATTTGATGTTAATATTTAAACATACTACACTTATTTATTCTATATTTATTTACAATATTTCAAACCTAAAACTTATTCTACGCAATATTTTAAAGTAGCATTTTATAGAAACAAAGTGTTTTTGCCATTCACACAAAAGAAACTGCAATTTACTTAATAATCTTCTTGTTATGCACCCCTGTCGCTGGATGGCGTATACCTTGACCCTGCCTTTAATCTTGCGGACACCTCTTCCATAGGTTTTGGAACGCTTGATATACAGGGTGATTCATAAAAGATGGGCAGAACTTTAAGGCGTTATAGTACACTTAAAGACAAATAATATTAAATAGGAGACTAAGGGTCCCAGACGTATTCCCAAGGAGATAGGGGGCATTAAAGTTTAGGGTCCGAAATTTCAAATGATTATAAAAAATGGAAAAATTGGTCGATTCGTTTGCGGTTTTTGCAAAAAATTTTCTTTATGCCAGTATTTTCTTGAAATAAAATTTTAAAGTTCAATTTCAAAAAATGCCGATAGGGGGCGCTTTAGACTTTAGAGTAACAAACAACTATTTTTTAACGTTATTTTTTGTATTTCTTTAAATGATTTCGAAAGCTTATACTTAAACTTAAATTTTGATCTAAAAATCCGAGTCCTAACGAGTAGTTAACTGGTTGTAAACTGAAATTTGAAATTTGAAACCCTTCTCCCCCCAGAACAAAAATCAGTTATTCCCGATCTTTGTGTCGTAGATTAGGCTCTAACTACTGCCGCGTTTTGCTAAAATTATTCTTTATGTCACTATTTTCTTGAAAATAAATTTTAAAGAAAAGTTTCAAAAAATTCCGATAGAGGGCGCTTTAGACTTTGGAGTAACGAACAACTATTTTATACCGTTATTTTTTGTGTCTCATTAAATGCTTTCTAAAGCTTAGACTTAAACTTAAATTTTCAGCTCAAAATCTGAATCGCTGAGCGTGGTTCAGTAGCGAGGGGAGGGGGTTCAAATTTCAACTTCTGAACATAGTTCAGTTTGCACTACTTAACCATGCCCAACGATTCTGTGCTGTGATACGAGGCAAAAATACAACTTTCGTCAAGGACTGCATAGTCGGAATTCACTCATAAAGGCACTGGCACAGTTGGAAACGTCGCTCATGCAAACGTTAAAGCTCCATTCCTGACGCTAGTCACCGGGTGAACAAGAAGACAGAAAGTATGCAAATGTCAAATGGGGAAGAAGAAGAACACGTATGCAAAATTTCGACACGATTCAGGCATAAAAACCACAGAACGGTGAGTCAAGTGTAAGTCGCTGTAGTAATGAATCGGAAGATGGTGCCTTTCACGAATAAGGAAAAGGCTGAGATGCATTTAACCTTCCGTCTACCAGGCGGGTCCATTGGACCCGACAGCAATATTTCTGGTGTCAATGGTAAAATGAGAAATTGTCGATTGACACCGGAATTTATAAAGGACTTGTCTAGATATTACGAATTCCTTAATTTAAGCTTTCATTGTAAAAGCAAAATTATATTAAAATATTACTGGTGCCGTTTGCAAGTTTGTAATTAAAATTAGGTGTTGCCGTAGATAAATGGGTGTTTTGTCTGGTAGACGGAAGGTTAATTTACGGAGCGGCAGATGGAAATGGTGCAGAGGCACAACGAATGTGCGGAGAGCGATTTCCCAACAGGCGGTTGCCTAACCGCAAAACTTTCGAGCGCTTGCTCAGACAGTTGTGTGAGACGGGATCATTTCTCGCTTCCCGGTCGAATGCAGGTCGTGCAAAAAAGGACGAATCAGTAGTTGTTGCAGAAGCCATTCTGGATGTAGTAGCGGCGCAGCCAAGTACAAGTACACGAACAGTGGCTAGGCAGGTGAATACCTCACAGTCCATGACTTGGAGGGTACTGAAGGATGAACATTTGCTCCCGTTTCATGTGCAACGAGTCCAGAAACTGTCTCCATGGGATTATCCAAATCGTATTGAATTCGCCCGCTGGTTTCTGCAGCAGAACGCGCTAAATCCACATTTTGGACGAACTGTGCTTTTCACCGATGAATGTACCTTCACACGTGAAGGTACATTTAACACACACAATGCACATGTATGGGCGGATGTCAATCCACATGCTACGTATCCACATGCTCATCAGAGACGCTTTTCCATCAATGTTTGGGCAGGAATCCTCGGAGACCACCTAATCGGACCGTACCTTCTTCCTGAACGCCTCAACGATAAAACATACCTGACATTTCTGCAACATGTGCTGCCAGACCTGTTAAACGTTGTTCCTCCACGCATCCGGCGGGTCATGTGGGTCCAGCACGATGGAGCGCCAGCCCATTACGTACGAGACGTCCGCAACTATCTGGACATCACATTTCCGAACAGATGGATTGGTCGAGGTGATCCTGTTGCTTGGCCTGCTCGCTCGCCAGATCTTTCACCCCTCGATTTCTTTTTTTGGGGACAATTGAAGGCTCTTACGTATGAGACACCCATTGAATCCCCCGAGGAACTGGTCGCCAGACTTTCCGCCGCTGTAGGGGAAGTGCTCGAAAAGCCTGATGTTTTCGCGAATGTTCGCCGTTCCATTCTTCGCCGTTGTTCTGCGTGCATAACCTCTGGTGGTCACAATTTTGAACATTTATTGTAATTACATGTTAATAAATATGCTTTGGTAACATAATCCTAATTTGTGTCTTTTTACCTCGTATCACAGCACACAATGTGTGGACATGGTAAACTGAACTGTGCTCAGGAGTAGAAATTTCAAACCCCTCTCCCCAGAAACTTAACCACGTCTAACGATTCAGATTTTGGGCTGAAAATTTAAGTCTAAGCTTTAGAAAGCATTTAATGAGACACAAAAAATAACGGTATAAAATAGTTGTTCGTTACTCCAAAGTCTAAAGCGCCCTCTATCGGAATTTTTTGAAACTTTTCTTTAAAATTTATTTTCAAGAAAATAGTGACATAAAGAATAATTTTAGCAAAACGCGGCAGTAGTTAGAGCCTAATCTACGACACAAAGATCGGGAATAACTGATTTTTGATCTGGGGGGGAGAAGGGTTTCAAATTTCAGTTTACGCTACTTAACTACTCGTTAGGACTCAGATTTTTAGATCAAAATTTAAGTTTAAGTCTAAGCTTTCGAAATCATTTAAAGAAATACAAAAAATAACGTTAAAAAATAGTTGTTTGTTACTCCAAAGTCTAAAGCGCCCCCTATCGGCATTTTTTGAAATTGAACTTTAAAATTTTATTTCAAGAAAATACTGGCATAAAGAAAATTTTTTGCAAAAACCGCAAACGAATCGACCAATTTTTCCATTTTTTATAATCATTTGAAATTTCGGACCCTAAACTTTAATGCCCCCTATCTCCTTGGGAATACGTCTGGGACCCTTAGTCTCCTATTTAATATTATTTGTCTTTAAGTGTACTATAACCCCTTAAAGTTCTGCCCATCTTTTATGAATCACCCTGTATATGCAGTTTTGTCTCCAACTGCCTTCCTTCGATTAGCTCGCTGCATGAAAGTTAAAACGCATGAATTTAAACATTAATCTTACCAATTTCGGTTTTCCACCCAATGCAAGATATGTGTGCTAAAAATCTTGTATTTATCCCGCATCGGCAGATAAAAAGATAACTTTAGTTTTAAAGGTAAATAAAAATGTTTTATTCAGCTAAAATATGTAATTTTCTAAATAAAATAATGGAAAATAAACCTTAATACTAGTGCTCGCGATAGGATACGTATAGCAGGTATACGATTAAACGATATACGTATATCCGTATAATACGTTTTTCTGCTATACGGATACTTTCGAATATACGTTTAAACGTATCCGGATACGTATAAGGCGTATCAACTAAACGTATATTTAAGAATACGTATATTTAATGTATACGTATATTCGCCGTATCGTATCTAATTTAAATAGAGGACTTCACCAGTCTTATGTCGCTGAATGGAGAATAATTTGGAAATCGGTAGCGTTACGACAGAAATCCGCATAGTATGCAGGCCCGTAGCTAAGGGGGCGCTATGGGCGGCTCAGCCCCCCTAGAATATTTTGAGTCCCCCCCCCCCTGGAAAAGATTCCAAGGTCACTCAATTAATTTCTGTTCCAAAAATTCAAATGAAATTCTGTTCAAAAATCTAATTTAGTTTTGAGACCCTTTCACAGTTTTGCAGAGTTACTAAATTGTATCTAAAATAAGTGTTTCAACACTCCCTCATCTTATATGTACATATGAAGTTAACATGATGTTTCATTTTGCACCAGTTATACAATCAAAATTTTCATCATCCTATACTTTTCTTAGCATAAAATGAAGTTAGTACAACAGTTTAATTAGAAACATAATACCTACAATGTGAATAGTTATTAATTTATCTTTCTGCGTCAGAAAGAGAAAAAAAATTATGAGCCCCCCCCCCTACATTCTCTCGAGCCCCCCCCCCCCCTATGGTTCACTTCTAGCTACGGCCCTGATAGTATGTCCTATACATACGAGATCAAGCAATGAAAAGCGTATATTTTTTAAAACAGTTTGCAAAAAGTTCACAAAAGATCAGACTCCTGATTGGCTAATCTCGCTTCACTAACAGTGAAATATCTACTATCTGGATTCCAACCAAGATCTTGGTATTTCCCTTTATAAATATTTTAATCAACGTACATGTTCAGTGCAATTTACCGAAGTGACCCATCTTACCTATCGATTGTAGGGCAGTACGAAACCGAAATGTGGCACCAATGAAAACTATCCTGTTGAACTGTAGCTGACGTCACAATTCGCCTTGATTTTCATTTCATACTAACCCTACAATCGGTTGGTAACATTGGTCACTTCGGTAAGTGACCGGTAAGTTACTCTAAACATACTCAATGTTTAATTATGTTTCTTCTAATTTTCATTAAATAAGTCATAAAATATTCTGGGAGGACAAAATAATTAAATTATTTAAAAAAGAAACTAATAAAAATTACCAAATATGTAAATTATTTTAAGATTCCTCCGCGGTAAGACAATTTAGATATGGTGAAAAATAAAACCATTGTGTCACGTGACGCAGACACTTAGTATAAGTATCTCGTAGTGTAGAAGAACGAGCATTTATAGACGCAGTTCTGCTTAGATTACAATTAGAAATGAATAGAAAAAGCTGGGTGTGGCGGTACGCTGAGAAAAAGAATGACAGAGCCTACTGCCTGCTATGTGATGATGATATTGCTGAAAACTCATTCTGTGCAACTGGTGGAACAAAATTCATGCCACATATAGACAAAGTCACAGACAGATATTTTGTAAAAACATATTTTTCGGACTATCTTACCCTTAAAAAGTGTAAACCAGTCGAAAGATTTCTCGAATCCATTACTTTCTTCTTGTTAAGATACAAGAAAATATAAAAAAACTAAGTACTGAGCCACAGCTCTTCCAAAGATTAGTTTGATTCTATCCACAACTAATGTAAGACAATTTATAATAAATAACTTAGTTTTTTGGGAAAGAAACCAAAGTTTAAGATGAGAAACGTATTCAGATTTTTTAGGTACCTGCATAACAAGTAGTAGTTAAGTAAACGCATCGTAGTTTTTTAAACAGAGAATCGCGATGGGGATACTCTACCGGATATTTCTCAATGTCTGTAATCCGCAGAAAAGCATTGAAACATCAAATTTCATATCTTGAATGAAAAACGTTTAAACGTTTATACGTTTAGCCGCTTGGATAAGATCCGTATATACGATGTACCGTATATGTTGTTTTGCGCAATACGTATAACCGCCGATGCCGTATTATACGTATAGTTGATCCGTATTTCGTATAATACGTATTATACGTATACGCGTATAAACGTATAATCGAGAGCACTACTTAATACCTTCTATTAAGGATATAACTTTACCAAATTTCATCAATCATTCACATTTTTTCATAAAAATTTGATAATGTAATTGCGTATCTATCTTCTACTATATTATAAAGGCCAAACGTATCTGTGCGTAACGCATACGTCATTTTGCGAATGGCAACAATTTGAAATTTGAAATGAAATTCCAATTTTCCAATTTTTGCTTCTGCAAATTTTTAAACTTCTAAACATCCCACATTTTCAATTTTTATACCGCCGTATAGGGAAAATGTTCTTTTGAATGCAATTTCTCTGAAAACTGTATCTTAATTTGTTTTTGAGATATTAATATTTTTGTATTTAACACCATTTTTATAAACGTAATAACAGAAGTACATCATTTCTATTAAAAATAAAGATAAAAAAGCGGGATATTAAAAAAATGAAATTAAAATATTTGCTGTCTTTAAAATATCGTGTGTTATAAAAACACGTGAATTTTAATTTTCTCTCACACGTTCAAAATTTAAAATTTCCATTTACACTTAAAAGAATATAAACAATTTAGTATCTGTTTCCAGCTAATAGCAATCAAAACTTCAGATTTTGAATTTAAATTATTTTAAAATGATCAAATTAGAATATATTTTTTTAAAAAGGTGAATGCAGAAATGAGAGGTGCATATCTAAATTTTGATATGGAGAAAATAAAGTCGGGTTTAAATTTCGCAAGGAAAATTCAATGATTGAGTCAAAGTGGAATAAATTTTGCTCTTTTTCATTTTGGAATACCAAGCATAAGAGCCTTAATAGAGAACTTTGTCATAATAACATATCTTCATTATGTTTAACTGCTTACGTTACGAATAAAGTTTAATTTTAATAATTTCTAAGACTGAGTTTTATGGAAATAGTATTTCGTTAACTTTCGGTTAAATATTATTTATTTAAGAGTTAGACTTACCAATTTAAGATGCATTTTTTATTGCAACTAATTTTGTAGGCTTATTATAAATCAATGAAACAGTTCTTCTTAAATATTTTCTTTCGTCGAAATTCGACGGGTTCTACCTTTTGTATTATAATTTTGGGAATTTAGTAAAATTGTGGGATTTTTTGTTTTTTGTTTTCTTTGTTTCGTTTTGAACAACGATCTCAAATCTTTAAAATGTCATGACAAATTAAACATAAATAAAATTAACATTTCACTTTATTTGCTAGTATTTTTATATCAGTAGATTATTTTTAAAAATGCATAAATATGAGTTATATACTACGTTAAAATACTTCTTAGTTTATTTCAGATAAGTCAAGGTCACATAACAAAATTATACTTAATATCCTTGATGGAAGCCACCCAACAGACAATAACTACTAAGATAGATTTTGGCGTATTTTTTATTATTCAGGTAGCGGTTTAGGATAGAACATAGTATTATGGAAATCATGATTGAGTGCCCAGGGATAACATTCAGAAATGTTTATTTTAAACCTTTAAATTCAGATTTGATTTTAAAATTTTAGTACAAAATGGTAACGACTCCTTATTTTTGGTCTGTTCTAAAGTTCCTCGAAAAGCAAACAAAATCGAGACACCAACATAAAATTAATACAAATAAATATTGCACTAACATTTTCTCTAAAAAGCCAAGCTATTTACTTATTTATTACTTTTTTTGAGGGAGGGGGTATTCAGTTAATATTCGGTTGATATTCGGCTTATTCAGTTTAAAAGCCAAATATTCGGATTGGCCGTAAAGTGCAGTATTTGGCCGAATAATTCGGCCGAATACAAAAATAAAATTTATATTTGCAATGAATACTATCCATTGACATATTTTTAGAAACATACCTATAGATTTATATTTGTGTTGCACATTAAGAAAGTTTAAATGTTTTTTAAATTTATAACAGTTTTATTTCAAATATTGGATGTAAATTTAATAATCATTTGAAAATTTTTTAACGCGCAATACATGAAAAATATTATTTAAAAATTTAAAGTAAATTTCATTATTTGAATTTTATATAAAAATTATTTAATTTTGCTTAAGTACTGCACATTCAATAGAAATTTCCACCACTTTAGTGGACATTCTTTTCTGTCTAAAAGTGATCTGTCAAGATAACTGCTGCTCATCATTTGTAAGAGCTGAAATATAACTGTTTTGTTCATGTTATTGAAATCAGTATAAAGCAATCCTAAAATGTGGTCTTTGACTCATTATGAACATCTTTGCTTGTTCTGACACATTTGCAGTTGTTTCAGTTACCTCGTTGCTTGGGATTGCAGTCATAATAGTCCAAGAGCCGACAGCACAAAAACCTAAGGTATCGAGCCCAATAAAAAAGCCCTTTATTTTATGAAAGTGTAGTAAATATAAGGAAATCTAACGATCCATGTCTACCGGAAGTGAAGTGGTGCATAAGCCAAAAATTAATACCACTAATACTTTAGTTTATCATTATGTTTGCCGTACAATCATATAACATGTATTGGGTTGGAGAAAAAGTAATTTTGTTTTCTCCCAATAGATAACTTTAAAGTCGCATATCTCGAGTAATACTTACTCAATTAAGACATACTATACAGCATTTGAAAGATAATAGTCTCTAGCAAATTCTAGATATAAAGGTAGCGTCATCTGTTTAATCAGTCAAAAGTTATTGCGTTTTGAAAATGGAGATTCCAGAAGATCATTTTCGTCACATTTTGCTTTTTCACTTACGATAAGCGAAAACTGCGGTGCAGGCTCATCGAAAATTGTGTGATGTTTCTGGTGATCACTAAATGTCAGTGTCTGAATTGGTTTGCTCGTTTTCATTTCGAAAATTTCGCTGTTAAAGATGAACCTCTCCCTGGCTGGCCAATCGTTGCAAAAGTCGATGAAATTGAAAAAAATTAAGGTATGCCGACATATTTCTTCCTGCGACATTGCTACAGAACTAAACATCGATTATAAAACAGTTTTGAACAACTTACATAAGACTGGATACCTAAAGAAACTCGATACTTGCGTTCTCCATGAGCTTAGTGAAAATTTCAATGGACAGAGTTTCCATTTGTGAATCTCAACTGAAACGGAACAAAATCGTGCCATTTTTAAACGAATGATTACGGATAATGATAAACGGATCACGTACGACAACAATGGGCGAAAACGATCATGGTCGAAGCCCGGAGAAGGTTTACAAACGGTAGCAAAGCCCGGATTGACGCCAAGGAAATTGATGCTGATTGTTTGGTGGGATTGGAAAGGAATCGTCCATCATGAGCTGCTTGAACCCGGTCAAACCATTAATTCAACTATTTACTGTGAACAATTAATGCGATTAAAGCAGGTGATTAAAAAAACTCGACCAGAATTGTTTAACAGAAAAGGCGTTGTCTTCCATCGCGACAATGCTAAACCATACTCATATTTAGTCACTCGGCAAAAACTGAGAGAGCTTGGCTGGGAGGTTTTGATGCCCCAACCGTATAGTCCGAACCTGGCCTTGACCGATTACCATTTGTTCCGCTCTCTGCAGAACTCTCTTAATGGTGTTAAGCAGACTTCAAAAAAGGCTTGTAAAAATCACTTTGTTCAGTTTTTCGTCCAGAAATCTCAGAAGTTCTACAATGACGGAGTTATGGTTTTATCAGAAAAATGGCAAAAGGTCATCAAACAAAACGGCACATATATTATTTTTTTATTATTTATATAAATAAATTCACTTTGAAAACTAGGAAAAAAAGCGAAATTACTTTTTTCCCAACCCAATATATTTGAAATATGGATTTCATATATAACTGGCTATTCCTGATATTTATATATGTGTATGGATGGGTTAAAACATTTTCATATTTTTGGGTGCTTACATGTGTGTATGCGTAGATCTAGATAATTAAAGCACAAATGCAAAATGAGCTGCAAATAATATTTGTTTTGTTATTTGTGATACTACTTAATCAAACTACTTATTTTCAATTTTTATTAATTTTGTAAATATTATTTCCTCTAAATAATTTTCAACAAAAAAAATTTGAATAAAAATTTCCAAATTCCACAGTATTTCTAAATATGTGTGCCCGAGATCTAGCAAAAAAAAAAAAATGATAGAACTTTATTTCTTACAAAAAAAAAAACTTGGTATTAATTAATTGTATATTTCAATTTGTAATTCATAAACTTATTAATGACACTTTATTTATCATACTAAGAAACTATATATACTTTTTTATATAATTATTAAACACATTACTAATATTATCTCTTGAAATATTATTCCTTTTTTGGAACTAACTCCTGATCTTTTTTAGCTCACAGGCTATCATAGCCTGAGAGCTTATGTGCCCGTCCGTTCTGTATGTATGTGCGTATGTGCGTATGTGCGTAACGCGATAACTCATGATAAAAATATCGGATCCACTTGAAATTTTGTATATAGGTATATCCTGATAAGGCGCTTCCCTGATTAGTTTTTGGAGTTCATTCGATATGTATAAGAGGGGGAACGGGGGGCTCATGCCCCCCGTTAGTTGATATAAATGGGATTTTCATGCAGAATTAAGTTTTCAAAATTTAGATTAGGATCATTCTGATGAGGCGATTCCGTGACTGTTATTAGGTGTTCATTGAATAAGTATAAATAGGGGGAACAGGGGTTCTAATCCCCCCCCGTTAGTTGATATAAATGGGATTTTCATGCAGAATTAAGTTTTCGTTCAAAATTTAGATTAGGATCATTCTGATGAGGCGATTCCGTGGCTGTTATTAGGTGTTCATTGAATAAGTATAAATAGGGGGAACAGGGGTTCTAATGCCCCCCCCCGTTAGTTGATATAAATGGGATTTTCATGCAGAATTAAGTTTTCGTTCAAAATTTAGATTAGGATCATTCTGATGAGGCGATTCCGTGACTGCTATTAGGTGTTCATTGAATAAGTATAAATAGGGGCAACAGGGGTTCTAATGCCTCCCCCCCTCTTAATTTATATAAATAGGTTTTTCAAGCAGAATTTTCAGATTTCGTTCAAATCTCTGAATCGTTTTGGAAGTTTAATGGTTAAGTATAAAAGAAGGGGATAACTCCTTTTAAATTATATAAATGCTAAATGGGTTTTTATTAAGAATTATCTAATTTGCTCTGAATTTTGGATATAGATTTTTTATATGATAAAGCATGTCTTTGATAGTATAGGAGGTTCAATGATTAAGTATAAAAAAAGAGGAAAGGGGAGAGCTGTTTCCCCTTCTTAATTTTTTTTTCGAACGGAATTAACCCTTGAAAATATAAGGCTTTAATGTACAATTAGTATTTGTAGCCTGTGAGCTCAATGCCATCAGTTTAACTGGGCAGTATTCTTTATTCTTTATCGAATGAATATTAAATTATCACTTTACGAATTAAAGTATAAAAATGTATATTATGTTCCTAATTACAGAGTTAATTATTTAATAATCATTAATTGTAAGTAGTGTTAAACATTTTACTATCAAATGCAGCTATTAATAATTTTAATAAATGTAAATATCACTAGTATTTAGTTATACATAATTATTATAAAATATTAATGTATATAATGTTATTGTATGCTACTAACTAATGAAACTATTAATTTACAGTTTTTATAATTATAATGTAATTACCAAATGATTAAAATGTAAAAACACCGATTATATTAGTAATTAGTTTTGTTTTAGAAATCTAAAACTCTTCGTTGCTATTCAGTATTTGAATGCTGGGGGGGGAGGGGGGGGGAGAAGTCATTTACATTTTAAAAAATCTTTTTTTTTTTTTTCAAGTGATGATTTTTTTACGTCCCAATTTCTAATAGGATAATGTTAGACTTTCTTGGAAAGATGAAGGAAATTGATATTTTATAAAGTTTACCTAAATGTAGTAAAACATTTGTAAGCACAGTCCCAAAATTTAACATCTATTCGGATATATGCTAAGAAAATATCTTCAAATGACTTGAGCCATTTTTTGCGAATAAAATATCGAACCGTCGAAAGTGAAATATGTCTCTAGAGATTTGAGAGTGAAATCTGTATCGTCATTTATCAAATAAAATGTCATGTCTAGACGTTTACAGAAAATATGTTTGAATAACTATTCATAAAAAAATTGATATATAGCTGAACTGAATGATTCATGTTCGTGAAAAATTAATTTAGACACAATGATAAGTGGTGCGATAAAGTATAAGAAGATTATGATATCACGAGTCATTATAAGAGGTAGTTTATACTGTTAATGCTAACATGGCTCAAATCATTAAAAAAAAATACTTAGCCACCGAAATTTTTCATGTTTTGGCAATCGAAGCTCTAACACATAATCAATTTTAAGCTGAAGGCGAATGATTTTTTTTTTTTTTTTAGTTATATTTCTTTCCTTTTTTATGACAAAGAATATAATCGTGGAAACTTTACCTTTGCTAAAAAGATATTCTGTTCTAGAATGTTAAAAAAAAATATTAAAGTTTAGACCTTTTTAAGAATATAACCTCAAGAAAATTTTTTTTAAATTCCAATAATTTACTGAGTTATAGCTACTTTAGAAACGCAGCAACTAATCCCATGATGCTGATGCAAATCGGACGATAAACGGTGGACAATGCTCGGGCTACACTACCATTTTTATTTTCTTCTATCTTTACAAGAAGAAAGTATTGGATTCGTTCAGATTTTCGAATTCCGGTTTTCGACGGATTTACACGTTTTAGAGGTCAGATAACCCAAAAAAACATGTTACAAAATTTTTGTTTGCAAGTCTGTTTGTCACTCTGTATGTGACAAAAATTTTGTGGATGCTGCATCTCAAGAACTAGTGCTCCAATTTTACAAAACTTTAGATTCAGTTGGAACTTAATATAAACTAGAGCTGATTAATTTCCGTTGCCCTACAGATTGCGCTGCTAATGTCATGTTTCATTTTCAAGATTTCTGCAATAGCTATATATCAAGAACTAATGGAGGGATTTTCGTAAAACTTCAGATTTCTTTATTTCTTGGTATAATATGGTGCTGATTATCTTTTGCTGTAAATTGCCTAATAGATCGCGCTGTTATGTAGCATTTTTTTTTATTTTTACAACAATTCGATCTCAATAAATAATTCATGGATTTCCATCAAAATTCATTTTCAGTTAGTCCTTGATATGAATTGGGTGTTGCTTATATTTTGATGAAAATCTTTCAACGGGTAGTGCTGCTATGCTGCATTTTTCACAATTACCGCAATAACTCCTCCTCAAAAATTAATGCATGGATTTTCAGTGAAATTCAGATTTAATAAATCCTTGATATGAACTAGTTTTGTTTGTTTTGTTGTCAATAGCCCAGCAGGTGGCACTGCTATGCGGAATTTTCCCGATTCCTGCAATAGCTATATCTCAAAAACTAATGGGCGGATAAACTAATGGGACTAAATGGTGGAACCAATTGGTCTGGGAGCTTACATAAAGTATTGAAATAGCTCCCTGAGTACCATATATAAAAATCAAGACTGACAAAATAAGAAAAGTTCGTAGTGTTTTTACCTACCTTTGGTACCTGGTACCCGTAAACTGGTCGTCGGTCCAAGCTAGCAGGTATCACTACGCTCATTACACGTACTAACACTACTTTATCCAATACGTTTTACTTGTGAGAAAATAAGTAACGTCTGGGGGCCCGGGGATCTTGGTCTAATAGTTTTATGCTTTTGACTGGGAAAACGGTTACAATAATGAAAGTTAATTTACGAGAAACCACTAATGTTATTAATTTTTGCCTAGTTACTAAAGAAATTCGAACCAATTTCTATGAAACGGAAGTGGTACCAATTCGAGAGCAACTTCTTTCATTTAACACAAAAACCAAATTAATCGGTTGGATAGTTTCGGAGTAATCGGTGAACATACATAGGGAAAAAAAATACATACGCGTCGAATTGATAACCTCCTCCTTTTTTGAAGTCGGTTAAAAAGTAATAGATAATACTAATGTACAAGTTGAAGTGAAATGAAAGCGAAACAATGACAGCAATAGTTATATACAATCAATAGCTATCAAGTAACTGATGAATCAATATGTGTAAAGTGACTATTTACTATAGAAATAATCTGTTAATTCTATTTATCAAAAGTTGATCACTTTTTTAATTCAAAGACTTTATTATTACAACTTGAGGACAAAATTGAACTCAAAAATCAATAGTTCCTAATTTATCAAAATCATATCGGAGACTGTAAGTGAATGTTAAATGAATTAATAAACAGATGAGAGCTGTATGACAGAGCCGCTTCAGGAAGCCTGTTAAAGCAAATAAAGAATATATAAGATAGGATGTTCCGTAACCCACTTTCTATCATATATAAATAGTTTTTACTCCCTGAAATATACATAAACACATTATTTCTTTTTAAATAGTATTACTTATTCAGTTTTTAATTTTATTCAAAAAATTTAATCTGTGTAAATGCATTTTTATAGCCCTTTTTATTTTGAAGTACAGAAGAGAATAAATATTAATTTGTGTTCAAGATTTAGAAAATTATTTATTAAAAATGACTTATTAAAAGAAAAGCAATTTTTAAATTATTCTTGCTGTAAAAATCACTTTTCCAAAAAAAAAAAAAAAAAAAAAAAATCTGAGATAGTCAATATGTAATTCAAAATAATTGTATAAAGTCTGATCACTTTCCCTTTCATAGAAATTTAATTACATCTATTTAAATAAGACTTATTGAAAGGAATACATTCTTATAGAGAAATAGCTTTTAGCAGTTTGATAACTGTAGACAATAAATACGAAAGTAATTGCATCTTTTGATCTATTTATCGTATTTTCATACATAGTTTGTGTCATTTAATAAAAGTTCTATATTTTCAAAACCTCAGAATAGAATCCTGCGCAGATTCGGACTGTCATCCCATACCGGAAAAAGTCAAACCGAATCCAACCCACTTCAACAAGAAACCGTTCCGATCCCCAAATTTACAAAATCCAAATTAAAAGAACAATTACTTGCTCTTAATCCTGTTAAAAAACCGAGCATCTAATGGATATCCTTTAACTCAAGTAATAGAATGCAATCAATTTCAAGTATAAATGTACTGAGAGCTAAACATCGATATTTTGTTAAGTAGAGAGACTGTTCTTTAAATTCATCTTAGACTCTGTATATTTACTTGCATAAAAATATCCAAATTCCTGTAAATTTACACGAATAAAAACAGACGGTTGTGGGTTTATTGATCATACTGTGTACAATAAATGTTGATGTAGGGATGAGAAAGGGAGAGGAGGGGGGGGGGAGACATGCGAACAGTTTATATTTCACCCAGTTAATCTGAAATAAACAAAAAAAAAATCAAAAGATTACCAATAGCTATTTTATTTGTCTGGTTGTTGTAATTTGGTTTGTTTTTTAGAAAGTGTTAAGTAGAAAAGTCTTCCAAAATTATTGAAGTAAAAATTTATTCAAGACATTTTTTTTTTAATAAGTTGGGCTTGAGTTGGTAGATAAGGCACTTGTGAAAAAAATATTTGGAGCCACATATGAATAGTTAGCAAATATGTTTTTTAAGTCTGTGAATGCATTTGTTATATATAATTTAACTGCCTTTGACAAACACTGAGCAATATTTTAAAGATTTTTTCGCAGTTTTAAGCATTACTGAAAGTTAGATTACAATTAAAAGTGGTGGCTTTCTGTAAAAACCTAATGTTTATTTATTATTAACTAGCTGACCCGCCCGGCGTTGCCCGGGTCCGTATTAGCAATATTAAACGAACTTGAAATTTGTATGATTTTATCAATAACTGGAAGCATGCAGAAATGCATTGTCTGAAATACGTCATTTTCATCGTTATAAAGTATTAAAAGGTTCTGAAAAAAAAAGAAAACTTTTAGTAATACAATTTTTAGTTTAAATCAAATGTTTTCAATATTTTATTTAATTTTATTCAAAATGAAAAAAGATTTTCTTAGCAGACGATTTTTTGTGATAAATACATTATCTGTTTTATATTTCTTCTGCTTTATTCCTTTTATTTATAGAGTTCAAAATGAAAAAAGATTTTCTTAGCAGACGATTTTCCTGTGCCTCAATTAATTATCCTCGGAATTCCTTTTATTTATAGAGATTTTCTTAGCAGACGATTTTCCTGTGCCTCAATTAATTATCCTCGGAATTCCTTTTATTTATAGAGATTGATGATTTCAAATTTTAAACATATTCATTTTTTTACTTTCTTCTATCTTTACAAGAAGAAAGTATTGGATTCATGAAAATTTTCGACTTCCGGTTTTCGACGGATTTATACGTCTTAGAAGGTCCTGAACACGTTTTGACTATTTTTAGAAAATGTCTGTCTGTGAGTCTGTGTGTCTGTCTGTCTGTCTGTATGTGACAAAAAATTTGTGGGCGCTCTATCTCAAGAACTAATGCTCGAAATTTAATAAAATCTTATATTCAGTTAGACCTTAATATAAATTAGTGCCTATTGGTTTTTGGTGAAAATTGGCCTGCAGGTGGCGCTGCTATACTACGTTTTTTATGATTTTCAAGATTGCTATATCTCAAGAACTAATGCACAGAATTTCACCAAACTTCAGATTCCGCGATACCTTGAGATACATAGCCGCTGATAAAGTTTTGGTGTGAACTGCCCTATAGGTGGCGCTGCTATGCTACATTTTGCACGATTTTTGTGATAGCTATATCTCAAGAACTAATGCAGAGAACTTGATCAAATTTTAAATTCTGTTACACTAGAACATATAACATAATTAGACGCTGATTACATTTTGGTATTAACCTTGCAATAGGAGGTGCAGCTATGCTGCATTTTGCACGATTTTTCCGATAGCTATATCTCAACAACCAACGCACAGAATTTCATCAAACTTCAGATTTTGTTACAAAATGACATATAATTACACGATGATTACGTTTTGTTATAAATCCTTCAGCTGATGGTGCTGGTGTGCTATATTTTACACGTTTTTTTTAACTAGCTATATCTCAAGAACTAATGCACAGAATTTCATCAAACTTCAGATTATTTTACACCATAACATAATTAGACGCTTTTTTACGTTTTGGTATAAATTGTCCAAGATATGGTGTTGCTGTGCTACGTTTTACAATTTTTTTGTGATAACTATATCTCAAGAACTAATGGACCAAATTCCATCAAATTTCAGATTCTGTTAGGTCTTGACATAAATAGATGCTTATTCGGTTTTAGTATAAATTAACCAACATGAGGCACTACTAAGCTCATTTTCTCAAAATATTAATTAAATTTTGCGTTTTAGGCTTTTCGGATACCAGAATCTCATTAGGCTAGGTCAAATGTTCGAGGAAATTCGATAGTGGGTAACTTTGTGGTCACCACGTTTTTTTTTAAATATTAAAATGTACTTATGAGATAGAAGAAAGTTTTGGGATTGACACATCCAACTAGTTTTAACCTTATATTAAAGTATTTGCAAGAAATTTTATTTTATGAAAGTAAAATTTAGTTGGTAAACAAGTAAGAAAAATCATACGTTTAACATAGATTATGAAGCACTTTCCAACACTTTATGAAATTTTTAACAAAACTTCGTTAATTAGAGAAATAAGGGTATATAGCCAAATATGTATTCCAATACTTTTGAACAGCCCTGTATTTGATCTGTCAATTGATATACATATTATAAAATGGGAAAATTTAGTTTGGCAAGAAAAAAACTTATTTTCTTTTTGAGCAATTTGTACTAATAAATGGGAAACATACTTGAAAACTTTTGTTCAGCCCTGTAGATTACTTGTACCTATATTACACGTCAGTAAGAAGCTAAAATTCATTTTAAACTAAAACACTTTTAAAACAACTGAAATCACATTGTTATAAATTATCATTCATAGGTGTCCAAGTACACAATACTTTGCGTGGCCCTGTACAAATTTTATCTATATTCTGCAAACATTTCTTTGTAAAATGAATTAAGTTCAGCAAAAAATGTATACCTTATTTAAGAACCACCTTTAATTTACACTCGTACTCAGTAACGTTGGCAAGCTCTTTTGGATAGCCCTGTATATCAACTATAACATTTATACACACCCTTATAATGTACAAAGATTTTGTGAAACTTAAATGCGTATATCATAATTAAAATGTATTACATCCATCCATCAGCCGTCATCGGAAACATATACCAGTCCGCCGGAAAGAATATACAATTTGAAATCTTTTGTGTGTCCCTGTAAATGCACCGTACTTCTTTTTATGCATATTATAAATTATAATAATATAAGTTATATTAAGTCTCAGTGACATATATCAATTTTGTTATACATGAAACAGTTTAATATATTTTTTAAATGTCGCACACTGCCCCCCCCCTTTTACCATTATCCAATGGAATTCTTTTGTGTGGCCCTGTAAAGGAATAATAGCTATATTTTCACCGCCTATTTTATAGAATGCATATTTTAGTGCATTTCTTAAATGCATGTAAATTTTAATATGTTTGACAGGGTGTAACATCTTTAAAACGCCTTTGAAACGATTTTTCCCCATAGACCATAATGTAATGGAAAAATTTTGACTCTTCCTGTAAATAAACTAATCATGGTAGAAACTTCATTTTTAATAGGTTTCGTGCTAGGGTAAACGTTAATAACATACAAAAATTTCAGAGCAATTCGAGTAATTTACAGGTGTTAGAGCGCGGACAGACGGATAGACTGGCAGACGGACAGACAAACCGAATACATAAGCACTTTTCAAACTTTTGGAAAGTGTTATAAACGTTAAAATTCATTTGGAACGATTTTTCCCCATAGGCCGTAATGTAATAGAAAACTTTTGACTGTCCCTGTAAATAAATTAATCATGGTAGAAACTTCATTTTCAATAGGGTTCGTGCTTGGGTAAACCTAAATAACATCCAAAAATTTCATGGCAATCTGAGTATATTTACGAGAGTTAGAGCGCGGACAGACGGCCAGACAAACCGAATGCATAAGCACTTTTCAACTTTGCTAGAATGTGCTAAAAAGGGGGCGGGGCTAAGTAGAACTGTGATAATTACCAATTTTTTATATGACAATTTTTAAAATCATGATGCATAATTTTGTGATACACATTGCATAACATTTAGAAAAAAGTAAAAGCATAATAGCAAAATATTACAATAACTTATATGAAAGTAACATAGTTATACCATGCCATAGTTATACCCTTTCCGCACGGGAAAATTTTGTCGTAAACTGAGAAATTATCGACTGCCACCGGAGTTTGCAAACTACATTTTAAGTTATTTTGAACTCTTTAATTTAAACTTTCATTGTAAAAGCAAAATTTTACTAAAATATTATTGGTGCCGTTTCGAATTAAAATTAGGTATTCGAGACCGGGCACAGTGTGCCGGAAAGGGTTAACACAAAAAGTAATAGGTATATTGGTATATAATTTTACGGATAATTTCTTGCATCTATGTTGAAACATTTATTGATCTAAACACACTACTAGAAAGAGAGCATCTAATTAGTTTTTTATCACAGTTTTTATTCACAAAAAAAGATTTTTTTCTTATTTGTGCATGTGTTAACACGTTTATAATTACCCCTCCATTAGTGCACGTGTGATAAATATTAGAATGATGATATGAATTAGAAATTCTTGATAAATGCATTCAAAAGTTTCACCAAAAGAATAAACAAAGTGTAAATATTCATATAAATCAATTTTTGTTTCATAAAAATTTTAAGAAATGGTCAAAAATGTAAAAATTGTTACTATGTGCACCCCTCTCCCTTATAAAATGCGGGTAGGATTTCATACATGTGTATTTTATCTATAGCAAGCAATTTTCTGGAAAAATTGAAAGAAATTTTTTTTAATAAAACCTTGAAATAAATCAAACTTTTTTCCAATTGAATACTATATTGGAAATTGAAATAAGTTGAATTATACCTCCTGTTTTCCTCTGTGTAGAATTAATGGTGCACTAACATTTTCCATCAATCTACAAAAAATACAATACCTTTTAACAGGGTAAATTTACAAAGTATTTCCTTTTTTATATGCTTTTTGAAAACAAATTTAATGCATCAACATTATTATAGCTTTAAACAAAAATGTTTCATTTTAATTGTAAAATAAATAAATTCAGTTTTATTTTGTTCGTCAAAAGAAAAAAAAAAAATACAGCACTTTTTTCTACTGAAAATATATCACGCGATTTAATGAAAGTTGAAATTCAAATCTCTATTGCTATGGTTACAAGCAAACAATCATTTTAGTAAAGTAAATATTGTACAAGCAAAACGGCAGCATACATTTTCTGTTTACTTTCAAATTTCGTTCAATCTGTAGAGCTAAATTTAAACCAAAGAAAAAGCCACCAGCAGAGAATGTTTAAAATAAGCGTGAAGAATTTTTCTCATCTTCTTTTTTATGACAATACGCTTACATACATATCTTTTATGTAATATATCTTAGAAATGACTTGCGTATAAAAATTTTCTGTTTTTACAAAATGTCTGTTTGTCTGTGTCTGTGTGTCAGTATGTCGGCTTTGTACCATCAAAATGTGTATGAAGATATGCATAGAATTGAACCAAACATTTTGTGTATGCTTTTGGCTGTGGCAAGCAGGTCCTCTTTCACTTTTGAAATATTCCGCTGAAAGGGGGCTCTGTTATAGCGATTTTTGTGTCATTTTCAATATTGTACTATCGTATGTATGAAGTTATGCATAGAATTGAATCAAATTTTTTGCGTAAGTGTTTGGCTGTGGCAAGCGCAGGTCCTCCTTCACTGTTGAAACATTCCCCCGAAAGAGGATGTTATAATCGCGATGCCTGTGTCATTTTCATTATTTTGTCATAAAAAAATGTATGAAACTATCCATAGAACTGAACTAACTTTTTTTGTGTATGGTTGTTTGGGGGCATAGTAAGCAGATTCTCCCTGAATTTGAAAAAAAATTGCCAGAAGAGCACGCTGTAAAAGCGATTTCCGTGCTATTTTTCGTCTTGTGTACCATTGGAAAGTATATGTTATGTATTGAACTGAAAATTTTTGTGCATGTTTTTGGCTATAGCCAGCTGATCTTCCTTGAATTTGGGAATATTCCGTGGAAAAGAAGCACTGTGATAGCGTTTTTTGTATAATTTTTTCGATTCTTCGTCGTTCGTGAAGGGACGAACTCGCATCTTGCTAAGCCGGCTATTCGTAAACATCTGATAACAGAATAATGTTCATTTTTATAAATATCATGATCCAATCCACATTAAGTCGTTTTTTACTAAGATTGACTGAAGCAGAAATTTAAGGTGGAAATCAAAGTTGGTATAGTATTGAATTAGTAATAATAATTTATTAACATGCGTAACTACTGTTTGAAATATTAAAATGTACGTATGAGATAGAAGAAAGGTTTGGGATTGGCACGTCCAACTAGTTTATGCTCGTTGAAAGCTCAAACAAGTGAATTTATTTAAAAATGTATTTTTTTTCTCTTTGTTTTTTATAAGGCAACAGGAAAGAAAAAAAGAAAAGGAAACGTTATTTAAACTATCTTTTTAGGATTGCTAAATTTGTCAACGTATGATTGTAAAATAAATATTAACCTCTTCGCTACTGAGTATTAATGCAGTATTATCAATTATTACTGAATTATTTCTTCTCTCGTTTGACTTCAGAGCGAGATTTTTGCTTTATTTTCATTAGCTCGAATCTTAGAATTCGAAACATATTATTCTTATATCGAAATTTCATTTATGTTTGAGTGTCATTAATAAAATGGGACAAAACTAATGTACTCATTTGGGTACCCAGGGACCGAAGAGGTTAAACTATTAATTGACAGGTTTCTTTTTTTTAATATTGCACTAATATTGGAGCAATTTTTCATTGTTCCACTTTTACAAATATCTGGCATATTTTGTCGAGCATTTATTGGCGGGCGCATCGTTAATTCTATTGTTTTAATTCTTACGCGATTGTATGAGTCACAGAGAAAATTTGGCGATTGATAACTTGTGGCAGCGTAATAAAAAAATGCCATGGAATTAATACCGTTATTTATAATTTAATTCTAAAAATATAGAACTGTTATATTTTGATTCGAAACACATCTGTGAACATCCTTTTTGTAATTCCAGCCTATCAGAAAGTAAGTTAAAAATCGATAATTAAATTCCATCGTTACATACAAAAATCAAGTTGAATTAAATAAAACTTAAAGAAAAAAATACCGTAGATAAATGACTGTAGTGCGTTTACAAATGATTTTTACAACTTTGGCGTATAGGTAAACGCATGCGCATTGTACGAAACTCGCTAAAAGGCACAAACATATTAAATGTTCCATTTAAAATCTAAGCAAGAAATAAGCATTTATTTTACTATGTGTGGGATCGCTTAAAAAAGATACATATTTCTAAAATTAATAGCAGTAATTAAAAAAATAAATAAACGATAAAAAAAAAACATAATAAATTGCTTATATAGATTTAAGCTAATACATATTATTTAGTTTCTGTTAGATGCAGATTAGATTAGTTTCTGTTTAAGTGTAGGGCCTTAAGAGCCTACATATACAGGATGATTTATAAATATTGAAACACTAGCCTATCATCTTAAATATTACCTCTAGACACATACTTCCAATTACAAATTTTCATTTTAAAAAATACAATATTTGATAAGAAGTTGTAACTCCATAGGGGGGAGGGGGGGTATCTACTTGAGAAAATACAAAAATTTAACTTTTATATGGCCCTCTTAGGATAAAATCTCCAATAAGGAAGTTTTTCTTTATCCATTCCTGAATTAAACAAAAAAAATCATCTCGATATCTACAAATCTTAGAGATATTAAAATCCAAAATTGGAAAAAGCATAGTTTTAAATAACTTTTGGACATTTAAACAGTGCAGAAAGGAGATAAAAATGGCAAAAAGTAAACTAAATCGGAAGTTAGTTACAGAAAGGAGTTATTTTTCACTTGCAATTTTTTTTAAAAGACATTTAGACATTTTATTAGGAGCCAAACTTTGTTTAAAACCTTAAATCCGCTTTTCTGCATGATGGGTGTTTTTTCCTGCCATTTCCTGTCTTTAAATCATTAAAAGTCAAAAATCGTTAAAGAAAACATTGCAAACTTGAAACATGTCTCTTTTGTTTATTTTAATTAAATAAATTTAAATTAAATAATTAAAAAGAACTCTGTTAAGAATTGATCTCTATTTTCTGATTAAAAAAAAAGTTGTTTAAATATATTGAAATACAAACAAGAAATTTTTTTAAAGAACACAGCCATTGGTTTAACAGTGCATTTGCCAATGTCTTCGCCTATGACTTGTGTAGACTCTTATGCCGCATAAACCCCATCCTTTCCAACGCTTCTAATATAGAAAATAATTTCGCTATATTTAAAATTCTGACTTTGAACATAATACTATTTCCACTTAGTCTTCATTTAACGTCATCAACCGTCCCACCGTGGAACACTCTCAAAATTCTTTCTCATGTTGTTTTTCCTATCTGTAAACACCCTGTATTCCCTTTAAATAGGTTCACATCTAACATTTTCTCCTTCAGGTCACCGACTTGGCTTTTTCGTAAAGGAATTTCAACTTTCTAGACTACTGTTTACTCACGTTTATTTTCAGTGCCAAGTTCAAAAGTGAGATGGAATCCTTTCTTTTCGGTTAATGTTTTCACAATGTGACGGAGAAAAAGAGAAAACTGATGTAAGAAGTGAAGAAAAAAAAAAAAGCAAGTTAAAGACCTTGCGCAAGGTCTTCAGTCGGTTCCTTTTTTTTTTTTTTTTTTTTTTTTTTTTTTTTTTTTTTTTAAGTGAAGTGAAAAGTGCTTTTGTACAAAGTGAGCACTTAAAATCGTACATATTAAAATCTAACAGTGTGTTTGCATTTCCCAGTTATTCCTCCAAGAATATGGTGAACTTCGAACCTGCGTTCAACCTGTGTTCAAACTGTAGATTATGATTAAGTGGCTTATTGCAATAAACTGTGTTCATTTTTATATGAATACCATGTATACTCGTAGAGAAATTAAGGTTTTTATTAAAACAGCCCCAACTTTTTCAAAGTGTTTTGCTTATAATTTGCTAAGTTCTTAACATAAAATAATATTTTCAGAAAATATGACAAAAAACATTGCTCACAATACCCTGTAATCAGAATTAAAAAATAATAAAAATTGTATTAAAAATGAGCAAGATTACTAAATATTTTATCACTGCGCATGCGTCAAGTCTATCAAAATTTCATTTGCATATTGTGTTAGCTAAATGTATAAAGCAACTATTGTAAAAGTCTCAAAACATAGAAAATTTTGAAAATAATAGTCTTTAGATAAGAATAAAATCCGTTGTTCCCAAAATGAAGCAAAAAAAAAAAAAAAAAAAATGTGGGGTTGTATCCAAATATAATAGTACGTGCAATATTGTGTATGCTATATTGACACTAATCAATCGATGTATGTATGAATACAGTCCCTCATCTTTTTGCTTCATTTTGGAAATAACGGATTTTGAGCTTATTCTATTGACGATAATTTTCAGAATTTTCGAACTATGTTGAAACTTTCACAAAAGTTGCTTTATACATTTAGCTAACACAATATGCAAATAAAAGTTTTGTATACTTAACGCATGCGCAATGGAAAATTATTTAGTAAACTTGCTCATTTTCATACAGTTTTTATTAATTTTTTTTATTTCGATTACAGGGTATTTTGTGCTATGTTGTTTGTCATATTTTCTGAAAAGAATATTTTTTTTAATATTAAGAACTGTGCAAATTATAAGAAAAAAACTTGGAAAATTTTTGGACTGTTTTTATCAAAACTTTAATCTTTCTATAAGTACACATGTTGTTCTCATAAAAATGAACACTGTTTATTACAAGCCATTTAATCGTAATCTATAGTTTAAACGCTTTTGCTACATTAGTTTTGACAGGGTTATTCAAAAGATCTTCGTTATTTTTCAATTTGCTCACGGTCCACTATGGAGTTTCGGGAAAAAATCTTAACGTGAATGTATGACCTGTTCTATTATGTTTACACATTTAGAGTTTCATGATAATTCCTCATGCATTTGTCTAGATATTTAACAAAATGTCTAAAATCGCAAGTGGGCGGTCACATCTGGTCGTATAGTGTATATCAACCTACAGATAAAATGCAGGGCTGTTCAAAATTATTGTAATACATATTTGTTATGGAAAGTATCGCGTTATTTCCCTAAATAACGAAGTTTTGTAAAAGATTTCAGATAGTGTTGGAAAATGTTTTATAATCTTTGCTTAATTTAAGGTTTTTCTTACTTGTTTAATATAATTTCAAAAAAAAAATTGGTAAAATGTTTAGTAAGATGAAATTTTCATTTTTTCATAATAGGCTATATTAAGAATTAAACTGCAGGAAAAGATAGTTTTTTCGGCATACGTATTACCTTTGCTGTAAAAGTAGTTTTAAAGGCAGTTACGACTAACGAATGACCTTCGATCGTTAGACCGGTCGAATGGGTGGAGATTTCTTAACAACTTTTCTGTAAAGTTGGGAAGCGTTTTATAATTCATGGGTAACGCATTTTTTAAAATTTTATGTACGAAAAATAAAATATTTTTAAGCCTACATCAATGGTCATCATAGATATTATTTTAGATGCATTTGGATATTTTCAACGTGTTATTAACCTTCAACTTATAAATGTCATCGCATTTGCAACATCTAATTTTTATTGTCCAAATATGTTATTTCTATTTATTATTTTAACATTACTTTTTTTGAACAACCACGTTCTTCTTTTTCTATTTAATTATTGAAATTTTCAGATTGGATAAAGCGAAATTTTCTCGACAAAATATTGATGTATAGTTACGAACAACAGATTTGGACAATAAAATTTTCCAATTGCAACATTTATTATCCAAGATTTTAAATTATTCATTCAACAAGCACAAAATATCATGCTTCAAGCATAAATTGTGAAACTCTTTCTGACGCATTCACATTACTCCAGCGAAACTTCACAGTTTATCAAGTTGAAAAATGTCTATATAAACAATTTGGAAAACTCAATTCATTTTAAAACCAAATCTGTGCTATTGTCAACAGTTTTAGGTAGATTTCGTAAGAAATGCTACCTATTGCAATCGCACCAGTTTATATCTATCTATATATATATCTCACTTTTTTATGGACACGATAACTTCTATAATTCTTCACCAATCTCCACCAAACTAGTACATAAAATCAAAGGGAATAAAATCTTGGCTAAGTTCGTTAATGGGCGAAATCGGACCAATGGGGTCGGAATAAAGGGCGTTTTTGTGAAAACCGAAAAAACGCCATAACTTCCTAATTAAAGTAGATATCGAATCGGTTTAAAGTTTATATTACTTCTTAAAAATGGGCCAAAAGTATATGCATGACAGATTTTTGATAAATTTAGAAGTGGGCTCAAGGGGCGAAAAAAACAGGGATTTTGAGAGAAAAAAATCATAACTTCGTCAATTTTCAAGATATAAAGTCCAACTAAATTTTTTGTAAATGTTCTTAAAATTATCTAAAACTTTTGTATTTACAAGTTTTTGATAGGACCAACTTTTACCGATGAAAAAAATTAAAAACGAAAAGAAAAAGGGTGCTGAAAAAAGAGAAAAATCCATAACTCCGTCAATTTTTAAGATATCAAATCTGATTAAATTTATTTTACATCTTCTCAAAAATATCTACAACTTTTATATTGACAGGTTTTTCATAGGACCAATTCGTATAGAAAAAAGAAATTAAACAAAAATAGGAGTTGGAGAAAAAACCTCAAATCCAAACTGCTTATATTCTGACTCATTTTTAAATTCATTTTTGATTTTAAACGCATCCAAATGGTAGATCCTCTTATTTAGAAACTGTATAAAGTGACGCATTGGTCAATTTTCTGATAAAGACAGAATATATTTCAAAAAAGGCTACTAAAAAGGGTATTTTGAACAGAATTTCCGAAAGTCATCGGGACTGAAAATTGAAGTATTCAAATAAGAAATTGCGTTTTTTTCTGACTCGTTTTTAGGTGCGTTTGTAATTATATAATACGTAGCACCTATAGTGGTCGTTCAGTCCGTCCGTCTGTCTGTCCGCATATAACAACGCAAAAACTACCTAACCGAATCGTTTGAAATTTAAAATACATAATTATTACATAATTTTGTCGAGTCATTTCAAATTTTATGAAACTCAGATGCATAGGTCAATTACAGGGGCAATCAAAAGTATTCCATTACATTACGGTGGATGGGGAAAAAAGTTTCAAATGCATTTTAATCGTTTGAAATTTAAAATACACAATTATTACATAATTCTGTCGAGTTATTTCAAATATTTTGATAATCGTGTGCATAGATCAATTACAGGAGCAATCAAAAGTATTCAATTACATTATGGTCAATGGGGAAAAAGTTTCAAATATATTCTATACATTTGAAATTTAAAATACATAATTATTACATAATTTTGTCGAGTTATTTCCAATTTTATGAAAATCGGATGCATAGATCAATTATAGGGACAATCAAAAGTATTCCGTTACATTACGGTCAATGGGAAAAAATGTTTCAGATGCATTTTAATCGTGTTACACTCATGCGAACTTAATAAAATTTATATGCAACTATAAAGTACATATTATAATATACATCATACATAATTTGTGGTGCAAAGAACATTTGTTATTGATTTACAAGGCCACACAAAAGTATTCCATGACATAATGGTATAGGGAGAACATTGTTTGATGAGCGTTTTAATTGTAATTCACTATTTATAATTTTATGAGATTGATATATGAAAATAATATTTTTAAAACTTCGTTATCGTACGAACGCCCCTAATTTGCTACGCTTCACGTGCAATTTCCAACTTGTTAAATCCATTTTTGTTCTCAAACGCATCCAATTTGCAGATCCTCTTATTTAGGAACTATATACTGTGACGCATTGGCCAGCTTTTGATAAAAAATAGAATATATTTTTAAAAATGCTGTCAAAGTGAGTATTTCGCACAAAATTTTCCGAAGCAATCATGATTAAAGAATTAAGGATGTATTCAAACAACAAATCGGTTATTTTATGACTCATTTTTAAATTAAATTTTTTTCTCAAATGCATTCAACTGACAGTTTTTTGTTATTTAGGAACTTTATAATGTACTGTTTTGGTCGGTTTTTTAATAAAGTCAGAATCTATTTCAAAATATGTTGTCAAAATGGGCATTTGAGCTGAATTTTTCTTAAGATGATTCTGATAAAACCAGTTTTTGCAGAAAAATGAAATTAAAAATTTTTCACAAACGGCCAAATGAAGTTATTAAACTGGGTTTATCTCTAATCATATATATATATATTGTTGTTGAAATGAGCACTCTTCGAAATCTACCTCCGCCTATAGGCCCAGCCGACAGGGATTTTTTAAAATGTCATTTTTGTCTATATAGCCCTATGTATGATCTACAGAAGTCTAAATAAATTACATAGTATGGTAACGGTTGGTTAAACGAATAGCACAGTAGAAAAGTTACATTCAGCAATTTCCGCGAATAAGCAGAAATAGACTTGAACTTTTACATAGCCCTAAAATGTTATCTATAAAAGTTATATTCACAAATTAATATTTAAAACAATGTAGATAAATTTAAAAACGCGTATCACAATTGAAAATGCATTCCCTGCAATTATTGTCGTAGGTTTCAATAGTTTAATTTTTTCGGTAGCCAAATCCTTTTATGTGTATGGTCAAAGGATAGGGTCAGAAGGTGTAGGGTCAAAGGATCTTTCAATAAACGTTGTTAAAGAGATTTTAAAGTAATTTATAGCATTCGTCACGATACATAAATGAACGATATTACGCAAATATTCTGTGCACACTCTGCTCTAGAATAGGCACCATGTAGTATACTTCAGTGATATATATAAATTTCAGTATGTTTTCGAATAATGTAATATCATTAAAATCCACTGCAAACAATTTTTGCCTATGGACCGTAATGTAACGGAATTTTTTTGAGTTATCCTGTAAATGAATCGTAAAGGCTACGCACTATTTTTTATTCCAAATATGCTATAGTGGTACCCAATAACATCGACTTCTTTCAAGATAATCAGATTATATTTATGCGAGTGAGAGCTGGTACAAACAAACTGAATGCATAAACACTTTTTTTTTTTTGGAAAGTGTTGAAAATTATTTCGTACAGGAGTTCACTGAAAACACTTGCAGTTCCCTTCTCCTACACTCGTCTTTAATTTCCATTATTTAAATTGTAACTTCCAGTTTGACTATAAGTACTATAGATTTTTTTTTCTCGATTTGGAGCTCTGGTGCTATAACTAGAGACTTCTGAATCGATGAATTTTGATACGAAAATTCATGTACATAACAACATATTTGAAAAGTGCTTATGAATTCGGTTTGTTTGTATATCTGCAATCTAACTCACCTCTATTTCCTATATAAATGATTTATGTTATAGAAATTTACTATTTTATGTTTGATATTGAAATTGATATGTTTAATAGTTCCTCTAAGAGACACTCAAAAGAATTTCTTTGCATTGTGGTATGTGGGGATAGGGGGTCGTTTACGATGAATTTTGATTATGTTAGACTGTTTAAAAATATTGAAATTCTCGCCACTGCACCTAAGTGCTGTGTATCAACTTATATAGGCCCGAGGGCCCCTAGCCCACTCAATAATTTGCTCTTATAGTCCGTCCGATTTTCATTATTCCATTTTCTTGCTTATTTATATTTCAGTCGCTGAAAAGAAATTATTTCGTTGACTCTCACCAAATTATTTTGCTAGAAAATGTGGTAAAAATCAGCAATAATAGACACAGACACACAGGAACCTAAAACACAAACTTGCCCCTCCCGCTTTCATTTCAAAAAATGTACAAGAAATTTTTCTTTCAAAAAGAAATTTTCTGCATATTCGCGAATTATTATTTTTGTCCTAAATTTATTAAATTTACAATGTCATTATTCAGTACTTACCATTTGTTGGGTCAAAGGATCTTTCAATAAACGTTGTTAAAGAAATTTTAAAGTAATTTATAACATTCGTCAGCTCAGAATTGGTCGTCATGAGATAGCAATCGATCATAAGTGAAGATGTATAAGGCTGTTTGATTTAAACTCATTTTTGAAATCATGTCTACAAATTTCATGTTTTTTTTTTCATGCTTTTGTTATAAATTACTGTGAATGTATGAGAAAATTCGTTTTGAGTGGAGAAAAATATATATTGCGGGAGGGGGAGCTTCAAGTTAACCATAATCAACCCTTTTTTCTCGCGGGCCGAAAGCATATGTATGCGACGTTAGGCGGGCCGCGACGTACATAAAGATAAGCAAAGAAAAAAGAGTAATAAATACAGTAAAGTAACATAATCTGTACAATAAAGTTAGTATTATTTGTATTGTGTTTGTATCATTTGTGTCAAAAGAAATGTTACCAAAATAATTCAACACTACTTTTTCCAAACATAAACTTCATTGTACATTTCTTTTGAAAAAATATTCCGCAAATATTGTTATTTGGAATTAATTGTGTTAAAAAAAAATGTTTGGCGCTGCATTTATTTTGCGACAAAAGTGTTTAATTCTAAGAAGCAGTATTAGCTATAATTCAATATTTTAAGAATGCAAAATTTTTAAATCTAAAAAAATCTATTTTCTAATAAATCCTTTGCTGAATGCAAATTTTTTATTATTGCTTTCTTAAATGTAGAACAATATAGTGCATATTTAATTTCAAATAAAGTTTAATTAGGGATTGGAAATTAAATAATGTATATATACCACTGGTAGCAAGAAATGGGACATTTGACTAAGGAAACGACATTTAAGATGTGTTAACGTAAATTTAAAATAATTATAAATACAGGATCTAATACAGTATATATTTTGTCTTTCCATGAAAGTATATAAAACATTCAAGCTCTGAAATAATTTTTATGCACATCTCAAACTTTTATAGTATATGGAGTTTGATTACGTTAACCTAGGGCCGCATAAAAGAGATAGCCGGACCACATGCGGCTTGCAAGCCACAGATTGAGTATGGCTGCTTTAAGGAGAGTGTTTGATTTGTAAAGGTAGAATTAAAGAAAGCATATGTATCAGCTCACTTGGTTATTTCAATGAAACTTGCACAGGAATTCTAGGGTGCACCAGGATAGAAATATTTTTCCCAAATGTTGTTCTCAAGCCTGAATATCATAAAAATCCAGTTAAATTTAGAAGCGTGACTTGTGGATATTGTTAGTAATATCTCCCTGAATATCATTTCATTCAGACGTACTTTACTTATTTATTAAATTTATTTCATCTGACTCCAAATAATTAGACTTATTTACAAAAATATTTTCAACTTGAGGTTTAATATACGCATTAACCAGCCAACTTTTAAAAGGAACATTTTTATTCAAAACCAACAGTTTTGTTTCTATACACACATAAAAGAAATTGCAGTCTACTTTTAACAGGTATGGTCCTTACCTTGAAGTTGCTCATAAATTGTTGGAGTTTTTTATTTAATATCATTTTATTTAATATTATGATAAAGTAATGCGAAGGAAGTTAACATTTTTTATAAAGAACAGTTATGTATTATTGAATAAATTGAAAAAAAAACTAAAAAATATTACAGATCTGTTTACGTACATTTTCCAGAACTTTATAACACAATTGACTTGGTGGATGCTGACTTGCTGCCCGGTCTGGGATACCTAATTTTAATTCCAAACTTGGAATCAGCATCAACAATATTTTAATAAAATTTTGCTTTTACAATAAAAGTTTAAATTAAGGGTTTCAAAATGTCTAAAAAAGTAATTTATGAATTCCGGTGTCAGTCGATAATTTCACCTTTTACTAACAGATTTTGCCCGTGCCGGAAAAGGTTAAAGGAAAAATTGTGGATATTTATAATAAAAATAGCAATGAAGATAGTGATAAAAATTGGTTCCTGAATGTGTTTCAGTTTGTGGTACAAGAGAAATTACCTTTATGAGAACAGAATGTTTAAACAGACTAAGGGTGGGAGTTGTATTTCAATTTTAGATGACATATACTTTCATATATGTATGAAAAAGGCAATAATTTATATGCCTATAATTCAATATTTCACAATTTAGATGTTTAATAGTTAATAACTTTACATATATTGATTTTCCATATTATCCTAATAATTTGAAGTTAGAACTCTCCTCCATGGATTGTATACGCATAAATTTTCTGAATGTAAATATGAAAATAGAGAGTAAAAATATGGTTACGAGGTTACTTCACAAAAGAAACCATTTTTTAATTTTAAAGCTTTAAAGTTGCTGTATTTTGAATCAAATGATCACATTTCAGTTAAAAGAAATTTCTTTAAAAATGGCTTAATTCACATTGAAAGAGTAAGTTCAGGAGTTACATACATTTGACGATATTATAAAGTGGTGTAGTCGAGGTTTTTGATGTAAGTTTACCCAAGGAAATTTGTCAAAAGAATAAAGTGTTAAGGAGTAGCAGTTATCGAGGAGCTGAATTCAATTTTGGATAAAAGTTGTGGTTTGGATATTTTGATGGATTTAATGAGAGAGTATATTTTGCTGTGCGTTGGTTTGTATGATTTTTTGGTAGATGAAAGGACCATGCATAAAATCTTGATTTAACCCTACTGAGTAAGTCGTGAACCACGCCGTCCGTCTTCTGGTTTCTTATTTTTGTTTTATTCTTCTGTTTGGTTATTTAAGAGTTATTGCTTTTTTGTTTAAGTTTATTTGAGCAAATCACATTTTGGAAAACCGCGAAAAAATC
Organism: Maratus speculifer; assembly: GCA_964019185.1. Lineage (NCBI taxonomy): Eukaryota > Metazoa > Arthropoda > Arachnida > Araneae > Salticidae > Maratus > Maratus speculifer. The sequence continues at coordinate 171,152,994 of OZ025296.1, read as the reverse complement.
TCATTGCATCCATATGATTTCATTGTAACCCAAGGTTTTAGAATACAAGAAATACACAATAAAACTAGTTTTTTGACGATTGTGATGTTTTACGATGCATGTTCACGAACAAAATAGATGGATAGAGAAAACTTGATTTTTTAAACTTTACACACGCCGAGATTTGAAACTCATGTCCTCATTTGTATTATTGTTGTTTGTTTTTAAAGTTATGGCGTGTAATTCATATTTTTTATAGCTAAAGCTATAACTATAATACATTTACAGAATGTAGTATTCGTCACCGGTAAAATGCCCCAGTACCAAAAATTAAGTCAATTGTAGCACAAGAAATGCGTTAAAATGGGGTTTAAAGATTTGAGTCGAACAGACACACAAGGCAAGTTAAAGCAGCATTCAGAATTTACATTACAACAACTGTTTTTCGGGCCTGTAAATTTCCGACACTTCCTTCTTTTTTTCCTTAAGTATCTAGTGAAGTGCTCTTTATTTTGCAATCCATTGCAAATTCCACGTGTGTGACACTACGACTTAGCAGGCGTAGGTCCAAAAAGATTGGGTTTTGAAGTTACTACGCCGCCGCGTCGTACCTGCAAAAATGACTGGAGTGACAATGAGAAATGTTGTCGTGGAAATGAAACAACCTTGACTTACTGAAAGCCTTTCAGACCTAATAGCCTATATATATTTTTTTTCACCCAGGTCAGAAAATTACTTTTTTTCCCCCTTTTAATCGTCTTTTATACTGTTTTTAATTGAAACTGATAAGAAATTTTGCATTTTTTTAACTTTCGATTGTTTTTTATTAACCCTTCATCTTGTTTACACATAAAATCTACTGGGGCAATTTTCATTTTTTCGATTGTTTTTATATAATTTAGCCTCTAAATAAAACATTTATGCAAATATGTTGAAAGCTGCGCACCATACAGTGTGCACTGAAGCAATAATTCTTTGCTAAATTTTCATACACAAGACTTCTAAACCCATTATACTAATGATAAATCGTGAGAAAAAAACTCGCCTCTCCAATATTCTTTTTTTTTTTTTTTTTTTTTTTTACACAAGTACTGGTAAACACATAAGTAAGGAAACATCGAAGCGTCCCGAATCAAACTAGTCGTTGGGGGCCACCGTAATACTTACCCATCATGGATATGTATATGAAAATAAAACATATGAAAACTATTTATACAATGCATTGCAGTTCATAAACAAAATTTAAATATTGTTAATATACATAGTAATGCTATATTAAAGAACTGCTGATGTACCAATTTTGACAATTTATATAAAACGCCAAACTACTCAAGTAGTACCGAGCTGCATAAAAGAAACATCCTTATAACTCCAAAAATAATAATTCTATTAACTAACAATTAATTGCGTCGGATTAAGCGTCTCATTTCCAATTAAAATATACCTCTGAATTGAAATTTGAATGAAATACAGGGTCATGAAAAATCGAAGAATGTGGAAAACAGGATTACAAATATCTCAGCAACTAATAATTCGATCGACTTCGTTCTATATGCAAAATGTGTGTTATTTTATTGCCTTTTACGTCCATTCCTTAGAACAAAAAAAATTCGAAAATTTTTATATACCTTTCATTAGAACGAATTTTTCGAGAGTCCGAAAAAAATAGTTCCGGATAATCGAGGTTGCTGATATTAAATAGGCTTCGTCCCATTCTTACATACTAACTACATACAAAATTTCAAGTCTCTATCTCGATTTGTTCGGGAGATAGAGCGTTTACAGACTGACAGACAGACAGACGGACGAACGGCAAAAATTTTTTTCTAAAAATATGTTTTTCGGAATCTCCTCTATCTAAAACGTGTAAATCCGTCAAAAAAAATTTCGATTTTCAAAACGATTGCAAGACTTACCCTATACTACGTATGATGGGTAAGTAAAAGGTATGAGACAGATTGAAAATTTATTAAAAAAATATAAGTATTGCATTTTCGATATCCAAATTAACTAGACATTTTGCGTTTGGTTATGGAATTGAAGTAAGCCGGAAAATCGTACTAAAACCGCATTGATTATTGACAACTCTATTAAGATTATCCCTCATAGCACAGTCGATATGACGTCACTTTAACGTTACAACCTTCAAAAATTACCATTCACAACAGTGATCATTAGGTATGTTATTATTTCACACTATGACTTTAAAGCGATGACCATTTCGTGACTTCATTGTGAAATCACCGTGGCCGACTTAAGTCATTTGGTCGTTGTGAAAAGTGATACCTAACTTTACAATGACCTGAAAGTGATTTATTTTCTAAATCATCTGGCATAAAAATGGGCTAAGAGTAACATTTGATTCACGAAGTCTTTACATTTTTGTCATTTTTAGACTACGGTGCCGTTAGAGAATTTTTTTTCTGTTATCGTTAAAACAATATTATATTAATCCAAGCTCACAAAAGAAAAGAAAAAAATAGAGTTCGACTATATATACATTTTTTTAACGGCTCCTTTTTTTTTCCCATTTACATTACTTCAAGAAAAATATAAAGGATCAATTGAGCATTGGATCAGCGTGATATTCTCTGTTTGGGAGCATTTTATCTGCTTCAGTTTCGTCATGCCGATAGTGTTCGCATGAGGAGAAATCCCATGACCCTTCAGTATCAAACAGGCTTTCAATTCCTCCTTCAAAATTTGTCTTTTCACCTACTCGAAATTCGACAGTCCGTGTATACCTTCTGACTAATGCATTCTATCCATAGGTCGCATCTCCTTAACCCCGTGTGATCAGATAGTAGTCGAAAGATAATCTATTTTTCTTAAAAAAGAAAAAAGCAATGAGAAATCAGACCAATTTTCTAATCATTCAATACTAACTTTTTATTTTCTGGTGTTTATAAATATCTATGCCTTTTTCATCTTCAGATGCAATTCCAGTAATTCTTTAAGATGGCATTTTGAGATAACCGTATCATTGCAGTCATCTATCGATTTTCTTTTCGAAGCAGTGAAAACTGCTTAGGTGATTGCCCATTTATCTGAATTGGCTCATTCACTCTATTTTTTAGTTGCCCATGATACATAGTATAGGGTAAATTTTGTATTTGCTTTAAAAATCGTAAAAAAAAAAAAAAAAAAAAAAAAAAAAATTACACCTTTTAGACTTTTAAGATTTCGAAAAAAACATTTTTAGAAAAAAAATTGCCGTCTGTCTGTGCATGTCGATAAACGCTTAATCTCCCGAACAAATTTAGATGAAGACTTGAAATTTAGTTTATACTTAGTATGTAATAATGGGAAGAAGCCTAATTGAATATCCGTAACCTCGATTAAGCGGAACTATTTTTTTCGAACTCTCGAAATATTCGTTCTAATAAAAAGTACATAAAAATTTTCGAAATTGTTTAAAGAGTGAATATAAAAGACGACAATATTTTTAAAAATGCATAAACAATGAAGTTAATCGAATATTTAGTTGCCGAGATATTTGTGATCCTATTTTCCACATTTTTCGATTTTTCATAAACCTATATCATTCAAATTTCAATTCAAAAATATATATTTCTATTAAAAATAAGACGTTTAATTCGATGTAGTAAGCTGTTAGTTAATATGATTGTCATTTTTTGAGTTATAAGGATGTTTCTTTTACGCAGTTCAGTAATAGAATATTTAGAGTTTATGATCTCATCAATTTACGATTTTAAATACTCTATCTACCGAACAAATTGAGATAGCGGCTTGAAACTTGCTATGTACTTAGAATGCAATAGTGCATCAAAGCTTATTAAATTTCAACAATCTTGATTATAAGGCACTGTTTTTTCGGATATCTGAAACATTCGTTCTGATGAAACGTATATAAAAATTTTTGGAATTATTCTTTTAGAGAATGAATGTAACATAAGTTAATGTAAAATAAAATTTGTTTAAATTTTGTTTTGGAATTGCAGTGCTATTTATAAATACTTTACACATGTTTTATTTTCATATTTTATATTATGCATATCCATGATGAGCAAAATATTACGGTGGCTCCCAACGACTAGTATTTTCCTTTTTCGTAAAATTTTTTGGGGTTTTATTGTCCTAATTCTTTTTCACTTTTATATTCGTTTTTACCACTTATTTTTACATCATTTTAATAATTTTATTCATGTTAAAAGCATTTAAAATCTATATTTTAAGCACGATATCCCCGAAAATCAGATGCTGTAATCCGAGAATAGCCACCAATGCCACATTAAAACTTGCCAAAATGAATGATGGAAGTTTTTTCGTCTTTTGGATCAACATTTCACATATTTTCCCGTCTCTAATGTTTATGAAATTTGGCATCCCGGAATGATTTTATGGAAGGTAGGAAAAAAGCAAGATGCTCCCGAAATAAATCGCTGGCGTTTTGACAGAGCTTTTTCTTACTAGCTTCCAGGCAAGGATAGATGTTATCTTTTTCTTGCGAGTGCTCACCTGATTTTAGAGAACTAGTTATGAAAACAATTACGTGACGAATAGTACAGAGGTCTGCGCTTTATATAACTGCTCCCAATTATATCATTTCATGGGGTTCAGCAAGTGGCTTTGATTTTTTTTCTTCTTTTTCTTTCTTATAATGTGAAAGCATATTTATTTAATGCTCATACCTGAATTAAGTATTCTGGGAAGGAATAGCAAAGATGCTAAGGCATTCTCAGCTCTTCATAAAATGTCAAGGGGATTTAAACTGAATGTCACAGTACGAAAGTTTTGATTGTGCTTATTTTATACCTGATAAAAATAACATTGTTTGGAGGTTAATTTATTAAAAGCAAGGTATTTTTGCATACTATTTTTTTCTTTTCTTTAAAGGAGCAGTTCCAACAAAAGTAAAACAACTATAGTTGACTGTGGCTATTACAACTGCTTATAATTGCAATCGCGTAATAATCATGTAAATACTAAGCTGTGTATTTTGGCGAATTTAATACAGAGATCAATAATTCTTAAAATCCAGAAAAACATTCATTGTGGAGAAATTACCATAACTAACCCATAACTTGTATAAAAGAAAAGCAGCGCTGAACTACCATGTACATAGCACATGTGTCTTCAAAGGGGCGGGGAAGATGAAAAGGTTATTTTATGTTATTTCTTATGTAATAAACAGTGCTATTTCCAATTATTACCAAATTCAATCATCATAATTGCACTTTATAAACAATAACTGCAAATTATGAAAATATGCATGATTGAATTTTCAATGTATCTTTCTCGTTTTAATGAGTTTTTACAAGTCTTGAAAATACCTCCTATGCAAATATGAATTACAGGGTGGTCCTAAAAAAAATTTGCCGATATATGGAGCTCTAGCGGCCAGTCCGTTCAACCGATCGAGGTGAAATTTTAGATAAAGGTATTCAGAGGTATGAGCTCGAGATTCTGTGAACGGCAACAAAATGGCGCTCACGGTTTCGGTTATAGTTACAGAAACTCGAAATTTTCCAATAGCAACACCCATTTTTTTCATCGCAAAATGCTCAGCGCATGCGAAAACCCTAAAGAGCGTTGGAACGGTATGGTTATTGCAATAAACGGACGCGTTATGCTCTCACAAAATCAACTCTATGAACGGCCTCCCAAAAAAAAGACCAACGCGCACGAAGAAAATTTGAATATGACAGAGACAAAATATCAATCATGGAACATAGTTTGCGAGATAATCAACGCAGAAAACGGATAAAAAGTAGGGCTGGAATGTTAGTTCTTCAGTCGGAGCTCGGAAATGCCAACAAAATGACTTCGTTCGTAGTGAGTTGGTAAAACTATTATCAAAATGAGATGAATGCTGCGAAAACCTGGCGCGTTTCCCGTCGAAACCATCGCAAAATACGTGGCCTATGCATTTCACAAGCTCTTCGTGATTTAGTAATGAAATTCGAAGAAATTAGCTGCAACTGTGATTATCTGCGATCCGGACGACCAAGTGTTCCTGAGGATATTGTTATGGAAGTGCATCACATACTGACTAGAGGACGCATGCAAACTACAAAAGGTGCATTTTGTGTATTTGATATACCAAAAGCAATGGTCTTAAAGTTACTGCGCTCTGTAATCCGCATGTTTCTTTACCGGTACCAGCGCGTCCAGATGTTTGAAGCGAAAGACCCTCAACAACATATAGACTTTGTTAATGAATTTCTTATCCAATATGATGGAGATAACGATCGACCTCTTCTCGCATATTATGAACGGACGAGGCACATTTCACCTTAACTGGTAACGTCAATGGCCTAAGCGACATCCCGACCCCACTCCTATGGATTTCAGGCTCTGGGGATATCTAAAATCTAGAGTACGCATGTGCAATCCGCAAACTTTCCCGGATTTATAAGATTCTATCAAACGTAAGATTGCAAACATCCCTCATGCGATGTAACATTCGACTGTATTGTCCACAGTCGCCACCATGCAATGTGTAATTGCTTGTGATGGCACCCATGTGGAAAATGTGTAATCAAAATAAAAGTTTTCTCCAATCTGTGTTGTAATCGGAGATTAGTGTGTCATATGCAAATTTACTCCTTACGCCCCAATCGTGTTTTTTATGGGGGGAGGGATTCGCAGAACAGTTTTTTGTGCGTGCATAACACGTCCGTTTCTTGCTATACACGTACGGTTCCAACGCTCTTTAAGGTTTTCGCATGCGCTGAGTATTTTTCGATGAAAAAAAAGGGTGTTGCCATTGGAAAACTTAGTTTCTGTAACTATAACTGTAACCGTAAGCGCCATTTTGTTGCCGTTCAGAGAATCTCGAGCTCATCCCTCTGAATAGCTATATCTGAAATTTCATCTTGATTGGTTGAACAGACTGGCCGCTAGAGCTCCATATACTGGCAAAGTTTTTTTTATGACCACCCTGTATTTTAAAAACATTCTTTCTAAAGAAATTTTACTTTTAAAAAGTCTAAAAACAAGAAAACTTCAAAAGGGCGCCAAGAAAATCTCCAAAAAACGCCGCGGTGTTTTTTTCATCATAGCAATATGAATTTTTGTGTCTCTATACATTTCACCAAAAGCATATAGAACACCTTCAAAAAATTTTCCAATCTTATTAAATTTTTTTAAATTTAAAAAAAAAAAATTATTTTTAAACGAAATTTTAAAATGCTCCTCGTGTTTTAATTTTTGAGATTTTAATGCTTTTGCATTTTCATCACTTAAAACTCTAATTATAAACAAATTTGTGTAACATTTTTTAAATCTCTTGAATAGTTAATATTTTACAAAATTTTTTTCTCAATTCCATATCGATTTTCATCAAAATTTTGCTTTTTTAATAAGTAAAAAGCCAAATTTTGACTATCTTAATGAAGACGAATTTTAAAAAGCTAACCAATTTCTTTCTAGACAATATCAGGATACTTCCTTATCAATTTCATAAATATTGATCAGAAATTTCGTCGCAAAAAACGTTCAAAAATCTAAAAACGCTGAAAAATTAGTTTTGAGAAAAACTGATTTAAAGTACATAAATACTTACCTTTTATTATTTATTTCTTAAAACCTTCATAAGTGATATTTTAATTAGAAAAAACTGTTTTGGTACTACTATACCACAGAAGTAGACTTTTTTTGCGAGGATTTTGCTCAAATAAAGGTCCACTATCCCTTTAATATAAATTTGTACTGATTAGTTTGTGGTGCAAATCGTCCAACAGGTGGTCCTGCTATCCTGCATTTTTCATTATTTCCGCAATAGCCTCTATCTCAAGAACTAGCGCACGCAATTTCATCAAACTTCAGATTTAGTTAGACATTGACATTAGCTGTTGCTGAATAAGTTTTCGTATAAATCACCCAACAGGTAACATTACTATACTTCAATTTTTAGGATTTGCACGATTTTACCAATAGTCAGATCTCAAGAATTAATGCATAGAATTTCATCAAACTTCATATTCTGTTTTATCTTGATGTAAGTTGGACCTGATTTAGATTTTGTGTAAATCATATAAGAGGTTTCGCTCACTATATACAGCAACATATGTGTAACATGCTCCATTTTTCACAGTTTTCGCAATAACTATACATCAAAAACTAATGCACGGAGTTTAATCAAACTTCATATTATATTACACTTTCACATAAATAGATCCTTATTAGGCTCGGGTGTATACAATACGACAGATATCGTTTTTATAGTCTTTGTTTTGAGAGTTTTGGCTGCAGACATCTAGAAGGGTGGATGCCGAAATTCAGTGATTTTTGAAAGATGCGATGTTTTGCACATAATTCAATGAACCTGCATATTTATATTCGTCATGATGTGCATATGTTGTTATTTAATCTTGATGCTGTGATAGCAAATTTTAAAACATTAACATGATTAAAATAGAAGAAAGTTTTTGGGATTGGCACATCTGACAAGTTAACAAAAATCTTGATTTCATTTTTTTTCCTTTAAGCAATGCGTCCTATTAACATTTCCTTCAACAAAAACAGATGATGCGTCTTTTATTTTCTATGATCAGCATTTTTAAGGTGCTCTGGTGAAAAATTCTGCTTTTGATGATGGCACTTTTGCTGGCTCTAAATTCTGTTTTATGTTTTTTAAATCTGTTTAGAGGCATACTGTAAATGTAAGGGGAAAATGGTGGTCAAGGTTAAAATGCTAGGACCCTTTTTTTTCTTATTCAAAGGTTTAAAAAAAATCTCAATCTGATCAGGGAGGAAGGGTTACCGGAAGCTGTTACGTTACACATGCTTCCTTAACTCCGTATGGTCGGATGTTTCATAATGGGTCAGACCTCAAAATTCCATATTCAAATTTAATCTAAAAGGTTTGGAAGGCATTCGTACTTTCCTAATTTCTTATCAGAGAATTAAATCTGCTTATCATTTATATGTGTTTAATTTTTTATCTCCAGTGATAAAATCTTAATGAAGCTGTCGAGCCGTGAATAAGATTTTGATACACTTAAAATGTAATGTATGTTTTGGCAAACAAAAAGTAAAGAAACATCTTTTAGGGGGAAAAAAACAGTAAAAAAGAAATCAAAACGTAATTTTCTATTAACATGTTTGTAAAAAAAATGCTTATAAATGAAAGTTGAAAAAAAAAGTTTAAAAAATAAATAAATAAATAAAATCGGGCGAATAGCTGGACGGATATCCTATAGCAGTTACCTATTACAACCTTAAAGGTCGTAAAAAGTTGAGTTAAAGAAAAAAAATTCCAACCCTGGGAGGGTAGCTGGGCGAGCACCCGAGCAGCTACCCTCTATACAACTTTCTTTATAGATTAAGGTAATTGAAAAAATCCCGATCTGACTGAATAGAAAAGCTTGAAGCACATGCACAGTGTATGAAATGGTATAGGTGCGTGCTGTTTCTGCATTTGACACTACTATTTTGAAAAGTATTTCCGACTTATTTCCGCGCAGAATCTATAGTAGTTGCCTGCAACTAAATAAGACGACGGTAATTATTTATTGATGATCGATTTATTAATTATATATTGATGAAAAAAGTGCTTATTTTTGACATTATTATACTCTGAAAGTGCGCACTCCAGTTAAAAGGTAGATTTTGTCAGAATTGGGAGACCATAACAGAGGAAGCATTTCCTCATTAAAAATGCAGAAGACGAGTTTATATTTTGACAATTCGCCATTTAATCGTATCAGAAAATTAGATCATACAGAGTAGCTTTATGATAGCGAAAGACGTCTTTTGGTTCTTCCGTGTGACGTCTGAAGTCGTGCTACGTCACTTCAGCTTCTTCTGTTCATAACCGTCCAGAGTTACTTTGCCACCCACTTGCCTTTGTCTGTTGCCAGCTCCCGAAATAAATTTCTTCCTTATTTCAGTCACACGTTTCATCCACATGCAGTTGACGAGCCAAACGACAAGAAATAATTGCTATCAACATAACTCTTTTTGCAGGTTGCCGAGGATCTTTACTCTTCCGTCGAGTATACACCCCTTTCGCAATCCTATTTTGAGAATTGATAGCAAGTAAATTGTCAAACAAACTTCGGTATAATAAGATAGCAATTCAAAACCCATAAACGTGCTTAATATGGTAACGTATGTAGGAAATATTATTGTATGGGACTATAGGGTCTGTGCCTGTGCCCATTGCAGGAACTTGGCGAAAAAAAAAAAAAAAAAAAAAAGAATACTTCTTCATTGCATAGAAAGTACTGTAGGGTTGGGGCATTACCCCCAATCTCTAATAACGATGCATTGAACAGAGAAAAAAAATTGCTCATACATGTGACGGCGTTACGAAAAAATACTAGAAACATGAAAGATATTACATAATTCGTAATAGCTTAAAAAGTATTTGTCATGTCTGTCGCAAACCAATTTCTATGTTTCTTGGAACCGCCTGGTTAGTAAAAAAATTGCTAAAATTTAAGAAAAAAGTGTTAGTTGTAATCTATGAATTTTTGACAAAAATGGATTTTTAGAAGCTGCTAGTATGCGGATCCAAAATTACAACTCATTCCGCAAGTTAGTTTTTGAGTTATCTCTCTATTTTAAAAAAAAGTAACTAACATTGTCACTGCCGCCGCTGACAATGAATTTTATATTACTATTTTTATTACTATATAATGGAGAAATTTAGTTTAGCAAAAAACGCCTAGCTGGTTGAAATTTTTCTTTTAGCAATTTATACTAATAGATGGAAACTTATTTCAATACTTTTATTCAGCCTTGTAGTTTACCTAGAACCTTTACCACACGAAAGTATTTTGCTAAAATTTAATTCAAACAAAAATACTATTTAAACTACTGAAATCCATTTCCAGAAATTATCATCCATATGCGAATCCGTATCCAGTTCTTTGCGTGACCTTGTATATCATTTTATCTATATTCTACAAGCATTGCATAATAAACTAAATGCATTTCAACTTTAAAAGTCCTTCCGGCAATGCCGGGAGGAAGAGGTAGCTTTCATATACTTACATATTTATTTATTTTAAGGTAAGTTACATTGTTCAAAAATACTAAGCTCAAATTAGTAGAAATAATCTTATAAAATTAGTGATTTTATAAGATTGAATTCTAGTTTTTTTCAAGATTGAATATTAATAGGAATTTTTAGAAATTAGTCATCTTTTATTCAACCTGGTTTTATTTTAAGTGATTTAGAGAGTCGCCAAATTCCACGATATCATAAAGTGTATGCCATTTTAAAGCAACATTGTGGATCGTTCAGATCAGACCGTTTGAAAATGTCAGCCATAAGCAAAATTCAAAGTGCTATAACTCAATCATTTTTTAAGATATAGACAAAATAAAAAGTGTTCTGGAATTGTTGTTTTAAGTTCTAACACGTAAAAGAAAAATATTTTTCAACTTTTAATTTTTTCGCATTTAATTTTAAATTTAATTTTTTTTTTAATTTAAAATGGCCACCATTTTGAAACAAAATGGTTGATGATGCTGGCCAACGAACTCGGTCGATACATTTGTATGTACTATGTACATACCAAGTTTCATTGAAATCGGTTCATAAATACGCTTGTTATCACGTGACAAATCAGATTGTTCAAAATGTCAGACATAAGAAAAATTCAAAGTGCTATAACTCAATCATTTTGTAAGATATAGACAAAATAAAAAGTGTTCTGGAATCGTTGTTTTAAGTTCTAACACGTAAAAGAAAAACATTTTTCAAATTTTGATTTTTTTTTTTTTTTGCATTTAATTTTTAATTTTTAAATTTTTAAAAAATTTAAAATGGCCACCATTTTGAAACAAAATGGCGGATGATGCTGGCCAACGAACTCGGTCGAGACATTTGTATGTACTATGTACATACCAAGTTTCATTCAAATCGGTTCATAAATACGTTAGTTATCGCATGACAAAAATCAGATATATATATATATATATATACAGGGTGATTCATAAAAGATGGGCAGAACTTTAAGGGGTTATAGTACACTTAAAGACAAATAATATTAAATAGGAGACTAAGGGTCCCAGACGTATTCCCAAGGAGATAGGGGGCATTAAAGTTTAGGGTCCGAAATTTCAAATGATTATAAAAAATGGAAAAATTGGTCGATTCGTTTGCGGTTTTTGCAAAAAATTTTCTTTATGCCAGTATTTTCTTGAAATAAAATTTTAAAGTTCAATTTCAAAAAATGCCGATAGGGGGCGCTTTAGACTTTGGAGTAACAAACAACTATTTTTTAACGTTATTTTTTGTATTTCTTTAAATGATTTCGAAAGCTTAGACTTAAACTTAAATTTTGATCTAAAAATCTGAGTCCTAACGAGTAGTTAAGTAGCGTAAACTGAAATTTGAAACCCTTCTCCCTCCAGAACAAAAATCAGTTATTCCCGATCTTTGTGTCGTAGATTAGGCTCTAACTACTGCCGCGTTTTGCTAAAATTATTCTTTATGTCAGTATTTTCTTGAAAATAAATTTTAAAGAAAATTTTCAAAAAATTCCGATAGAGGGCGCTTTAGACTTTGGAGTAACGAACAACTATTTTATACCGTTATTTTTTGTGTCTCATTAAATGCTTTCTAAAGCTTAGACTTAAACTTAAATTTTCAGCTCAAAATCTGAATCGCTGAGCGTGCTTCAGTAGCGAGGGGAGGGGGTTCAAATTTCAACTTCTGAACATAGTTCAGTTTGCACTACTTAACCATGCCCAACGATTCTGTGCTGTGATACGAGGGAAAAATACAACTTTCGTCAAGGACTGCATAGTCGGAATTCACTCATAAAGGCACTGGCACAGTTGGAAACGTCGCTCATGCAAACGTTAAAGCTCCATTCCTGACGCTAGTCACCGGGTGAAGAAGGAGACAGAAAGTATGCAAATGTCAAATGGGGAAGAAGAAGAACACGTATGCAAAATTTCGACACGATTCAGGCATAAAAACCACGGAACGGTGAGTCATGTGTAAGTCGCTGTAGTAATGAATCGGAAGATGGTGCCCTTCACGAATAAGGAAAAGGCTGAGATGCATTTAATTTACGAGCGGCAGATGGAAATGGTGCAGAGGCATAACGAATGTACAGAGAGCGATTTCCCAACAGGCGGTTGCCTAACCGCAAAACTTTCGAGCGCTTGCACAGACAGTTGTGTGAGCGGGATCATTTCTCGCTTCCCGGTCGAATGCAGGTCGTGCAAAAAAGGACGAATCAGTAGTTGTTGCAGAAGCCATTCTGGATGTAGTAGCGGCGCAGCCAAGTACAAGTACACGAACAGTGGCTAGGCAGGTGGATACCTCACAGTCCATGACTTGGAGGGTACTGAAGGATGAACATTTGCTCCCGTTTCATGTGCAACGAGTCCAGAAACTGTCTCCAGGGGATTATCCAAATCGTATTGAATTCGCCCGCTGGTTTCTGCAGCAGAACGCGCTAAATCCACATTGTGGACGAACTGTGCTTTTCACCGATGAATGTACCTTCACACGTGAAGGTACATTTAACACACACAATGCACATGTATGGGCGATGTCAATCCACATGCTACGTATCCATATGCTCATCAGAGACGCTTTTCCATCAATGTTTGGGCAGGAATCCTCGGAGACCACCTAATCGGACCGTACCTTCTTCCTGAACGCCTCAACGGTAAAACATACCTCACATTTCTGCAACATGTCCTGCCAGACCTGTTAAACGTTGTTCCTCCACGCATCCGGCGGGTCATGTGGTTCTAGCACGATGGAGCACCAGCCCATTACGTACGAGACGTCCGCAACTATCTTGACATCACATTTCCGAACAGATGGATTGGTCGAGGTGTTCCTGTTGCTTGGCCTGCTCGCTCGCCAGATCTTTCACCCCTCGATTTCTTTTTTTGGGGACAATTGAAGGCTCTTATGTATGAGACACCCATTGAATCCCCCGAGGAACTGGTCGCCAGACTTTCCGCCGCTGTAGGGGAAGTGCTCGAAAAGCCTGATGTTTTCGAAAAGCCTGATGTTCGCCGTTCCATTCTTCGCCGTTGTTCTGCGTGCATAACCTCTGGTGGTCACAATTTTGAACATTTATTGTAATTACATGTTAATAAATATGCTTTGGTAACATAATCCTAATTTGTGTCTTTTTACCTCGTATCGCAGCACACAATGTATAGACATGGTAAACTGAACTGTGCTCAGGAGTAGAAATTTCAAACCCCTCTCCCCAGAAACTTAACCTCGTCTAACGATTCAGATTTTGGGCTGAAAATTTAAGTCTAAGCTTTAGAAAGCATTTAATGAGACACAAAAAATAACGGTATAAAATAGTTGTTCGTTACTCCAAAGTCTAAAGCGCCCTCTATCGGAATTTTTTGAAAATTTTCTTTAAAATTTATTTTCAAGAAAATACTGACATAAAGAATAATTTTAGCAAAACGCGGCAGTAGTTAGAGCCTAATCTACGACACAAAGATCGGGAATAACTGATTTTTGTTCTGGAGGGAGAAGGGTTTCAAATTTCAGTTTACGCTACTTAACTACTCGTTAGGACTCAGATTTTTAGATCAAAATTTAAGTTTAAGTATAAGCTTTCGAAATCATTTAAAGAAATACAAAAAATAACGTTAAAAAATAGTTGTTTGTTACTCCAAAGTCTAAAGCGCCCCCTATCGGCATTTTTTGAAATTGAACTTTAAAATTTTATTTCAAGAAAATACTGGCATAAAGAAAATTTTTTGCAAAAACCGCAAACGAATCGACCAATTTTTCCATTTTTTATAATCATTTGAAATTTCGGACCCTAAACTTTAATGCCCCCTATCTCCTTGGGAATACGTCTGGGACCCTTAGTCTCCTATTTAATATTATTTGTCTTTAAGTGTACTATAACCCCTTAAAGTTCTGCCCATCTTTTATGAATCACCCTGTATATGGTTATATATATATATATATATGTCAACATTTGAACGGAGGGTGATTTTGGGGTCTGGGGGTCATGATCGGTGAAAATATACCAAAATTTTCCGGAAGTGCTTTCCTCCGAACGGCTGCAATAGGTAGCTTTTTACTTTTTGTAATGAAAGCTACCTAAAATGCAAAATTTATTTTAAAAACCACTTTTAAGCAAATTACGCTCATATTCAGTATCCTTTTCGAGCTCTTTTGTGTAACCCTGTATATCTAAATTGCATAACTATTAGCATTTATACACATCATATAATGTGGATACATTTAGTGAAACTTAAAAGCTCATATTGTAATTAAAAATGCATTTCAACCATCGAACAGTCATTAAATACAGTACTTCCGATAGAAAACACTTTTTGAAATATTTTGTGTGTCCCTGTAAATGCTAATGCACTTCGTATTATGGGTGAAATAACTCATTAAGTCTCAGCGACATATCAATTTGATTGCATATTGAAACCTTTTACCATAATTAAAATATTTTGCGAACAATTTCCTCCTTTATTATTATGTTTTGGAATTCTTTTGTGAGACCCTGTAAATGAATAATAACTATTCTTTTAACTGCGTACTTTACAAAATGCATATTTTAGTGCACTTCGTAGAGGCAAATAAATTTAAATATACTTTACCAGGTGTAGTATCTTTAAAATTCATTTGAAACTATTTTTCCCCATAGACCCTTACGTAACGAAAAACTTTTGACTGTCCCTGTAAATAAACTAATCATTGTAGAAACTTCATTTTCAATAGGGTTCGTGCTAGGGTAAAGTTAATAACGTCCAAAAATTTCATGACAATCAGAGTATATTAACGAGTGTTAGAGCGTTGACAGACGGACAGACAAACCGAATGCATAAACACTTTTCAACTTTGTTTGAAAGTGTTAAAAAAGAAAGAAAACTTTTAAATAAATTCATTAATGTACGTTAAAAGCAGTAAGTAACAGAAATTACGTAATATTTAAAATAACTAAGAAATATTGCAAAACATTTAAAAATATATATATAATGTATTTAGACAAGACATTTACTTCATATTTTGATATGATCTATTTAACTACAGTTCTTATTCAAAATATTAGAATAATTAAAAAAAAGTAATAAAAAATTATTTATTTTTTTTTATATTAAGTAATTATAATTTTCGTATAAATTAAATCTGGAATGTTAAGATAAAATTTCACATTTGCAAAAATACGGTACAATTAATAGGTAAACAGCTTTCTGACAAACAATCAAAATATTAAAATAAAATTTACATTGGATCAGAATATTAGAATACAGTCGAACCTCTATATAACGAAACTCCATACATCGAATTTCTCCATATAACGAATTTTTAGTAAGAACGGTCCCCTTTTCGCATGATTACATTAAAAACAGACTCTATATAGCGAAATATCTATCTCCATATAACGAATTTTTTCATAAATTGATCTTAATTTATTCAGTTTTAAAAAAGCTTTGAAATCATATGGAATCAATTTTCCATCATTTATTTTTGATTTATCGTTCAGTGGAGAGGTTTTTTTTTTTTTTTATAAATATTACTTCTCTCCTTATTCTCTTTAAATCTAACAAGTTCATCCCACCTCCCACACACCTTTCAACATCCTTCTCAAAACACAGTCAATTGAATTGTTACACATATAAGAGAGGAATCAATGAAAGCACATAAGAGAGACCTTCAAATGGAGGAAAATATCAACTACAATTTTTCATTCCTTGCTAAAATTTGAGAATTTTTTTTGAGAGTAATTGTAATTTTAAAATCAAAACAGCAAAAAATTACAGATTTCTTCCTCTGAAATTTATGTAAGTCTTCCTTATTTGATTTTCATTAAGCTTTCAAATAAATGTCTTTTCTCTTTTTTGAAACTGCTTAAATAAGTAAGAAATAAAATGTTAGGTTAATATATACTTTTAAACATTTCAAATTCTTAATTAAAAAGATCAAAAATAATATTTGTTCAAAATTTACACATTAAATACTATTTTTAACATCATACTCTATACATCGAATTTCTCTATATAACGATTTTTTTTTATTGGAACGATGGATTTCGTTATATAGAGGCTCGACTGTATTTTATTTTGCGCAACAATATTATCTTATAAATATGAGGTAAATGGTATATTCTATAGCATCACTTTTTTAGCCTTTATAACAGCGTAAATCGATTTTGCATACCAGATACAAGGTGTTTACAGGTATTTCTATCGATATTAGCCCAAATAGACTTTATACGTGCCACTAACTCAGTTTTACTTGAAGGATTTTCTTGGAGTTTTTTTTCTTCATTATACACCATACGTTTTCAATGGGATTAAGATCTGGTTAATTTGGTGGCCAAGGAAGTATCTTAATTTTGCATTGGCGAAATCAATTTTTAGTTGACATCAAAGTATGCGGTGATGCTAAATCTTATCCAAACGTGAAACAATCTTCAAAAATGTCTTCTAAGGATGGAATCATGTAACATTCCAAAATTTGTTATATTTGAAAGTTAACCTTTTTCGTTAGACGATGCATGACTTTCTGGGTTCTTCTGCATTCATACAATCCGATAATAATTTCGATATTATTTTCGAAAGGCATAATTCTTTCGAAAGTCCAAGCGCATTTCTTAATTTTATGAAATGTTATTAAGAAGCTTTCTTTTAAAATCTTATCTTTTTTAATTTATTGTATCTCACCAGTATGTTTAATATTTCAATTTAATATTTTCAATGTGTATCATAGTTATATATTAAGATAAAAATCGGTATTATGCTATTCAGTTCAGTTGTTTTTGTATTCATTAACATTACTTGTAGAAGTGTAAATCTTTCTTGATTCATAATTTTTAATTGTTTGTGGAATTAGACTTTAGTGCATAAAATGAACTTACGTATATGTTTCTTTTCCAGGAGCTTTCTTAATTCCATATCTCATTTGCCTCATTGCCGGAGGTGCTCCCGTATTTATTCTTGAAATAGCCTTGGGACAATTCACCAGTCAAGGTGGTATTACGGTGTGGGATATATGTCCCATATTTAAAGGTCAGTAAAAATAAATGTGTGTCTCTTTTACAGTTATGTACATCATTTATTTCATCTCAATGAACTTAATGTTGCTTTATAGACCGGGAGGCGGCACCACAGATAATCGCCACATCAAGGACCTGAGTTCATCGAGTTCACGAAGGAAAATCTGGGATCAGTTAAATCTCAATTCGCATATTAAAACTCAATCGGTCTGTCAAGTCATATCTTGGTGGAAAACATCTAAAAACCCGATTTTAGCAGTTGACTCGTAATTTTACCATTGTTTTCCTGCACCCAAAAGTATGAAAATGTGAAAGATTGGGAGCAGGAAAACATAATGGTAAACCTACAAGTAAACTGCTAAAATCGGGGGTTTTGATGTTTTCCACTAAGATATTACTGAGCAGACTGAGTTTTAATATGCGAATCAAAATTTAACTATACTAGATTTTTATCCATGAGCTTGATGAGATAGTTGTCTGTGCTGCCGTCTCCCGGTCTGTTAGCTACAAAGAGTTTATATGAACGTAAAATAAATATGCTCGAAAGCACTGACCATCAAGGGTCTACCTGATAGGCTAAAAACCTAGCCAATAGGTTGAAATTTCGGCAGCGGGACAAAATGTAGCGAGATCTTACCATGGCGCACCCACTTAACACTGGGTCGTCAGCATTCAGAGTTGCACGCAACTAAAGTTAAACACAACAATTTGTGCGGAATGCGTGTATGCTATTTCAAAAAACTTCTTGAATTATTCATCGTTATGCTCTTCGTATGTACATATAGAAAAACATGTTAACATAAAAAACAATGTAATATAAATGTTTCTATTTTTATTATTTACAAAATTTAGCACTGTAAATGTATAGGGAAAAACATTCCTTTAAACTTGGGGGGAGGAAAATTCTCATTTTGTTCAAAAAAAAGGTTGACCAACGTAGTAAATTTGAACAAGTTGGAAATTGCACGTCAAACGTGGTTTTGCCGTGCAATTTTTCGTGCTCCTTCCCTTCGCTTCACAGCTTTTTAATTTCGAATTTATTTTCAACTGCCCTTAAAGACCATTTATATTTTATAAGTAACTACCATACCATATTTAAATTTTCTAGACTCTTTAGTACAATAGACACCTTGCGTTGACGTCACAGCAACGGCTGTTTCTCTAATCTGGTGCACATCTGGAGCCCAAACAAAACATCATAACTCCCCGTTTGCCGTTTAAAACACCTGTGATCTTTCTGTTTAGTTTTGATTTTTCTTATTCTTGCATTATTTTTCTAAATACTTAAAAAATGAAGCACAAATTACTATTTTTTTAAATGTGAAAACACCACATTTGATTATGTTTGGGCGCCAGATGAAGCATGTGACGTCACGTGCAAGGAATCTATAGAAATCATCATTTTGAAGGTTTTTTTGCTCTTGCAACTCCCTGTTAATAGTGTCACTGACTTTAAAATTAGCTTATGATGCTATGTTTTAATAGATTCTATCACCACCAATTTATTTTTGAAATCGGTTTGATACTTGCTCAGATTGTTTACAAATCGCCAATGAGATCGTTTTTAGGACGCTTTTCGCGCATTTTCACTCCTTTTTTAAATTTCTTATTTTTTAGGAAATGTTGTTAATGATCATTTATATCTTATAAGTAATTACCATGCTACATTTCATGTTTCTAAGCCCTTCAATAACACAAAAATCGTATTTTTAGATCGCGTTTTGCTCCTGCACTCCCTTTGGGGTAGTGACACAGACATCGGATATAGCCTATGTTGGAGCAAGGACTGTCACCATCATTTTAACATCATTATTTTAAAAATCGGTTCGTTACTTGCTGAGATAGCTTAAATATCGCAATTTAGAAAATTTATTGAACGCTTTTCGCGCATATTCACACTTTTTAAGTTTTTTATTTTTGGGGAATTGCTCTTAAAGATCATTTATATCTTATAAGTAATTAGCATGCCAAATTTCATGTCTCTAGGCCCTTCAGTAACACAAAAATTGCATTTTTGGAACGTTTTTTTAATCTCGCGTAGCCCGTTTTGGGTTAGTGATGACATCGTTATAAGATATAGTCTTTGTTTGATTCGGGGTGAGCACCATTTTTTTAAAAATCGGTTTGGTAGTTCCGGAGATTAACTCCTAAAAATAAACTTTACCTCTTTATAATATAGGTACAGATTAAACATTGATTCATTGTAATTTTATATATATATATAACTTCATTCAATAGGCTCTTTTAAACCTTTTTATTGTTTGAATTCGATGGGTTTCGACTCGTAATTATAAAAATCTGAGCATATTCGTCCTGAAGTTATATGTGGACTTACATTTTATATATATGTAAACAAATTCTGTAATTTCTTTTGTTGAAAGTCACTTAAAAATATGGGTTGAAAACAAAATGCAAATAAAGATTCTCAAAAAAAAAAAATTCTTTTTAATTTTCCATCTTAGTTGAAACGTGTATTTGTCTGTCCGTCTGTATCCGCACTCTAATTCTCATAAATATACTCCGGTGGTCACGAATTGATATGAAATTGAGGTTTACCGTGGAATGCTCGATATTGAAATGCGTAGCATTTATAGTTCATTTTTAAGGACACCCAAAAAAATTCCGTTACATTACGATCTATAGATGAAAAATCGTTTGCGGTACATTTTAATGGTGTTACACTATTCGAAACTAAATTTATGTACATTATAGGGGTGAAATAAGAGGTGCTTACTATAAAATATGACGTGCATAACAATTACCTTCCATTTGCAAAGACACGCAAAATATTTTGGTTACAGTATTGTCTAAGAACAATAAATGCTGGTGTTTTTTAAACTGTGGCATGAGTTTTTTAATTTAACTACATTTTTGCATACTACGTGGTGTGTATAAATTCTATGGATCATATGCAGGCTACGCAAAATAAATAATTAGCATTACTGTGTGTGAGCGTGAATTGCTTAAAAGTGTTTGTAGTTGAGTTATACAATTTCGAGTTGAACTGTGTTTACTTCATAACTGATATGTACGGAAAAATGCTAACTATAGAATAGGATTTGCATAACATTTATCATTCATTTATTAAACACACACAATGATTCGTTTACAGTACCGTTTCTGAGCCATAACTGCTGGAAGTGAATTTTCAATTATGGTATAATTTTTATAAATTATTAACTAGTTGATTTTTATAAACTAGCCGCCCTGGCGACCAGTTTGGTTTCCCTTGAATGTATACTAAGCATTAAATCATATTGCTTTTATTCATAATTTATTTTAATTGCTCAATTTTCCGCCAAATTTGAAGATTCTGCTAGAGAAATACACACATGCAACAAAATGGCAATTACATGTGCCTCACCCGGCTATTGTTATTTATTAATCAACTGTTTATTTACTTTTATTTTCTTTTTTAAAATGATATAAATTGTTTTATTCTATAATTATTAACTATTTTTTTTAATTATTTGCTTTTTAAAATAATAGAAATTATTAAATGTATGTAACTGCAACTGGTGTTTGAAAACGAATTTTCGCCAAACTGGCATCAGAAAAATAACGCGCCAATGTGGTGCATATATGACATCTGGGCTGAAAAATCAAGAACTCGGTATTTTTATGCTAGCCCGGCGCAGATAATAAATCGCCACATATTGTACCCATGGCATTTTTTCGTATTTCATTAATTATTTAAAATATAATAATATAATCCTTTCACTCATTTCATTTACAATACATAACTTTAATTTGAAATTGAAAAGTTTAATATTCATGACTTTTATTTATCGTTTTAAGTAAAAAGAACATAAGAGAAATTAAAATAATGATATTTTGAAGCTCCATAATTGCAGCGAAGGAACAAAACATAAATAAATAAAACCAATTTACCACAGCCTAAATCTTACCAAAGGGCTTTTGCACAGTAACCCATAAGATGTGTTTCATTTAGATGTTGCCATTAAACAATTAACAAATAATCGTGACTTTTTGTGCCACATACCTTAGCGTAATAATAGATTCTTCACTCAGCAAAATATACATCTTTCACCTTATTAAACGGTGAAGTTCTGTTACAGAATTCTGAATGCGTTGGAAAGAGCTTCATATTCAATGTTTGATGCATATTTTGCCTTTGTCTTTTCCTCTTTCGGAGCCAGACAGACCCAATCTAATGAAAAATTTATGCAGGATTTCGACATACACAAGACTAACTCCCCACCTTGTAATTCCGTTAAATCGCCTGATTTTTGAATGATTTAAAATTCGCGTGAGACATTTTGAAGCATTGCTTTATTATGGCTTTCTTCCTGTACGGTAGAAAAGTAAAATGTTTAGGCCATATACCAATCAAAGCGAGGTTTATAAAAACACAAAAATGCTTGTTTTATACTTCTCACTTTAAACTGGAAATTAGGGGCCGCCCACAAATACGCTTGAAAGGGGGGGGGGGTGAAATTGTGACAGTTCATGACAAGAAGGCGGGAAGAGGTAAGAAGTGTGACACACATTTTGATTAAAATAAAAGCATTAAAAATCAGCTGATTAAATTTTGGAGGTTTTTTAAGTATTTTATGTTCATAAAGTATAGATTTGAAGCTATTTGATAAAGATTTTATATTAAATTCCATTTCAAATTCCAAAATGCTACCATTTTCAATGGATCTTTCATGTTATAGCTTTTGTATCTTTATTATGTTTTCTGTTATAAACCTTAAGCTTATTTCATACAAAATAAGTAGGAAGCGGGACGTTTCGGTCCTGAAACATTTCGGTCCCTAGACATTTCAATCCCAAGACATATTTTTGTTCCTAACCGTTTTATGTCTTCTACGGCAAGCTGGAATTTTGTGCACGTGAAATATGTCACATAATTTTATAGGGAACATTGTGGAGTTTTTTAACCGAAGGTCATCAAATTTTAGTATAGTGCGATAATAAGTGATACAAGAAGGATATAATATAGGTTAAATGAAAATATACATTTTTCAAATTTGTTACTATAATGCTATAAATTTTATTAGGATGTATAAAAATGATGAGGATTCTCAAGATAACTATGTTATTTATTTGTTAGTTATTTTATAAAAAATTTCTTGCTCTTTAAATATAACTAGCAGCCTCCGCCCGCTACTCTGGTCAGTTTCTCTAAAATAATCTTGAATCAAACGAAATATATTTAAATAAACAATCTTAATATCGAATCAAATACCCACAATTTTTGTCTGTTTTATGTAATCTTACATTGGTCAGTTCAAAGTTCATTTTGGCGACAAAATACCTCTAAAATGACTAAATAACTGACAAATTACAAAAGTACTAAAGTAATTAAAATTTTTTTAGTAGGTTTTTTATCTTGAATTCCACTTGAATTGCTTCTACCTGAATTTGCTTCTGAGATATGGTGAAACATATTATTACTAGTGAAAAATGCTCCAAGGAGCAGTGCAAAAGCAGAATATGATTTTAATTGAGCATTAAAAAGTAATGGACAAGTGCTTCTGTTAATTACTGAGCATGAGGAAGGATAAGGGATCCCTTCTTGGCTACAACTCACTTCAATGCCAACTTTGAAAAAATCATATTTGCGCTTTTTCCATACAAAAGAAATTTGCGGTTCTTTAGTAGAATTTTCCACCGTGCTTTAGATGTTAACCAGGGGTGTAGTCATAAAAATAACATAAGATATATGCTCTAAGCAGAGGGATATTCTAGAATGTGTATACTATAAGCTTTCTTGAAAAACAGAGGGTATATGGTGTTCTATTAAAAAGTCCAGAAGGTGTACGGCGTATAGCCTGTACTACATCTCTGATGTTAATTGCACTGTTCACTTTGCACTATACTACAAATCAATTTTCTGTGCAATTATACACTTAGGGTATGCTTGGTGGCAGTGCATGAATGTGATACCTGCAGGAACTAGGTATCTGGCATTATGTCGCCTTCCTTTACATTTTTGTCTAATTAAGCTGCATCTTTACTGGTTACGTCTTTACACTATACATTTTTATAGTAACTGCGACTGATTTGTTTTCACGGAAAAAGCGCAAATATGATTTTTTCAAAGTTGGCATTGAAGTGAGTTGTAGCCAAGAAGGGATCCCTTATCCTTCCTCATGCTCAGTAATTAACAGAAGCACTTGTCCATTACTTTTTAATGCTCAATTAAAATCATATTCTGCTTTTGCACTGCTCCTTGGAGCATTTTTCACTAGTCCTTCTATTTTTCCATATTCCATAGGGATACTGCACAACTTGTTTTGTATTTTATATATGGAAAACAAAATCTTATTTGTATTGAAATTAAAAAATGCTACATACTCTAATACTCTGGTATTACAAATTAAAAAAAAAATTTAAACAGGTTTTTCTATACCAAAATTCTACGGTGGTTTTCAAAAAAAAAAAAAAAAAAAAAAAAATCAGTTTTTTACTAAAATGAATAAAATAATAAATCCTTTCAAAGAATAGATTTTTCATTCAAATATCCATTATTTTTGCCAAAAACAGGAACTTTTTTTATGCGAGTAAAGTTTGATACAAAAACCATGCTTCTTTTTTTTCTTAATCCGTATTTATTACGGACTTATTAAAAACGTACTCCACCGCTTTTATAGGAAACTATTGCTTTACTGTGTTATGGAGCATTCTCATTGGCCATAAAGAGACATTCTATAAAAGCTGTGGAGTGACTCTGCAACAAATGGGTCAAATTTTTAACACACTGTTAAAAATCTGCTGCATTTTGCTGCAACGCCCTCCACCACTTGTATATAATATCTCTATTCCAACCAATGAAAAAGCGCCATTTCACGGCCAAGTAACCGTTTTCTATACAAGCAGGGGAGTGCGTTGCAGCAAAATGCAGCAGATTTTTAACAGTGTGCATATCCTTGGCGCTATAGTTTACAGGAGTGGTACATTGTTCAAAATTTGAAACTTTTGCTGCATCGCCACTCCATCGCTTTGATAGAATATCTCTATTTTGATCGATGAGAATCCTCGATAATGCATTTAATTAATCGTTTTCTACTTATCTACTATATCGTTTCCGTATATTTATTTTTTCAATCAGCACCAAGGTGCGCACTTTATTAGAAGACGGGCTCTATTAGAGGGTGCATTCTATTAGAATAAATACGGTATATACTTATAATAAATACACTTTTTTAAAGTACAGGGCCCCAATATTTGACAGGTATGCCAGGCATTTTTGCCATTGATGCCATTGTGCTAAAAACAAAATATAAATAAATGAAAAAAATGGATAAAATATAAATTTGGCATGGTGCAAAAAATTGCCTAATTTAAAATTAAAAATCAAATTTGACAGCCACCAGGGCTAGACACCGTGCATAATTATTCAGTAAATGATTCATTAACACTAGAACGTCCGGAAATTCTACTCAAGTTTGAAAATAATATTTCTCACCAGAATTTTTATTCAAAATTATTTAATTGATTTATTTAACGTAAATTTGCGGGGATTAGATTTAAATTATTTCAAGAAAATTTTTCTGGTTCGAATTGAAATTTAGTTACATGATTGGAGTCGAATCGACTCCATCCGGGCGTTCTAGTGTTAAAAAATGACAAAAATCAGCATGTCAAAAATTTCAAAAAAATTCATAATTCGTTAAAAAATTAAGTTAAAAATAAGAGAAAAAAAAGCATTCTGTATTTTTTTATGCTTAATCGAATGGTGTAACTGGTTTTTCTCTCCGATGATCACAAGTACCTTAGATTGATGACTGCCATTCTTTTATTTCATTTTGTAAAAAAACTGTTTAACGTAAAGCTATGACTTTTTGCAGGATTAATTAGCATCGCAAAATCTTTAAAATAAACTTTACCGCAACATTCTATCTGCAATAGAACGTTAGATATACCCATTTATGACCAAGTTTGGAAAATACGCAATTTCAGAAAAACCGCCCAGCGAAATAACGTTTTCTCGATGACTACCTCGGGATAAAAAGTTTGTCTTTTGTTTAAAAAAAAAATTAAGTTTTTATCTTTAGTAGTTTTCGAGAAAAGTGCTGGGACACAAAATTTTTGTCATATTTTCAGAATACTCTACAGTACACCTACAGTATGCCATAAAAAAAAAAAAAAATTTGTGCTATGTTGTGCGTCTTGGTCAGACGAACATTTAAAAAAAAATCATCAAAATTGGATAAGTATTTAGTTAGTTATTGCAAAAAGAAAAATTGAAAAATCCGTGTGCACCATCGCTCAATCATATTATTGTAGCGCGCTGCCGCGCGCACAATGATTTTAGACCATCCGATGAACTTCCTAAAGGAGAGATTTATATATATATATATATATATATATAGATAGATAGATAGATAGATAAGGATTCAAAATTTGAGGTTTTGAGCCGAAGACATCGCCAAATTAGGAAAATGTGAAGTATCTCACCAAGTACTGGATTTAAAAGAATTTGCTTAGTACCATTCAATTAAGCATAAAAAATGCACTAAAATATGCACTAAAAAAACAAATAATTAGTAAAATATTAAGAAAAATATTAATAAAAAGACGAAATGAAAATCATTTAATGACATTTTAAACACGTGAATCGTATTTAATGTCATTGAATGTGACATTCAGAATCATCCATTATTAACATCTAATCTGATAGTTTGGCGATGATTTTTTGGTCGACGGGGTAACCTAGTAGTACCTTTTTTTTTTTTTTATTAGAATGAATGATAAATTAATTGCAAGTATTTTTTCATGATAATGATTTTTCCTTCACATTCAAAATATTTCTTTTTTAGGTACTTCTAGGTTGTCCCGTCGACCAAAAAATTATCGCCAAACTATAAGATTAAATGCCAATAATGGATGATCGTGAATGTCACATTCAATGACATTAAATGAGATTCGCGTGTTTAAAATGTCATTAAGTGATTTTTATTTCGACTTTTTATTAATATTCTACTAATTATTTGTTTTTTCGTTATTTAAAATAAAAATTATGTCAACATGTATAGTTTGGCTATTTGTTTAATTTGGCGAAATTGGTCGACGGGATAACCTAGAAGTACCCTTTTTTAGTGATGGTAAAATAACTGCAGATGAAAAGGATATAATAGTAAGGCTAAAACTCAGATTTAATGACTGCTTGGCATATGACTTGGCGGAGACTCGATAAGTACGCTAATTCTATGAACCTAAATAACCAGATAGAGTGTAAACAAACAATTGGTACCATTTGATTATTCCGTAGATCAATTTCGCCAAATTATACAAATGGATATAATTTTTATTTTAAATAACCAAAGAATTAATAAATTACTAAAATATTAATAGAAATTGAGATAAAACATCGAATTAAAATTAGTTGACGACGTAACAATTATGTAAAACATATTTAATGTCAAAAGAATGTGACATTTACGATCATCTATTATTGACATTTAACCTTATACTTTGGCGACAGTTTTTTGGTCGATGGGAGATCAAGTATTGCCAAATAATGTAATATTGCCAAATAATGTAATATTGCCAAATAATGTAAACAAACATATAAACAATGATATTGTCAATAATATTTAGATGCAGATATCATCTACGGATCACGTTGGCACGATTACAACAAAATTGCGATTTTATGCCTCACGTGGGTAATCCAGTCATGTAATAGTCGTTTATTTATCAGTAAACTATTTCATTATTTTTCTTTTGTATTTTAAAATTATACAGATTGTTTTGTTCCATAATTACTAATTGAATTAATTAATTAATTATTATTCCAGATTACATTTTCTTGGCAACGGGAAAGAAAAATGGTTATTTTTTATCGGAAAATTTTTAATTGATTCTGTATGAAAAATAATGAAATTTTGAATTAAGAAAAATATTTGAATAAATCAATTAAAAATTAGCCTATGTTCACCGGAAATAGTGTAGCTTTCCAACGGTGAAAGAATTTTTCAAATCCGTCGAGTAGTTTCGGAGCCTATTCAATTCAAACAAACAAATCTTTCCTCTTTATAATATTAGTATAGATTAATACAGCGGTTCCCAAACTTTTGGGCTCGCGGAGCACTTTTTGGGAAGAGTTTGTAAGGCGGAGCCCCTGAACCCCACGATACCCTGCGGTTTAAAAATTAATGTTTTTTATGCCTATGGAGCAGAGAAAAATCTTTTGGATGAAAATTCGAGCCAGTTATTTCCAACATTGGACAAAAGTTCTCAGTTTGGCCTTTTTCTGATACAGAAATTCTTAATTCATACTAAAAATTCAAAAAGTATAATTTTCTATTATATAACCCTTTAACAATTTTATATAATATTACTGTTATCGGACTCAATAAAATAAAAATAAGTCTTAAAACCCTCTTTTTTGTATTAAAATATCTACCTTTATAATCAAGATATTTTCTTCGAATACAGTTAATAATTATAGTTAAAAATTTGTAATTTCTGAAAGCTTTTAGTAATGAGGAAATCAAGCTCTTTTTTTACCCGAGCGATGTTCAAGCAGAACTGTTAAGGGGTTAATGACATCCAGTTTTAATTTTTCTTGGGGGGGAGGATTTTTAGTATGAACTTGGAATTAAAGATCAAAATGGAGCCAAGTTTGTATTATGCATGCGTAAAATTAGTATTATTTATGGCGAAAACTACACACACACAGTAAAAAAGATAAGTTTGTACAATTTTTACAGAGATTCTTCTGTATTATTCCAATAGGCTGTTTGGGTAGAAAAAAATTAATGCGTAGTTCCAATCACCCATGAGTAATTATTAAACACATTTTCGCTAGTCCTGCCTGCCCATAATAGAATGATGCGATTATGGATTATTTTTTCTTTCTTCTTTATGTTTCTAGTACTTCTAAACATGCAACGAAAATAAATCTCCTCTCAGCTTCTTTTTTTTTCTTTTGAACCAATTTAAAAAATACATTTCGAAGCAGGTCAGCGTTTTAGTGTTTAAGTGAGTGGGGCAAAATTTATAAGCTGTATTGTTAGGTGCAGAATTTTTCGCTTTGTAGGATATTTTATTTGAAGTATTTGGATATTAATTGCAATTTAGAAAGAAACTTTCTTTCGTCATTGTTTTTGCCTCAAAACAGATATGCAATTAAAAACTACACATGTTAAACGAATTTCAACTGGTAGAAAAACTTTATTAACAAAATAGGGTATATGGGTGGGATTAAACTTATATCAGGGCTTATACTCATTGACAAGCAGTCTAAGCAAGGGGTGGAACTGAGCAATTTTTTAAATTCTTAGTGTGATGACAAATGTAAAGAACCAATATGTATTTTTTAAATTGCTACAGACATATTTCTGGTTGGAAAATGTGGCAGAGACCAATTAAATAAATATTTTAACCCTTTAACGGACAAAGCATTTTCATTGCTAAAAGGTTGAAATAAATGGTTGACACTGGTATTTGCGACCAAATATATTTATAAATAAGAAAAAATGATTATTCACATATATAATAAAATTGATTTTTTTTAATTAAAATTACGGTGTCGTTATTGAATATCGGAAGTAAAATTTTGAGGTTTCGTAGAGAAACCAATGAACATATTAGGACGTTTGAACCTTGTTACGAAGCAAAAAGGAATTAAGCATAAAGCTATGAATAAAACTCCAAAGAACATAACTTTTCTCCCTTTTGTTTAGCAAGAACTGACAGGTCTTTTCTGTTTCCATGCACTTTGTGCATTCGATTCAGAAGATTATTTCTCGTAGCTTAACTTAAATCGAATTTTTAAAACACATTAAATGCAAAAACATAAAATAAAGCAATTCTAACCAAAAACATTAAACAGAAAATAAAAAGTTGTATAACGAAAATGTTTAAATGGTTTTTAAATGTATTATTGTTTTTTTTTCAACCCATTTAGAGATATATTTACTTTTGACACACACAAATATTCCCACGTACTATTAAAAATCTTTCACTTGCAATATGCTAATTTCTTTCATGTTTTGTTTATTTTCCTGGAACACCGCGGAGCCCCAGGAAAGTTCAGGCGGAGCCCCAAGGGCTCCGCGGAGCACACTTTGGGAACCTCTGGATTAATATATTGATTTTTGCTAATTGTAAACTGTAACTTTGCTTTAAAAAATTAAAATTTGCATCTGGATAATAATATCACCTAACACTGTTAAAAAATATTTTTACGCATTTGTACAAAGTTTCATTATTATTATTGTTATTATGTTTAATTATTAATTAAACGTTTTTGTCTAATTTTTCGAAAAATTCTATTTTGTTTTTTGGAAATATTAAATAAAACCTTTTTGAATAAAAACTTTAAGTGATAAAAAATTGACTATTAATTCTCAAAATAGTTAGTAATTTTAATATAAAAAATAAATTAATATTTCATTAAATATAGATTTTTTTATTTAATGTATCCTTGTATAATTTATTAAATTAATAACATTATTAATGTGCATTACGAATTTTGCTTTAAAATAAACTCAAAACATAATCCATTTTATATTCAATGCATCGTTACATTTTATAGTAATTGTTCACTGAAATTACCAAGTGGGTCGCTGAGATTGACATTTGTACCAATTTATCTCCTTATATCAATTATTAATTCGTAAAAAGAGAGCTGTGATCTTTGAGACCGCGCTGTATCGGCTGAGCTTATAGTCCAGGCATTACGTGCTCAAAAAGGACAAATAAATGCAAGTTTGGTGTAGTTTTGATTTTTGGCTCCCTTTATGTTTTTTGGGTCGCTGAACACGAATCTGGCATTATCCAACAAAATTTCTCCCCGGAAACACGTTTTTTTTGGCAAAAAACGTGGCTTTTTTTCGTTTTTTCTAAATAACTTCAAAATTATACATTTTACATAAAAGTCATCAATACATAAATTAAAGAGCACAAAATTTCCTACATTTTATGTATTTAAAGTTTTTTTCTCTGATCAATGGTTTAGCTGTAAGAGCCGCAAAAATGGGTGTGAAAAGCAAAAAATTCTGAAAAACGTGTATTATAGCACCGTACGTCGATGAAACATGAAAAACAACCATTTTACGCAAATTTTCCCCACTTAATAATACTAAATATATTATTATTGACTATATTTTATTAATCTGGTGGTCATTGTTTCTTTCATAACAAAAAAATAAATAAAAATGAGCATTTTTGTGATCAAAATCTTCATTTGCTATTACAAAATAAAAATAGTAATAATTTCTTAATTTGACTTTTAAATAATGTAAATAAAATAACTAACAGAGGCTTTAACATATAAAAGCTGGCACGAATTCCAGTTCTTAAAGTTCTCGAAGTTCAAAATGTGGGTGTGACAATAAAAAAAATCCGGAAAATAGGAATTATGGCACTGTACATTAGATTTAACATGAAAACTGACCATTTTTCGCAAAGATTGACTTTAAATGATACTGAAGATATTATGATCGACTATATTTTACAATGAAGTTGCTAACAATAAAAACGACTACTCATTATGAATTATTATTTAATTATAAATAATTATGTACATTAGTAAGTACATTTACTTAAAAAAAACAAAGTACTATTTCCGCTTTCTTTTATTTGAGGGTCCCTGCTTTTCACCGACATTTACCAAATAGAAAATAGACGAATGGAATTAGTGGGTGTTTTTATAACTATCAATATTATAAATAAAAGTTTTTTTAATAGTAAATATTTGATACCTTGCGCCATGACTATGTCCCCTTCCATTGGGACTTCTGATTCATTGTGTGGGCAATCCATTTCCAGATCGGTTTCAAAGTCTAGCTCATACTCTTCGTCTTGACACACAATTGCGATGTTGTTGCAGTTTCCCGAAGCAAAACTTCTATCTGATATCTTCGCAAATAATTTTTGCTGCTGCTTCAACCACTCGCAGCCTCTCATCTCGATCAGATTTACATGTTTGCTGATATCATGCATTAGTCAGTATCTTCCCTCCTATATTCTTGAAACACACAATGGACTTTTTTTTCTGATTCTTTGTGATCAGCATGTCGTCTCCATATCTCTCAATGAGGTTAAACTTTACAATTCTCATATCAGGTTGATAACTCTTTGTAACCTGTTTCATTAGCTCTTCTATGGCGAATTGACACTCGTCATCATGATTTTCAAGGTAATCGTAATATACTTTGCATTGCTCTGTCGATTGCCTCGGCAAATGGACCACGTTTCTACTGTTCTTGGACCTTCGGCATCCCATTAATATATTTAAAACATTTTATGTGGTATTGAGCATTTGCTGCGATCAAATCATTCACTGGTTCCATGCGCTGAATTATAGCCTGCCCATAATCATCATTGCGAGCTCTTGCTTCTTTCAGAATTGTACTTTTGAATCCCATGTGTCGTACACTGTATACAATATTGCACTCGCTTGGTGGATTCTTCGCTTGTGTTGCGATGAACTCTTCCGAAATGCACAGTCCGCATATAAAACAATTAGTTCGAAAATTAAACTGAGGAGTTGATGTTAAAACTGTTGTTAGCTTTCTTTTTTCAAAAACTAAAACAAAATCACTTCACCTTTTTTCATTCACGTATAAAAACATTTCATATTTATTTACTTAGAAGGTGTCACAAATAAAAATTAAATTAAAGAGTTGACATGTTTCGGTTCATTAATAAGAACCGTATTCATAACATATAAAATCAGTAGAAAATTAAATGACACTGGATATCCAGTGTCATTTAATTTTCTACTGATTTTATATGTTATGAATACGGTTCTTATTAATGAACCGAAACATGTCAACTCTTTAATTTAATTTTTATTTGTGACACCTTCTAAGTAAATAAATATGAAATGTTTTTATACGTGAGGAGTTGATGATCTTAAAATTTGAGAAGTGCTAGCACTTTGTTCCTCAATCTTCTTCAGATAGGCAGTAATCATCCGTTCATTTATGTATGCTTTTCTACATTTAACATGCACATCTACTGAGATTTTCCCCTTTAGGAAAACTGCCTTTCTATCTTTTCTTTCTGTACTTGCCTTGATTAACGCTGCAATACCTCGACTAACTTTCACTGACCCCTCTTCTAAAGGAAAGTCACAAATAAAACTCAGCGATATCGCGCAAAATCATTTTAGATGTTCACTATATTCACGAAGACTCAAACAGTGAATTACTAAATTATAAGTAAGCAGTTGCATATGGAAACTGAGAGGAATGTGTCCTCCTGATAAGCTAGTGATCTGTGCGACGCATATTTTTAACAGAGGCGAGACTGGTGGAA
Organism: Maratus speculifer; assembly: GCA_964019185.1. NCBI lineage: Eukaryota > Metazoa > Arthropoda > Arachnida > Araneae > Salticidae > Maratus > Maratus speculifer. The sequence continues at coordinate 171,119,836 of OZ025296.1, read as the reverse complement.
AAGGGGGGGGGGTTAGTATTCCACTGAACGTGGACATGGGATGCGGAGATGGGCGCTTGACCAATGTTATTTCATACTTGCAGCCCTTCAATCAAGGGGGAAAGTGCAGATGGGATCAGTAAAAGCCTGTTTTAGTTATTTTATTTACATTATTTAAAAGTCAAATTAAGAAATTATTACTATTTTTATTTTGTAATAACAAATGATTTTTATTTATTTTTTAGTTATGAAAGAAACAATGAACACCAGATTAATAAAATATAGTCAATAGTAATATATTTAGTATTATTAAGTGGGGAAAATTTGCGTAAAATAGTTGTTTTTCAAGTTTCATCGATGTACGATGCTGTAATTCACGTTTTTCAGAATTTTTTGCTTTTCACACCTATTTTTGCGGCTCTCTCACGGCTAAACCATTGATCAGAGAAAAAAACTTTAAATACATAAAATGTAGGAAATTGTGTGTTCTTTAATTTATGTATTGATGACTTTTATGTAAAATGTATAATTTTGAAGTTATTTAGAAAAAACGAAAAAAAGCCACGTTTTTTGCCCAAAAAACGTGTTTCCGGGGAGAAATTTTGTTGGATAATGCCAGATTCGTGTTCAGCGACCCAAAAAACATAAAGGGAACCAAAAATCAAAACTACACCAAAACTTGCATTTATTTTTTACCAAATGCCTGGACTGTTAAGAAGATTTTGATTAAGTAAACACGACGTTTTAGAAATATCTTCTGTACAAACATTCGTTTAAAGACACTTTGTCTGAATTTGAAAATTCAATTCTCCCATGCGCGTACAATTTCATAGTACTATTCGATCAAGGAAGCTTTATTAGATTCACAAACGTCTCGAATATTAGATACAATGCTTTAATATTCTCTGAAAATTCACAGCATTATATTGCATTATTATTCAAAAATTATTCATTGATATAATTTTCATCCTAATTTAACTTTCACTTTTAACAGTTTGTTTCAATGTATGAGTATAAATTATATATATTTCAATTTTGTATGTCATTATTTATCATTAACTATGTTTTTGAATTTATTTGCATAATGGCTTTCATTTAGTGTTTTTTAATGTAATTGTTGTGTAGCATACTAACAGCCTTCGCCAGCTACGCTGGTCGATTTCTTTAAAAGAATCTTGAATCAAACGAAATGCATCGAATAAAGATTAACCCCCCTTGAGGGGCTGTGGGATATATTTTATCCCACTTACGATTAATAAGGATTTGCACCAGAAATTTTTTATTAAATTTTACCTTTCTAACTTCGATGGAAAAAAGGTCGTGAAATTGCTTTTCCTTATTTTGAAGTTTTTTTCAAATTTCCGGTGTGAGTTCAGAACTATACAGACGCAATTACTTGCCCCTCATATGGTTAAAAAAAAAAAAAAACTTAATACTTAAATAAATAGCCATAATTTCTGCCTTATTCGTATAATCGCACTGTAACATGTTCAAAATCTATGTTGACGACATAATACATAAAATAGCTCTAAAATTACTATGCTTAAAATTATTTTTTAGTAGATGTGCTATCTTCAGTCTCGCACTTTTACCTAAAACTGTTGCAGAGAAATTTCCTAATAGTACGACAACTCTATTAAACCCCCTTAGGGAGGAACTTTTTAAATAAGTAAAATACTTGTTTTACGAAGGCCGTTTTTTTTTTCAACCTCCGATTGCACAGCATCAACGTTAGACGAGCGGCAGGAAGTCGGTATGCGCATAGAGCGACGGCGCATGTTCCCCACATCACCCTCTTTGACTGCCTTTTCATTAACGCCATTGTGAGGCGAGCTGTAGCCACGTAAACATGGCTGCCTTAATTGATTCTCCCGCCAAGTGCGAATTGCGAAGTGTTATTCGATTCCTGCAAGCTGAAGGGAATAGTGCAGCTGAAATTCATCGAAGAATGAGCCGAGTGTATGGAGAAAGCTTTATAAGCGATGGTGTTGTGCGTGAATGGTGCCGAAAATTTAAAGATGGCCGAACCGATGTGCATGATGAAGGAGGACAAGGACGCAAGTCTGTAGCCACAGACAATCTTGTTCAACGAGTGGACGAAGAAGTTGGAGGAAACCGAAGGTTCACTATAAATGATTTGTCCATAAAATTTCCAGAAGTCTCGAGGTCTTCTCTGTACACTATTGTGACGGAACATTTAGGCTACAGAAAAATTTGTGCTCGCTGGGTCCCAAAGATGTTGACGAACAACCACAAAACACGACGAATGGGCTCAGCCATGACATTCCTCACCCGTTATGACGCTGAAGGAGAAGACTTTTTGAAATCAATTGTGACAGGTGATGAGACCTGGGTTCAGTATGACACACCTGAAACAAAACGTCAATCTCAACAATGGGTGCATACGAACCCGCCAAACAGACCAAAAAAGTTCAAACAAACCTTCAACAACAGAAAGATTATGGCTACAGTGTTCTGGGATCAAAAAGGTGTGTTGCTTGTTGAGTTCATGCAGCCAGGGACGACGATTACTTCAGCTGTTTATTGTGAAACTTTACGACGGTTACGCAGAGCCATTCAGAACAAAAGAAGAGGCATGCTGACTTCTGGAATTGTTCTGATCCATGACAACGCCCGTCCTCACACTGCTGCTGTAACCCAACGTCTACTTCAGCATTTTCAGTGGGAAATTTTCGATCACCCGGCATACAGTCCCGACCTAGCTCCGAGTGACTACCATCTTTTCCCTGAACTTAAAAAGTGCCTAGGAGGGAAGCATTTTCAAAGTAACGTGGAGCTTCAAGACAGCGTCAAGAATCATTTGAATTCATTGGCGGACACTTTTTATGAAGAGGGTATTGGAAAGCTTGTCCACAGGTACGACAAGTGCATCAATTTACAAGGTGATTATGTTGAAAAATAACCATAAGTGTACATAATTTTTAGTAATAAAATGATCTTTTTATATATGCTTGTCTTTTTTTATGGCCCATTGGAGGTTGAAAAAAAAACGGCCCTCGTACTTTGTTCTAATAGATTAACTGTCCTAAATGCATGCTTCTATCAAAAACTACTGCTGATGTATGATGGAATGACCTAAAAGTTTCGTACCTCTTGTTAATCCTTTTTGAGGAGAGAGAAGATCTCTGAAATCTATGAAATAAATATTTAACATTTTTTTAAAGGTTTGTAATGAACCTCATGTTTCTACCTGATGTTTCTGCTGGAATACGGCTAAATATGGACGATTTTCAAAAATTTACCAATCGAAAAAAAATATCGTTATTGTAAAAAACACTATACAGTCATCGATTACTTTCGGAAATCTACAATCGAGAAGTTCTACAATCACTTATAAAAATTACTGTTGTTACATGCTTACGAAGTCGATTTTAATAAATACATAGAAACTAAAAACAGGGGGAATTTAAAAAAAATAACAAACCAAAAGGAAGCTATAAAGGAGACACAATAGCGGAAAAGTCATGTGACGGCATCCCCTTTTTGCAAAAAGTAGAAAAGGCACGAAAAAGTAAAAAAATAAGGAAATTTAAGTATCAAAATTGAGAATTTTTTGGAAATTAGCAGAAAAATAGCCAAAGAAATAAGAATTAAAAGCACCCCTTATGACAAAAATTAACTAAAATAGTGGTGATTTGTTCTGAATATTTTTTATTGATTTTTTATGATAAGTTCCGTAATTTCCCCATTATTAGAAAATCTGTTGCTGGAATACATTAAACGTACCCCCAGAAAGGGCGAAGCGGGGGGGGGGGGGCAACGAAAATGTATAATATGGAGAAGAGATCACAGGACTTTTCAACGATATATCACATGAACGGTGTCGGCTAAATTTAGAAAAATGCCCCTACGCAAGGTCGAAGTGGGGAAGGGAGGAGGAGGAAGCTGTATAACATAAAATAGAGATCAGAGTTTTCCAAAGGTATGTTACATAAGGGGTGTCGGCAAAAGCTGAACAAATACACCCCAGGTTTCCAACTGTCGTGCCCACTAAAACCATCGCCCTTTCTCTCTTTAAATTTTTTTCACATTATAAATAATATTTATCGGAGGACTAAAAAAATATGCAATTTACAGTGGCATAACTAGGGTGGGTGTTCAAGCGCTCTGAAGCGGTAATTTTTGAAGTTTTGTATCGTCTGACCTAATCTGAAAACTTAATGCTATGAATCAAGGCAAAGAAAACCTTACAATATTACTAGTTTGGGGCACCCATCTTGGTTATGCCACTGGATTTAAAATCATAAAAAACACTGGGATTTCAAAAAAGTTCGAAAATTGCCGTCACTAGTAGGACTAAATTGAAGAGGAGGGAAAAAAGATCCACAATTTGAAACAGTAGTCCTCGGGCTTTAAAATGATATGTCACATGACGGGTCCAAAAAAAATTTGAAATTTTCGACCCCCAATTTCGACCCCCCCCCTAAAGAGTGGAAATCACTGGCGTAGCTAGCGGGAGCGGTTATCACCGGATAGACTTGATCTTTATTAGTGTATATACAGCGTGTCCGAAAAGTCTGGAAACGGCCGAATAACTCGAGAAATACATGAGAGATTGAAAAACGTAAATATACGTGTTAAATATTTTTAAATAAGCTACTCTGTGGTACCAAATTTGACCTTCGAAACCGACCCCCTGGGGGTCAGAGGGGGTCCAACTTTGAAATCTTAAATTATAACCCCCATTTTTTATTGCAGATTCGGATTCTACGGACAAAAATACGTAACTTTTGTATTTGATGTTTATTTCAAATCTTCGTTTATCACGGTGTAATCGAGCATATTAAATCGATACATATTCCCGCTTTTCCAACGGGATTTTCCCTAATCGAAACTGATTGGACAGAATTTTTGACGTCAATTTCCTCGTCTTTTGTAGGAATAGCGTTTCCTGAAAATCACCCGTGGCGATTATTTCAATAGTGCTACACTGTTAAAAACTTGACCCATTTGCTGCAGCGTCACTCCACAGCTATTATAGAATATGTCTTTTGTGACCAATGAGAATGCTCCATAACACAGTAAAGTAATCGTTTTCTATAAAAGCGGTGGAGTGACGATGCAGCAAAAGGGTCAATTTTTTTACAGTGTACTTTACTGTGTTATGGAACATTCTCATTGGTCATGAAAGAGATATTCTATAAAAGCTGTGGAGTGACGCTACAGCAAATGGATCAAATTTTTAACTGTGTAGCACTACCTTATTGATGTCATAAATTCTCCCCAATTAGTTTCGATTAGGGAAAATCCCGTTGGAAAAGCCGAAATATGTATCGATTTAATATGCTCAATTACACCGTGATAAACGATGATTCGAAATAAACATCAAATACAAAAGTTACGTATTTTTGTCCGTAGAATCCGAATCTGCAATAAAAAATGGGGGTTATAATTTAAGATTTCAAAGTTGGACCCCCTCTGACCCCCAGGGGGTCGGTTACGAAGGTCAAATTTGGTATCACTGAGTAGCTTATTTAAAAATATTTAACACGTATATTTACGTTTTTAAATCTCATATGTATTTTTCGAGTTATTCGACCGTTTCCAGACTTTTCGGACACCCTGTATATCTATACATATATAATCTTATAAGATTTTGGAAAATTATTCTGAAATGAGATGAAATTTCTAAGAACCACGCAATAGAGCTACACTGAGAAAAAAAATACAGTTCTGGAATCTAGAATCTAAATTGTGGCTCTAGAAAAAATAGTTCCATGTCATCCTTATAAATTCTAGTTGCCATTATATGAGACTTCTAGAATCTACTACAGGAATTCAAGAGAGCTTTCCTTTATTCTCGTTGTAATACTTATTTAAAAATCTCAGCAAATAGATGTGAACACAAGAGGTTTGATTTAGTAACTATAATTCTAGTTTTTGAAACTATTTCCGAAATCAAGCTATAATTTCTCGTTACCGAGACGAGTCAATATCGTTTCGTCACCTTGAAAATAAGAGACTAGAAATGTTAGATCATTTCGGCTATTCAGCTTAGCAGTTTAACCTATTCGCATATTTCGATCATCTATAATTCTAGTTTAGGTATTCAGAAAGTGACTAACTATTCATTCTAGATGAAGGCAGTATATTTTTTTTCTCAGTGTAATTTTCTTTTCTTTGAGAACATGAAATTTTATACAGAATGGTATGTCTAAATAAGATATGCACCAGGGGACAAAAAACAACCTATCCAACGAGTGAGTAGCTAAAGCAAATTTAAAAAGAAAGAATTTTCTTCTACATATAGACCCTACATTGACTTATGCGAACTATGGGTTGAGTGATGAGTCGCTCCTGTGTGGTGATACTTCGGAGACAAGATCAATCGTCTTTTGCGATTATAATTTGAAATTTACATAACAAATAAATATGATATAATTTTGAATATACGAAATAATTAAAAGGATCTTATACAACACAAATATTATCAATTGCCCATTTGGGGCAAAATTCAATCAGCGGATGGCAGCTAAGTTCTTAAGATTCTGAATATAGCTCAGCGCTTTTAGTCCTATTTCCTTCGTGTTCCAATGATCTTTCAATTCGAATTACACTAGGCAATTTCCGTATGCTACGGCTCAAGTATGCCGTGAACAGGTATTCTTGCTCTCAGCTTACGAGAGACTTCCTTCTCCGTGATTTATCCCCAGGAGAGCAACTTTTGCTTGCTCTGTCGAGCACTCTCCTTTCCGAATCCTCTTGCTCTTTTCTCTCTCTATCACCTATATCTCTTCCCGAGAGCCATGCCCTCATTCCTCTTTTGCCACTTAGAAACGATCTCTCTATGTCCTTTCTAAACTCGCAATTTTATTGGATTTTACTGTGCCCGTCCCATATTTTTGCACACGGTGCTCCTCGTTGATATTTCTTGGGAACGTTGTCTGGGGGGGGTCCACTTTTCGGGACCATCAAACATCTACCTAGGAGGTCGCGATCATTATCTGCCCGATCCCGGGCTGTCACTCTGAAGTGGTACGGCATGATAAAGTGCCTTCCACGACCATCACGCGGTTATTACAAAGGATCGCACCATTAGCAAGAGTTTCAAACCGTCACCCGTTAGTGATGGAGTGTCTTCTTTGAAGCGGCTGATGCGCCTGGCTTCGTGGGAGGTCCGGGGCTTTGCAGGGGAACTGAATGCTTGATTATTTATTTTAGTATTTCATTGCTGTTTCAAATGAAAATTTGTGATAATTACAAATTTGTCAACGGAATTTCCGGCGACAATCTATTTATATGGCGCCAATCAAAACAAACACAACAATGAATTTGCTTTTATTTGGCTTTTCGTAATCAGATGTTTTTTAATGGGATTATTCATTTATTATTTAGTTACATAACGCCAAGATAATATTTTCTTCTGTTTTTGGTAGACGAGAACTAGCTGGAAGAATGAAAATTATTTAATCTATGATTGTATACGAATTATAGTAGTTTTTCATAAGAAAATATCTTTAGTGATTAGTATATGTATTTGTCATTTTAAACACTGCTCATACTGGGGACGCTGTTCTTTTTCGAAGTCACTTTCCTCCGTAAGTAAATATGATTACCATGTTATTCCTATAAATCGATTCCATGTTAATCGATCAGTGTTTCCTCTTTTTCTATAAAAGCGTCGGACCTTTAAAATAACAATGTCATTTTTTTTTTATTTACGTTGATTTTCAGGTACCTGTCAATCACAGAAGATTGTAATGAAGGATGTACATTTTTTATAGAAAATTGAAGAACGTTGTTCGATTTGCCAGCTTACAAATAGTAATTTCTGCAAATTTGTTTATTAAACACAAACGTGTCCATTAAATTTGTTTATTAAAAGAGGGAAAAATATGAGAATCCTTTTTAAGTATGAAACATATTTTTACTTTATACGGATTTTGATATGATTGAATTTAAATTTTCATTTTAAAATTATATCTATATATGAAGTTTTTAAAAATGAAAGATCACTTTTGAAACAATTTTTTAATACCATACAATTTTGTTTCGTATATTTTTGGTATCGGGCTCGGGCTCTGATGACAAAAATTCTTTTGGGCTCGGACTTAAAATCATCGGCCTTGGGCGGACCCGAGTCTCGAAAAACGAGCCCGAACTCATCTGTAATCGTCACTCCACCGTTTTTAAAGGCTCGCCACACACTAGGGAGACATGCGTCAAAAATCGTAAAACATGACGCAGTCAAACCTGTTTTTTCTTTGTTATCGGGGTGAAATTGTCGCATGTCTCATGTTTTTTCGCTCAATGTCTCACAGGTGTGTGGCGGGCCAAACAGTATCTGTATTTTGACGGATGAGAATGCTTCATAATACAGTGAAGTAATCATTTTCTATAAAAGCGGTGGAGTTGGAGCGTAGAAGCAGCAAAAGTTACAAAATTTTAACAGCGTGGATTTTTCGTTTTTTAGCGAAACCAGATTAACCTGTGAAAGGCCTGCAGTTTTGCAAACAGCAAAAATGCAAGCATCTGATTGGTTAATCTCGTTTGCTGTGAACAGCGAAAATCTGGATCCCGGCCGATGACTGCATAGCTAAAAAAAAGAGAACGAAGTCGAGTCTTTTCCGAAACTAAGCTTTTAGACTAAAATTTAATAAAAAACAAACTGATAATGCACTTTCCCCCATTGTTTTTGTCCAAAATTCTCACTACTCTGATTAGAAACTGTACTCTTGAAAGACATTTCATCGCATTTCATAGTCTATTACGCACTAAATGATAAAGCTCAGTGGTTTATGAGCCGCTGAATTCGATATATTTTTTATGGGTTTATATCGATAAAGTTCGATTATAGTTCGGTGCTGTCAAATATAAATATAAACAATAGTATGTGCATCTGCATCGGGATTTTATTTTTTTTTCCTTTTCTTGTACTGTAATAAAAATGTTTAGATTATTAGGAATATTTGATAATCATGTTAATTTGTGCAACCTATTTAGGCATATTTTAATAACAAAATATTTAAAAAGATGTAAAAATAAAATGTTATTAACATGATAATTAAGTACAAAATTTGATTATTGCGAGACTTGTTATTGCAAGAAATTTTTAGTTTTTCATTTACCAACGTATTTTAAAGTATCGTGTAAATAGTTGTGTTATGGGTAAGTTTCTGTTAATTTTCTTGGAAATTATTACACTTATGTTAATAATTAATGCATTTTAGTATAGTTTTTCTCGGTATTCTACAAATAAATTTTATTGTTTTAGAATATAGTTCGTACCTTGTCTTGGCAAGATTTTTGGAACTACTTTTTGACTGTTTTATCTAATTTGTTATTACATTTATTTTGTGAAAGTTTTTTTTTATTTTGATCTGATAATTTTTGCCAAGACAAAAATTATTTGTATATTTTCATTATTTTTTATAGGAATTTGCATTTTACAAGTGTATTTTCATGTGTATATTCATATTATTTAACCCCTTTGGGACAAACAACCGGTATACGTGACTGTGTTGTTTGCACTTTCATCCCATATGATGGGTATGCATGTCGGTGTTTTTGAAACTCACATTCAAAGTCACTGTTAGGTGTGCCACATAGTTGCAATGTTTTATTTCTGATGGTTTGACTTAAAAAAATATATATAATAATCATGTTTGAGTTTGTATTAGGAAAGAAAACATTCCCTTTGAACTAGGGAAAGCAAATGGAATAGATTCTTTTAGTATCGTATTTTCTCTGTCTCTCTCCCTGTACGCAGAAAGATAAATTAGTGCATATTCACATTGTAGTTACTATGTTTCTCATTAAACTGTTGTAATAACTTCCTTTTATGCTAAAAAAATATGATGATGAAAAATTCAACTGTATAACTAGTGCAATATTAAACGTCATGTTAGATTTATGTACAAATAGGATGAGCAAGTGTTTAAACACTTATTTAAGTTACAATTTAGTATTTTTGTGAAACTGTGAAAGTAAAATAGTCCTCAAAACTAAAATAGACTTTTGTACAGAATTTTATTTGGATTTTCAGAACACAATTTTGTTTAGTGACTTTGGTATCTTTTCCAGGAGAAGCTTAAATTTTTTTAGGGGGGGGGTGAATTTCCTGAGCATCCTCTTTGCTAAGGCTATGATGAGAATATGCCATAATTTATCTTTCTGCATCAGAAGTGTAGAGAGAATATGAGCCTCCCCCCCTCCCCATTTATAATTCACTTCTTAACATGTATAATGCAATTTTTATATGTATGTGTGTATATATATGTGTACGTATGTATGTGTGTATATATATATATATATATACAGTAGAGCGCAGATTATCCGAACACGTCGGGACCGACCCTAGTTCGGATAAGCAAAAGTTCGGATAATTGGACAGACAATTTAAAGGATATCCCTATCTATACAAAAACCTTCACACTTTATCCAGGCTTAGGACTGGCAACACTGTTAGTGCTGGCATGTTTAAAAATGTTTTTTTTTTTTTTTTTTTGCCTTTTTCCATTTTTTAAACTTTTTTTTTGTCTTTTTTTCATTTTTAAAACTTTTTTTTTTTTTTTTTTTTTTTTTTTTTGTCTTTTTTTTTTTAAGATTATATTTTAAGTAAAAAAGCTTTTGATTTTTTCTTGCTTCAAAGAAGACATTCTTTTCAATGCTGCCATATCTCTAATGCTTCTTAAATGCATTGCTTGAATAGGATTAGCGTCTTTCTGCCTTTCGAGCCATTTCATAGCTGTTTCCAAGCATTCAAAGGCTTCACTATGTGATGGACCTGGGTCATTTTCAGAGCATTCATTTTCTTCATTTTCGCCTTCAATCTCAGCCACAATCTCATTGTCATTTAAAATCTGATATCCAGGATCTTGCATGTCACAATTTATCCACTCATCAATTTCTTTTTCCTCATAATTTAGGATTCTTCCCATCTCTTTTATAGTTTTACACTCCTCATTTTCCTTATCAGATGCTTCTGCTCCAGTATCACTTTTTTCTCTGTTTAAAATTTTATTCCAGGCATTTTTTAAAGTTGATGATTTTACAAGCTTCCAGGAATCGGCAGCCATAATGCAACAATCTTTTAAATTAATTTTTATGGCATTCTAGGAATCAGGCTCTTCAGTGTCTTCTGATAGAAGCATCTTTCTCAACATTTGCTTTCTATAAAAGCGCTTAAATGTCTCTATCACTCTGATCCATGGGCTGTATCAGCGATGTAATGTTAGGTGGCAAGAACTTTACTCGGAACTTCCCATTTTCCCATTCAAGGGTATCTGCACACGGATGTGAAGGTTCATTATCAAGAAGTAGGAATACTCTGCCTTCTTTCTTCATATCTTCTTGATGTGTCTTAACTTTAGGAATGAATGTGTGATCATACCAATCAATGAAAACTTCTGATGTCATCCAAGCCTTCCTTTGAGAAGTGTAAATTACTGGCCGATTTTTCCAATTCTTAAAAGATCGAGGATTCTTTGACTGTCCTATCACGAACAATGGTATTCGATGGTTAGCAGTTGCATTTGCACAAATAAGAATTGTGATTCTTTCTTTGTTTAATTTAGTTGCAGAAGCGCTTTTTTCGAACCCAGATGCTAATGATTTTCGGGGTAAAGATCTCCAAAACAGGCCAGTCTCATCTGCATTGTAAATAAATTCTTCTTCGTATTTTTCTGATTCAATAAATTCTTTTACGAATTTCGTAGCAACCTCTGTAGATGCAGATAATTTTTCACCATGCAATCCGATTTCGCGTATACCATGCCGTAGCTTAAAATTTCTAAGCCACCCAGAGCTTGCTTGAAATGCATTAGTATTTTCTCCATTCAGCTTTTCGTTGAAAAATATAGCCTTCTCACATACTAAGAGTCCAGAAATGGGATGACCAGATGAGCGTTTCTGCAAAAACCACATGTGCAAAGCTTTATCTACTTTATCATCAAAGGATTTTTTCATCGATTTTCTATCTAAGCTTCCTTGCTCACTTTCAAGTCCCGTTACATACTTCATAATTGATTCTTCATTCTTTTTATATCTGATATTGTAGACTTTCCTACACCAAACTCCACTGCTAATTTTGTACCTGCTTCACCATTTTTCAGCCCCTTCAATATCTTTACTGTGTCTCCTAGCAAAAGAACAACTCTTTTTCGCTTTCCAGACATCTTTTCTCCTTCGTTGCAGAAAAATAAATGAGCTAGATCACTGGTGCAATCAACAACCGCTAACAATAAACCTTTGTCAACATAGCTACGTCACACAAACCAGTTTTTCTCCATCCCCGACCTGGTGTCAAAGAAATGTCGTAGCCCTTACTTTTCTCTAGTCCTGGCTTCACACTGGGTCTGTGACCTGTCCATTGCGATAAAAAACTTAAAAGAAATACCCTCCCACCCCCTTGGGATTGCATTGCAACCATAGACATTGATTGCAACACATGTCCACAGCGAGGGTGAAGGGAGAAAAATACAAACAGGAATTTTGTGCTTTGACCTTGGTTTCTCAACCCCTTTCTTCAAACCTTTTGTGTTCTCTCTTCCCACTAACAAAACTCCCCAAAAATACCTTGCAGTTTAGGGATTAAATTTTGTATACCAAGAAAGAAAAGAAAAAAGATAGATAACAGGGTGAAAAAAGAGAAATGTAATTGGAAGGGACAGAAAGAAAAATATTTAGTTTTTGGAGGTTTTTTTTTTTTTTTTTTAATGAAAAATATGCCGTTTGCATAATTGGAAGTTAGGAAAAAAAATTTTAAAAAGAGAAATACGCTGTTCGGATAATTGGAAGTTCGGTAAAAAAATTTTAAGTTTAAAAACGGTTCGGATAATTGGAAGTTCGGTTAATTGGAGTTCAGATAATCGGCGCTCTACTGTATATAATATATATATATACTTTTATAAATATAACCAAAGTAATTCAGATATTACCATTCAATAAACCAATGAAACCAGTATTTATATACATACAGTGGACTCTCTCTATTCCGAACACTCATGGGACCAACCAAAAATGTTCAGATTACGGGGGTGTTCAGAATAGAGGGAGAATCAGAAATGCATTACTACTATGTATTGAATTTACAATCCATATAAAATATTTAGCATAGGTAATCATAACATTGTGCAATGCCAAACTAAATTTAGTCAGTTTTGTACTGAACTATCTCATTTTTTTATTAATTTTTTTTACAAAACATACATTTACATTACAATACACCTCTTGAAAACATAATCAGTACATTACTTAAACGAATAATTTTTAATCTGTTTTTGCATTGTATGTGTTCATGCAAAGTACATGTTATCTGGCTGTTTAAGAAGTGGAAAAGCTTTGAGGTAACGTTTCAGGCACATAGTTCAACAGGTCTTGAATGAATCTCTTAATCAAATTGCTTGAATACAGGGTTGGCAAGTTTTTGACATGCGACAGTTTTTGACGGTTTTAACCATGGTTTAAACCGTCATGTCAAAAATGTCAAAAACTGTCAAAAACCTATATTTATATGTAAATAAAAATATTTATTTACATATATATATCTACCTATATTTATATTTAATAAGTAAAATTTATTTGCTTTTAATAAAGAAAATGTTTCTAAATATGCTGTAGAAAAAATAAATTTAAATTTTTGAAGTAAAATATTTTGAATATTAAACAAAACCTTAGATTTTGGAAAACTTATCTTTTGTAATATTATTTATTAATTTTAATGTGTTATTCAAAATATACAGGGATATATATTATGAAGAAATTTATTTATAACCAAATTTATCCATCGTTTAAAATAATATTAAAGATTAGACAGGTTCTGTAATTGATTAGGAACAGAAAGATGTTCAAAACTGGTTATGTGCTACCATGTGATACATAGGGCAAATGAATTGGATTATTGAACTAAATTTCTACTTTGATAATTTTCATTTGAATTGATTTCAATTATGTAATCAAATTAATTGGAAGTATTTCATGTATGTTTTATTTTTAAAAATTATGAATTTAATTAGATAATAATAAAAAAAAAAACTACATGATATTTTGTGTTTTAGAAATATTTCATAAATCAGTGTAATATTTTTTCTATTTTGACTTTTACAATTGTTATTTGGTTTTTCTGAAAAATCAGTAATTCTGAATTTTAAATCGTCAGTAATTTTTAAATTTATAACTAACATAAAAATAATAAAAAATTAGCTCCTTTCTATAAATATCTGAGTATCTATTTACAATATTCAACCTATTTATTTACTAACTATGCTGAAAAATTAGCTTATACAAATACTTATGAATTTTTTTTTCACTGAATACTATAAAATTTTGTTAAATATCTTAAGTATTCAGTTGTTGAATAATTACTTATTGTCTTACCTTGCCATCAAAGTAAACATTATTTGTATTTTTAATACTATTAGCGTGTGTGCTGTGGGGTAAGGAGGCAGAAACGGGGAGGGGGAATAAAAATGATGTGTAATAATCATACGTATAATAAATAATATACATTATTTTTAAATTCAAATTAACCTACTGGATATTATGTATATAGCATTAAAAAAATTATTAAACACGTATATCAAATTCCACACTTTTAAAATTCCTGCATTTACAACACTTAATTCATTAATATTTATAAATATTAGCTATGTCAAAATGCATTCTAAATAGATTTATATTTTAAATATTATAATAATAATAATAATAATAATAATAATAAATAAACAAGATATTTAAACATAAATAATTCTGCATGTCCATTTTGAGATAAATTTCTGAAATTTGAAATCTGTGATTTTTACCTTAATTTTTACCTATTAAAAATATTTAAAGACCTACTAATTACTCATAATATAATTAAATTTCAACATAATGTATAGCATCTGTTCTTAGTTTTAAAATTTAACAACAAACTTTAGTACACCGCAGCAGATTGTAACTCTATGGGTTTTTGACAGTTTCTGACAGGTTTTTGACGGTTTAATCCGGTTTAAACCTTTGTCATGTCAAAAACCACTTTTTGACGTCAAAAACCCAACCCTGCTTGAATATAATCATCATTAGTATTATTTCTTCAGTCTCTTCTGATTCTGATTCTCCCTTACTTTCCTCTTCAACAATGTTGTTCTTACAAACCATGAGGATTTCATCAGTTTCAAGATAAGCTCCAAGTTCTGTTTCAGTATGAAGCTTCTGAAGAATTGATCCTGTGTCACTCACAGCTGTTGTTTCTTGGTCCTCTATTCTTCTTTGCCCATAGTAATCCAACTTTATAGAAGTACCTTTGGATGATGTAGTGTAGGAGGTTGATTCCTTTTATGTCATTGATATCCATGTATCCAGCATCCATGACGTTGACCTTTTGCCGAATTTACCACCTCCATCACCACAGACAATTTCTTCAGAAAATGGATTTGGTAGTAAGTTTTAATGATCTGGATAACTCTTTGATCCAGTAGTCCGATTATAGAAGTACAGTTTGGTAACAGGAATTTCAAAGTTATGTTGCTCAACTGCCTGTTTGTAAATGGTCTGGTATTAACAACAATTTTTTTCTTCCTTTCTCTCTTTATTATCTCGTTATTTCTCTCGAACCACTATAAGAAAATTGTGAACATCTACACTTTCTGATTTGGTTTATAGTGTGTAGGCAATGATGCGATCTTCACATTTTTTAAACGTTTTCCGATCACAAGAAATTCGAGCTTCTCATCCATGAAACTGGTACAGGAGCATAATGCAAATCTTTCTTTTAACATTTTCCCGACTATGCAATTTTTGCTTAAGTTTTGTTTGGAAGAGCTGTGAAAAACAGGTTGGTTTCATCAGCATTAAAAGTGTTTGCTGTATTGAAATCCTTCGTTATGTTCAGAAGTTTTATTTTTTATTCTTCCACAGTGACGATATTTACATCTGCAGCTTCACCATTGATTATTTTGAATTCAATTTTATGTTAAATTTTGAAATGAGTCGTCAATCCTTCCGATGCCTTTAATTCTGCTATTTTCTGCAAAATCTGAAGTAGGAGTCCAGTGACAGGATGATTCTTTGTTCTCATTTGACAAAAAAATCTTCCGAACATTAATGTTTATTTTCTTGTTTCTCGTTTTCTATTCCAAAATTCTATACCTATTTGAGTTCGTTAAACCTTTTTATTCTTTTGAAACAAGTTTCACTGAATTTCCATGATGCGGGAATTTCCTGAATTCCGATTTCAAACGCATGTTCAGTTTACAGAGAGGTGAGATAAAAATGGGGATAGAAAATAGCGGGGTGTTCAGATTAGAGGGTTTCAGAATACAGAGAGTTTATCTTGTGTTAATTCTATGGAGTTTCGCCGGGACCATCAAAATGCATTCATAATACCAGGGTGTTCAGATTAGAGAGTGTTCAGATAGAGAGAGTCCACTGTATATATATATATATATATATATACTAGCTGTATATATATATACTAGCCATGACGTCGTTCACATAGCATTAAAAAAAAATAAATGCTTTAATTAAACAAAAAGCTGCATTAACAATAATTTAAAATATATATAACACATATCTTATAGGAAGCTATGCAGTAGTTTTTTATAGGGGACTTAAACAACTCAGTCATATAAAAAGGAAATGTGTTAGATAATATGAACAATCGCGAAAATGAAATTGCATCCCCTTATACTGTAGTACAACTGTAACGCACCCCAATTGTACAGAAATCATGTTGTAGTGCATTTCAGAATTCCATATCAAAGAAAGAAAAATCATGTGTTAAACCTAGGTAATAAAAAAAAAAATCCAACATTTCCATAATACATAACTTCGCCAGCCCATTCTTTTCTGCAGCTGTGTATATTATCTATGTGTTTGGAAATATTCTAAATACAATGGTAAAATTTTTCTTAGTTAGAAAAAGTATAACGAAGATTAAAATTCACCTTTAGCAATTTCTAATAATAGACAGAAACTTACATGAATTCTTTTTTACAGTCCTGTATATTACGTGCAAATATTTATACGACTGCATATTTAGCTTAAATTATTCAAGAAAAAACCCAATTCAAATTATTGAATTCATATTTCCGGGAATCGCTATTGCACAGGTGACCATATATCCAGTTTATTGTATAGTCCGATACATGATTTATTTAAATTCTACAAACATCTCTTATTATACCAAATGTAGCTAAACTTCAGGATACATTAGTTTTCCTTAAAATACATATGATAATTGAAAAAGCTCTTCAGCAATATTCTTGTGAAGTCTTCTAAGTGTAAAAGAAATTTTATATAATCGTCTGCATGATATAAGAAGAAAAACAGTATTCCTCTGACGTCACAATTGGTAAAATTGCGGTTTTTAACCTCGAACCAAAAAACAGAATAAGGTCCATTTATTTATTTCATTTTGTTTTATCACGTGAAAATCTTTCAGTTGAAAACTAATTACAGAAGAGAAATAATTATTCCGGTTTTTTATTTTTTGGCAACGAAAAAAGAAAGATGATTAAATATTATGGAAAAATCTCCAATTTATTCTGTATGAAAAATAGTGAAATATTGAATTAAGAAAAATATTTGAATAAAATAAATAAAAATTAGCCTATGTTCATTTCAAGCTAATAATCTATCTATATACAAAAATTCAAAGACATTAATCCATCCGTTTTGAAGCCAACTTCATTCCAATTTTTCAGACACACTTTCACATTTATAATATATATAAGGGTATATTAAGGGAACAACGGATAGTAGTTTGGTTGAATAACCAGTAGTTTAGCCAAATAATATGAAATGAATAAATAATATGAAAATTTTAAATTTTTTAAAAACATTTTGAAAAAAAATATTTGACTATGTTCAGCCTAAAAATTACATCAATAATACAATATGGGCAAAAAAAAAAATAAATAAATAAATAAATAAATAAAAACTCTTAGCAAAAAATATCTCATCAGGTACCGTCTAGTTGCACTTTAAAATGACACAAGTTTTAAAGTAATTAAAACATAAATTTCAACTTTTAGATGAAAGAAAATAAATCTTAAGAAAAGGTGGAAAGAAATCAATGTAGACTTCATAAAGCTATTAACAAGAGAAAAAAACTATTATTAATATTATTATAATTATTTTGCTATGTCCACAGACAGCACTTTTAAGATACAGTGAATGTTTTCAGTTTTAGGGGAAGGAAATATTTATAAGGAAAAGCAAAGTAGATATAAATGTGAAAATATTGAATATGTAGTACAGAGTTTCCCCCAGAGGGTTTCAGGGGGGCGCTCCGCCCCTCCTGCCCTTTAGTTTAAAAAATAGCGCCCCTCTTGCCCCTCATCCAAAAACTAGCGCCCCTCTTGTCGCTCATTCAAAAAAAATAGCGCCCTTCTTGCCCCACATTTGAAAAAACGCAGCCCTCCAGCGATGATCCGAACGGGCATAAATTACACAAAAAATCGGTGACGGAACGTAAAAAATAGCCTCATAGGCGTCCCGTGGGACGGGTAATTTCGTCAAAAAATCGCTAAAAAAGGCCAAGTTTCATTAAAAATCGCGAAATAACGACTAATTTCCGGCAAGATTAGCAAAAAAAAGGCTAATTTTGTCACAAAATTTCACAAAACGGCAGATTTCCTCAAAAGATCGTGGAAAAATGACAAATTTGTTCCAAAAGTCGCGATAAAACGGAAAATTTTGTCAAATGAGTCACAAAAAACGGCAGATTTCGTCAAAAGATTAACGAAAAAAAAGGCACATTTTGTTAAAATCGCAATAAAACGGAAAAAATTCTGTAAAAAGTTCCGTTTTTTCGCAATATTTTCACGAGATTTATCATTTTTTCGTGATTTTTTAGCAAAATATGCGGTTTTTTGCGATCTTATAACAAAATCTGCTGTTTTTGCGATCTTTTAATAAAATTTACCTTTTTTTTCTTTTTTTTTTTCAATTTTTTGATGAATTTTCTGTCTTTTCATGATTTTTTGAACAGCTAGATTCTCTATAAATGTGCCCTTAAAAATGAAAAAATGTCCTGAAAAATGTAAAAAGTGCCCTTTTCAGAACAGTAGCGCCCTGCCCTTTTTTAAACCTGGGGGAAACTTTGTGTAGTATCTTATATTAGTACTATCTTATATTACTGTTACATCTTAAAATAATCACAAATTTTTAAAAGTATTAGGCAGCATAAATTTCAAGTATACTTTGTATAATACTTATATAAAAATGTGTAGATAAAACCCATTCAGGGTATGAAAGTTAAAGGGAGAGACAAATGTTAATTTCAAATAAACAGTTTCTTATATATAAAGAATAGAAAATTGTCAAATAAAAAAATTTTACTATATAAAAAACATTTCTTTCAATATTATTTGGCCAAGGCCGAATAATGGATTTGATATTCAGCAGAAGCCGAATAATCGTTGCATCTCTAATATATGTATGTAAATTATTCCTCCAAATCATTGTTTACATATTTGTTTTTTTTTTTTCCTTTTTTTTTTTTTTTTTTTTCTTTTTTTTTTTTTTTTTTTTTTTTTTTTTAAATACTAGATAGATATTATTTCCAATCAGTTGGTATAACAGTGTATTTTTTATAATTGTGGTAAAATGCAAAATTATTCATGTGATCACCCCTTCCCCAAAGACCATACATATTTAAAGGTAATTAAATTATATTTCTATTTCTATTCATTTTAAGTACAATTTTAAAGTGTTTATGGTAAAATTGAATTTTCTATTATCAAAGCTGTTTTATTTAAACTTTTTAAACCTATTGATTTAAATGATAAATGTTATTTTCTTATGTGTGGTTTCTTCTAGGCATTGGTTATGGAACTACTGTGATCTGTTTCTTTTTGAATGTGTATTATATTGTGGTACTAAGCTGGGGACTTCTGTATCTCTACCATAGTTTTGCTTATACATTGCCTTGGGCAACTTGTGACAATGAATGGAATACAGAATCTTGTCTTACTGTTAAAGAATTAAATATTACTCTTTCAAACATGACTTCTTCTGAAGTTGAAGAAAGCCCAAAGGTTGATGCAGCTGTGGAATTTTGGGAGTAAGTATTTGTTTTTATGTAATGCTGAATAAAACAGCAAATTATTTCTTTCATATAAATTTTACAAGTCTTGGAAAATTCTGCCAAAGTTATGGGAGTTAAAAAAGGCAGAAAAAATATAAATTTTTAGTAGAAACATTTTTTAATGTAAAGAATTTATTTACATTTTTACATAATTGTTGTAAAAGTAAGTTGTCTGGGTAGAAATCTGAAGACTAGCCACCCTGTCTAGTTACTTTTCTAACTTAGTTATTTCCTCAGTAAATAATCTTGCTTGTGCTTTGCATTATAATGGACAAACCATCTCTTTATTATGTATTCAACCCTTTCTTAAAAAGAAATTTACAATGAATGGTATGAACTTATGAATCAGATTATTTAAAACTGATGGATAAAAAAAAGATAAAATTACATTACTAGCTACTGACATTCATTATGTAATGAACAAGACATTATGACATGATTATAACTTACACAGTAAAAACTGACTCATTGATCTATCTTGATATCGGTGCCTTGACTTTTAAATCTTAATTCCTTAAAAAAGGAATCCAAAAAGTAGCATTTTTTAAAAACATCTTTAGATATATATATATTCTGTTCTGTTTTGTTTTAGTATCACAATTTGTATTGATTTTAAAAACAATGTTATAATAAAATGGATAATAAACCAATAAGCATTGCTTTATTTAATGATTTAATTTTTTAATAAATTTAAATAAAACTAATCAAATTCAATATTTTAGCTTCAATAAGTATGCTTAAACAATTAAAAAATATATTTAATGGCAAAAAAATACGTAAGACTTGTGTGCTGTTATACCTTCTAAATCATATATTACAGAGTGTGGCAAAAAAGAACAACCGAATTGGGAGGAAGCATTGTTTGGGTTAGTGTAAGTAATGTGTTGTAGAGATCATGGTCTTAAAAGTTCTGAGCTCGTATGGCTTTCAATTACTGCAATTGTATTTGTATGGGGGAAACATTGTTTGACTTGATCTAGATATACTGACAATAGGCATGGTCTCTTTAGGTCCTAGCTCATCCAGTTCTAGTATAGCATGGAATTTTAGTTTTTCATTGGGTGTATCAACACTGGCTAAAAAAAAAATTACACAACTTCAGAATTGCAATAATTCAGAAAATCCCAGTGATTACAATTATCTGAAAAGCAATGGAAAAATTTTAAGACAGACTTTAACATTATAAATGCTTCATAACTGATATAGTTTTCAGAACACAAATCAGCTCCAACTCATAGAATTCAAACTGGCAGAAGATGTATTTTTTGCGAATTTTATCAAAGGGTCGCAGAAAAACACAAATTTGTCCAATGATCCTATGAAAAGAAAGTATCTCGTCTTAAGATTGAGGGGGAAATAAAGTATTTCATCAATGGATTCTGAAAAAGAAAAAAAATGCAAATTTTGTCAAAGGAGAGCAGAAAAAATGAAAATTTCCTCAAAGGACCGTGGAAAATTGCATATTCAGTCAAAAGATCAAGGAAAAAGAACGTGAATTTTTACATAGAAATTTTCGATTTTGTTTACAGGATTTTTTTTTATGAATACTTTTACTTTTGGAGCTGGTTTCAAAAGTGAAAATATCCCTGTTAAAAAAAAAAAAAAAAAAACACCTGTCAAGGAAATTGAAAAACTAAAAAGCAGCCTTTGTAAAGATCAATCTCTGCTAGCTAATGCAAAAATAAATAAATAAAACAAAATTTAAGTATAGTATTGAAGTGCCAGCTAAATATTTTTTTTAATGTCTTCCATTGTATCAAAATTAGCATTCAGATGTTTTCATATAAATAACTGATATTGCTTGCATTTTCAAACGGAAAATCATCCGAGAATAATACTTTTTTATATCTAATTTCCTCAGGATTCCGTTCTTTAAAGTTATCCTTTCATTATAACACAAACGTACATTAAAGGAAAATTTGAACGAAAAATAAAGTATTATTGTGTAACAAAAAACTGTTTTAAATAAATACTCTTCAGTTTTGCTTCACGAGATATTTTAGTTTAAACTGTTTCTTTTTTGCATAGCAAAACATTTATTACGATTATCTGATTTTCACAGAGTCTAAGGTCCGAGTTATCACAGCTAAACAAATAACCATGCCATGATAATGAGACTTTTTTATCCAGTGAATCTAATAGTGGATGTTTTTATGGATATCTATAATTTTCTTAAAATTTATTATATTTTAATAAAAATTTGGTATACACTCCAATTTATTAATATTGCGAGTTGCTGAAGATTCGAACAAAATCGGTCAATTAATAACAAAAATATTTTTTTTTTTTTTTTTTTTTTTTAAGTAAGGAGAAGAAGAGCTTTGCTTTAGATTCATTTTCAGTTCATTATTTCCGTTTGCTGCTCATTTTTTTTTTTTTTTTTTTTTTTTTTTTTGGCAACATTGCAAAATATTTTGACTTGCAGGGATCTTTTTTTTTTTTTTTTACTTTTAAAAGAGTACAATTTGCATGAGTACTCAAATGATTTGCAATTTAAAAGGGTGTTCCTTTTTTCAGTAAATATCATCTTAAATTTAAACATTTGGAAATACAACAAAAATTTTAAATATTTAAAAAAAGTGTAAAAATTCATTAAATCGCAGAAGAACAATGTTAGGTTAAAAACTTTTACAAATATCAAAAATTGCCACAAAACACGTATAAAATTGTACTTAAAATCACTGATGAATGTGATTAAACTTTATTGAAAAGAAGACAAAATTTGCTATATTGGGATAAAATATTAATGTAGTTGTAGTATTAATGCATTTCATGTAAAAAAAAAAATCTCTGCAAATTGTGAAATAAAAATTTTTAAATAATTTTTTTTTTTTTCTTTTTGGGTTGGGGGGGGGGGAGGATTAAAACATGATTAATAAAAGAAAACTGAAATTTAAAAAAATATTTATAGTAATGATTTACATTATAAATTGATAGTACATATGCACACTAGTATCAATCAACATTATAGATTTTAGAGAAAATAAAATTATATTTACCTGAAGAAATGGTTTAATGTTATGTTGTCTTAAACTTATTTAGAAAAAAAAATTGAATATTGTTTATTTTTTTCCTTATGGCTTCTTTATCTGTAGCACATTGTATTTCAGTTAACATTGGTATCATTCAGGCATGAAAGAGTTCCTCCTAAAGGAGGAATTCCACTTTTTTTAGATCAATTTTGGTTATTTTCTGGATTGGTGCAAAAATGCAAAGAAAATTTTGGAAGGATAATTGGGGGGGGGGGGGGAGCAAAAATTTAATAATTAGACATGTAATCTACCTTGGAGATAAAAAAGACATTTTATCTATTCAACTACTTGGAGTTTGTTCTTGAATTGTTGCGCAAAAGAGGCATAAACTGAGTGAGCTTCTACATATAAGCATCTGAAACTATATTAAATGAAGTTGTTCTGAATGTCTTTCAAGAATGAAATCTTTTTTAGACTCTGAAAATTTAAAGTGAAAGGAAGTTTCTTTTTGAAATAGAATATTTTGTACTATTTATACAACACTTTTGAGTAATTTCTGTGATACTTTTTTTGAGATATATCTTTTTTGAAGCAAATATAAACTTAGCAGAGAATTTTTTTAAGGGGATGGAGGATTTAGCAGCTGAACTAATCAGAATAATATTTGTTTTGGGAAATTAATGCCTGTACCTCACATAAGTTGATCAGATACATTTGGTTTTACTCCTTCAGCATTATTAAAACTTTCTAAGTTGAAAAAAAAAAAAAAAGTCATACATGCAGATACATTTAATTTTATTCTCTCTTAAAATGACACTGAAATAATAAGAGTTTGACGCCGTTGTATGGATGG
Organism: Maratus speculifer; assembly: GCA_964019185.1. Lineage (NCBI taxonomy): Eukaryota > Metazoa > Arthropoda > Arachnida > Araneae > Salticidae > Maratus > Maratus speculifer. The sequence continues at coordinate 171,096,000 of OZ025296.1, read as the reverse complement.
GTAAAATATTCCACCTTTTTTCTCGTTTCCCACTTGCCTGATCATTTCATAATTGTTTTGCTCTATGTAAAAATTCTGAAAGCTTCAGACTCTTAAAAGAGCTTCTCGATATGATTTAATGCTTGTCACTTTATCTTTGACATCAATATTCATCAATGCTACTCCCACTGTTGTCCTCTAGATTTTGCACTATGAGAAAATCCACTGAATCATTATAATCACTTGTAATAAGTTATCATTGCCACGTATATATTCAGTAACATTTGTATGTCCTTGTCCATCTGGAATGAAACCGCTGATGTTATTCATCAGGTCTTGAAGCTCTTCTTTTTTCAACATAATCTTTATCATTATCTGAAATTTCTTTGGTGTCGAAAATGAACCCATATTTATTAAGGCTCCTGTCTCTGCTTGTGAAGACACTCATGAGCTAATGTTATTCCTATAGGGAGACACTTTTCTAATAACTCTTTTGCTATTTGACATTTTAAATTTTCTTTTTTTTTTTTCGTTGGATAACTGAGGTCCTTTTATAGATCGATCGATTACTTTTCTTTTCTTACTTTTTCATCCCTTGATTACTTTTTTGATTGCAAGTATTTTTTATAAAGTTACTTTCACTCTCTGAACCGGTTCTAGGCATTTCCCAAAAAAATAGTCCAGTTTCATCGCAATTAAAAATATCCCTTTGAGCATAACCATCTATTAATGTAGAAATTCGGTCCATCCATTTTTCAACATCAAATCCGGAATAATTTTTAGTTTACCACATATTTGTTTCAACAACAGATTATGTCGAGCTCTGAAGCTTCCAGTCATTTGATGCTTTTTAAAAAAATTTCCAAATTTCTTCAGAGATTTCTTTTCTTGAAGTAAAATTCCTGATATAGAATTTTTTTTTCTTTTGTTCTGGCATTGGAAAACCATTCTTATGTAGTTTATCAATGTCTTCGTTTTCAACTTGCCTTTTACATTTGCAGGTGCAATCTCTCCTTTTTTCAAATTCTTTGCAAAGTTTATCCTTTCTTTTGAATTTAATCTTTCCACATTTGAATTTTCCACATAAGCTTTTAACTGGGATATTTTGTTCTTTGTGTTTATTAATATCAATTTTGTCTTTTAAGGATTAAGTATTTGAAATTTTTTATTTATTTAGGATTTATTTAGGAATAATGATTTAAACTATACAACAATATCCTTTTTATAATTTGCAAGTTTATACGACAACGATAACACTTACTGACTTAAACACAAACTAAATTTACTTACACTTTCATAAATTGCATTCTCTTCACATATTGAAAGAACTTGTAGATATTTCTGGACGTTAAGGCAATATTCTTTTTGTCTGAAATTCTTAGATGAGATCAACCCTCATTGTATTATAGGACAAATAAAAATTAGCAGCTGACCAAGATCAAAACTATTTTGGAAAACCATGAAAGGATGCTAAAGTTTTCCTTTAAATGAAGTGTCAATGTTGTAACTCTCCCTTTTTAAACTGATTCTCTTATCTTATTGAAACCTAAGAATGAACTTGTCAAAAATCTTGTTCAACAGTTCCCAGTCATATACAGCTCATATTCAAAATATTAGAATAATTACCTTTTTTTTTAGAAATTGAAAATATCGTTTGGTAATTTAATGTCTTTTAATGAAAATATGCAAACGATATTTTTATTAAGAACTTATTGTTGATTAACCTTACTTGTTATCTTAAATTTGATATCATTTTTGAAAAGATTAATTGCAAAAAAAATTATTTTGAAAAGTCAAAATATTAGGATATTTATTCAAGTGGTTCAAAATATTAGAATATTTCACATTAATTCTCCTTTAATTATTACCAATTCTTAACTGCTGGCATCATTGATTAAATTCAGACTATTTTATTTAAAATCAGTATTCTTTTTTGCAGTTTGTTTCTTTTTCGTCTTAAAATGGGCCGTGTGAGTGATATTCCTGAATCTACTAAACTTCGTATGGTTGATTTGTATCGGCACGGTAAAAATCAATGTTTTATAGCGAATTATTTACATTGTTCGCAATCGAGCGTTAGTAAAATACTAACACAATATTCAAAAATTGGAAAATTTCAAAATAATCGCCGAAATGGTGGCCGAAAACCAAAAACATCTGCTAGAGATGACAGGAAACTGAAGCGTATAGTTAAGAAAAGCCGTTTTAAAAGTGTGCGATTTTTGCACCGAAAATGGAAAGAAGAAGGAGTTGAAGTTTCTACATCGACAACATTAAGACGTCTCCATAAATTTGAATCTCGTGTACCGAAAATAAAACCTCTCATGACTGCAAGACAAAAGCGTATAAGATTGAATTGGTGTACATCAAGACGTTTATGGAGCAATGAAGACTGGAAAAATATATTATTTAGTGATGAAAGTATGTTTTGTGTTTCATATGGTAATCGAGGTATTCGAATTTGGAGAATTAAGCAAGAAGCATTTGATAGAGAATGCCTTAAACGTTCCGTAAAAATTGCTGCTAGTGTCATGGTTTGGGGTTGTATGAGTGCAGAAGGACCTGGAAAGTTATGCATCGTCTACGAAAAGGTTAACTCTCTGATATATCAAGGAATTTTACAATATTACATGATTCCATCATCAGAAGATTTATTTGAAGATGATTTCATCTTTCAACAAGATTTAGCGTCCCCGCATACCTCGGTGTCAACTAAGAATTGGTTCTGCCAACGCAACATTAAGGTACTTCCTTGGCCACCAAATTCACCAGATCTTAATCCCATCGAAAACTTATGGTGTATAATGAAGAAAAAACTTCAAGAAAATCCTCCTTCAAGTAAAACTGAGTTAGTGGCACGTATAAAGTCTATTTGGGCTAATATTGATAGAAATGTTTGTAAACACCTTGTATATAGTATGCAAGATCGATTGTACGCTGTTATGAAAGCTAAAGGGGATGCTACAAAATATTAACTACCATTTACTTCATATTCATAAGGTAATATTGTTGCGTAAAATAAAATATTCTAATATTTTGAACCAATCTAAATTTTATTCTAATATTCTGGTGTGTTTAAGGGAGTTGTATACCTAATTTATTGTGCTGTATTTTATATTTTATAAATGTTAAAATCTTATCTAAACATTCCAGATTTAATTTATAAGAAATTTAATTGCATTTACTTAGTATAAAAAATAAATAAATGACAAATAATTTTTTCTTATTACTTTTTCTCAATTATTCTAATATTTTGAATATGAGCTGTACAATAATAAAATCATCGTCAAACTACTGTCAGCAATCAGTGACGCCTTTTCTTAACCTCTGGGAATGCAACTGAACAATACATTTCATTATGAAAAGAAAGGATTTATTTCCATTTATATTTTGCAGGAAAATGTTCTTCCATCTTAAACAGCAAATTTGCTACCTGGTACCCAAAATAAATATCTGGTACTGCGTTACACAAATTCTTTCCATCTTAGACAGATTTCTTAGCAATCTCAATGTTTACAAATATAAGGCTCTGAAATGTTTCTGGCTTAGACAGGTTTTACTGTGTTTTCATAAGTTTGGTGCTTATGATGGTGCAGCCTGACGAATATTTCATTTTAATGTATTTTCGGAGGTGGCAGCATTTACAGTGGGTGCAGCGCATGCTCCCGAAAATATGGTATTACAACAGAGATGGCTGTCTGCGATTCATTTCCATTCTGAGATAGTTTTTCTGATCTATAGAATTTCAGCAACTATTCCATTTATAAATTTAAATTTCTGCATCTATGCATATTTTTAATGCTAAATTTAAATATGTAATTAAAAAAAATCAATAAACTTCCTAATTTATCAAGAAATAAATTTTTCAATGAGGAAAAAAAAAAAATTCATACAAGACATATTTTGTATTTGTTATATAGATATTTATGAGGATTGGGAGGAGCAAAAAAATACTTTTGATTAAATATGGAAATTAATTCACTTGACTGATATTATTATGATAGGTAAAATTTCAAAAAGGGATTGGTTTTCCAACTTTTATCAAACTCCTCATGTGCTTTATCATTGGAAAGACCTTTGACAAGTCTTTCATATTATCATATAGGAAATAGAAATGTTTTTATATGGCACATTATTTAAAAGTTAAAGTATTTCTTTGCTAATTATCATTAAGTCTGATTTTTAAAATTAGTTGACATAAAAATAATGGGATTTTTCATGCAGTCTATGGGCAAGTATTTCAGACAAAATAGATTTAAAATTTTTAAATCATATGAATTTAAGATTCATTTTAAAATATTTTTGCGGGCCAGTGTAATGCCTGTCAGAGCAGCTAGTTATATCATAAAATGCTTTCATTCGGGGAATGAAAATTCTAAATTTAAATATGATACAAAATTCTGAACATTTTATTAAAATGTATAAGAAAAATCATAAAGTATCTATAAATTTACAATTTCATGTGGTCATAAAATAACATTTTTCATTACAGACGTAAAGTTCTACAAATTTCATCAGGGATTCATGATCCTGGAACTATTCGGTGGGAATTGGCTTTTACACTTCTTTTGGCTTGGATAATCTGTTACTTTTGCATTTGGAAAGGCGTGAAATGGACAGGAAAGGTGAGTTAAATATTTTCATTGTGTGTACCTTATGTTTCATTGATCCTTTCAGGTTTGAAGCAATTCTGTTTGAAAAATGGTAAAATAATAATTATCTCACCAGATTTTACAAACAAGTTCATTAGAAAATAAATACATGATTTTGTTAGTTTGGAATTAAAATTAAGTGGTCACATTTGGAAACACCATTTTTTGAAAGGTTTAATGTACGGTTCAGGGAAGGAAGAAAAAAAAAAAAAAAATTAATCTTCTACAAAATTCTGCTATAGTTAAATTTTTAAAATGATACCAATTAATTCAGAATAACACCAACTATTAAATGTTTCATATTGTTTAAAGTTTTTTTTTTTTTTTTTTTTTTTTTTTACAAAATATTTAATATATCAAACTTTAACAAAAAAGCTCTGGAATTAAAATTTTTGAAATTTTGAGTCTTTAATGTTAATATAGCTTTATATATTGTTATTTATGCTTCTTAAAACATATTAACATTACATATTCATCTTATCAGGATGGTGTTTTGTTATGTAAAAACACAAACATATAGATGCTAGTTTATAATTGCCATAATTTCATTACATAAAACATAAATTATGATATTCCTGTTTTAAAAAATATGAATAGCTTTTAAATTGCTTAGTGTTGTACTCTTTATAAGTATATCCTATGTACATTTATTGAATTTTAACTTTTATTCCTGAATAGTTTTTTTTTTTTTTTTTTTTTTTTTTTTTTAGCTTTAAACATAATCTTCACTATTAAAATTCAACCGTATGTATGTATGTGACGCAATCTTCTCCAATCCTGGAAACAGAGAAACATCGCATTTGTTTTGAATTGAAGGAAAAAAATCCCGGGATCCCGAGTTGCCTATTTGTCAGTCTATTCATCTGCCCACTTGTCTGTCCACAAATAACAACTGAAAAACTACCCAACTGAATCATTTGAAATTTAAACAATATAGTTATTAGATAATTTTGTCAAGTCATTTCAAATTTTATGAAAATTGGATGCATAGTTCAATTACAGGGACAATCAAAAGGATTCTGATACATTACGGTCAATGGGGAAAAAGTTTCAAATGCATTTTAAGGATGTTACACTCATTCGAACATAATAGAATTGGCATGAATCTATGAAATATATACTAAAATATGCATTCTGTACAATCTGTGATGCAAAGAATTTTTATTATTAAATTACAGGGCCACACAAAAGTATTCCATTGTAAAATTATATATTCAGACATTGTTTGGTACGCATTTTAATAGTATAAAACTATTTAATATTTTATGAAATTAATATATGTTGCACAGGATTGCACCAAGTTATAATTATCGTTCAGTCTGTCCGTTCATCTGTCTGTTTGTCCACATATAATAGAGCTAAAACTATCCAACCAAATCGTTTTAGATTTAAAATATATAATTGTTACATAACTTTGTCAAGTCAATTAAAACTTTATGAAAATCGGATGTATAGTTTAATAACAGGGACAATCAAAAGTATTCCACCACATTACGGTCAATAGGAAAAAATAGTTTCAAGTACATTTTAATCAGGGTACACTCTTTCGAATATAATAGAATTGATATTTCATTTTCTTCAAATTTTCTTTAGATAAACCGACCAGCGTAGTGGGCGAAGGCTGCTAGTACAGCATAATCAATGATATAGCAGCAGATAAAGAGTTGATTTTATTTAAATATATTTTTAAAATATAATTGTCATTTTTTTTTTGTCCCTGTGCATGAAAAATTCTGTTTTGCTTGTAAAAAGTGGCAATAATTATGACATTGAAAATTTTATTCTAAACACCAGATTTCAATTTGAGCAAAACTTCTTCTGAAATAGCTTCTTAATGAAATAGTTAAATCTAAAATCAATTGTAGGCATGGCTAAAATTTTATTTATTTAGGCTAATTAAGAGGTGTAGAATTTACTTTATTGTATCATATATAAGATTTTGACTAAAATGTTAAGTATCATACTTACTCATATATTTTGTGCTTTTTTTGCAATTTCTTATAAGGCCAAAAAGTGGAGATGTGTTTTTAAAAATATTTAATGTTTAAATATAAGTGTCTGAATGAATCTAAATTTAATAGTTAGTGGTGCCATTACATTTCGTTTGTTTGGAAAGATTTTCATTAAAACTGATTTTTTGATGCATTTAATGTTATTTTCATGTTCTTGTACAGTATTGGCTGGTTCAGCTAGTCTTGAATACAGGTAAATGCTATTCACAGTTGACTATAGTAGTTTTATATTTCTACTGCTATTTGTGAAAAAAATTAGTAGTAGACATTTATTTTTTTTCTCTTTAAAAACTGTTTAATAGCTTCTCAGTGCTATTAAATGTATTTAATAACTTTTCCAAGTTTTATACATCTCAGTTACTGTATGTATATTTGTAGGTTGTGTATTTTACTGCAACTTTCCCTTATGTGATGCTTACTATCCTTCTTATTCGTGGAGTTACTCTAAATGGAGCCATGAAAGGCATTATTTTTTATCTCAAACCAGATTTTAGTAAATTGTATGATGGCCAGGTTAGTACTATATATCTTTTTCTCTTGGAAATAAATCAATTGTAATTTTAATGCCTCAAGTTTATTTCAAATCAAAGTATTTTTTGTTTTATTTTTTACCCTGTGATTTATTTTTTATCTCCTAAGGCAGTCATTGGTGCAGTATTTTAATTCATTTTAAAAATAAGTCCTTATAAAAAGAATAAGGAAATTAAGAAAAAAAGTTGTAAATAGTTTTATAAATTAATCGTTCTATATTACCATTTAAGATAAATTTTGATTTGTTTAACAGATGAACTTTTACATTTGCAGCTGAACTTGTTTGCATCCCTTTTCCTCTTTCTTTATGTGAGCAGTTCAGTTAAGGGATGTATATGAGTGTCTTTACAAACACATAAAAAAATTCTTTTTAATTATATTATTTTGTGTACTTATTTAACATTTATTTTTAGAAAAAACTTTTTATTTCAATCAACTTTAAATTTTGAAATTATTTATTCATATTTGCTTTATCTTAGGATTTACTGAAACTTTATATTTCTGTACAAACCATCTCTACACAATCTTAAATACTGTCTGGCTAGAGACACCATTTTATACTTGGCTGAGAAATATTGCTCACCTACTGTACTCACCAAATTATAAGTGAAAATTTTCCCCAACTACACGTAAAATCCTTGAAATTAGATTTCAAATCTCCTACATGCACTCATTTTCACATGTGAATCGAAACAACATGCAAAAATTTGCATATTTTTTGTAGTGAAGTTTAATCCAACTAGTCTGTGATAATGTTGACATTGAGTAACCAACCAATCGCATTTCATGGAAGTTCCCTTAATAGAATTAATATATCACCTTTTTATGATTCTTTCTTTAATTTTTCTCACCAGCATATTTTGAAAGTGGTAACAAATAACCTGTCCAAAAATAAAATATTATAAATTGCAAGCAGCAGATTTAGAATAATCGATAATACTGCTTGCTACAATATTGCTTGAATATAGATAAGGGTGACTCTATCAATGTGGCATTATTGTGTTTGTGTAATCTTGCCTTTCCCTATCAAAGTTTAAGATAAAGTAGTTTTATGTTTAATCTAGCTACAGTAAATTTGTGTAAATGGAATAATGGGAATACTTTCATAGTTATCCTTCCATTTCGGGACATTAAAATGCTTTCATTTATGAGGGGATTTTTCTATGTTCACAAAAAACCTGTCAAAAAGAAATAATTAATTGAACAAGTTCCATTTCAGATACTAAGTTTTGCACATTAGCAAGCATAAATATATAGTTTTTGTTTTCATCTAATCTTGAACAGTTTTTCTTTGAGATAGATCATCTGTGCAGATTTACTGTTTTGCTTGAATGCTCTTCAGAGGTGTCCCAGGTACAGACTTCCTAAGCCCCACTTTAGCTAAGCCACTGTTTACTGCCAAACCTAGTATATGCTAAAAAAACAGCAGCTAATTTTGACCATAATAGTTTAATAACTTCTTTCATCAGGTGAAGTATCTGTCCAAAAATTAGAAGTTTGGTTTCTCCTGAGAACCAGTTTTCTTCCAAGAGAACTATTAAAATTTTTTCTATTAAAATAAGCTGCTTTTTTAAAGTATACTTACATGTTTAAGGAGTTCTGTTTCTTCTCTTATTCAAAACTATTATACAAATTAAAATATCTTTCCTCATTTTTTAACCACTAGAAATAATTTAATCTGTTCTTCATAAAAAGTTGCATAAAAAGAGCTTTTAAGCAAATCATCTTTAAAACAATTTATCTCCCAGTTTTTCATTCATTAAACTCTACATATCAATCCTTTTATATCATTTACCATAAAACATATATTATCATATTTTGTTTCATAGCCTTCTAACTGTGAAATCCATATTTTGAGAAGATTTTACAGACTAGCCATTTATATTTTTAAATAAAGTATCCTATTCCCCCCACATTAGCTGGTATGCTGCAAAATTCAAGAGAGACCAAATTTTTAAATGTTAGTCCCTGATCTTTTCCAGCATGCCTGAAAAAGCAAGGAACTTAAAAACGGAAAAGAATATGGTTCATTAAACTATATCAGTAGTAACGACTTCTGTTGGGGAGGAGAAGGGCAATATAGAGTTTGTTTCTACTTTTCTGATTATTTAGCTTATCTTTTTTTTACACAAAGAAAATAAAAATGTGTTTCATGTGTCATATTATTTCACACATACTTTCTCACCAGCACTCATCCGATATTTGCTATTTAGAAAGATTATTTCATAAATTATTACATAAAAAGAAATATTCTTACTATAGATAAAATATATAATAATTTTTATCTATACTAATATTATAAAGAGGAAAGATTTGATCGTTTGAATTGAATAGGCTCCGAAACTACTTGACAGATTTGAAAAATTCTTTCACCGTTGGAAAGCTACACTATTTCCGGTGAACATAGGCTAATTTTTAATTGATTTAATAAAATATTTTTCTTAATAATTCAAAATTTCATTATTTTTCATACAGAATCAATTAAAATTTTTCCGATAAAAAAAAACCATTTTTCTTTCCCGTTGCCAAGAAAATGTAATCTGGTAAATATTAATAATAAATTAATTAATTCAATTAGTAATTATGGAACAAAACAATTTGTATGATTTTAAAATAAAAAATAAAAATAATGAAATAGTTTACTGATAAATGAACGGCTATTACTGGATTACCACGTGAGACATAAAATCGCAACTTTGTTGTAATCGTGCCAACGTGATCCGTAGATGATATCTGCATCTAAATATTATTGGCAATATTATTGTTTATATAAATTGTTTACATTTTTTGACAATATTACATTATTTGGCAATACTTGATCTCCCATCGATCAAAAAACTGTCGCCAAAGTATAAGGTTAAATGTCAATAATGGATGATCGTAAATGTCACATTCTTTTGACATTAAATATGTTTTACATAATTGTTACGTCGTCAACTAATTTTAATTCGATGTTTTATCTCAATTTCTATTAATATTTTAGTAATTTATTAATTCTTTGGTTATTTAAAATAAAAATTATATCCATTTGTATAATTTGGCGAAATTGATCTACGGAATAATCAAATGGTACCAATTGTTTGTTTACACTCTATCTGGTTATTTAGGTTCATAGAATTAGCGTACTTATCGAGTCTCCGCCAAGTCATATGCCAAGCAGTCATTAAATCTGTGTTTTAGCCTTACTATTATATCCTTTTCATCTGCAGTTATTTTACCATCACTAAAAAAGGGTACTTCTCAGTTATCCCGTCGACCAATTTTGCCAAATTAAACAAATCGCCAAACTAATAGCCAAACTATACATGTTGACACAATTTTTATTTTAAATAACGAAAAAACAAATAATTAGTAGAATATTAATAAAAAGTCGAAATAAAAATCACTTAATGACATTTTAAACACGCGAATCCCATTTAATGTCATTGAATGTGACATTCATGATCATCCATGAATGTGAAAGAAAAATCATTATCATGAAAAAATATTTGCAATTAATTTATCATTCATTCTAATAAAAAAAGGTACTACTAGGTTATCCCGTCGACCAAAATATTATCGCCAAACTATCAGATTAGATGCTAATAATGGATGATCCTGAATGTCGCATTCAATGACATTAAATACGATTCAGGTGTTTAAAATGTCATTAAACGATTTTTATTTCGACTTTTTATTAATATTTTACTAATTATTTGTTTTTTTGTGCATATTTTAGTGAATTTTTTCATGCTTAATTGAATGGTACTAAGCAAATTCTTTTAAATCCAGTACTTGGTGAGATACTTCACATTTTCCTAATTTGGCGATGTCTTCGGCGCAAAAACCTGAAATTTTGAATCTTTATCTATCTATATATATATAAATCTTTCCTGTAGGAAGTTCATCGGATGGTCTAAAATAATAACATGTTTCACCATACCTCAGAAGCAAATTCAGGTAGAAGTAATTCAAGTGGAATTCAAGATTTAAAAAAATCTACTAAAAAAATCTTAATTACTTTAGTACTTTTGTAATTTGTCAGTTATTTAGTCATTTTAGAAGTATTTTGTCGTCAAAATGAACTTTGAACTGACCAATGTAAGATTACATAAATCAGACAAAAATTGTGGGTATTTGATTCAATATTAAGATTGTTTATTTAAATATATTTCGTTTGATTCAAGATTATTTTAGAGATACTGACCAGCGTAGTGGGCGGAGGCTGCTAGTAAATATATAGAGAGAGAAATATGTGCTTGCCTTATATCAAAAAATTAATTTTATATGATAATTTAATTAACTAAATGTCAGCATCATCCTGTTGTAGAAATGTCATACATAAAAATTTTGCATAAGATAAATAAAACCTAATAATCACTTAAATTTAAATTAATACATATATAGAAAGAAAGATAAATGAGGAGAAAAATAAGTATCATTTTTTTTTCTTTAAAATGAAAAATGTTGTTAGAAAAACAAATCAGCCACCCATCCTCCAGTAGTAAAACCTCATATTTTCCGGCATGCCGGTAAATACTAGTTTTTCCAGCATGCTGGTGGAGCTCATTTTTTTCTGGCATGCTGGGTAATTGGGGGGGGGGGGTACGGTGTATATATATATATATATATATTTTTTTAATACCTTATTCTCGGAGGGTTATTTCCTATGAAAATCCTAACATTTATTTTGTAGTTCTCCTTTTTTCCCCATTTTATAGAGCATAATCGTTTAGGATGGAATTTCATAGTATAGCATCTTTGTTCTTTATTTAAAATAATATTGCACATATTATAACATTTTAAACTTAAATTGCTGACATCTTCATTCTTTTTTTTTTTTTTTTTTTTTTTCCAGGTTTGGATAGATGCTGGTACGCAAATTTTCTTTTCTTATGCCATCGCTTTAGGTTGCATGACAGCTCTTGGCAGCTATAATGATTTTCATAACGATTTTTATAAGTATGTTTTATTTACCTCAATTTTTTGGTACTTGCCCTTTCATCATTTCAGACATAATAATAAGGACCTTCCTTCTTTTAATATAGGCAATGTATATTCATATCGTTTTTGAATAGTGGAACTAGTTTATATGCTGGATTTGCTATATTTTCTGTCCTTGGTTTCATGGCTACAGAACTAGGAGTTGATGTTGCATATGTTGCTGAAAGTGGTTTGTAAAAGTTTTTATGTATCTTGGTATTTGAAATAAACATATTAATCTAAGAAATATTTTAATTAAATCAGTTTATTAATATGTATTCCATTTATATGTTTACCAAAAGCAACTTAATGGTTTAGCAAAAAAGTAATAAATCTCTGACTCAATATTTATAATACTCAGTTACTTAAAATATTTTTAAGACAGACTCTAATCTAGCTGTCAGTTTATTTATGTGATTAAATATATATAGCATGAAACAGTATAAACATTTAAAAAGATAAACATTGTTTTTTCTTTTAATGTTCTCATTCATAACTTTGAAAATTAAAAATTAATAAAAACCATAAATTAGAAAACCATGTACTTAAATTATCCTAATTCTTCAGTAATATTTAAATGCTCATTTTTATGAATTTTGAAAATTTCTTGTTTTGTTAATCACTAATCATTAAGAGAGAAATTCGGTGTGAAGGAAAGTATTTGTTCATATTTTAACTAACAATTTATTAAATCTCTACAATTTTCCTACTTTAAACTGTTATTTTTGTTTTTTGAAAATAGAAATTTCATTGAAAATTAACAAAAAATTATCTTTCAGGTCCTGGATTAGCATTTATCGCTTATCCAAAAGCAGTAACACAAATGCCTATAGCTCCTTTATGGGCTATTCTGTTCTTTTTTATGATTCTTATGTTAGGCCTTGACAGTCAGGTATGCAAATTTTTTAGTTTATTATTAAATTAAGTTTTTTCATATGATGATTCTATTATGTATTCTAAGTGATCTTTACTTTATGACAACTTGAACTAATGCAATTAATTTTTTAAATAGAAATTATTTTTTTTTAAATCCAATAATTTTGTTTTTAATTTTATTAAACCTATTTAAATTTATCGAGGAAAAACAAATGAAAGAATTTATCAAATCTTCTTTTTGATTCCTTAGACAATTTTATATTTGGAAAAAAAAAAAATTGTAAAATGTCAAGCAATATATTAGTTTTTAGTATACTTAAACTTTGTCTCAAAAGAGAATTTGGAAAAAAAAAAAATAATAATACATATATATACAGTTACCAATATTAAGGAATAGATATTTTTGTCAAGTGTTTTTAAATTTATATGTTGTGTCATTAAGTATGAATGAATATTAATTTTGTTAGGCAACTATTAAATTTAAAAAAAAATGGCATTTAGTATTATATTAAAATTATCAGTCTCGCATTGGTGTCCAACAGGGTGATTGCCATACTTGCTGTGCTAACTTTTGTTTGAAGCCTAGAAGGGGCACCAGCTGAGGGGGCCGTGCAGCATCTCTCACCCCAAAGGAATTTGATATTTTAAAAAATCTGCCTTTGCGGGTCAGACAAATCAAAAATTACTCAAAACCTAACATAGCTTGTCAAATTTTATTACAATAGAAACATGTATAATAAGTAAACACTTTGGGTATATAAACTAATAACTAGGACTTCCCTCAGAGGGATTAGTCTGAGCGATATTGCTGAGAATACACATTTAATAACTTGCGATAAGTAACGAAAATGAGATGTTACCTTTAATTGGTCATTCATTGTGATAAAATATAATGATGAAAATAAGCATATCGAATCGTAGAACTACAAAATCTTGTTGCATATACTATTTTTATAAAAGAAAAACAAACCATGCTTGGATATAAAATTGGAAATATGCAAAATGTTAAAACTAATACAGAAAATAAAATATCAAATTTTCCTATATTGGAAATATAGCTCTTTGAAATGATGTCATGAGCATAAACAGAAGCTTCGCACCGATTTGAGAAACTATTATGTTTGAAGAGAAATGGAGTGTATTTTATATGGTGTGAAATCCGTCCGAATAGTTTATAATGTTGAATATCTGTTTTCCACGGATGCAATGAGGTTGTCGATAAGAGTTAAGGAATCTTTTTTTAAAAATTTGTCCTAAACGAGCACTTACATCTTATAAGTTACTGTGATGCCAAAGTTATAGTTTCTGACCCCAACAGTATCCTAGAAATTGCAATATTCTCAATAAATTGGGTTTAAAACTTTTTCTAGAAAAAAATGTTTAATATGTGAAATTAAATTGTCGAATGTTTTAGAAATCGTTCATAACGAGAATATTATATCTTAAAAGTTGCCACAAAAAAAAAAAAAAAAAAAAAAAAAAAAAGATTTCAAATTTTTAGTCATATAAACATCAAAGAATTCTCAATTTTAGAACTTTTTTTGCTCGTGCATTGATGGTGATTATTGTTCCTACGCAAAATATAGTATATTTTGCAGCAAAGATAGTTATCAATATTTTTTGCCCACATTATATTTTAAATCGGCTAGGTACTCCCAATGCTAACGAAAAACACACAAACGTTAATGCTTTATAGCATAGAAATACAGAATCAAAAGCTATTTATCTCCTATTATATACACATAATTAGGGGTGGGGAAATACATCATTTTGCTCGCCAGTGGCGAGTGGATTTTCTCATAAGGCGAGTGCATTTTTAGTTTTTCAAAAACTGTAGGCAAAAGGCACATTATCAGAAACACTTTTTTAATCTAGATATTTTAACTTTCCAAATTATTACAGTGTAAGTATATGGTACTAAGTTCTATCTAATATTAATCTTACCTTTATTACATATATTTCTTAATATTATACAAAAAAGAATTATGAAAATGCATTGTAGTGATAGTAATTTTGTCTGTAATCGCGTGCGATTTTGTCATAACTATTTTCAACTGCGTATGTTGCATCTTACGGGCTGGCGAAATAAATCCTTGGCTGGTAAGAATTTGGAAAATTTCCCCACCCCTGCACATAAATTATCTAATTAGTGCTAGCAGATGAATTTTTAAATATACATAGATCAATACAATGCTTCATTTTTCTTTTATTAGTATTTCTTAGTATTCATTTTTCATTTATTTGTATTATTCAGTAAAAAACTCACTTTCTTAAGCCCGAATTACGTCAAACTTTTTATGAAAGCGCCTAAGTCCATATAACAGCGAAGTATTGTGAAGAGTATTAAATACAAGGTAGTAAGACACTTAGCCAAACGCAGGTAATAAATCGCAAAATATTGTCCTTTTCGCCCTCTCTCGAAATGCATTTTTTTCGTATATTTAAAAAACACGATTTTGAGTCATCTTATTTAAAATTCAAATAAATAAATGAGAGGAAGCAATAATAGCATAAGTCAAAACATTCATAAGTCAACATCAAGGAATTGTATCGTAGTTACACATGTGAAAAAAAGCTGCTTTCGGCCAAAAAACGTTGTCTTCACTAAATTTGAATCCGATTAAAAAAGTACCGTGATTAATTAAAATGTTATAGGCAGAGCTGCTAAGTCT
Source organism: Maratus speculifer (assembly GCA_964019185.1). Taxonomy (NCBI): domain Eukaryota; kingdom Metazoa; phylum Arthropoda; class Arachnida; order Araneae; family Salticidae; genus Maratus; species Maratus speculifer. Next base: position 171,080,316 of record OZ025296.1, on the reverse strand, counting down.
CCGGCATTTTGGGTACCGGTATTTTAATACAGAAAATGTTTTATTAAATTGAACATTCTGCGGATTTAAAAAATAACTTTTCCTATAAGAAAATTCTGCTATGGAATAAACGAGGGTTTGGCATCTCTGTATAGGAATATTTCGTAATCTACTTTTTAACCTTAAAAAAAGCAACGACCATTTTTCGGGTACAAAAAGTATTGCTAATTGTTCCATTTTGCATACAAGGTACTGATTGTAATATTGATACATCTATGGTGATAAATTTCCAATAATTTTTCAAATTCCATTTATTTCATTAAAAATAGAAATCTTGTATTTATTTAGTTTAAAATAAATGGTTTTTAACTAATTTCATAATACTTTTGAAAAATCACTTTTCAATGAAATATTCATACTTAATACATAACGTACATAATATATGACTCTGTTATTTCATAAGTCACCTTTTTACTATCATAAAAATTATGTTTTTACTGATTTTTATTAACTCAATAGGAAAAATTTTGTGTTTTGAGCAACAGATGTCCGCATTTCCTATTATTTATTTATTTTAACAAAATTCTTTGTATTTAGAAGAATTTTTATTTAAATAGGAAATCCAGATGTCGCTGTTAATAAAGATGAAAGTTACAAAAATGGGTACAAAACGAGTAGACACATACTATCAAATATGGAAAAACGACGAATCCCAAAAAGACGTCGTACGAAATATCATCTTTTAAAGCAAAAAAACGAGGTCTGATTATCGAGCCTACTGATTACAAAATGTGCATTACATTAAAAAAAATATGCTGCAAATATTGATTATTTTTTCTTTTGTGCAGTTTTGGCTTCGAAAGGTGCGCTATGTTGCAAAAAGATATAAGCGACTATGAAAACACACCTGGTAAACTTTCATGCTCAGTTTTGCAAATAAATATGCCACATATATGTCCTATATACACCGAGGTACCTAATTGGTGCCAAAATGGCGTTTAGTTGCCTAACATGCTGGTTATCATATAAATGTTATAATAAATTGTTTGTTCTAAAAATATTATCATTTATTGCTTGTTATATCTTTTTAATAACAGGAAATGTTTCATTTATTCCTTTTTTTTTTTTCTTTTCATTTTGAAATAAATAAATAACGTGTTGTTATAGCATGCTATATGCATCTGGTAATCAAAACGATTTTTTCGCCTAATTGGCATAAAAAATCTCGCCAAACCCGGTGCTTATATCTCTAATATATTATCTCAAGTATTTTATTTATGTATACTATAATTGTTTTTACATACCACTTACTTCTTCTGGTATATAGAAATAGATAAGTGGCTCCTTTATGCAGTATAAATTGTATAAAACTTTAAAAAATAGCCCCGTTGCCCCTTTTTGGATCGAATAAAAAAAAAATCAATGTCTAATTCCAGTATTGCTCCCAGGTATGCATACATACTCCATATTTCAAAGTTGTATGCCAACAGGAAACGGATGAAAAATGGGAAAAAATGTCACATATGCACCAGGGTACATAATTGGCGTCAAAATGGCATTATTTTACCTGAGATGGTAACCCGGCTTTATTTATTTATTATTTGTTTATTTACTCATAAAATATTTATTTACTTTCACTTCCTTCTTTTAATTATATAAAATATTTCTTTTTATAGTTATTAATTATTATTATTATTTTATTTACTGTAAGTTCTTTTTGAAAATAGAAAATAATTTTAAAAAGTTATTTGAAAAGGGAGTTTTCGCCAAATGGGCTTTGAAAAAAATTGCGCCAAATCTGATGCGCTTGTGGTATCCGTGCCGAAAAATTAGTGACCAAAATTGACTTTCATACACAAACAAAATATAAGTTAAAAGAAAACATTCAATGAAAATAAATATAAAGGGAAAATGATGTCATAAAAGAAATTTTTTATTTAAAAACTTAATTGTTTCTAATTTTCACACGCGAAATATGTAAAACATTCTTTTAGCGATCAAAAAGTGCTGTTAAGAGATTATCACAAAATCTCAAAATCAAGGTTTTTATGACATTTTTTAATATAAAAAAATAACAGTTTTATTTTCCTGCATGATTAAATTTTAAAATGTTTTATTGCATTCAATATTTCTGAGTGCGAAAATGATTACTATTTACTCCATGTACTGATTCGGTTATCTGCGAAAATGTCCAGCCGGTAAAAATCACGCTCACCAAATTTCTGTGACGTATGGACATAAATTGCGCTTTTTTATCAGTTTTTTTAATATAACTTTTAAACTATTTGGAATTAATTTTTAAAAGTAGGTGCATTCACTAGATTACCTTCATAGGTACCTATTGGTACAAACAGAATCAAAATCCGACAAGTACTTTTTGAGATTTGCTTGACGAAAGAATTTTTTTGGATTTTAATATCGTTACGTATCTCTGAGTATAAAGACTTCGCTTCGCTCAGACAATTATCAAAAAAAAAAAAAAAAATTTATCTACTTTTTCAAAGTCCAGTTGGCAAATTTCACAATTTTTTTCTGTGGTTGATTGACGAATCAATTTTGCATCATTCTACAAAAAAAAAAATAAATAAATAACATAACATGGTCTTACCTTGAAAATTAAGCAAGAGAGAAAAATCATACGTTAAGCATAGATTTTGAAACACTTTCCAATACGTCAAGAATGCTCTAGTAAAACTTGGACTTTTGATAAAATAAAGAAGATATCTAAGTAAACATTTTAAAGAACATATACCTCATTTAAAAAGCAGATTTCAATAATTACCACCCTTAACTATAAAAGTAATCCAGTTCTTTTGTGCAGCTCTGTGTATGATCTATAAATTTACACATATCTACACAATATGCTAAAATTATGTTTAGTAAGAAAATTTACAACACAGTAAAAAAATTCTCCTTCAGCAGTTTCTACCAATAGGGGGAAATGTACATAAATTCTTTTGTACAGTCCTGTATATGACATACATATTTTAATACACGCCACACATGGCCTAAGCTGAAGGGGTGCTAGAGAGGGTTCAGCAAACCCTAAAACATTTTGAGCCTTCCCTGGAAAAGATTCCAAGGTCACTAAATGAATTTATGTTCCAAAAATCCAAATGGAATTGTGCTCAAAAATCAAATTTAGTTTTGAGGCTCTTTTAGTTTTGCAGAAATACCAAATTGTAACTAAAATAAGTGTTTCAACACTCGCTCATCATATTTCAAATATGAAGCTAACATGATGTTTAATTTTGCACTAGTTATATACTCAAATTTTTCATCATAATTCTTTTCTTAGCATAAAATTAAGTTTTTACAACTGTTTTTAATAAGAAATATAGTACCTACAATGTGAATATGCACTAATTTATCTTTCTGCAGCAGAGCAAGAGGGAAAGAAAATATGAGCCCTTCCTCCTTTGCATTTTTTTGAGCCCCCTCCCCCTATTATTAACTTCTAGCTACAACACTGATGCCACATATGTTTGAAATTTAATTCAAGCAATACTTAAGCTACTTAAATGACATTTCCATGAATTAATACTCATAGGTGATTATATATCCAGTTCTTATCATAATCCTGCATATGATTTTATTTATATACAGCAAACTTACCTTAGTATATTATGCTAAATGTAGTTGAGGTTGAAATTTTACTTGAAGCGGGATAACTTCAGTTAAAAACATCTTTAAGCAGTTCCTGCTCTTTCTCAATAATAATTTATGAATTTTTCTGCATGTGTTTTAGGATTTTACAAATTGCTCTATATATGTTTCATATAACTTATGCACACAGTGTAGTGTGCAAAAATGTAAATTTAAAAACCATACTATAAGGGAAAATGCACTTGCAGCAATCATACCTAATAGTCAAACGTCATAGAGAATTATTCCTGAAATCTTTTGTGTGTCCTTGTAAATTAATGATAAATGCAACCCATATCCTATTCTACTGCAAGAATTTTGAAGTAGAGCAACATAATTGGAATATGCTGCAAACGGCTTTCATCATAGATCATCATATAATCAAACTCTTTTGCATGACCTTGTAAATAAGTGATGAATGCTTTCCAACCCCATATTCCGCAGAAAGTATTTATTAGCACTAGAGATGAGACGGACTTGGCCCAAGCGCAAAACAGGCTCAAGCTCTATTTTCATTTCAGGCTAAAGCCCATTCTTTCTCAAATTGGCAATTTTATTTTATCTCATACTCATATCGAAACAAAAAATAACTTTTTTTTTAATTCAAAAATAAATTATTCCACTGCAAGTCTTTTTAATGCTATTTGAAAGAGAAATAGATTTTTTTTTTTTTTAATAGCAGTCTAACATTATTTTGAATTAAAATTTGAGATATTTGATTTAGGTCTATAGTTGAATGCGAGTAACAACCTGTTGATGTTGGCGGTAATCAGAATCTGGCACCATTAGGCTATTGTTTAACTGGAATGTTTATTTATTATTACTTTTTTCAGAGATCTAATGCAAAATATATATTTCTTTTGTGTCAACCAGCATTAGCTTAGGATTTACAAATTTTTAGTCCTTTATTGTTTGCGAGTGTAATTGCTCTTTATATGAAAATAATGTTACGGATTTTATTCATGCTTCTTCTTGAATTCTGTTCATTTGTAGCTCTCTCTTCATATTCACACAGTCACTTTCATATTTGAGTAGATAAAATTGGCATGCATTGTTATTCCTGATTGAAAGCAATCAATCAGTGTTTCCTATTTTACTAAAAAAAGCATCAAATCTTTCCAGTAACTGTCATTTTTTTTTCAATTTAAGCTGATTTTCAAAGCCATGAGAATTACGAAAAATGTACACTTTTTATAGGAGATAGAAAATGTTGTTCGGTTCTTCATCATATAAATTGTAATTTCTGCAAATCTTACTCATTTATTCATAAAATGCTCTTCGTTAATGTGTTCATCAGATTTAACTGTTTGCTGCAGGAGAAAAATTAGTTTTTTTTTTTTTTTTTTTTTTTTTTTTTTTTTTTTTTTAAGAGAAGTATATTTTTATTTTATACTAAATGTATCTTTCGATGAGATTGAATATAAATTTCATAAAATTATGTGCGTGCTTAGAGATTAATAGTTGTTTAAAAAAAAAAAAAAAAAAAATGAGATTTGTTACATTTAGGACAATTTTTAATTATTATGCTTTTTTTTCTTTTTTCCCTCTTTATACTTTGAGTATTGGGCTCTGGTTCATGAGGGCATAAAATTTTTCAGGCTTTAATTTAAAATCAGCTGGCTGGGGCAATCTTAAGCTCTGAAAAATGAGTCTGAACTCATCTCTAACTAGCATACCTCAGTAATTTTTATCAATTTCATTAAGTTTGTAACAGAATAAAATGTCAATGATTTTAATCAGTTGATTTAAATCAGCAATTAAATCATGATATTCATCAACTTCTCTTTTTTTTAAATCATTGATTTAAATCAAAAAAGTTTTTAAGTGCTTAAAATGACATAAAAGTATTAAAATCTAATGTAAAATTAATATAATTTGGAAAGTTTCTACAGGTATTTTGTCTTATGAATAAATATGAAAAAAAAGCTTTAAATAATTGCTTCTAAGCTTAGTTCCTGAGTCTTGTAAAACATTAAATACAGTAAGTTTGTAAAGGCACAAACATTTCATTTAAAAACTGTACCTAAATCTAATATAATTTGCAAAGTCATAATTTTCTTTAAGTAATCTAATTATTCATTATTTTATATAAAATAAGCATGGCAAGCATAATAAATTTCTGCAAAATTAGATAATAAAGAAGCAGAATCTTATTTCCACATTCTACTTTTGCTGTAACAAACTTATATTTAAAAAAAAAGAATGGAATAATAACATCTGTAACTGATTGGTATAAAAATACTAAACACAGATTAATTAATATAATAAGCACAGCAAGATATCTCCACTGAGAGGTAATAGTGTGGCTAATTAATATCTTGTTACATCTTCTAATTACATGTTAATCTGAATATATTTATGTGAGCTAGAGCATGACCAGATGGGCAAGCAGACAAACCCAATTCACTTCTCAACTATGTTGGAAATTGTTAAAAATATTTTTGAAAAAATCCCATGCTTATAAAAAAGTTAATAAGTAAGGCATACTATTTCGAACCATTCCTCTCAAACAAAACCTTCCCTCCTGGACTCTTCTCCAAGAAACTTATTAAATGGCTCCCTGTCCTGTCTGTAAGGCCTGCAAAAATTTAGTTTAAAAAAAAAATCATCTCCATTTCAGACAGGTACCCACCCTTCTTAGCAAGTATAATTAATAGCATTTTCTTTATGGAAACTTAGTTTTTTCCTGTTTGCAATTTTTTTTTTTTTTTTTTTTTGGTTTGTGGGAGGGGGGGGGGGCAGGTTTTGTTTTTACAAGTTTTACAATAAAATACTATACTCTTCAGAAGCATACTATAGGGAGAATGTTTTAACAGCTTTTAAGAATATTTGTTAAAAGGAAAACTATCTACAGCAGAATTCTGTCTTAAATGGGAAAAATGTTAGTCATTATCTTAAAATTATACCTCTAAGACCAAAAAAACCCCTGCTTAAAACAGAAACTTTCATCAATTTTTATTTTGATGGGAGGGAGTACAGGCTCCCGCTGAATCCCACTCTTTTCTATGACACTGTCCTCAAAAAAACCCCACACCCTCCAAAAAAAAAAAAAAAAAAAATCTGAAATGGCACCCCTGAAGCCTAGGATATTTTTTTAATCATAAGCTTATTTTGGATATATGTTTCTTATTTTTCTCTATTAGTATGTATAATTTCATTGTTCATGGTTAATAAGAAATTACATCGGTGCAGGGACGCACTACTATAGTATATCATTTAAGGGAAAATTTGGGAAGATGATGGATAAAAAAATAAGCTTGTGGTGGATCCTTTAATGTGTATTTGTGTATTTTTTTTTCTTGCAAGGAATAATTTTTTTTATGGATAAACTCAAAAGAAGTATTGTTTTGTTTAAAATTCTGATGATGAATTTGGTTTTTAGAGAAAAGGCCCACTTTTGCAAAACAGGATCCAATTTTGGAAGTGTCTATGTCTGGGCAACATAGAATGACATGGCAGAATCCAAATTATTTAATTTTATATTATATTATTATTTATTAATAGGTTTTTTTTACAAATTATCTTCATAATCTGTTAACAATATGTAGATTTTAATCAGAAGGGTGGAATGTTTATTGTCCTTTAGCAAACATAGTAAACTAACAGTGAAAGGAATATTTAAATGAAAAGGTCAGATGGCTTACAGTTTAAAAAGCTGTCCTTGTGGCTCCTTTTAAGTATTCTGTACTTATGAAATTTTTTACAAAAAAAATTTCCAACATCAGTCTTGGTAAACGGAATTGGTTCCATTTTCTGCTGCCTCCTTTACTCAGAATATTACAATACTGAAATAGAATTCAGACTAAAAAAATGACTTAATAGAGATGAGTTGTTTGAGCTACTTATGGATTTATTATTGCATTCATTATAAATTAAAATAATAATAATAATAATTCTACTATAAGCAATATCTAAAAAAATGTTACCCCTTATTTTTCTTCATAAAAATAAAATGAGCATCCTTGTATGCCAGTATTAAAAAATGCAATGTTTCCAATTTTATCTTAAATATTTGTACATGTTCATAAAGCTCTAAATATGAAATGGATTCTATGATAAATAGCACACACAACTGATATTTATAAAATTAAAATTTAAAAAAATTGCCTTTAATGTTTGTGTTATTTTTTATTTTACTTTCACATTACAATTCCAATATAAATGCTCAAATAAAAATGTTTAAGCTTTAATTGAAAAAATATCTTTTAAACCCAATTTTAATAAATTAAAATTTTTAAGAATTACAATGATTTTAAGACAAAGGATTGTTCTCTCTTTTTTAAGTGTGGCATCAATTTTTTATTCAGATATCTTAATCAATAAAAATTAATGAAATCTTTTATGTAGTTTTAAATATAATTATTTATTTTGTCACTTCCTATAACTTATTCTATTATAATAAAATTAACTTTATATACTCTATTACAAAAAAATAATCTGAAAATTTTATTTGTAATTTCATTAGTTTGTTGCTATCGAAGGATTTGTGACAGCCATTGTTGACATGTTTCCAAATTATTTACGGGTAGGCTACAGGCGGGAATACTTCATTGCTTGTACTTGTGCTGTTTCATTCCTTGTTGGCTTATCTATGGTAACTAATGTAAGTTTCTATTTTTTGTATTTATTTTTATGTAGTATATATAAATTATTCTATAGACTTGTCTAAACAAGTTGCATCAAAACATTGCATAACCTAATCATCAAGAGTTGCCATTGATTTCAAGTGAAATTAAGTTTTGAAAAGAAATGTCTTTGGGGATGAAAATGAATCATAAGATTTTTTTTTCTTTTTAATTTTGAATGATATTTTTTACTTTTTGAGTTTATTGCTTCAGAATTGAATAGTACTATCTGAGAACTGTTGTGACACAACTTATCCAATTTAGGGATTTTAATAAAGTATAGCCTTCTAAATAGACCATATAAGTTATTTAGAAAGAGAATGCAGTTTAAAGGAATGAATCACTCTCCTGGCTAAAGCATGTGCAACTACTTCAGCTGCAGAAAAAATACGAAAATACTGTTTCTGTTATTGTATATTGATTATAGCTTTTTCACTCTTATAGTGGTTAGATATGCATTAGCCAAAGAGTTCATTTTTTCAAAATGTATTCTGAATTATGTACTTCTATGGTATATTTACGATGTCTATTCTTTATTAAGTGCATTTTGCATTGATTTTTTGCATTTTAACTTTTTGGGTTTCTAAAAATAATTGAATACCTAATATGTATGATTTTCTGACACCTGTTAATGATTTAAACAAAATTAGATTTTAAAAAATGCTAGTTGTACTTATTTTTTCTCTTTATATAGCCTGAATTCATTGGGTTACATATGTATGTAATAAATGCTTGGCAATTGTTATAGTTATTTATAATTTAAAAGTATCAAATGCATTAAATCATATGGAAAATGCTTACATGCAATAATATTATAGTCTGTTTTTTCATTGCTTCATTTTCTCTTTATTCTTACTGTGAAAATAAGTTTTTAAAACTATCTACTAATGTAAGTAAAATGTTTGTATCAAACTCAAGCTTTTCTTTATGAAGAAAATAACCCTGATAGATGTCTTCTTATTTTTTTAAATTATTGATCATAATTAAGATAAAAGGTTTTTTAAAAAAGGTATTTTTTTATAATGCTTAATTTTTGTACTTTTTTGGCTTTCATAAATTATAATGCTTGTGATTAGGAAATTAAGATTCCAAATTTTAACTCTACTTTTAGCTATTGTTTGGAAAACTTTTTTCAGAATTCTTTATAGTTTAAAGTTTTTAAATAATTTTATTAGCATTTGGAAAGAAAAATTGTTTTATTTACGTTCATTTGTATCTATCAAAGAGTTTATTGCAGCAATTTTTTGACATACTTTCTATCAAATGCAAATTCTTCATGTTTGCTTTAATCAATTCTATATGTTTAAACTGCGAAAATATATTTTCATTGTTTGACAATATTTGTATGATGTGTACTTAATTTTTTTACTCCTAGATACTGGTAAGCATTTTTTGAATTAATTTGATTAGTCTGCTTCAGTAGATATCTGTTTTATGTCAAACTTGGCTTGTACCTATTTTTATTTGCAATCTAAAAAATTTTCTCTGTTTAGTTTTTAAGTTAGACAGTGATAGCTAATTTTTAAGTAAATGCTGATAATTTTCAAATTGCTTCTTGAACACTTTGTTATAATGAAAAATATGTGTAATATTTGGTACATAAAGTGTTAATATTAATCATACTTTAAACCATATCATGGTTCTTGCTTTAAATACTTATTGCTGTCTAAAATATACATTAAAGTTTCACAATAATTCTGTATTATGAAATTCTTTATGGAATATACTATTTATAAATTTTCTTAATTTTTATAACAAAGATTTCTAAGAAAATCTACATGTCTCATTTCTTTTTCTGGTGACTATTATTTTACAATAATAAAAAAAAAATAATAAAAAAAAAAAAAAAAAAAAAAAAAAAACTAGTTAAAGGTAAAAATTCAGTATCTTTGGTTGAAAAAGCAATGCATTTATTAAAATGCAAATTATATATCTTAATACCCCTAATATTAATTTCACATTTTCAAGATTTTACAATGCCTGTTTTTAAAACAAATATTTAATTTAAAGTAATTGGCAATTTAGCTCAAAAACCTTGCTTAAAGCACTTATATTTTGTGTAATGATTGATCAGGTAACTTAGATTATATTTAAATGTTTTAGTATGTAATGCTTGCAAAGAATACATTAAGAAAATATCTATAATTTATTTTATATCAAAATAGTTTTTTAATGTAATTCCAGTTCTATGGATCACAATGCTTCTTCACAAATTTTAATACTGTGTTATTTAAAAAAAAAAAAATTTCATGCCATCTTATTTACAAAGTAAAAGATTATTCTACAAAGTTCAGATTCCTATATAAATCACTAAAAAAGTTAAATTAATGAAATAGCAAAACATAATAACTTTATTAAGGATTAAAAAAAGAAAAAGTGTAATTTAACAAATTACATCAACTATTTGAAAAATATTTTCAAAGACTGAAGTTTTAAAGACTTATAAATAAAATCTATATTTAAATTAATAATAATAATAAAAAAATTTTATGATGATCAAAACGAGTCGTATATTATGTATGTCATGCATTAAACATTAATATTCTTAGACCAATAATTAAAAAAATAGTAATTTATAGATATACAACTTTTACTGTTTGAAATATACATTTTTATTTAATGGTGTTAATCAGACTTACTTCTGAATGCCTCCTATTAGGTATGACATGGATTAAACATTAATGCTTCTGGACCAAGCACAAATAAATTTTAAATTAAATTTCAGTTTTACAATTTTTAGAATTGCAAAGTTTTAAACTTCTTAACTTTGCACATTTTAAACTTTTACACCATTGTGTAGAGAAAAAAATGCACTTTTAAATGAAATTTGTTTAAAATCTTTTATTACATTTTTTTTTTTTTAAATTATTTTTAAAATTTTTATTACCTTTTTTGTCATTGTGGCAACAGAAATGTTCCATTTTTGGACCAATCAGTCACGGACTAATCAGAAAACGAATAAAATTAAATAAGTTGCAGAATTCAACTAATAAAAAGATTCAGATATACTTCAGATGTTCCAGTTCTCTACAGAGGACAACAATTATTTTCCAAATAGTTAAAAAGAATAATAATAATAATAGAATACACAAAGAGTAATCTATTTACTAGTGCAAGCATGTATGTGTGCAGTAGCATAGCAATTGAAAGATTTTACGGAAGGCCAAGCCCAAGTAGAAATGTTTAAGTTGAACAATTAGAATTATTGATTATTATTAAAATGTTTATAAGGATAAGGATTCAAACTAATGATTAATGCCATTAAAATCAATATTTAAATTTATAAGAATTAATATACTGAAAATTATGAAGAGTTATGATATCAAATTATGAGACAATAGAAGGTTAAAGGGTGGAGGGAGGATGTGGTGGGGTGGACGAGAAGTTTCATATAAATAAGTTTTCACAGAAAGTAAAGTCTTATATATCATTTCAAATAATTGTATTTCTCGTTAAAATTAAAGAGTTAAATCTCCTGAAGTTACTCAATTCTTACTTGCATTAATAATATTATGATTGAAATTATACATTTTGAAAATTTCAAAATAGTTATTAAAATGGATTCAAAACAAAAATGAAACTTGCAGAGAAAATATTGAGGCCTCTGTTCTGCCAGACGACTAGTTATGCAGTCAATATATATAGAACTTATTAATGCTGTTATTTTTTGCAAAGATGAATTAGCAAGCATTGAGCACAGAAATTAATATTCTTTGTAATAGCTCATGTGACTTTAAAATATTTGAATTTCAAGAAGGAGATGGACATAGGCCTCAAGAGCCTCCTCCTTTCTTGTAATCCTGTGTGAGTTGGAGAGATAGGGTCAAGGACGGAGGCAGATCTCATATTGTTGCTGGTCATGTAACTAGATCTTTAGTTTAATGTAAGTTTTGGTGGAGAATGTTTATATACTATTTAAATATATCCTACATGCTTGTAAATATTACATAAATTTTTCAGAATCTGTTAAAAGTTCTAATGTGACAGTATAAACCCAAAAGTCTCAAGTACTTTAACAATCCTGTATAATTCTTACTTCTATTATGAGCTTTAATATGAATATTCAGACATGTTGCAAATTATTTAATATAATTTCTAACTGGCTATCTTGTCTCTGATTTGGAGTGTGTATTACTAAGCAAAACAACCTAAATATTTATAAATTTTCTTATATCGAAATCATCAATATGATGTATCTATCACCCCTTTTATTTATTTTTTTTAATTATTATTAAAACCAAATTAGTCTCACCCTTCTTCTTAAATTATACATTCATTCTTGTTAAAATAATTCTGATTAATCTCATATCTACTAATATTTTTTTCAAAAATTTTGATCCTGTCTCATTACTTTAGGAAATTCTTTTGAGGAATTATTAAAACACTATAGGAGGAGAGAAAGAAATGATTTGTATAAAAACCTCTTGGCATCTGCATCTAATCATTTGAGGGGGAGGGAACTTGTTAACAAGTAATTTGAGCGGGTTATTAAGTTACCTAAAAACTTGTAATGCAATCTACACTTAAAAAATATTTCTAACTAATTTCAGTGTTATACAATTTATTAGTATTATGCTTGTAATACATAGCAACTTTATATAGTGAAGTTTGTTTTTTTATAGAAATTTTGTATTTATGTAAATGTATTTAAATGTTTTATTTTTTTCTAAGTTACATTTACTAAAGCATCATTTTTTTTAATTATTCAGTGAGATTTGTAGTATTCCATGCAAAATATGTTTCTTAATTCTTGTTTACTGCATTTTATTTATTTATTTTAAATTTAATTAATATTAATAAAAAATAATTTTAATATCCTGTGGGTATTACTTTTGAATAGAAAACTGAACTGAAAATCTAAAAATGTTTATTTTACTTGCATATATACACATGGTAGAATTTTTCTAATCATGCAAGTTGCAAATGCTTATGACAGAATTCGTAAAAAAAAAAAAAAAAAAAAAAAAAAAAAAAAAAAATGGCTTTATTGCAATAAATTTCCAAATTATGTTTGTCATAAATCCTACTGTGAATCTATATTGATACAACTTATTTAAAATTTAGTTTTAAAGTAGAAAAAATATATAATTTAACAGAAAAAGCATGCCTATCATCTTTATAATGTCATTAGTTAATATAGTCTTAATATAGAGATATTCACCAGGTGATGGATATTTTTATATTTAGAACAAAATTTTTTGATGTAATCAGAAGTTGTGTTAATTTATTCGACTTCAAAATAATACATTTAAACAGAAACAATTTATTAGGCTTCAAAATAATGCAGAAACAAAGTAAACAATACAAACAACTACTCATGCAGGACAATATTTAACAAGCAATTTTATAAAAGATTCTTTATGTACACCTTTGTTTATTTTATATATGTTTGGCACCAATAATTTATTCTTAATACATATAAGAAAGATTTTAATAATCCAAATCAACAGAATTATAACAGGGCACAATATATATATGCCTACAGCTTTGTCCCAAGCTTTTCCAATTAGAATTTTTCTATAGTGTGTGTATATATAGGTAAAATAATGATGTATGTACATTCTATATGATATGGTATTGCATATCTTATTTTAAATAGTTCATCTTAAGAATCTTTCTTGTTGATTTATCACTGACAAATATTTGAGTTCTTAAGCATCTACATTTCCTAAACAAATTTAATAGTGTGTAAATCAGATAGTATTGAATACAGTATGTGATATTCTAAGATAATTTCACTGTAAGCATGGCTATGTTGCATGATATCCATGGACAAGAAATAATGTGTCAATGGCAGCTCTTAGGATGTTAAGGTTTACATATTGGTATGTCTAATGTTTAGTTTTTTTAGAAAAGAAATTTTTCTTCTGTTCATCCATTTAGACCTATGGTGAGTATACCTTGCATTTTCTGACATGTCTACAGAGTGCTGTTCATTTGGAATTCTGAAAAAACTTTAAATATACTGATTGTTTATAAAGTCCTGGCTAAGTTCCCTTCATTTTAACTTCTTTAAATTCATCAAAGTATTACAAAACTACTATAAATCTCTACTATATATTTATCTCCATATTCTCATAAGATTTATAGTGTTGCACAGTATCAGTTTGACTCTCAATACTTTGAACATGTGTGCTCATATATTGTACACTTTTGTAGTGCATGCCAGGTTATGAATTGAAAAAATGTTTCCCTTTGGACTTTATAAGCAATTTGTATTCTGCGTGTCAGGTGATTCTCTTCAAGAATCCCTGAGACCTTAATAGATTTAATGTTATACCTCATTTTTTAGGGTGGTATGTACGTGTTCCAAGTGTTTGACTATTACTCAGCAAGTGGTATGACTCTGCTCTGGTTCTGTGTCTTTGAGTGCGGAGCTGTTGCCTGGGTATACGGTACGTAACAGTGGTGGCTGTACTTCTAACACAAAAAAAAAAAGAAAGGAAAAAAAATCACTGCTTTTCCCAAATTCAAAATCATGAAAAGTTGACCAACCAGTTTTTCTCTGCAGCCAGCAAAATTAACATTTCACCCTGTTTTTACTAACCAAATCCCCAGACTTATCTCCCCTGATAAAATAATGAGTACTTTGTTATGTTGACAAGCATTATTTTGTGTTTGGAAGGAGTCTATGAACACTTCTTAATTTTAGATTTCATATCCTTTTAGTATGTTTATTTAAAGTTATAATTTAAAAATTTATTTAAATAATTTTCTGCCTTTTTGTTACAATTTTTTTTATTATTATTTTACTTATGATTTACTCTTCTAATTTTCTCATTTAGATTTATTTAATTAAAATCAGTAAAATAAGTGTAGATTTCTTCCAAACAAATGTTCAGTACCTTTCTATAATCAGAACTTTCAAAATTTCTCAAAAATTTTTTCCCTTTAAATATTAGAAAAATTTAATTTCACTTTCGATTACAAAATTATTGAAGCAAAAATGTTTTATCTATTTCCTTTAATTTAAAATTTTTGCCCTCTTAATCTTTTAAATTTCTCTTTGCTCGGCTGGTTGGTTTAATTTGGCCAAATTTTTACAAAGTAGGGATGCTTTGTTGCGGGTGCTGACTGTCCTTCGAGCAGGCTTAGTATTTACTTTGTTGCTTTGGAAGGACAGTGTTTTACGAAGGTACTGAGAGTAGTTATCTGTGTTTGTGGGTGCTGGACTGTCCTTCGAGCAGGTCAAATGCTTTGGAAGGACAGTGTTATCAGTGGTCCTTCTGTAAACTCAAGTTTTCCTCTATCTTAAATTTTGGACAGCATCACTTTGAGCTTTTTGTATTGTTTCATCTCATTGCTTCAGAGTGTGAATTTTTATTATTTTAAAATGATTCTTTTGAAATGACATACAGTCACAATTTCATAGTTATGGAGCTAATAGTTTAAATATTAAATATACTTGCTGCTTTAAATAAATATTATACAGGGTGTTCAGAAAATCTCTGTCCATTGAATTGTTCAAATGATGTAACAAAATTCTTGTAATTTTTTTGTTCTGTACCTTCATGGATAATCAGATGAAAATCAATGTCATCTTGCACAGCACATGGACTATATAGTGCCTGTCCGAAACAAGATATATTCATTAAATCAATTTTTAAAACTGAAACAGGCAAAAAAGCAAGTGGGCTGAAATTTTTTAAAGACCCTGTGTAAGAGTAGTTTTTATTGTAGTTAATATGCTTGTTGCATAGGTTAGTTTTCAAACTTAGCAATATATCCAAGCATTATTAATGACTGTATGTCATTTAAAATTTTTCTAAATTATTAAATAGTTGAAATTTATATAGTCATATTTTTGCATTTTTTTTAATATATATAGATTTTCATTCGAATTTATTCACACTCTGATTTCTTTATAAAATTGTATCTATAATTCTTATATATATAACATTGTATATATTAATAATTAAAATTTAATTATTAAGCTTTTAAAGTACTGTATTAACTGTAACATTGTAAAAATTCAATATTGATTTTTTAAAACTTTATACCTGTAACTATATATATTGTTAAATTGTACCACTTTAATTCAGCATTTTTACTGTATGTATTTTAGATTCATTTGTAATCAATGTATCATTTGTATGTTGTGTCTTTACTATATTATGAAACTGTGGCATTTCACTGTTTATAAAACATTTAATATATTATGAAATAGTAAATTTGAATTTTTATTACTATTGCAGATAACTCTAGCATTCATCATCGTGTGATAGAAGTAATAAAAGTTCAAAAATGCCTATATATGTCTTTTTTGTGGGGGTGGGCGTTGGGAAATGTTCTCTCACTCATTGAATAAATGTTATCATTTGTCAGCATCTGCTTGAGGGGAGGGATCTAAAATGAGTAGCAAATATTCATTTTTATTCATACACTTAATCAAATTCCATGTGAGGATAAGTAGGTGTGATAAACTATGATCCATATTCTGTTTTTTTATTATTATTATTTATAAAAATGTAGAAAGGAAAATGACAAGCTTTTGAGTAACTATTAGAAAACTAAGGAAATATCTAACTTTTGTTTCAAAAACAAGAAAGTTAAAAATATCCTATTAACTCTTTCACAATGAGCACTGCATGTATGTGATGAGTAGGATGCTCAGAACTCTTGATAATTCCTTCTAGTAATTTTGAACAGATAATTTTCCTTATTTAATTGCAGAATTTCTGCAATTTAATTAGGCAGAATTTTCTCTTACTGATGATAAATCTATAAAAATACATTCATTTCAAAAGGTTATTAAAGAAAGTGATAGAGCCATAAGAGTGTTAAAGAAAAGCGTTTTTATTACAGGTGATTAAGGATGTACTCAAATTCAAAAGGTTTAGTTTTAACACATTCATAGTCAGTTTTAGAAATTTAAAATTAACAGTGACTCAAACTATAAAATTGAATAGAACTTTCCATTTTTATATAAAAACAAAAATTTCTCTTGCAAAGTTGATGTTTTGAACCAAATTTCTAGACACAATAAATCATGAAAAGTCTTCATGTGACAGCTGTCATGTATAACTCAAGATGAAATATTTTTATTGGAAAATGAAAAGTGCTATTTGATTCTAAATCATATCAGTAGTCATATCAATCAATTTCATGCTTTTATGTTTAAAAATAAGTCTCTGAATATGCGAAGGTTTCACATTGCTGAACGTGGGAATATTTTTAAAATTATCTTTAAAGCACTAAGGCCCATTAATTAAAGGATTCAATATCAAAAATAGTCTAAATCTAGTCAGCTAGGCATTCAAGATAAATAATTTAATGAGCTTTAATACAAAGTTAAAAATGTCAAGCTCAAACAATTTACAAGATTTTTTTTTTTTAACATAAATGAACTTAATATTTAGGAAATATGAAAAATAATGAATAAATTGTTTAAAGTTGGTGGAAAAGAGTGTTGAATTAAGTGTCCTGTGGAAGGTGCATGCTTCTCCAAAAGACTTGATGTTTTAGATTTTCTAATGGTTAATTAATCATAGGTGAAATTACTTTCCAAAAATTCTTCCCCTGATAAAAATGTCTGAGTTCAACACTGCTGAAAAAGTATTTAGTAATGCATCTTTTCAATAAAGTAAACCACAAAGATGAGCTTAATTCAAAATGCTTTGACAGTTAACCTGAATTAAATGACTATTTAGTCTTAATACTGAAACTGAAAATGTATTTTGATTAATAAATTTTGCAAAAAAAAAAAAATTCCACAATTAAACAAAAAATTTACCACTAAGGGGAAATCAAGTACTACCATTTGCAAACTCAGATAAGTAAAAACTAAAAATCTAATCATTTATAAGGATTTATATTTACATTTAACCATCTTATTATTGTAGATGCTAGGATTTTCCTAGCATCCTATTCCAAGAATGTTTATTTGCAATAATATATAAATCTTCTAATAGTCATAATGCAATCCTTCAATGGTGCAAGATATATTTTTTGTTGTCATCATCACACTTTATATGTACTCTAAATTAAAAACAGTGAAAAGCTACAATAATTTGAAACTGGCATGCATTACCCTTTTCTAAAGTAAGTATGGGGTGCAAGCCTTAAAAAACATCATTTCAGTTTTCTGTATTTTTAATTAATTTTTGTAGGTGTAAGACGGTTCTATGATAATATTGAGGAGATGTTGGGATTCAGAATTAATCCCTGGCTGATGATCTGCTGGAGTTTTATTTCCCCTGTTGTTACAGGAGTAAGTACATTAGACATTAATTTATTTGGTTTTCATTGCTGAAAATAACTGTTTTTAGTTTTTAAAAAGAAAGAGAGAGAGACCTGTAATCTTGAATTTATGCAAATATAAATATTATTTTACTGTTTCATACTGTATGAAAACTTTTTATTGATCTTTAATGGCCATGGTAGCCAGAATGGATGCCAAACTTCTTGTTTTTGCCTCCAAAGAGTTTCTTTCCTTTGGAATAAACATCCCATATAACTTTTTATTTTTAAGTACCACTTTTTGAAACAGAAACTTAGCATTGTTTTTCAGAGTTTCAGCATTTAAATAAGACAAATATTACTATTTGGAAATAATGATAGTCAAAAATAAAGACTATATGCATCTTGTGAAAACTCTGATACAGAGTGTCAAATGTTTTTTGGCAGAAAGCCAGCCTAATTCGGAAATCTGTCTAGGCTAATAGGAAAATAATTTGCCATTTTCTAAACAGCTTGATGTTTTTCTTGCATTTTGTAAATAATCTTATTCAACTTTAGGTTAATTAGAAAATAGCTGTTTTTATAATAGAATAATTTCATACAGGTTTATTGTGTTGTCTTAGGTGATGAACCTTTACACATAATTTTAGCAGAAGGAACTTACATTTATAAAAAAAAAAAAAAAAAAAAAAAGCATAAGAGAGCTGGGTACTTTTCAAAGTACTACTTCATTATCCAGTCAACCAGTTTCACCCAATTATACAAATTGCCAAACTATTCACCAAATTATAGAAATTGAAAAATGTTGCTATTCTAAAATTTTAAATAAGGAAAATTAATGAATTTAAATGAAAAAAATTAAATTAAAATGTTTTTCACATGATTTATTTAATCCATTAATTTATGTTACATACATAATAATTTTATTTAAACTTGCATGCAACAATTAGATGAAATGAAATTTAAATTTTGAAATTTACACTATTGCAAATTTTTAAACTTCTAAATATCGCATATTTTCAATTTTTACATCATTGTATAGGGAAAAAATGTACTTTTAAAAGCTGTATCTATTTATTTTTGAGGTATTGATTTTTTTTAGTTTTTAATACCGATTTTTTAATTGTGACAACAGAAGTACTCCATTTCTTTTTAAAGCATAAAAAAGAAATGCTTTTTATATCTGTTTAAAACTTGTATGCAACAATCATTTCTTTTTAAAGCGTAAAAAAGAAATGATTTTTATATCTGTTTAAAACTTGTATGCAACAATGAGAAGAAAAAAAAAACTTTAAAAAAAATGGACTGATGATAATTTAAAAAATATATATATATTAGTCTTTTCTAAAATTTTATGATTTGCTGTGTGAGAAAGAGATATTCAGCTATAAGTACACAAAATTTGAACGCTCTAACTTGTATAGTTTTTGTGTACGGACTCTGTGATAGACAGAGGACAGAGATGAATAGGGTTTCGTCAGATAAATGAAACCCTAAAACGAATAGGGTTACTTTAGTGGTGACATTCACTTATGATGTAACTACATACCAAATATATAATTTTATTTATTCAGATGATATTAGATTAAGAGTACTAAAAATAATTTATATATTTAAATGCAGAGTTATTAAACCATAAACAGACTTTTTAAGATATTGCGTTTGTGAATAAGATGTTGTTTTGAATGTAATAATCGAAATTATTAAGGGATATAATAAATATCAATGATAAAAGAATATTGTAAGATATTTAATGCTCTTTATTTAGTCAAAAAATAGATGGATGTGCCTGTTGAAAGTAATGTAATTGTAATTCATTTTTTTCTTTTGTACTATCATGAGGTTAATTGTTTTACGTAATTATTATTTTAAATAACAAAAGAACAAATCAATTAGTAAAATCTGAATAAAAATACAAATGATGACGTAACAAACATTTGTAACACGTTTAATGTCAAATGAATGTGACATTTACGATAATCCGTTACCCGCATTTAATCTTAGTTTGACAATAGTTTTTTGAACCAAAATACTATAACCAAATACTAGTACCCTTTCCATTACAGTAGTTTTGGCATTAAAGGCACAATTCAAGTGATTTAAATAAGATTTGCTATCAAATAATAGAAGCATGTGTGTGCATATAAAGAACTGGTGATATCATTATTTTAAATACAAATCACCTTTTTTTGTACATAAAAATAGATAGTAGCTTCTTTTAAATACACAATATAAACAATAAAAAAATTGTGTATTCATATGAAATTGTGAATAGGTTGCCAGAAAATGTTGCCAAATTTCATTCTCTCACCAAAGCCATTTTCTCTATTTTGAGTATTTAAAATGTTAGTAGTAAAAATGATCTTTTACATTTTAAAAATATAAATAGATAAATCATATTTAAGATGTGATCTAAATTCACAGCATAGAAAAGAAATTTAAAAGTTTTAAAAGAAATTTAAAAAGTAGCAGAGAGGATACATGACCCCTATGCTACCCCATAGTTTTGGCCCTGGGGGGGGAGGGGGGGGTCTTTCAGATAAGCTTTTTTTGAAAAAAAAATCTTTCAGCTGGTACCAATATACATCACTGATAAATACTTTTTTGCTAAATACACAAGCTCTAGAATGCTTTACCGATAGTTTTTTTTTTTTTTTTTTTTTTTTTATTAATTTTGTTGAACTATTTTTAACCGAATACGTTGCTTGGCATAAATATGAATCATATTTTGCTTTATCATTAGATGCTTCCAAAAAATATATCAACTTTTTATTTCTCTTTTTATAATAAAATAAATGAATCAACAAGCCCAAATGAAATCCAACTCATTTGAGAATTGAGAATAACTGGTACAAACAGAATGATATGTATTATCAGAATCCGAACACAATTTTGCACCACATTAGACTCTCTGGCTACATTCATGAATTACACAAACATAAGCAGCGTGTGAAGTTAGTTTCACTTTGTTTGGTTGCATATTGCCACAGTAATCACTAACAAGTAGTATTTCTAAGTAACAATTCAGCATTTCGTATCTTAAAGAATACCCACTATTTAGTAACGAATATGTGTGGTTTACAACAGCTCTATTGATATCACTGGTAATCACAATCTTTTTGCCAAATGTATTTGTGTATTAATCAAACTTTTTTTATTGTTAAGTTTGGCTAAACCTGAAATAATACTTCATTATTTTATGATTTTTAACACAAACTGATTGATTAATTTATCATATGAATTGAATATTTCCAACTGAGAGAAAAATTGCCCAAGCCGGGAATCACACCCAGATACTTGGCTTACAAGGCCAATGTTTTACCGTTATAAGCTAATTGGGCACAACAACCAGCAAGCATTTCTCGCTCAGATAACCCTCAGATTTATTTCTTATTCATTATAATCTCAATTGCATTGTAATTACGGTTTTAAAAATGTAAACAAAGCAATGACCAGAAATCTGCGAAATTCTAAAATCCACACAACCTCTAGTCCCAAGCTATGTAGATTTGAAGGAGTGTTCTGTGTGTGTGTGTACATATATATGTATGTGTGTGTGTGTTTATATATAGGTAGGAATTTGCATTTGAGCAAGATTTCTACTTCAGAAATAAATTATTTTATTTGTGATATTGTGATATTCCCCTTAAAAGTGAGTTACATATTATAAATTCCATTTTTATTCATCATAATTCTACTTTTTTTCATTCCTTTTGTTCTTTTTCTCATGGAATTTATGTATTTAATTATAACTTTATTTATTATTAGTATTATTTTCTTATGCATTCATCTCTCTGTTAAAATTGATCTTTTACCAAATTTAAAATGTTATAATGTTTTAATGTTGTTTATTACTTTATTTATATATCATAATTATCTGTATGTAGTTATATTTTATAGTTTCATGTGTTGCTTTTTCAATGTCCAGTCATTCAAGTTATTCAATAAATTGGCTTTTATATATCATCTTACTACAAATTCATATATATTTATAAAAATTCTTTTTTTAATAATCAACTGAAATTGCAGTGTGAAAAAAAAATTTGTTTCAAAAAATATTTTTAATTGTATCAGGGTTTCAAATGCTTCACATTTTGTGTATACTTGTGCAGAAATAGTTTTTCCTTAAATTTGGATCAAAACATACTTAGTAAAGTACAAAACAGAAATTTAACATGATTTCCTCGATCCAAGAAACAAAGAATATTCCATTTTTAACATTTTCTAAGCTGCTAATTTCGTCAAAAAAAAAAAAAAAATGCAGTCAAAAAAATTATAAACATACAATTTTTGTCAAAAAACATGTAAATTTTATCAAAAGACACGAAAAAATGTGAATTTTGTCAAATTACCAATTTTGCTAAAAAACAAAAAGTTAAAGATTGCAAAAAAACAAATTTCACGAAAAGATTATGAAATCCACAAATTACATGAAAAGACTGCAAAAAAAACTGCACATTTCGTCAAAATACTGTGAAAAACATTAATTCCATCAAAAGATTGTGAGAAAAATGTGGATTTTGTTAAAGAATTGCTAGTTTTGTGAAAAAAATGAACAAAATGCAATCAAAAGATAGAAAAAAAACCCATAAATTTCTTCAAAAGATAACATAAGTGCAAAATTTCTCAAAGAAAATAAATTTTCTCAAAAGATTGTGAAAAAATATGTGAACTTTGACAAATAATCGCAAAATCTATGCAAATTTCAGTAAAAAAAAAATTGTGAAGCATTCGAATTTCAGTAAGATATCGCTAAAAACATTTGAAATTTTCACAAAAGATTATGAAATCGTCCGAATTTTGATGAAAGATCGTGAAAAAAAACTCAAATTTTGGCAAGAGATCGTAAAATCATGCAAATTTCCTGAAAGGATCACAAAAAACCCCACTAATTTTATGAAGATGATTGCAGCGATTTTGTTTTGCTGAAATAAGTCCCTAAAGGTCTCTTTTTGTATAAAATATATGGTCCTTTTTGATCCCTCTTTTTATTTTCCCTTTTGCCATGTTTTACTTCTAATAATAAGTGGTATGCTGTATTCATTTGCTTTTTATTCATAAGTTAAAATTACTGCTCTAAAATAATATTTTTTAAAGCCAAATAAACAACTTTTTTTCTTCCTGTTGCTAATTTTTCATTATTGCAATCTGTACTCAATTCTCGTTTAGAATGTCCACAGTTAGCAAAATGTGTGGAAATTTTTTTTTATCTGAGTAATTATTCTTTCAAATGTCAACATTTTCAAGATAGCAATCATTTTAATTTTTAATAGTTAATTAGCATTAAAATTTCAATCTGCTCAAAAATAGAGATCTTGGTTGCTTCAGAAATAGATTTTATTGCTCCAAAATAAGATTTTTGCTTCTCCAAAGCTACTCCAAAATGTATTTAGTGCATTATCATAATCTCTCTTATATTTAAAACTAATGCATTAACTATCTTGAACTTATTGTAATAAACCTGGGTGAAATCAAGCTGTTTGGTTAAACAGTTGGTCATTTTCTAATTAGCTTATAATTGCATAACTTCATTACAATGAAAGTGAGAATTTGTTTTGATTCATTGAATTGAAACAATTGGCAATTTTGTATACACTGTTGTAAAGAGGGCAAAAGCATATAATATGGATTATATTTTTATTGATGAAATTTTATCATCAAAATTGAAAAGAATAAATATTTTTATTTGAATAGAGGGTGAAAATATTATTGTGATTAAACATTTAAGAAAATTTGATTCCATTGATAACTTTTTTCTATTTTTAAAAAGGAAGTAACACAATAGAATCATTTTTTTTTTTTTAACAAAGCAGGGCTGCCACTGTCAAATGGCATCAAAAATAATATTTAGTAGCCTACAATGAAAAACAGTAGTAGCCTAAATAATAGCATTTGAGGGGAAAAAAAGGGAAACTTACTACACTGCTTTAAGCGATTTTGTAAAAAAGCTTTAAATGAAATTTATAAAAAATAACTTTTTTATAAATAAAAAAAGGTATTTCTTTATTAAATCCATTGCTTGTAAACAGGGGGTAATAATTTTCTATTTAAAGAATTTGAAAAAAATAATCACAATATTGTTTTCACCATCTATTCAAATAAAAGGTAATCCAACATTTCAATTTTTAATGAGAAAATGATTTAAAAAAAACTCTTTTATCCAAAAAAATAGTAATTTAAAGTTAAATAATATTAATTTAATTTTAGTCCAGAAAAGAGTAATTTAATTGGCGTCTTTGTATAAAATTGCCATTAAAAATGATTGAAAAAAAAGTATTATGAAATCTAAATAATTTAAATTTTAGAACTCTGAAACCTTATATCACATTTTTAGATACATGTAGCTAACAAGAGTTAATTTTACCAACTTCCAATATTCTAGAAGGAGAAAAATTCAGACAGTCAGATCTTAGTATAATCATTTAGTATAAATGTCATGCATAGCAATAGGAATTAGGGCATCGTTTATGATTTCAATAGGTTTCTCTGTATTAAATTGCATTTTTTAGAGCATCTGAAATACATAAAATATTAAAAACCATATGTATGGAAACTTATAACCCCAAATTTATGCATTTCAAATAGTTATTACTAAATGGTGAATTACTAGAGTAGAAACTTGGATTACTCACTGGTTACAAATATGGAAGTAAACATGAAAGTTAAAAAAAAATAAGTGAAAAATGTGTGCATAATCTGAAAAAGTACATGAAAAATTTAATGCCTCTTTTATGTCATTACATCACAGATCAATTTTAGAATATTCTCATTTATTTTCAAAATGGCTTGGATTAGGACCAAATCATGTAAACAGTCTAATAAAACTATTTTAAATGTTTTAAATTTTCATTTTGCACCTTTTAGCAATTAAAAGTTTATTTATTATGAGGTGTTAATTTATTATACATTTAGAAAACTATGTATTTTTGAAATGTTTTATTAAATAAAAAAGAAGCATCTTTCAAAAAAAAAAAAAAAAAAAGCATATGGGGGAAAAAAAGGTACAAATTTTAATTTTCAGAATTTTTTTTAAATACAGATGTATTCAAAGCCCATAGGTTTAACGTTAGAGAAGAGGGATTTGTGGTCTGACTGATAGCAAGCCTTAATAAACCAATTTTGACATCCATATTTGAAGAGGAAATGAATATGAGTTAATGTTGTAAAATATTGTCTTGGAAATAGAATAAAAGCTTTTTATAATCATTTAACTTCTTGAATAATAACTTGTATTTTCCAAAGTTATCTTCTTTAAAATTATTATAATTTTATGCAATATTAAAAAATATGCACACAATTTAAAGGTGCATATTTTGTTAAAAATATCTTAATAGTATTTCCTATTGCCTTTAAATAAAAAATGCTTTAATTATTTATTTGTAAATTAAGTAACTTTTCAATGCTTCTTGCATGAAGTCTTATGGTTTCATATCTGTGATCTTGACATAGGCGTAACCAGCCTTTTGAATGGGGGGGGGGGGGGGGCAATTTTTTTTAACCTGTACATATTGGGTTCAAACAATATCTTATGTAGTAAAACCTAATAAAATGGAATCCCATAAAACCTATCGAATTTCCGTTTTAGACAGGTTTTTATTTGCAGAAGGTATAATTATGTGGTACTTCTTTCAAAAAAGATCCAAACACAATTTTTCATTGCGTGAAGAAGGATGAGAAGTTGCTCAAAACTAAATCTAATGGATAAAAAAAAGATATATAAACATATATCATGATAGATATGAAATAAAGATATCCATAAACAAATCTGTAATTATCATAAATTTTCATTTCAAACAGCAATAAAATACTAAAATAAACACGACTTTAGTTCCCCCGCCATTTTGATCAAAGTAGCATTAAAATAACTTGTAAAAGGAATAAGTACGCAATTTAAAATTCAAAAGAGTTTTTTCAATCTTTTCTACACATTTTTTTTTTTTTTTTTTTTTTTTTTTTTTTTTGTCATCCAAAAGTAGAGAATTAAAATTTTTTTTTCTTTTCCCGCCTGGGAATTTTTTGATCTCTGAACTGTCGCATCGTTTTTAAGGTAATTCTTAAACATATAAACATAAAGAAAAACATAATTAAATATTGACACTTACAAGGAGTTCAGGTTAAAAGAGTCTCCTGACCAAAAACCCTTATTTATTTTTCCTGTTAGTAAAGGAGGTGGGGTATGAATGGGACATTTTCACAAAAATATTCCCAGGTTTAGGTAACAATTCAGGTATAAAAAAATGAGCCCGTCTCATCTGTATAGAATGTTCTTTTTATAAATGCCAAAATATGGCCGCAAAAAACAATTTAAACAACCAACCAACCAACCTCCATTTTAATTTGAATTTTGTGTAGCATTATTTCTCATTTTCAACGGAAGCAGATCTGTGCAAACCCCTCCCCCTCCTCTCTGTGACTGTGGTCAATCACATGGTGGAATTATCAATTCACATCTGTATTTCCTTTTTTTTTTTTTTTTTTTTTTTTTTTTTTGCTCCTATCTAGATTTTAGATTACAAAAGCAAAGATATAGTTTCTATCCTTGTTGAGAATTTACACTAATTTCTTATGGAATTGCAATAACATGCATGAGAAAGAACAGCGTTAAAAAAACTTCCATAAACAAAGATTATCAAATTGGGATTATAAAACCAACTTTTTGACTTACTGTAACTAATACAGATACTAGTAAATATTCTAATTTTGAAAAAGATAAACAAAATAATTAAAAAAAAAAAAAGTGGGGGATTTTTTTTAATTACGTTTCAAAACATAGACTGTTAGTTTTGATTAACTAATTGAACTAACTTGACATTCATTTTTTTTTCTTTTATAAATTTAGATTTTTTTTAAATGTCAAGCTTGGGTGTGAGTGAGCTGGGTGCCCTGGCACCCAGGGCACCCCACCCACCCCCTGGTTATGCGCATGTTGTATTTGTTCTCTATTTGTAAATATATGTACATAAGCAATGAAATTTTTAAAGAATAACAACATAAGATACAATATTTGTAAATTTGCTTTGAAGCAAAGTTGCCATATTCTAAAATTTTGATCAATTACTTAATTTTTCAAAGGCATCTCACTAGGATAAGTTATTTAAATTGTTGCTTCAGTTGTAAAGGGTAAATTATTTTAAATTCTGTTTGTTTATTCTTTTATTTATGGAAAATTTTGTCATTTATTTTAATAGTAAAAATGTTTTTTAAATAATTTATTATAACTACTATTAGAAACATTATTTAAAATGTTTCTTGTAAAATTATAGCTAACATCAAAACATTCAATAAACTAATCATTAATTTGCTATTTATTGAGTAAGATCATCATATAAGATAATTTCTTGATATAGACATGCATGGCAACATTCTGGAATTTCAGAATTTTTAAGCACATTGATATATAAACAAATTTTTATTTGCTGCTTGCAACAAATTAAGACAAAATTCACTTTAAGAAAACTAGAAAATTTAAAGTAAAATATACAACAAATAAATATCTAATGAACTCTGTAACTGAAATACATTTGTAATAATTACTATGAAGAAAATTTTGTCAATTGTAGTAAAATAAATATAAACATAGTACTTTGCACAAATATAATGCAATCTCAAATAATTTTGTTGTAAAATAATAATAATAATTACAACAGAATATTTTCTATGACTATTAGTATATTTTGAATAAAAATTAAAATGTTTTAACTTCTCAACATTTTGCTATTTTTTCCTGTGCTTTAACCATTTCTTCCACCCTAACTTAAGCATAAATGGTAGTAAGTATTTATTTATCTATGTAATTTTAAATCTTATTGCTTTAAATAATATCAAATTTATTTTAATGTTATTTGCTTCCAAATGTTAATATTAAAATTAAAATTCAATATTAATTCTGAATATTTCCTATATAGCAATGATGTCAACAATTGTCATTTACTTTGATAAACTGCACACAAATTACCTAGAAGTTTAACTTTTATAATGATTTTAGATCAAAAATTTAAGGTTAAATTAAAACATTTTATTGGAAATTTACTTCAAAAAATTCCTTAAGAGCCTAAAATATTTCAAAACAATTTTAATAAGAAATTTAAGATAAAGTATATATTTATTTTTATATGAGGGTATCATTGGTTCTTGTATTGATAAAATAATATAAGATTCAGCTTACCAAAAAGAAGTTTATTTACAATGTTTTTATTTACATGTATAACCCTTTAACTTAGATTCTTTAGTTTTTTAGTGTTAAAAACTTTTTAATTTTTGTTTGCATCTTTTCTTAAACTATCATTTTAAAAATAACTTAAACAGTTAGATTGCACATGATTTTTAACTGAAAACACCTTAATTAAAATTTGACTACACTGCTGTATAGTAAGTTTTTATTGTTAATTTTTAATATTGTTCATACATTATTAATGATTTTGCATTTAAAACTGAAATACTTGTATTTGTAAAAATCAATTTTCTTGTGAATATGAATTTATTATTGGTGGATTTTTTCATCCGATTTATCTTAAATAATCTCTTCTTTATTTACATTGATGTAACATTTTGCCAAAATATAGATTTACATTAGTAAGAAATTATCTCCAAGTCAAATTTTTAAGTTATTCAGAATACAATTTCTTGAAAAAAATAGGACTTAGTTATTCATAGATGTTCACTTACATTTCCAGAATCTTATTTAATATATGTGTAAGTTTTTAATCAGAAGATTTTAATCTTAAACTTTATAGGATAGTTCTCAATGCTTTGGGAAATCTAGATAAATTTAAGTTAATAAAATTCATGTTGTTAGATAAATTTATAACATAACTAAGATATGCAGATTTTTATTTATTAATGCAAGATTTAGAATTCTAGATTTACAGTATTTTGTTTGCACTACCAACATTAAAAGCAATGTTAAAAAGATATATGGTAAAGTGAGTTAAAAAGAGTTCAAAGAGAGAGAAAAAAAATAGTCTACAGATATATCCATTCTTTAAGCTCTATATTTCACTGCAGTAGAAGCATTATTTTAATTAATTCTACAAATATGAAGTTATAAAACATTAAGTTATGATAAATACTCTCAAGGATAGTATTCTTATATATAATTAATTTTTTTACATTATGTTGGAAAAAACATCTTTTTTTTTAGCATCTTTAAAAAATTACAGAGAAAACATTATTACAATTTTGCTCTTTTGCTTGTCTGTCAGGGAGTTAAAACATTTTTACACTGTGATAAGCATCTGATGTATAAAAATAATGTTAACCATTTAAGGTATGTGTTTTCTTTATGTAAAACCTTCAGTTTTTATTATTGTTGATTGTCTGGAGAGTAATGTTAAGATTGTGCAACAGTCTGCTAGTTTGTGAGTTGAAGCACCCTTACAGACTAACCATATTGAAAAATTGTTGTAAGAAGTTGCTAATAGATGACACTAGCTCTCTCATAAAGTATAACGTGCAATATATATTTTACTTTGTGCAGTAACTTAATAACCACAGATATAAAAACCCTGTTATGCATACGCCCATACTCCCTGGTCCACAGAAAAGAAACTATATCTGCTGGAGTGCTATTAAACTAGACTAAACATAGCTTAAAAATGTTTCAAGGCTTCATAAAATTTTCAAAAATAGGATAAGTAAAGCGGCCATAAATGCATAGCCACTGTTAATATTTCTCACTCTTTACTTACTTTTTTTTTCAGTGTAAACTTTTATTTTACACTGAAGACGAATCCATTGTACCCATATCAAATGTGTATTTTTTTAAACCATAGTTCAAAAAAAACCTTTTTGATAAAAATTCTGACTACTGCCATTGCAGTAAATTAACTATTGATTGAAAAAATTATACATAAACAAGGTATGTAATCTTTTTTCCAAATTATATTGAGTAATTTCTTTATCACCTTGTAAGTTTTAAATGATGAGAACAAAATTTTTTATTAACATTTTAATTGCGCTTAACTGATTAAAATTTGGTGGATTTACGTTTATCACTATGGAAGCAGCAATTGAAAAAAAAGGATGAAAGGTAAGATTTTGATTTTGCATATGAAATCTTTAGCAAATTTTCTTGTTTCAAATTAAACAACTCTGTCAATGCAGTTTTTTTTCTTTTTAACTATTTTCTTGCTATGCTCTTTCTTAAGCCATAATTATTTTCCTGGAAAAGTTAATGCCATTTGAAATAACTAAATTGAGGAAACTAAAATGCATAGGTTGCATTTAAAGTTTGGCTGAAGGCTCTTTCAAGTGCAACCTCCTGTGAACTAATTTTAAAATCTGCCAGAAAATTGTAAATATAAATATTTTCAACATTCAATTTGCAATTATCAAATTTGTTTTGCAAAGTTTAATTTATTATGTCAAATAAATGCATAAATTTTCAGCTAAATATGCTTTGCATGTGTATATTATTGTGGGAAAACTGTACAATATATATATTTTTTATTAACTAACTAATCTCTTCTGCAGGGTATCTTTCTCTTCAGTCTGATTAACTACAAACCTGTAACGTACAATAAAACTTACGAATATCCTAGTTGGGCTGTCTTCATTGGATGGTGCATGGCTTTATCATCTATGCTGTGCATACCAGTGTACTTTGTTTACCAGTTGTTGGTAACACCAGGAAATTTGAGACAGGTAATATTCAGTTTGAAATACATAATTATATAATTATTGATTTATGTTTAAATAACCGGGTACCTACAGAATCTGCAAATCAGTGAATTATAGTAAAATCAGAGAAATTTAAAAATCTGGAAAAGTGAGAGAAATTTGTAAAAAAAAAATACTTTAGAAATTGGGGAAATTTGTGTGTATGCAAAAATATTTGCATTTTCACCTTGCCAAGGAGATTGATTTGTCTATTTTTATATATTATATTTTTTCACGTGTCTTTTTCAATATTTTTAAAAAGATGTACATGGTGTGAGTTTTGATATTTAACACCAATTAAGGTAATTAGATGTCCTCATTTTCAGTGGATAGCACTTATATTGAAGGCAGTTTTATTTGCCCATATTTGAAAATTTTATATGATACATTTGCATAATCTGACCAGGTGACATACTTAATGAAGTTACCTATCCCATTAGATGTAGTCTTCAAATTGAACATTTTTCAGAAAAGAAGAAATATTTTGGTCACTATATACTCATCGGTCACAATATGAAGTTGCTGGACTAAATTTGAAGTTTGAATTTATAAAACTGCCGACCAATATTTTATGCATATTAGGCAGGTTTTATGTTTTTGATTTTTTTTTTTTTCCCCTCAAATGAGGTATTAGCAAGCTGAAAAGTGTATTATATGAGGAAGCAGCATACATGTAAAATACCGTATGTGTATTGTTAATAATGGAAATCAGGGAAGTCTAATAAAGATAATCTGAAGAAAATCAAGGAGGTTTTTTTTTTTGCAGTTTCTGTATAGATGTAAAGTTTAGTATGACCAATCAATTTTATGCCAATTTATATATGATTACATGCAGTTAAAAATTAAACTGCACTAGTCAGTGATGAGTATCCAATTACTTTTTCATCTATTCTAAAAATAAATAAATAAATAAATATATATATATATATATATATATATATATATATATATATATATTAAAAATAAAAATTATTAATAAATAATTTAGTCAAGATATCATTAAATGTTAAATAATTTAAATTTTTACCTAAAATCTCTGCCAGTATTGCCCCTCTCCTCCCTCCCAAGAAATAAAATTGGGTGCATGCATTCTTTAAAACAAAATTTCATATAAGTATGAATTTCTGTGCAAATTAAAAACTTGTTTTAAATAAGTTTGATTTATTTTTTTTATATATATGTTTTTATGTTGCATCAAAATTATAATAATACTCTTTAGAATTATGCGCTTTAAAATTCAAAAAGCAACAAATTGATACATAACAAATTGCAACAAACAAATTTAACAAATTGCATTGATGCAACAAATTGATGCATTTGTAGACTTTTCATAGACTTATTGTCTTGTTGCTATATAAAGAGTTTGTATCATCTTAAATATTGATAGTTTATTCTATGTGCTAGAAGTACAAGTTTATTGAATCCAATTTGTATTCATGAATAGTATGTTTATGTAAATGTACAGTTTATGCATTCACAAATCTTGCATATAAATTACTGCCGAGTCTATTAAAAGTTGTATTTCAGTAAAAAGAAATTGACTAGTCAAGGCCAAATCCACAGCCTTTTTTTAGGTCAGTAACCATGGTAAATCACTTCACAGATTATTTTTTTATCTCATTTTAGAGAACCTCTTGTAATAATAAACTTTGGCATTTTTGTCATATCTCAAATTTATTAATCCTTTATCCATATCATATTTCTTTTTCAAAATTCATTACTTTTATTTAAAAATTCAATTTATAATTTGAATTATCAAGTTTTTAATTAAAGATAATGAATTTTGAATAAAGGAAATGGGTTTTGAGAAAGAGGTTGAATTTTTGAATAAAGGAAGTCCATTTTGAAAAGGAAGTTTGATATAGATATGGGATTAGTAAATTAATTTGAGAAATGATGAAAATATCAATTCATTAATTGATATTTACAGTTAATCAGTATTACCTTGTCCTTTGTTCAATTGTGGTACTTTCTTTCAATTTATGTCGCTTTTGCTTTCTTTAAAATGGAATCTAATCATGATACTAGAAGAGTAAACAAAAATTATTTATAATGTATATAACTATTTCAAAGAGCTAGTTGCTTTTAATCCTAATGTAAAAACCAAAGATATATTTATGCAAATTCGAGAAACTACTTCAAAAGCAAGCAGTGTATTTCCAGCTCATACAGTTAGAAGAATTTGTTCTAAAGCTAATAGTATTGCAGAAAAAAAAAATCTGTATATAAAACATGTCACAGGATTAGATGATTTTAATAAAAGTGTCATTTTGCACAATTAAGGAATATTACAATAGTGGGGATTATCCAACTTGTGACAATTTAAGAGAAATTTTGTAACAGAAAATAGACTTTTATTGATGTGCAAAGTCTAAGTGAGCTACGTTAACAGATATTGACTACAATACAAATAAATCGCTGTTGGCTTGGCCTATAGGTATAGGTAGGTTTTGAAATTAAGTATTAATTTCATCAATAAAAACTAAATCATGATTAGAGAGAAACCCAGTTACTCAATTTTATCTGACCATTTTTAATAGGTTTT
Organism: Maratus speculifer; assembly: GCA_964019185.1. NCBI lineage: Eukaryota > Metazoa > Arthropoda > Arachnida > Araneae > Salticidae > Maratus > Maratus speculifer. The sequence continues at coordinate 171,046,686 of OZ025296.1, read as the reverse complement.
TAATTTTTTTTTTTTTTTGTACGTGTTGATTTTATCAAAATTATGTTAATAAGATACAATTTTTCTTCAATCTCTGTTTTTTTTCATTCCTTGATCTTATTTTTAGTAATAGCATCCATTAGAAGAGTTCATCTTATCAAAAACTTGTTACTAAAAATCTTATTGATAATATTAAAAAGATTTATATAATAAATTTAAACCATGTGGTTGTTGTTTCATTAAATGAACCACACACTATATTCTAAATTCTGACCCTTTTATTGACACACATTCATGTTCAATGATGCAGCTCTATATGCAGCATCTCTGAGGATTTTCAAAAATTTCCATCATGAAAATACTTTTTATTGCCCTAGTGAGGAAATAAGAGATGTAATTTTTTTTTTCCTTTTACAATCCATTTTTTGGTACTACTTGGTTAGCCTCTTGACTGTTTTGCCAAATTATAAAAATTGCCAAACTAATAGCCAAATTATGCATGTTGATATAATTTTTATTTTAAATAATGAAAGAGCAAATAAATTAGTAAAACATGAATAAAAATACAAATAAAAAATGGTATTAAGAATCACTTGATGACGTTTTAAACATGTGTATTGTGTATAATGTCATTGAATGCAACATTTACAATAATCCATTATTGGCATTTAATAAGATAGTTTTTTGGCTAATGGGATAACCAAGTAGTACCCCCCCCCCCTTTAAATATATATATATATATATAAGATTTGATTTTATCCAAAAACTTGTCAATGTAAAATTTTAGATAATATTAAAAAGATTTATAATAAATTTAACTAGATTTAATATCTTGTGAATTGATGAAGTTATAATTTTTTTTCCTTTCTCCTTAAAACACTATTTTATCACCCCTTGAGTGCATTTTTAAGGACATCAAAAAAGTGTCATATATATAAATCTGTGGTCTTTTTAATAGAAGCAATAATATTTTAAAACTGATTTTAATGTATATTATAACTAATAGTCTAAGAGGCCGTGACTGGCAGACCTTCGTTATTTTATAAAAGCTGAAACTTTCTCAGCGCAGTCTTTCAACACTGATAGGAACGATGGGTAATTATGAAACTTGGATCATGGTGGCTTTGGCAGTGACCAGGGAGCAAAGGTGTAAAAAATACAAACTTACTTTCGTCATTTTATAAATCGTAATTTTTTTATATTTCCTTTGGAATGATATTAGAAATCACGTCCTCCATTGGTAGACACTTCCTATGGTTCCAACTCCCGGCCGACAGACATATACGACGGTTTCTCAATACACTAGAGTCTCTGTATAGCCCGGCCCGAAACATACATTCTCCCCCTTTTCCCCTTGGCTCTGAAATTGGCACACAGTTATTTGAGATTGTTGCATGTAATTCTACGGTTGTTGACATTTTGAAAAAAGACCACAATGAAAGAAAAAAAAATGTAATTTAACAAATTAGAATGACTATTTGGAAAATGATATTTTCAAAGACTAAAATTTGAAAGACTTAAAAAGGAATTCTATATATAAACTAATAATAATAATAAGCATCATTTTTAGGATGATCATAACGAGTCATATATTACGTACGCCATGCATTAAACATTAATATTCCTAGACTATAGATTAAAAAAAAAAAAAAAAAAAAAAAAAAAAAAAACAGTAGTTTATGGAATTAATCAGGCTGACTACCTCCTATTACATATGATATGGATTAAACATTAATATTCCTGGACCCATCATATAAAAATTTTAAATGAAATTTCAGTTTTACAATTTTTTGAACTGCAAATTTTTAAACTTCTAAACATTACACATTTCAAATTTTTACACCGTTGCATAGAGAAAAAAAATGCACTTTAAAATGAAATTTTTATGACAACTTGTTTTCAAATTATTATTATAATTTAAAGTTTTTATTACTTTTTTGTCATTGTGGCAACAGAAGTACAGTAAAACCCTGATAATTCGGATTAATTGGGACCAGACCCAATCCGGATTATCCGGAGAATTAGAAGAAAAATGAAATAAAATATAACATACTAACAGAAAATCACATTTATGTTAAACTTATTGAATATTTGCAGACAGTAATAATGTTTACTTTGCTTAATTATTTCGAAAACATGTCAGAAAAAGTTTTTTTATTTAGAATAAGATGATGAAAAAAGTTAATGTTATGGAAATTAGCCAATCGCTTCTCAAATTTGAAAAAAAAAAATGACCAAACCGATCCGAATTAGCGGGATTCTACTGTATTCTATTTTTGGACATTTAACATGGACCAACCAGAAAACGAATAAAATACGGAATTCAATCATAAAAACATTCAGATATACTTCGGATTTCCCAATTCTCTATTGAGGATAACCACTATTTTCCAAATAACTAAGAATCAGTTATTTATTTACGAGTATTAATGAACGTTAGCTTCGAATTCTCTCCAAGCTTGGAAACACTTATCGCCAAATGTGGAAAAAAAAAACTTCAAATTTGATGACAAAAATTAAGAAATCATAAATATTGCCAATTTGGCTATAGTTTACTAATTTGGTGCAATTCTCATTCAAATTCAGCATTTGCGAAATTTCCTTTTATAGGGTTTGTAGCTTTTTATCTTAAAATTTCAGTAAAATATTAATAAAATAAAAATCAAGCATTAAAGAATTTTTATGAACTCATCTAATCGAGTCGTAAAACAAGCTATATTTAACAAAACAACGAATATGAAAGCTACTTCCTCCCCCTTTATATGCTAAGCAAATGAAAAAATAAGTACTGTGAGAAAATATCCGTTTGTGTGTAAACAATTTCCATTTTTTGAGATTTTTAGAAGTCAGTTTTTATTCAGACTAGGATGCAAATCATGTTTTACAGTGCCAAAATTAACAGGGGAAATACTATCAAAAGCAAAATGCAGATGTACATAGTTATAACTAAAAATATCTGCACATATATTTTTTAAAATAGTGAAATGTATGGGATTTTCCTTCTTTGCTTGCAGCTCTTCTTGCTCTTCTGCTTGCTCTTCAATGCAGCAACCTTAAATAACTGTGTGCTAATTTAAGAGCCAAGGGGAAAAGGGGGAGAATGTATGTTTCGGGCCGGGCTATACAGAGACTCTAGTGTATTGAAAAGCCGCTGTATATGTCTGTCGGCCGGGGGTTGGAACCATAGGAAGTGTCTGCCAATGGAGGACGTGATTTCTAATATCATTCCAAAGGAAATATCAAAAAATTACGCTTTATAAAATGACGAAAGTAAGTTGGTATTTTTTACACCTTTGCTCCCTGGTCACTGCCAAAGCCACCATGATCCAAATTTCATAATTACCCATCGTTCCTATCTGTGTTGGAAGACTGCACTGAGAAAGTTTCAGCTTTTATAAAATAACGAAGGTCTGCCAGTCACGGGCTCTTGCTCTATAAGAAGTTCTGATTTTGTTTCCACAAAACTTTTCCCTACTTCCAACCTTTTGGTCCAATTTTGGCCATTAATGAACTTTGTTGAGATTTTCTGTCCTTTTATTTTCTGTTAACAATTTAGAAAAGATTTAAGCAGAATTATGGAAGTTAATGTGTCCATAAAAAGGTGGTTCATAAAATTTTGGATTCTAGGTGTCATGATTGCAAAAAAATTTCAAAAATTCTTACATACAGGAGAATGTAATAGGTAGTATTTCTTACGAAATCTGCTTAAAAGGGCAATGATATCCAAAAAATTTTTGATAGAAACAGCATTTAACTGCGTGCATAAAATTCATCAGAAAAATGTATGATATCAGAAAGAATCTCCATTGCATCCAGTTATATAGTTAGATAAAACTCAGGCAAATCTAAATCGCTCAAAGAATCATGCATAGCAAAGTTCTGAAAACTTGGTTGGTCTTAAAGTATCGACAGGCAAAAGGTTGCAGCTGGTCATCTAATATGTTGGATCAGCTTATCATAGCTTTATCAAAGAGCTTATTTAGTCTTCCAGCTAAACTTTGTAAAAGACTGAGATCGGGATAGGAACAGTAATGCATTTAGAAAATGGTTTATCAATTTATTGAGATCACTTGAAAAACCCAGCATCATAATAATGGACAATGCTAGCTTAGCAATCAAATCATCTAGAGAAAATTCCATCAACAAAGAAGCAAAATTCAGACATTGTAAATTAGTTGGAATGAAAAAGTTTTATACACAATCTAAACTAGGGATGCACTAAATAATGCTTTTGGCCGAATATCGAATATTTGGCTCTCAGGTGAACCGAATATTCGATTAGCCAAATAGTAATTGTTGTACTGAATACTTTTTATATTTCAAAGTTTAAAGGTACTAAAATCTTACTTTTTAAAACAATTTTATGCAATATTGAATAAAAGAAACTTATATTTTGATATACAAGAGCTTTTTAAGTAACTTTTATGTAGAAAAAAAGATTTACTTTGACTTATTTAAGAAAGATAATTATAAGATTTTCTTAATTTAATAGAATATTCAATTTCATGGTTTCTTCTGCGGATTAAACCAAATACTTTTAAATCAAAGAGAAATAGTGAAAAAATTGGAAAAAAACTTTTCAGGGTCGTATGTTGTTTATTTGTTAGCAAGGGACTAAAAAGTAAAAATAAATTAATAATACTATCTATTCAAATAATGGCAACTCAGCAAGAATAACTTTTCTACTCCCTTTGATTTAGCAAGGAAGTTTTTAAATGCCTTCTAAATAAGTGTCTGGAATAGGCAATCATTTTCAGAGATTGTAAACATTCAGGTTGTTTCTAAAATCTTGCGACAAATTTTCAACATAGATAATATGATCAAGACACATTTTACTTACCCATCATACGTAGTATAGGGTAAGTCTTGCAATCGTTTTGAAAATCGAAATTTTTTTTTTTGACGGATTTACACGTTTTAGATAGTGGAGATTCTGAAAAACATATTTTTAGAAAAAAAATTTTGCCGTCCGTCCGTCTGTCTGTCTGTCTGTCTGTAAACGCTCTATCTCCCGAACAAATTGAGATAGAGACTTGAAATTTTGTATGTAGTTAGTATGTAAGAATGGGATGAACCCTATTTAATATCAGCAACCTCAATTATCCGGAACTATTTTTTTCGGACTCTCGAAAAATTTGTTCTGATGAAAGGTACATAAAAATTTTCGAATTTTTTTGTTCTAAGGATTGGACGTAAAAGGCAATAAAAGAACACACATTTTGCATATAGAATGAAGTCGATCGGATTATTAGTTGCCGAGATATTTGTAATCTTGTTTTCCACATTCTTCGATTTTTCATGACCCTGTATTTCATTCAAATTTCAATTCAGAGGTATATTTTAATTGGAAATGAGACGCTTAATCCGACGCTGTTAATTGTTAGTTAATAGAATTATTTTTGGAGTTATAAGGATGTTTCTTTTACGCAGTTCGGTACTACTTGAGTAGTTTGGCGTTTTATATAATTTGTCGAAATTGGTACATCAGCAGTTCTTTAATATAGCATTACTATGTATATTAACAATATTTAAATTTTGTTTATGAATTGCAATGCATTGTATAAATAGTTTTCACATGTTTTATTTTCATATACATATCCATGATGGGTAAGTATTATGGTGGCCCCCAACGACTAGTTTTAACAAGTAACAGTATGTTAATTCGTTTATTCCATCAAAATTACAGTGCATTTAATAAAATATATTGGGTGTGAATAAAAGCTAAAACTGAATTTTTATTTACAACTTTATTAGTACCAATAATGAAGATATTTTTAGATTTGTTTCATATTAATTTTGCTTTTAATTAAATGTTACAATATCATTGAAATGACTGAATTTTGATCAATGACACAGCATAACAATCAAATGGATTCTGAATAAAGGAATGTCTAGCTCATAGCTCTTTAGTTATGAATTTTGGCATTTTTTCACACTTCTTGTCATATCATATTTCACAAAAATCAAAGCAAATCAGTTTAAGATATAGTTATGATATCTTCATTATTGTTAAGGGTGTTCGTAAATCAAAAAGGGCAACTTTGTGACACATGCTTTAATTTATTTTTGTTCGGAAATGCATGAAAATAGCAGATGTTATTATTCAGAAACTGTCTAATTGCACTCAATTTTCTGTTATTTTAAAAACACAACAGATTTTTCATAACAAGCCTTCAAAATTGACACTTTTGAGCACATTTCCCGACGAAAGCAGAAAAACAGTTGAAAAACAGGTGATCTCGCGATCAAAATAGCTTAGAACTCGATAGGTAATTTAATTGTCATAAAATGGAAAAATAAGTTCAATTCGAAATCACTGCCATAGTCAGGCATTTCAATTTTATATCTTTCTGTTAAAAAAGAAATTTGTAAATGTGTCAAAACGTTTTGCGCTTTTTGAGCGGAGCAGTTAAGAACACCCTTAAAGTAATAAATGAAAATTCATGTTTGACTTCAAGTGAGATAAGATGCAATGTATTTATGACTCAATAAGTGGAATACGATTGAACAAAAATTGAATTGTCTGCTTGATACCTACTATCAATCCCAAAAGTTTTTTTTATTTTTAGAAACTCTAATTTGTGAAAAAGCAAGAAACAGATTATTTACTAAACAAAATTTAGGAACTTTTATTTGTACATCATTAATTCTTATGAAAGTCTTAATTAATCATTCCAATTATTCATAATTTTAATCTTTCTCATGGTTAATTTCTTAAGTTATACTTTGCAAACAGAAAATAAATATCTAAAAACATTCTATTTCATTTAAATATGATTTTCTTTTTAATTACCTTAAATATATTTATAAGTTGACTGTTAAAAGTTTTTTAAACTGTGTTTTATAAGGGTTTTTTTTAAATATTCAGCTTAGACTAATACTTTGATATTCGGCCAAGCCAAATATTTGGTTTAAACGAATAGTTTGATATTCGGTCTAACCAAATATTTGATAACAGGATTGAATACCAAACAGATACCGAATATTTAGTGCATCCCTAATCCAAACACTACTACAGCTCATATTCAAAATATCAGAATAATTGAGAAAAAGTAATAAGAAAAAATTATTTGTCATTTATTTATTTTTTATACTAAGTAAATGCAATTAAATTTCTTATAAATTAAATCTGGAATGTTTAGATAAGATTTTAACATTTATAAAATATAAAATACAGCACAATAAATTAGGTATACAGCTTCCTTAAACACACCAGAATATTAGAATAAAATTTAGATTGGTTCAAAATATTAGAATATTTTATTTTACGCAACAATATTACCTTATGAATATGAAGTAAATGGTAGTTAATATTTTGTAGCATCCCCTTTAGCTTTCATAACAGCGTACAATCGATCTTGCATACTATATACAAGGTGTTTACAAACATTTCTATCAATATTAGCCCAAATATACTTTATACGTGCCACTAACTCAGTTTTACTTGAAGGAGGATTTTCTTGAAGTTTTTTCTTCATTATACACCATAAGTTTTCGATGGGATTAAGATCTGGTGAATTTGGTGGCCAAGGAAGTACCTTAATGTTGCGTTGGCGGAACCTATTCTTAGTTGACACAGAGATATGCGGGGACGCTAAATCTTGTTGAAAGATGAAATCATCTTCAAATAAATCTTCTGATGATGGAATCATGTAATATTCTAAAATTTCTTGATATATCAGAGAGTTAACCTTTTCGTAGACGATGCATAACTTTCCAGGTCCTTCTGCACTCATACAACCCCAAACCATGACACTAGCAGCAAATTTTACGGAACGTTTAAGGCATTCTTTATCAAATGCTTCTTGCTTCATTCTCCAAACTCGAATACCTTGATTACCATATGAAACACAAAACATACTTTCATCACTAAATTATATATTTTTCCAATCTTCATTGCTCCATAAACGTCTTGATTTACACCAATTCAATCTTATACGCTTTTGTCTTGCAGTCATGAGAGGTTTTGTTTTCGGTACACGAGATTCAAATTTAAATTTATGGAGACATTTTAATGTTGTCGATGTAGAAACTTCAACTCCTTCTTTTCATTTTCGGTGCAAGAATCGCACACTTTTAAAACGGTTTTTCTTAACTATACGCTTCAGTTTCCTGTCATCTCTAGCAGATGTTTTTGGTTTTCGGCCACCATTTGGACGATTATTTTGAAATTTTCCAATTTTTGAATATTGTGTTAGTATTTTACTAACGCTCGATTGCGAACAATGTAAATAATTCGCTATAAAACATTGATTTTTACCGTGCCGATACAAATCAACCATACGAAGTTTAGTAGATTCAGGAATATCACTCACACGGCCCATTTTAAGACGAAAAAGAAACAAACTGCAAAAAAGAATACTGATTTTAAATAAAATAGTCTGAATTTAATCAATGATGCCACCAGTTAAGAATTGGTAATAATTAAAGGAGAATTAATGTGAAATATTCTAATATTTTGAACCACTTGAATAAATATTCTAATATTTTGACTTTTCAAAATAATTTTTTTTGCAATTAATCTTTTCAAAAATGATATTAAATTTAAGATAACAAGTAAGTTTAATCAACAATAAGTTCTTAATAAAAATATCGTTTGCATATTTTCATTAAAAGACATTAAATTACCAAACGATATTTTCAATTTCTAAAAAAAAGGTAATTATTCTAATATTTTGAATATGAGCTGTATTACTAAGTTTAGTTAAAATACACAAAAAAAAATTTAAAACATATGAATTGGGTGCTCTTGCATTTGAAATGAGGCATGAGATATGTAGCTTCTACCTTATCATTGTCAGTACAATCCAGATGAATTAATATAGGCTCAGGTGAAAGCAGTCTGCAAAAGAAGTAATTTATTTAGAAAAAAAATATGCAAGACTTTTTTGTGTTACTGTGGACAACTAGGAAAGATTACATCAAACACTTCAGTAAGTTTTAGCCAAATTACAGCAAAAGTAGCTGTTGTGACATTCTGTCTGTGAATTTCACTTGTGTCTGTGAATGTCTGAATGTTAGATTCTAAATTTCAATTGACTGTTTTCTAATTAAAGATCTATTAAGAAAAACCTTCTTTTAAGTACTAGAAGAGTCCTTTCAAAGACAAAGTTTAGCTCAAGCCCCTCCCCCTCCTCCTTTGAAAAAAAAAAAATCACATTAAAACATTCCATTTAAAGTAACCATTTATCTATCCCACACTCCACCCCTCTCCAGAAGATTTTATTAAGGCAAATGATACATAATTTAATATGAATTTGAATTAGTTTTTGTAAACTAGTATATGCATCCAAATCTTTAATCAACAGATTAAGAATATGAAATGTAAAATGTTAATAAAATACTTTACTTACAGTTTTTGTTTTTTATCCTTAGCGGTGGAAGATTTTAACTACGCCAAGGTTACCCATGGCATTGCCTGTACATGCAAGTGAACCTGATGGTTTAGTCCAAAATAATAAAAAATATGAGCAATCAAGACTATAGTTTCTTTTTTTCCATGTTTTTAAAAGCAAGATTGAATCTAGAGTACAAGAGCAAACCAACAGCTAGTGACACAAAAATAGAAAAGGTCACTTGTATCACCACTCACCTAACCTGCATTTAAAAATAATAGAGGGCCATCTTCTATCTGTATATTATGAAAAGTAAGCTAGCCTTATTCCTCATTCGGATAGATATTATTTTGATGATACAAAAGAAATGTGCCCTTTTTTAGCCATGGATTTTCTCAAGAAAATTTGCAGTATGTACTTGTACAGTTATTGTTTGCAAATGATTTGAAAAAAAAAAAAAAAAAAGACTATTTTAACCCAAATAATCAATTCATTTTAATTTTTTAGAGTTTTCATTAAACTCTTATGTTTTTATAGTTTTGTTTATGTTGAAGTTGTTACTGTTAACATTTTAGATTTTGGTTCTAAGGCTCTTAAAGAATGTTGGGTCATGAGAATTGAAATACCTTCTAATTAAGATTTTAAAATTTTTGTTGTCTTGGATGTATTCAAAAAGACATTTCATTTGCAGAATCTACATACATTTTAATATAAAAGTTCAAATTTTACAATACCTGCATGATCTTCAAAGGCAAATAAAGGAAACATAGAACTAGTCACATTGATTCCAATACATGTGCAGTGAATGTGCTGTCTGTTCTTGTAAAAAGTTATGTAAACAATTTAGTTTCTATATTTTTTTTCTTTCATGTTTGGATTTTTTTTATTATTATTATTCATGTGTAGAAAGTGTATATTTGGAAAATTACATAGAATTCATCAGATATGTGTTAGTGAATGCATTATTTATAACATCATATGTTTCTTGTTACATAATTTTTAGTTTTTTATTCCATATTTGTAAATTTTTCTCATTTCTGATTTCTTTAATGGCTAATTTTTTCTATAGATCAGTTGTAAAATAAATTGATTTTAGATTAAATCTATCAATAAATTCATTTGTTAATATTTTACAAATAACTTAAGAAGCTATTTTGAGCATAGTTTACTGATACATGCTTCAAAGTAGTTTCATTGTTTAATATGTAAAAATTCTTTTTATGTTTTACCATATGATTAAATTGTTTTAATAAAATTTTGTTCAAACTTTAGTGTTTTCTTTCATATTTGACGATACATTTGTATTTTAAAGGAGTTTTATAAATTATATGGATATGAATGTGTTTAAAATTATTAGATCATATCAAAGTTCAATAGAGAACTCAAAATATGTGCATTTTAGGACAAGACCTTGTGCATTTTATTTTTGTGAATTTCAGGTTATTAAAAAAAATACTTATTTTCTCCAGTAAGATAAATACATTAAAAAATGTAAACATGATTAAAATGCTCAATATTAACAAATAATAATTAAAAAAAACTCTCACAATAATTGTTTATTTTTTACACAAATTTCAACAAAACAATGTTATATAAAAATAAAAGAAAAATTATAGAAATTATAAAGATTGCTTTGTCATTTCTTAAAATAACCTAATTCCAAATTTTTTAATGTTGTAATTGAAATATATAAATAATATGCTGACATTATTTTGTGGTCAGCTTTATCGCTTTAAAAAAATTAAGTGTTTCTCTTTTAGAGCTAATCCTATATTTAAAAAAAAGTATTTTGTCTTTATGTAGTCTATTAAAATTGTCATCAAGACTGGAATCTATAGTTTGTACCTCAAGAACAGGGGTTCTGAACCTTTTATTGACTATGTCCCACTGAAGCATCTATAAAATCAAAAGGTCCTCCCCCTTGTCCCATATGCATTCTATAACATTTATCTCTTACTATCTGAAAAGTGAACTGCATTCACCTGAAGAATCTTACGAGTTTTTGGCAATAAATATTCATTTCACATTCTTTTAACTCATCATAGAGGTAAATTTTCTTCTACAAATGTGCTTTTAACATTATTTTATAAATGGATTGAGGTTATAAATCTTCATTTTTATGTCAAACTAATTTTGTTATAAATTTCCAACTTACCTCAGTGTTTTAAAAAAGTTTTATATGTCTGCATTTTTATCTTCACAAAATATTTGAAGACTCTCTCACATTTAGCATTAAAATTAGTAATGTTAACAGCGTTTAAAATTCATTTTAGTAACTTATTAAAAGTTGTTGAAAATCTTTGGACACTAAATTTTTTATCTATGGAGAACAAAATACACAAGAAGCATTTCAATATTCTGACCTTTATCAAATTTAATTGAATCAAAATTATCAAATTCCCCATCAATACACATTTGTCATTTTCTCTTTTTAACTATTATGAGTGATCATGTATTATGACATTTTCTAACTTAACACTAGAAAGGTGGCTCTTTTTGTATACTTAGAAAGACAGAGAATGGTCATTTCTTTTGACCGCTCTATTTGATTGACCAAAAATATCAATTTTAATAGTTTTTTGTTCAAACAAGTTTAAACACATATATTAATCGAATAATTTAATATCATATTATTTGTTTGCCATTTAACATGTAATTTTAATTTTGTTAAAGGAAATACAATGTACATAATCAATTATTAACAAAAAATACTAAAATAAAAAAAATACACAATTCAAAAATGCTTTTGTTTTTCTCAGTGTCTTAAATTTATATAACATAATTCCTTTTTTAAATGTTTAGATTTAAAAATATAAATATTACAAAATGACTTACATTATACCTTTTTACATTCTTTAGAAACACTCAGCTTTATAACTTTGTTAGTGCAGGAGCCACAAACTGACTTTTTGCAATCACTACAAATGTTCATAATTTTATTTCTACGTGGATTGATTTGGCATCACTTGCATTTGCTGCCCGAAATAGTGGGTGCATCTGTATTTGGAATTAAATCTGAAAGCGGAGATATCTTACTAGGAAACTGCAAGAAGTGTAAGTCACCGATTTTGACGAAAGGGGTATCGTTAGAAAGATCTCATCGAGAGCAGTAAAAAGCTCAATGGAACTACCCGTCGCAAATCATCCGTTTTCGAGATATCTGACAATATATGTCACGTAACTAGTGCATACTTAATGGGGGGGCCACAAAAACTTTTAATCTCGATTTTAACGAAAGGGGCATCGTTAAAAAGATATCATCATGAGGGAGAAAAGACTCAATAGAACTACCCGTCGGAAATGAGTCGTTTTCGAGATAGCCTATAAGTAGTAGGAAAATAAGAGTTTAAGCTCAAGAGGTGGCGGCACTGCGGCACCGTGCCGCCTGCGGTGCCTCCACCGTCCCTCCTGCGGCTGTCCCACCGCCACTCTCCTGCCCCCACCATGCATCCCCCTCCACGAACGCCTCCTAGCGGAAAAAAGGAACATTCTATTATAACAGAGAGGTGAACAACTTTCCCAATTCAAAAAAATATTATCAATCGCATCTCAACATTGAATCATACTATAAGATGAAGATTAAATTTATATTTGAATTTTGAACAACCGTAATTTTAATGAGTATTATTAATTAAGCGAAACAATTAAAATCTCAGTTTTTAGCCATTTTATTTAGATTTCTTCAACTACATGATGGGATTATCAATTTAACACAAGAAAGTTAAACATATATTTGAATTTTGCTTGATAGACATCTTAATGAGTATCGTTAATTAAGTAAAAACAATAGAAAATATCCAGTTTTATAGAAAAAGACTGATTTCTTACGATTTTTATCAACTACATGATCAATGTAACGACTTAAAAGTTGAAAGTTAAACGTACATCCTAGTTTTTCAACTGCTATAACCTTAATGAGTATCGTTAATTAAGTAAAAACAATGGAAAATATCAAGTTTTATAGAAAAAGACTAATTTCTTACGATTTTTATCAACTTAAGTGAGAAAACTTAAACGAACATTTCAGTTTTTCAACAGCTATAACCTTAGTGAGTATTGATAATTAAGTAAAAAACAATAGAAAATATCAAGTTTTATAGAAAAAGACTGATTTCTTACGATTTTTATCAACTGCAACATCAGTGTATCGACTTACAAGTTGAAAGTTAAACATGCATTCTAGTTTTTCAACAGCTATAATCTTAATGAGTATCGTTAATTAAGTAAAAAACAATGGAAAATATCAAGTTTTATAGAAAAAGACTGATTTCTTATGATTTTTTCAACTCAAATTTCAGAATATCAGTTTGATAGAAAGAAATTTAAGCATGCATTCCAGTTTTGGACAACCATTTCCTTCATGAACATTATTAATTAAGCAAAACGACGGAAAATATTAAATTTTTAACTGATTTCTTCATTTTTTTAATATAAAATCAGAATACACAACTTAAAATAGAAATTTAAACATATTTTTTAGTTTTTGAACAGTCGTTACTTCAAAGAATTTCCATATATGAACAATTAACAAAGGAAACTAATGATTTTTTAACGAAAAAAGACGACTTAAACGAATTTGGTTAACTTTTACTCTAAATGGAAATTTCATCATACTTTTATATACTAAGTAGAATTTTAATGCATAAACGAACACATTTCAATAAATACTCAACACATACACAAATTTGAAAACACCTGCTTCTTGTGACGTCATATTGAAACCAAAACTTATTCCTTCGAAGTCCCTCACCATGCCTTTTCACCCCCCCCCCCAATTTTTTTCCTCAGATAGGGAAATGGACAAAGCAATGACCTCTCATTCTTGTATATTTAGAAGTCTGGGAGAAAAAAAAGAGACATTTTATGCACTCCAATTTCATAACAGTTACCGCAATATCCCAAAATTTGAATTTTGGAAGACATAATCAGTATAATTAAACAAAATAATAAAAATATTATTTTTTAAGGGGAAAAGGTGAATTTTATTAGTTTTACAATAGTCTTTTGAACCGCAACTTGGAAATATAGATTTCTAACAGAAGAATTAAACGTATATTTTAATTTTAACAACAAAAACTTAACAAGTATCATTAATTTAACAAAAATAAATATCAATTTTAAAGAAAAGACGAATTTGAATAATTTTACACTAGTATTTTCAAAAGCAACATAGAAATATCAATACTTATTCACATATTTCACTTATTCACTGTATTCAATACTATATTTAATAAATTTGAATACACTTTAAGAATTTTCTAATCTATAATTAAATATTAGCTGTATATTTAATGTTACCCATGTTTTCAACATTAGTTCATAATCGTGAATTTTGTATTTTAAATACCATGTATTCCATGGTTCAGATTATTTTCACTTGAAATCATACAGAATTTTTTAAGAGTTTGTTTTTGAAATCATTGAAGCAACTGTATTTAATATTTTTAACACCAATTTTCTAAGATTTTCTAACATTTTCCGATTATTCATTCTTCAGAAGTACATTTCTAAATGCTACAATCACTTTACATATCGAAAAGATATCATTGAAGCAACTGTATTTAATATTTTTAATACCAATTTTCTAAGATTTTTTAACATTTTCCGGTTATACATTCCTCAAAAGTTATTATTACGTATTCTAAACAATAGAAAATATTAATTTTAAGAATAAAAAGACGAATTTAAACAAATTTTATTAGTTTTACACTATTTTTTCTCACCTCCAACACGGATATATCAATTTTAACAGAAGAATTAAACGTATATTTTAGTTTTTAACAGCAAAATGTATTAAGTATCATTAATTAAACAAAAATAAATATCAATTTTCAAGAAAAGACAATTTTTTACACAAATTTTCAACTTTGAAATACATTTGCTTACATATATTGTTACAGTATATTACTAAACTTAAACTTTTTAAAAAGTTTGAATGTCTTTACAAAGGGTTCATACTTATATTTTTCACGTCTTGACTGCATTCAAAATCTTACAACAAAAGTATACTTTTATTATTATTATTATTCTAGAAAACTTAAAAAATCGTTTCTTGCTGCTTTAGACACTTGACATATTAAAACTACTCTACCCATATAATTAATCAAATTAGGACATGATTCATCTTACACTTCAAAATTTCTGAATTTTTACAATACTTATTTTCATCAAACTTTATTCTTGATCCTATATATTTTAATAGCACATGTAAAGAATTGAACTTTACAGATTGAATTGCCTACGTGGGAGCTTGGCATTGTGCTGTTTCATAGAAAGATTGGGCCGCACAAGTTGAAGTTTTTTCGTTGACAAGAGAGCATTTTGGTTTAGACAGCAAATATTTTCTCAGATTTTGTGTAAAAGGTGCCGCCGAATGCTTTCATGTTGAAACCCAACAGGTGTTAGTTTTTCTCACGATAGTTCGTGAGTGACCTCAGCATTTTCAGGTGACCAATGATAGAAGAAGTTAAGCCTGACATCATGTGGAGGTGCTCTAATAGGTTCTAGAGAGTCCCTCCCTATTCAGATTGTTTTTCAAGTGAGGACACCAGAGGGGAGACCTTCGGTTTTTGTGTTGTGAATAAGCCTTGGATCAGACAGGCAGTCCAGTGAGATTGTGGAGAAAGATTTTCCTCGTGCAAGGAGGAGGGAAGGAAGCAAGATTCGTCTAGGTCCACGGTGACCTTATAACACGGGAATTGGACAATCTAAAAACCGTAAGACTTCAGTTGATAATTTTCTGTGTTCCGGGAACACTCTCACAAGACTCAAGACTCAACCCTAAAAAAATGCTATGCTGGATCATTTTATTACTCAAATAAGACTTTGTGTAAATAAATATTATTTAATCCCTTAAATTGATTCAGTGGGCAAATTTCTTCTCATACACTACCGGATTAATCTTTTAGTCCGAGGGGAAATTCGCAACAGCTGGTGGCAAGCGGTGTGATTTTGTGTCAAGGCGAACTGGAATACAAAAGGCGAATTGGAATTCGAAAAGAACTCTGAAAAGTGACAAGATTTTCGGTGTTGTGTACCTTAAGGATACTATTGATTAACAATGTGGTGATAAGACAGTGATCTGAATTGCTGAAAAGAGACATTCTTTACGAACAGTATTGGAGAGGAAAATAATCCGTGAATACTTAGTGCTGGACAAAGCGACGTATCTGAAAGGAGTCCATTGTTGATTGGAGGTGATTGACAGAATCAAGCCGGGTAAGTGAATTCTTTTATCTCAGCATGGTATGGCATTTATGGCATTGTTCATAAAGTTTAGGAATTGTTATTACCTGGTATATGTTTTTATTTATCTTAGCTAGTGCAGTTATTGGATTTTGACATGTAAAATGTCTCACTAGAGATCAATGAAAGATTGCATTTAACAGTTGGTTGCAATAAGAAATTTTTCTATTAGATTATTTTTATGTAAAATCTTTCTGTGTCCATGTAAAAAAAAAAAAGTACTTTAAGAATATCAATTATTTTTACAGTTAAGAAAATTTTCAGCATATTATTTTGCTAGTGAAAAAGAGTGTTAAGAAAAATTTACTTGAACAGTTTCTAGATTTTAATAATTTAATGTTCTAATCTGCTTTTAAGGAAATTATTTCTGAGGGTTTAGCTAAATATTTTAAGGTGTAATAATGTGGCATAATGATGGTTGCAGATGAGAGGCATTTTGTTGTTTTCAATGAAATTTTAAACGGGGAATAGTGTACTTCTAATTAATGTGTAAATTTATAACTGAATGATATATTTTGTGCATGCTTATATATTTTTTCTGTTATTGTATTTTTTGGTATTTGTGTGATTTGTGAGGTTAAGTTTTCAAAATGTCTGATTGGAAAAGTTTCAAAAAGATTGATTTGCAAGCATTAGCAGAGGAACTAGATATTCAGATTGACGAAAATGACACGATTGCGAAAATAATAAAAAAAAATAGAATCAGCTGAAGATTTTGATAAAGATTTTGCGTTGGCACAAGCCAAAAATATATTACATGATCGAGAAACTTTAGTAGCTGAGGAAAAGGAAAGAAAAAAAATGGAGAGGGAAGATAAAGAGAGAGATAGGGCATATGAATTGGAAAAATTAAAATTATCGCAAGAGGCAGAGACGCGTAGTGTGGCATCAAATAATGGCGCGGAGAGAATTAATAAATTGCCTTTAAAATCCTTAATACATCGTTTTGATGAGAGTCGCTCAGAAATATCTTTATTCTTAAATTTGTTTGAGAGACAAGCAAAAAAAATGTAATTTAGAAGATGATGAATTAGTAACTAATTTATTGGCGCTTCTACCTGTAAATGTGGCAGAATTAATTCTTAGAGAACCAGCACACTTAACAGATAATTATGAGTATGTGAAAGGTAAATTATTAGAACGGTACAAATTAAATGCAGAATCGTATAGATTAAAATTCAATCAACATCAGAGAAATCCAAATAATCCGTGGAGAGATTTAATTTTTGAATTAAATAGCTATTTGGAAGGTTGGTTAAACTAAAAAATAACTTTAAATGACAAGTTCGGGAATTTAGCACGGGTTAGTCGTCAGGAATTCAAGACCGAACAGGAAACAGATCCATTGTTAAAAGAAGTTAGGGAAAAAGCAAAACTTAAGAAGTCTCATTTTGAAATTATGAATGACTTAGTGTTTAGGAAGACACTGGATAACAAAGGAGGGGAGAGATTACAATTGGTAATACCTTCAAAATTCAGATTAGATGTGCTAGGAGCCTGTCATGAGGGTATTTCTTCGCATCTCGGAGAGATGAAGACAAAAGATAAGGTGTTGCGCCATTACTTTTGGCCAAATATTATCAAAGAGATAGAAGATTATGTTAAGACGTGCGATAGTTGTCAGCGCGTTGGTAAGCCTAAAGAGATAGGGAAAGTTCCTCTCAGGCGTGTACCCATTATTGGAGAAATTTTTTCAAAGCTATGCGCTGATGTCGTAGGCCCTTTGCCTAAGTCGGAAAAAGGAAATAGCTTTATTTTAACGGTAATTTGTATGGCGAGTAGATATCCCGAAGCTTTGCCGTTACCTAATGTAAGATCGGAAACTATTATTGAAGCATTAATGTGGGTATTCAGTAGATTAGGTTATCCCAGAGAATTACAGACGGATCTTGGGCGTTACATTATAAGCGATTTAACAACTACATTCTTGAAGAAATTTGGAGTTAAATTAACTCATTCATCAGTGTGTAGGCCCCAATCGAATGGTGGTATCGAGCGATGGCATCGTTCTGTGAAAAGATTGTTGAAAGTACTTTGCACAGAAAATTGTGCAAGTTGGGAGGCAAATTTGCCGCATGCGTTGCTAGCTTTACGAACGGTAACTCATGATACTACGGGATTTTCTCCGGCTGAGTTAGTACATGGGAAGAATTTACGAACTCCCGAATCTTTACTCTTTGAAAAATGGACGGGGGGGGGAAGAAGAGAATGAATTAATTACTGAGTATGTGTTTAATTTGGTCAATAGGCTAAAACATTGTCAGGAATTAGCAGTTGAAAATATGATCGAAGCGCGAGAAAAGAGAAGGTTGTGGTATGACAAAACGGCGGTTGAGAGAAAGTTTAACATAGGTGATGAAGTGTTAGTTTTGAATACCAACAAAAAGAACAAACTTTCGGTGTCGTGGATAGGTCCTGGGAAAATTCTATCTAAAATCTCTGAGACAAATTATGTCGTAAATGTTCCTGGGAGGCGTGAGAAATCTCAAATATTTCATGTTAATCTCTTAAAGCCGTATTTAAGAAGAATTGAGTTAGTCAATTTCGTAGCGCAAGAGATAGATGAGGTCGAGGACAACATAGACTTGAATATAGCATTTCCGGAAGCTGGCACTGAGATTTATAACTTTGAAAATGTTATAAAAGACAGCAATTTGAACTCTAGATGCACCTCGGCGCAAATTGAGCAGCTGAGAGAATTATTAGATAAGTTTAGTTCTTTATTTTCAAATGATCCGGGACGCACTGATTTAATGGAGCACGATATCGAATTGTTAGAGTATAAACCTGTTAAAATGAAACCTAATAGATCTTTGCCTAGACAAACGAAAACGTGGGAGGATCATATGTTGCATTTGGAAAAAGTGCTTATGAGAGTCGAAGAAGCTAAAGTGAAGATTAAATTAGCCAAGTGCAAATTTGCACAAAAGTTTGTTAAATACTTAGGACATGTAGTAGGCGACGGAAGGCGCACCCCAGCCGAAGCAAAAATTCGGGCGATTTTAGATTTGCCCACTCCTAAAAATAAAACCGAAATACGTCGATGTTTAGGTATGGCGGGTTACTACTCCCGCTACATAAAAGATTATGCAGTTATTGTAGAACCATTAACTCGCGCACTTAAAGGGAAAAATAAAAGGGACAAAATAAGGTGGAGCGACGAAATGGAAAAAGCGTTTCAACAGTTGAAAACGAAACTGACGGAGGAACCTCTGTTGTATGCTCCCAACTATTCGAAGGAGTTTATAATACAAACTGACGCTTCCGAAAAGGGTATCGGGGTCGTTTTAGCGCAACGTGACGGATTAGAGGAGCATCCCATAATTTACTTAAGTCGGAAATTTACGGAAACCGAAAAAAGTTTCTGCGCGACAGAGAAGGAATGTGCGGCTATCATCTTTGCAATTAAAAATTTGCGTCATTATATTGACGGCCAACTCTTTTCGATAGAAACCGATCTCAATCCTTTGGTTTTTCTAAAACGTAATTCTGGCAACAATCCGAGATTATTAAGATGGGCGCTCATACTGCAACCTTATCATTGCGCCATAAAGCATCGACCGGGACGAGATATTGCCCACGTGGATTATCTTAGTCGTGTAGAATAAATTCATCCAGAGTTGTTTTTTTTATACTTTTTGTAAGTTAATTTGATTTATTTAATAGTTTGTAACCCAGAAAATGTAATTAGATCAGTTTTTTTTAATCAAAGAATCTTATTGATCATGTGTATATGCTTATATATCTGTATTTTTGTTAAAAATGTATTAGAGGGTGTCTATAAATGCCATTCTGAGATACTGGAATTTGCTAACCCATTTTAGTGATTATCAGATTCTTCATGCAAGCCCGAAGAATCATCTTTAGAAGGGGGTGTTGTAAAGAATTGAACTTTACAGATTGAATTGCCTACGTGGGAGCTTGGCATTGTGCTGTTTCATAGAAAGATTGGGCCGCACAAGTTGAAGTTTTTTCGTTGACAAGAGAGCATTTTGGTTTAGACAGCAAATATTTTCTCAGATTTTGTGTAAAAGGTGCCGCCGAATGCTTTCATGTTGAAACCCAACAGGTGATAGTTTTTCTCACGATAGTTCGTGAGTGACCTCAGCATTTTCAGGTGACCAATGATAGAAGTTAAGCCTGACATCATGTGGAGGTGCTCTAATAGGTTCTAGAGGGTCCCTCCCTATTCAGATTGTTTTTCAAGTGAGGACACCAGAGGGGAGACCTTCGGTTTTTGTGTTGTGAATAAGCCTGGGATCAGACAGGCAGTCCAGTGAGATTGTGGAGAAAGATTTTCCTCGTGCAAGGAGGAGGGAAGGAAGCAAGATTCGTCTAGGTCCACGGTGACCTTATAACACGGGAATTGGACAATCTAAAAACCGTAAGACTTCAGTTGATAATTTTCTGTGTTCCGGGAACACTCGCACAAGACTCAAGACTCAACCCTAAAAAAATGCTATGCTGGATCATTTTATTACTCAAATAAGACTTTGTGTAAATAAATATTATTTAATCCCTTAAATTGATTCAGTGGGCAAATTTCTTCTCATACGCTACCGGATTAATCTTTTAGTCCGAGGAGAAATTCGCAACACACAGAATTTTAACATCTGTTTTTATCTACTTATCAGAAAATTATTAAAACACCCAACAACATTTTCCAAATATGAATATTATCTTTACAATTTAATAATGCAAAACATACACGAATACAAAGTTTAATTTTTACAAACATTTCATATTTCAAACCAAACTATTCGAAATTTTCACAACATAAGAGCAAACATTAGGCGAACTTTTTAACATTAATATTGCTTAGATCTTTTCATCATAACTTTTAACTATGATAATTATCCATTTTTAGGTTGATTGTCAAAAAACTGTAATTGAAATTACATAAACTTAATGTAAAAAACCATGTTCTCACACAATTTCTTGAAATTCAACAAAGAATTGACTATTACTCCAATACTTATCTACTTCAATCTCGACTCTCGATAGTATATAGATATTGCAAGATCAAGTCAATCAAAGTCTAGTAGTTATCACACCTGTTCCTCAGAAATATTACTATCATATGAAACAGTAAAGAAAATTAATAGATATTTAATATTTAATAACCTCATACGTGAAATCACTGCCGAATGAGAATACTAATAATCAATAAAATCAACTGTTGGACAAAAAAATAGTACAGATTACCGAAAATTCAAATCATTTTTTCTACAAAAATTACAAAAATTAACAAATGAATGACAAGTTAGAGAAATAACTAAAAAAAATAATGAACATATTTACAAATTTATTAAAATCACACCTTTTTCTGGATTACAAACCACAATTTCTTGAAAAATTTAACACCGAATTTGTAAGATTTTAATCCTAGTATTACATACACTCAATAAATATTCAAAATTAACAAAAAAAAATATTTTTTTAGTCTCATCAATAAGCAGAAATTCTATATTAAAAGAATATTTTCATAGTAGTACTTATAAAAATGAGAGTTTACAAACTGATTTTCATAATTTTATCACATTTAAACTTAATTTTTATACATAAAACATTATTTAATCAAATTTTATACTTTCCAATTCAGTAAAATTCAATACTTTTTTTAGTTTTTAAACCAATACCACAATATTTATTTACATCAAACTTGATTCTTTACCTTTTATATTTCCACATTACACAAGTGAGTTAAATACTAACTTGGAACGGGAGTTGAAGTCAATTGATTCAATTCGATTTTCATCGTATACGCATTGCCCCCAGGGCCGGTGAGAGGGGGGGGGGGCACAGGGGGCAACTGCCCAGGGGCCCGAGAGTTAGAGGGGCCCGCACCGTACCGAATAATTATAGAGATTTCATACTATTCCAAATCTGAACTTGCACACATTTTTTTATTTACAAGTTAACTAAAAAAATGTTTCCCAGAATTGTTGTGTGAAGATTTTCACTAAGACGTAGTACTATTGGTAACAAAATCGCTGCATAGAACAAGACAGATCTTATCTCTTCTTGTCTTGTAATGAGGCGAGCGCTAATCTAAAAGCTGTCAATTCGTTCATCATTTTTCTTACAAACAGCCAGGAACTTCCTGTCTTCCTAAGAAATTTAGAAAGGACCCCTTTTTTTTACCACAGACTGCTATGTTCATGCCTTGAGGAGAGGAAAAAGATCTATACTACAATGGATCCATCTGATACTGGCAGGAAAACCGGCGCATTTTTCGGACAAAAGATGCAACTACTAGGGCCCGGCTCGCACTAATTGCAATCTCCTTAGGACACCAAGTTTCTCTATACAGGCTCTTACCGATTAAACACGAGAAACACATGCATCTCTTGGAAAGTTTTGAAAGGGTTTTAAATTGAGACCATAGAGAGTAGAGCTCTGCACGGGCCAAAATTTCCAGGCCCCGGCCCGTACAAAAATCGGTGAAAACAGGCCGGGACGGGCCAGGTCAAAATTTCTATTCTTCCTAAAAAATTCAGATTTTTATCATATAATTAAGATACTTTAAAGAATACTGCATACATATATATGGAATGATTGTACAGTATATTTAACAGAAATGCATATTAGCAACATTAATGATTACTTAGATCCTTAGATTTCCAACATTCAAATAAAAAATCATTTAAAAATTTGTATGGTTTAGAATAAAAGAAAAAAAAAAAAAGAAAATTATAAACATCGTAACTTTTGATGCTGTATAGTAAAAGTAGATTTATGAAAATATTTCTACATCATTTTATTAAATATTTCAAATCCAAATTCATTCTCAAATCCAAAGGAGCTAAATTTCTGATGCAATTCTGAATTCATTTTTTTTTTTTTTTTTCGGAAATGTATAAGATTAACAGATGTTTTTATTCAGAAACTATGTAATCGAATGGCGTTGGCGTTATTCATTTTTTGATACAAGCAATTTAAGAAAATACGGTCAAAGTTAGCGTTTTGAATAGTTTCCGGAAGCGACAGTATGGGAAGGGAGAAAAATCGTACAAAAATCTCTTACATCTCAACAAGGTTATACATGTACCTTATTTACAAAAAACGAAAAAAGGTATTTGATTCCAAATCCCTTCAACAGTCAGGCTTATCAGTTTCATATTTATACAGTTGAAAATTAGTCAGAAAATGTGTCAAACTTTCGCGTTGTTAAGAAGTGAATTTAAGAACCACCAAGAAGTATGTATCCAAAAATTATATTAGCATAAGTTCTTTATCGCTATTAGTTATTCAACAAATCACGTTGTCTGCCCTACACATCTTGAGAACAATTGAGACTATTTTCGGACCGGCTCGTCTGTATGTAAAAAAAAACAATGTAAACCTGATTTCGACCCCGCACTAGTCTGCTAAAAAAATAATAATCCTGGGTTACACACAATGTAACTAATTTTACAAATCATGTTGTCTTTCCCCGATACAACTTGAGAACAATTAAATCTAGTTCTTGCCTAGCTCGTATATATGTAGAAAAACAATGCAACCCTGATCTCGGCCCGGCACGGGTTTACTAAAAAAATATTAAGCCTGGATTATACACAATGTAACTGTCCGATGCCGATCTCTACACAGTACAAGCTACATTTCTGTATTGATGTTGTCAAACTAGTAATGACTCGTGATGCGCATTTATACTTACTCTCGTTAAAGCCTTATTCATTAAAAAAGCTCATATTTTATCGTTTCTGCCTAAAAATTTATAATGGGCCGGTAGGCCCATTGAATCTAGGAAAAAAAGTGACCGGAAAAAAAGTGACATAAACTTTTTTCTGATAACTTTTTTTCCGTGTCACTTTTTTCCGCTTTTGTAGTTTGTCACTTTTTTCTGATAACTTTTTTTCCGGTTACTTTTTTTTCCGTTTACCAAGCCCATTATACATTTTCATCATCGCCTCATTATACATTTTTTTTTATTGATCCGGCCCGGCCCGTATGGCTCGTTCAATTATTTTGCCAGCCCGGCCCGTTGAAAAAATAATTCAAATTCTGACCTCTATAATAGATTCTATTATGTTCATATTGAATTTTTATAAAGTTGTATATTTTGTCTGAAACATCCATTTACTACTTTATTATAGTGATTATTTTTTTATCTTTATTACTTTCAAAATACATTTGTAAGAATTCGTCTTACAAATTTAGAAGAAGAGAGAAGAGCATCACTTATCTTAATTCGGATATCTCGAGGCTACAGTCTTCTTTAAATACTTTTTATTTCTTGAAAGACAGCACTTACATTTAGAACATTAACACACATACACTATTCACAAATAAAGCTTTTTTTTTACATAATTCTCCTGGCGCACGCTAGAGGTCTGCACGGGCCGGGTTCGGGCCGATTTCCAATAATGGCATTCGGGCCGGGCCGGGCTCGGGCCTTACTTCTGAAGACTCGGGCCGGGCCTAGTCACTAATCTTTCGGGCCTTAATTTTTTTGCTGGACGGGCCGGCCTTAACTTTTTTTTCCGTACGAAGCCGAGACTGATTCCATTCTTCCTAGTTTTCATGGACCAAAATAATCAGTTCCTATTGAATCTTCCTAAATGAAAATCCTTTTCTCGACTTTTTATAAATCAGTAATATTTGGCTTTGTCCAAAAATGTTTGCAAAAAAGGCATATACTTTTGAGCCGTCATTATTCTACAATTAAACATTGGAATTTATTCCTTTTAAAAACATGACTATGACGGAATTTTTTTTTAAAACTGAAAACTGAAAGTTTCTTTTAAAATGTTCATTCTTGCAAAATGAATACAACAATACGGGAGAAAAAAATATATTAAACATTTACATCTGTTAAGAAGGGATTTTTTTTTTTTTTTCGTTCCAAAGCGATTTCGTCTTTGGAAATTTTACCATATACCGCTTTTTCGACTTTTTGTCTCCATTACAGGGAATATGGATTAATAATACTAGTGATAACTGAAACATTCACATACAACAAACAAAGATTCATTTAAAAGCGTAAATATCGCAGCCTACGGCACTTCTGCATAAATGGAGATTATAAACATGAAAAAAAAAAAAAGACTAATATAATTTTTATTGGTCAGAACTCTTCCATAAGATTAAAGATCAATGTTCTGTAGAAATCCACTTGAGCCGGGCCGGGTTCGGGCCGAATTTTAAACTTTTTTCTGGACCGGGCCGAAATTTTAACTTTCGGGCCGGGCCGGGTCGGGCCAATATTTTTTTCGTTCGGGCCGGGCCGGATCGGGCCAATATTTCTTTCGTTCGGGCCGGGCCCGGGCCGAAATTTTAACTTTCGGGCCGGGCTCGGGCCTGGAAATTTCGGCCCGTGCAGACCTCTAGCGCACGCCACCAACACAAGACATAAACTCACAGTTCATAACCAAATTTCCGAATTTTTTGAACATCACTAATAATAGAATGTTTTTTTTTAAATAGGAAAAAAGTGTTGCCAGATTTTTTTAAGACTAAAAATATTACAACTACATTTTTAATTTAGCAGTGCTCTGGTCACGTGATGACTGGCAGTCTATTTTTTTTTCTTTGGAATGCGCGTGTTATTTTTAATTCTTGTTTACCTGTTTATTTAAATTCTTGTTTTCCTGTTATCGTCAGATTATTTGAGGGTTGGTGAGCATAACTTGTGAGCTGTAGAACCTCCTAATATTTTTAACCTTTAAGCATCCGGCTTATTTTTTACTTTATGTTAGATTTATTAAATAATACCTATGAAAACCATTTGTATGGGGATTTGTTGATATACAAATAATGTTGATAACAATACTGCTGGCATTGTTAGGTATAAAATAAAACTCGAATGGAAAATTAAATAAAGCTATGCTCCAAAATCTTAGAGACGAGAGGGGCAAAAATATGTTTTTTTAAATGGGGAGGCCTCAGATGACCTTCTTCAGAAGTCCTGTACCTACTGTGCTTAATGAAAAATCAAATATTATTGATAATGTTTGCCGCTTTACATAAAAACTGAAGTTTAATATTAAAGTTTTTTCTCATATTTTCCTTAATACACTTGACAAGAGTTTCACCCAGGTTTAAAAAGGGGCAGGGTGCTACTGTTTTGAAAAGGGCACTTTTTACATTCTTCAGACCACTTTTTTGATTTTTAAGGGCATTTTTATAAAGTTGAATCTAGGTTCAAAAAATTGAGGAAAAACAGAAATTTCGTCAAAAAATCAAGAAAAAAATAAAAAAATTCGCTAAAAAATTGAAAAAAAATGTACATTTTGTTAAAAGATTATGAAAAACAGCTGATTTTGTTAAAAAATTGCGAAAAAAAGGCAGATTTGGTTGAATAAACAATAAATGTCATGAAAAGATCACGAAAAATGGCAAATTTCGTCAAAAGATTGCGAAAAACACCGATTTTGTCATGTTTAACAAGAAAAACGCAAATTTCGAAAAAAGGGCGTGAAAGAAAAAAAAAAAAGCACATGGTTCGTAACGGGAAAGGAATCGCTTTCTCTTTTCTCCCACCTCTGTTGTAACCTTTCCGAAAATTTTTAAAATTTTTTTTTCCCCCTTGCTTTGGATCACCTTTGTCACTGTCAGAATTTTTCCAAAATTAAGAAAAATCGGCAGTCATTTCGAGCATTTTTCGACAGTCATTTACGAAAATTAAACAAGTCATTCGTAACTCTAAAAATCTTACGTAAAATATATCGCAAATTTTGACAAATAATTGAAAAAAAATCCTTTTCGTAAATTAGTGAAAAAAAAATCACCAATTTCGTTATAGGATTGTGGGAAAAACGTGAATTTTGCCAGAGGATCGTGAAAAGATGCAAATTTCGTTCAGGGATTGAAAAAAAAACATGAATTTTCGAACTGAAACAAGAATCTCAAAAAAAGGGACATTTCCTCAAAAAATCACAAAGATGACAAATTTCGCCAAAAGATCGCGAAAAAAACCGCATTTTATCCGCGGCCCTTTGATGAAATTTGCGGTTTTGTCTGTTGTACTTTGATGAAATTCATGTTTCTTCAGCGGTCCTTTGAAAAAAAATTGCATTTTTTGCGGTCATTTGACAATGTTCGCTTTTTGTCGACGATCATTTAACAAAATTCGCGTTTTTTCGATGGTTCCTTTACGAAACTCGAAGTTTTTCAGATTCTTATTTGCATCGTTTCTTTGAGGGGAATTAGGGAGCGCCAAATTTATACTACAAACTTCATTTTTGGGCTGTCACGAGAAAAAGGTGGCAGGGTGGGGGGTGGGGGGGGCAGAGGTCAAATTCTAATTATGCCCCGGATGCAATTTTCTCTTCGAAAGCCCCTGATTGTGAACCAGGAAAATCTGCTTTTGGAGCAATAAAAACAATTTTGAAGCAGGAAAATTAGTTTTTAGAACAGAAAAATTCACTTCTGGCATTAACCATTTTTCTGTGCCTTTTTGACGAAATTTACATATTTCGCGATCTTTTGACGAAATCTGACGTTTTTTCGGGATATTTTGACGAATTTTGCTTTTTTTCGCAAAATTTGCCGTTTTTTGCGAATTTTTTTTATAGGATTTTCTGTTTTATTGCGATTTTCAGACAAAATTTGTCGTTTTTTGGGAATTGTTTTGACGAAATCTGCCGTTTTATCGCGATTTTCTGACAAAAGTTGCCGTTTTTAGGAACTTTTTGGCGAAATTAACCGTTATTCGCGAGTGGCTTTAGAAATTTTTCCGTTTTATCGAGATATTTGGAGAAAATTTGTCGTTTTTTCACGATCTTGCGTGGAAATCTGCCTTTTTTTTTACGGAATTGTGACAAAATTAGTCATTTTTTGCGAATCTTGCTAAAAATTAGTCGTTATTTCGCATTTTTTCAACGAAATTTGCCGTCTTTCGCGATTTTTTGACGCGTAAGAGCTATTTTTCGCACTCTGTTGCCGATTTTTGCGTAATATACGCGCTATAGCACGTCCGCAATATCGTTGAAGGCCTGCGTTTTTTTAAATACGGGGCAAGAAGAGCACTAGTTTTTTTTTTTTTTTTTTTTTTTTTTTTTAATGAGCGACAAGAGGGGCGCTAGTTTTTGAATTAGGGGAAAAAGGGGCTCTATTTTTTAAACTAAAGGGCAGGAGGGGCGGAGCGCCCCTCTGAAACCCTCTGGGGGAAACTGTGCATAAAAAAATCGTGAAAAAACGACTGAGACATAATCATGAAAACAAAGGTTCGCACTTAGAGACAGTTTATTTCTCCCCTTTTCCATTAAAAATTATATTAAATTCTTTTTTCAGTTTTTTTTCTTTGTTGTTTAAAGTAGAGTCAAAATTTTAAAGCCATATTTGACTTATAATTAAAATTTATTTCAAAATGAAAATTATACAGCTCATATTCAAAATATTAGAATAATTGAGAAAAAGTAATAAGAAAAAATTATTCGTCATTTATTTATTTTTTATACTAAGTAAATGCAATTAAATTTCTTATAAATTAAATCTGGAATGTTTAGATAATATTTTAACATTTATAAAATATAAAATACAGCACAATAAATTAGGTATACAACTCCCTTAAACACACCAGAATATTAGAATAAAATTTAGATTGGTTCAAAATATTAGAATATTTTATTTTACGCAACAATATTACCTTATGAATATGAAGTAAATGGTAGTTAATATTTTGTAGCATCCCCTTTAGCTTTCATAACAGCGTACAATCGATCTTGCATACTATATACAAGGTGTTTACAAACATTTCTATCAATATTAACCCAAATAGACTTTATACGTGCCACTAACTCAGTTTTACTTGAAGGAGGATTTTCTTGAAGTTTTTTCTTCATTATACACCATAAGTTTTCGATGGGATTAAGATCTGGTGAATTTGGTGGCCGAGGAAGTACCTTAATGTTGCGTTGGCGGAACCAATTCTTAGTTGACACCGAGGTATGCAGGGACGCTAAATCTTGTTGAAAGATGAAATCATCTTCAAATAAATCTTCTGATGATGGAATCATGTAATATTCTAAAATTTCTTGATATATTAGAGAGTTAACCTTTTCGTAGACGATGCATAACTTTCCAGGTCCTTCTGCACTCATACAACCCCAAACCATGACACTAGCAGCAAATTTTATGGAACGTTTAAGGCATTCTTTATCAAATGCTTCTTGCTTCATTCTCCAAACTCGAATACCTTGATTACCATATGAAACACAAAACATACTTTCATCACTAAATAATATATTTTTCCAATCTTCATTGCTCCATAAACGTCTTGATTTACACCAATTCAAACTTATATGCTTTTGTCTTGCAGTCATGAGAGGTTTTGTTTTCGGTACACGAGATTCAAATTTAAATTTATGGAGACGTCTTAATGTTGTCGATGTAGAAACTTCAACTCCTTCTTCTTTCCATTTTCGGTGCAAGAATCACACACTTTTAAAACGGTTTTTCTTAACTATACGCTTCAGTTACCTGTCATCTCTAGCAGATGTTTTTGGTTTTCGGCCACCATTTCGGCGATTATTTTGAAATTTTCCAATTTTTGAATATTGTGTTAGTATTTTACTAACGCTCGATTGCGAACAATGTAAATAATTCGCTATAAAACATTGATTTTTACCGTGCCGATACAAATCAACCATACGAAGTTTAGTAGATTCAGGAATATCACTCACACGGCCCATTTTAAGACGAAAAAGAAACAAACTGCAAAAAAGAATACTGATTTTAAATAAAATAGTCTGAATTTAATCAATGATGCCACCAGTTAAGAATTGGTAATAATTAAAGGAGAATTAATGTGAAATATTCTAATATTTTGAACCACTTGAATAAATATTCTAATATTTTGACTTTTCAAAATAATTTTTTTTGCAATTAATCTTTTCAAAAATGATATTAAATTTAAGATAACAAGTAAGTTTAATCAACAATAAGTTCTTAATAAAAATATCGTTTGCATATTTTCATTAAAAGACATTAAATTACCAGACGATATTTTCAATTTCTAAAAAAAGGTAATTATTCTAATATTTTGAATATGAGCTGTAGATACCTGTGGATTTTCTATGATAAAATGATATGTCGTTCAAAGTATTTCGTTCTGATTCAAGCCCACATGCTAGTTTATTGTGACTGCAGCGCTGACCGCATATTCCCAATACCTATTCAGTTCAGATTCGATACTGGTATTTTTTAACAATTTTTTTTTATATGAAATTTATTTAAATATTCTGAAACACTTATGAATGCAATTGCTATATCACAGAGTCGTGAAATTATTATTACCGTTCGTGGTCTAGCATTCTATTAACAAAACAAGTCTTTCATTTTGTATCAATTTGTTTTAACAATTTTGCTACTATCTCCATGTAATAATGATAATATCTTAATCCTGATAAATCAAAATTAAAAATGATGATATGAGCAGAAAACTTTTTAAAAATATTCTAAATTACGATTTTATGGAATTTTTGAATAAAATTTGATAATTAATTTTACATTAATTTCAAATGCACAAATATTATTTGATATATTTCAACATACTAGTTAATCGGTAGTTCGAATTATTACAGATGTATCACATTTATAGGGGAGGGTTTTTAATAGGGAATGTTTCTTAATTATTTAACAACTGATTGAAATTAAGTTGCAAATATTTTGTGTCATAAACATCATGGATTATCAAATTGATGGAATGTAAAATTTCAGAATACCCTGAAGTAAATCTTTTTATGTTAAAATTCAAAGTTTAATAATCACCTTTTAAATTAAATCTGTTTGTAAATCTGAATCTGATTCAATTAGAGAGAATAGCATTGATTCAAATAAAAGACAATAAATGTCACGTTTTAAGTTTTAAAAAAAAATCACTGATTCTATTATACGACGATTTGAATAATCGGCAAATTTTAATACTTTTTCTTGTAGGGGCCCGTAATTTTTGTCTGCCCAGGGGCCCGTGAAACCTGTCACCGGCCCTGATTGCCCCTACACTAAATTTCTTACTTCTATAATCATCTAATGTATTAAAACTAATCTACTCATATTTTTAATCAATTCATCAGATGTTTCATCTCGCACTTCTGAATTATCATCCACCAAGTTGCTTAAAATATAAATACTATCTTTATAGTTTTAATGTAGTATACATGACTAATCTTGAGTTTCCATCTATACTATTAATCAAATTATCATATGTTTCATCTTACAGTTCAACGATTTCTGAATTATCGTCCATCTAATTGTTTAAAATATTAATAAAATGTTTATAGTTTTTGATTATACATAGTATGTATGAATACAATCTTTAATTTTTAACAGTTCATATTTCAAATAACCTATTTTCGAAACCAAACTATGTGAATTTTACCACAATGCTTATCATCATACAGAGATTTGTGTTTCATACTTTTTCTAAAAATTATCAGATATGTACTCCTCAGAGGAATTTCTATCATATGAATAAATGAAAAAAAAAATTATATTAAACGTACAACGAAATTTGACTGCAATATATATGTATTTAATAAAAATAAATAAATAAGAGATTATTTATACATTAAACCTTTACTAAATATATATTTCTTGCGTTATACAGATGTTCCAACAAGATGAGCCAAAACAGCAGCAAACTTCAGAAATTAATGATCTGAATGATTCATCCCTAGCACATGTAGCGTTAATGAATAATACATATGTAAGTACTTACATAAAAAATCCTAGAATTCGTATATGTAACGTAATTAGAGTAATATAAAATGATTTGTCTTACTGCCTACACTTTAACAAATACCTTTTTACCTATATTGTTGAAGATAATCCTAATTGTTTGCATTTGTTTCTATTACAGATGTGTTTTATTTGCTACAAACACTTCTTATGTAAATGGAATTTGACAGAACAAACAAAAATCCATACAGGTGAAAAACTTTACACTTGGGAAGATTACTAAATGCGGTTTTCAAGAAGATGTGAATCAAAAATGCACAGATAAACATACACATCATCATCATATAAAGCATCGTCAGTTATATGTAAACTTAGTGAAGATATTCAAAAATTAGTCAGACGTTTGAAGAATTTAGAAATAAAGGAAGATATTTAGACTATTTATCCATCATATTTTCATAAGTTACCACAATATCTCAAACTTAAAATTTGGAAGACATACACACAGCTGATAAGAAATTTTGTTACCCGTGATTTTTCTAATCAGCGTGAATGTATAGATATTATTTTGCAATGTATTCTTTAAATGTTCACATAAATATTCTTTTATATACATTTATCGTTGTGTTTATTTTTCTAAAACCTATTACATTAATGGAATACATAACATTTTAAGTGAAACAACACTTTCACAACTTAAAAAATGTATAAGAACATACAAAATAAGCAGATGTATGAAAAAATATACAAGTTTACAGAATAATTTCAAAGTTTTCTAGAAATACAAACAAAAAATATTTACAATATAAAAAAATTACAAAAGTAAAAAGAAAAAAACACAAATGTAAAACAAAAAAATCACAAAGTGAAAAACTCAAAACAAAGTTTTTGAAAAAAGAAAATTTACAACAAAAACTTTTTTTACAAAAACCAAAACTTCAAAAAATATTTTTTCAAAAATTTTTTTTTCAAAAACATTTTTTACAAAAAAAATTTTTTTCAAAAACATTTTTTACAAAAAAAATTTTTTCAAAAACATTTTTTACAAAAAATTTTTTTTTCAAAATAAGTTTTTACAAAAGTAAAAAATAAAAAATTAGAACGTTAAAAAAATGAAAAATTTTAGTTAAAAAAAATGTAAAAAAAATTTCAAAAAAATTTATGAAAAAAGTACCAAAAATTTTGTTCTTTGTAATACAGTATGCAATGGCGAAACCATTGTATTTGCTATTACAAAGAACAAAATTTTTGATACTTTTTTCATAACTTTTTTTGAAATTTTTGCAACTTTTTTGCAATTTTTTTACACTTTTTTTAACTAAAAATTTTCATTTTTTTAACGTTGTAATTTTTTATTTTTTACTTTTGTAAAAACTTATTTTGAAAAAAAAAATTTTGTAAAAAATATTTTTGAAAAAAAAGTTTTTGTTGTAAATTTTCTTTTTTCAAAAACTTTGTTTTGAGTTTTTCACTTTGTGATTTTTTTTTGTTTTACATTTTTGTTTTTCTTTTCACTTTTGTAATTTTTTTATATTGCAAATATTTTTTGTTTGTATTTCTAGAAAACTTTGAAATTATTCTGTAAACTTGTATATTTTTTCATACATCTGCTTATTTTGTATGTTCTTATACATTTTTTAAGTTGTGAAAGTGTTGTTTCACTTAAAATGTTATGTATTCCATTAATGTAATAGGTTTTAGAAAAATAAACACAACGATAAATGTATATAAAAGAATATTTATGTGAACATTTAAAGAATACATTGCAAAATAATATCTATACATTCACGCTGATTAGAAAAATCACGGGTAACAAATATTCTTTTCAGCTGTGTGTATGTCTTCCAAATTTTAAGTTTGAGATATTGTGGTAACTTATGAAAATATGATGGATAAATAGTCTAAATATCTTCCTTTATTTCTAAATTCTTCAAACGTCTGACTAATTTTTGAATATCTTCACTAAGTTTACATATAACTGACGATGCTTGATATGATGATGATGTGTATGTTTATCTGTGCATTTTTGATTCACATCTTCTTGAAAACCGCATTTGGTAATCTTCCCAAGTGTAAGGTTTTTCACCTGTATGGGTTTTTGTTTGTTCTGTCAAATTCCATTTACATAAGAAGTGTTTGTAGAAAATAAAACACATCTGTAATAGAAGCAAATAGAGGTCTGCACGGGCCGGGCTCGGGCCTTAATTTTTTTGCTGGACGGGCCGGGCCTAACTTTTTTTCCCGTACGAAGCCGAGACTGATTCCATTCTTCCTAGTTTTCATGGACCAAAATAATCAGTTCCTATTGAATCTTCCTATATGAAAATCCTTTTCTCGACTTTTTATAAATCAGTAATATTTGGCTTTGTCCAAAAATGTTTGCAAAAAAGGCATATACTTTTAAGCCGTCATTATTCTACAATTAAACATTAGAATTTATTCCTTTTAAAGAATCGTAGATTACTAGGCGTTTTAAAATAGAATTAAGCACACACACACACAAAAAAAACATGATTATGACGGAATTTTTTTTAAAACTGAAAACTGAAAGTTTCTTTTAAAGTGTTCATCCATGCAAAATGAATACAACAATACAGGAGAAAAAATATATTAAACATTTACATCTGTTAAGAAGGAAATGTATTTTTTTTTTTTTTTTTTTTTTTTTTTTCGTTCCAAAGCGATTTTGTCTTTGGAAATTTTACCATATACCGCTTTTTCGACTTTTTGTCTCCATTACAGGGAATGTGGATTAATAATACTAGTGATAACTGAAACATTTACATACAACAAACAAAGATTCATTTAAAAGCGTAAATATCGCAGCCTACGGCACTTCTGCATAAATGGAGATTATAAACATGAAAAAAAAAAAGACTAATATAATTTTTTTTGGTCAGAACTCTTCCATAAGATTAAAGATTAATGTTCTGTAGAAATTCACTTGAGCCGGGCCGAATTTTAAACTTTTTTCCCGACCGGGCCGATCTCGGGCCGAAATTTTAACTTTCGGGCCGGGCCGGGTCGGGCCAATATTTTTTTCGTTCGGGCCGGGCCGGGCTCGGGCCGAAATTTTAACTTTCGGGCCGGGCCGGGTCGGGCCAATATTTCTTTCGTTCGGGCCGGGCCGGGCCCGGGCCGAAATTTTAACTTTCGGGCCGGGCTCGGGCCTGGAAATTTCGGCCCGTGCAGACCTCTAGAAGCAAATGCAAACAATTAGGATTATCTTCAACAATATAGGTAAAAAGGTATTTGTTAAAGTGTAGGCAGTAAGACAAATCATTTTATATTACTCTAATTACGTTACATATACGAATTCTAGTATTTTTTATGTAAGTACTTACATATGTATTATTCATTAATGCTACATGTGCTAGGGATGAATCATTCAGATCATTAATTTCTGAAGTTTGCTGCTGTTTTGGCTCATCTTGTTGGAACATCTGTATAACGCAAGAAATATATATTTAGTAAAGGTTTAATGTATAAATAATCGCTTATTTATTTATTTTTATTAAATACATATATATTGCAGTCAAATTTCGTTGTACGTTTAATATAAATTGATTTTTTTTCATTTATTCATATGATAGAAATTCCTCTGAGGAGTACATATCTGATAATTTTTAGAAAAAGTATGAAACACAAATCTATGTATGATGATAAGCATTGTGGTAAAATTCACATAGTTTGGTTTCGAAAATAGGTTATTTGAAATATGAACTGTTAAAAATTGAAGATTGTATTCATACATACTATGTATAATCAAAAACTATAAACATTTTATTAATATTTTAAACAACTAGATGGACAATAATTCAGAAATCATTGAACTGTAAGATGAAACATATGATAATTTGATTAATAGTATAGATGGAAACTCAAGATTAGTCATGTATACTACATTAAAACTATAAAGATAGTATTTATATTTTAAGCAACTTGGTGGATGATAATTCAGAAGTGCGAGATGAAACATCTGATGAATTGATTAAAAATATGAGTAGATTAGTTTTAATACATTAGATGATTATAGAAGTAAGAAATTTAGTGTAGGGGCAATGCGTATACGATGAAAATCGAATTGAATCAATTGACTTCAACTCCCGTTCCAAGTTAGTATTTAACTCACTTGTGTAATGTGGAAATATAAAAGGTAAAGAATCAAGTTTGATGTAAATAAATATTGTGGTATTGGTTTAAAAACTAAAAAAGTATTGAATTTTACTGAATTGGAAAGTATAAAATTTGATTAAATAATGTTTTATGTAAAAAATTAAGTTTAAATGTGATAAAATTATAAAAATCAGTTTGTAAACTCTCCTTTTTATAAGTACTACTATGAAAATATTTATTTAATATAGAATTTCTGCTTATTGATATGACTAAAAAAATATTTTTTTTTGTTAATTTTGAATATTTATTGAGTGTATGTAATACTAGGATTAAAATCTTACAAATTCGGTGTTAAATTTTTCAAGAAATTGTGGTTTGTAATCCAGAAAAAGTTGTGATTTTAATAAATTTGTAAATATGTTCATTATTTTTTTTAGTTATTTCTCTAACTTGTCATTCATTTGTTAATTTTTGTAATTTTTGTAGAAAAAAATGATTTGAATTTTCGGTAATCTGTACTATTTTTTTGTCCAACAGTTGATTTTATTGATTATTAGTATTCTCACTCGGCAGTGATTTCACGTATGAGGTTATTAAATATTAAATATCTATTAATTTTCTTTACTGTTTCATATGATAGTAATATTTCTGAGGAACAGGTGTGATAACTACTAGACTTTGATTGACTTGATTTTCTGATAAACGTTTGAAAAGAGTTGTAAGTATGTAATGATGCAATATCTATATACTATCGAGAGTCGAGATTGAAGTAGATAAGTATTGGAGTAATAGTCAATTCTTTGTTGAATTTCAAGAAATTGTGTGAGAACATGGTTTTTTACATTAAGTTTATGTAATTTCAATTACAGTTTTTTGACAATCAACCTAAAAATGGATAATTATCATAGTTAAAAGTTATGATGAAAAGATCTAAGCAATATTAATGTTAAAAAGTTCGCCTAATGTTTGCTCTTATGTTGTGAAAATTTCGAATAGTTTGGTTTGAAATATGAAATGTTTGTAAAAATTAAACTTTGTATTCGTGTATGTTTTGCATTATTAAATTGTAAAGATAATATTCATATTTGGAAAATGTTGTTGGGTGTTTTAATAATTTTCTGATAAGTAGATAAAAACAGATGTTAAAATTCTGTGCTATTAAAATATATAGGATCAAGAATAAAGTTTGATGAAAATAAGTATTGTAAAAATTCAGAAATTTTGAAGTGTAAGATGAATCATGTCCTAATTTGATTAATTATATGGGTAGAGTAGTTTTAATATGTCAAGTGTCTAAAGCAGCAAGAAACGATTTTTTAGGTTTTCTAGAATAATAATAATAATAATAATAATAATAATAATAATAAAATTATACTTTTGTTGTAAGATTTTGAATGCAGTCAAGACGTGAAAAATATAAGTATGAACCCTTTGTAAAGACATTCAAACTTTTTAAAAAGTTTAAGTTTAGTAATATACTGTAACAATATATGTAAGCAAATGTATTTCAAAGTTGAAAATTTGTGTAAAAAATTGTCTTTTCTTGAAAATTGATATTTATTTTTGTTTAATTAATGATACTTATTACATTTTTGTTGTTAAAAACTAAAATATACGTTTAATTCTTCTGTTAAAATTGATATACCCGTGTTGGAGGTGAGAAAAAATAGTGTAAAACTAATAAAATTTGTTTAAATTCGTCTTTTTATTCTTAAAATTAATATTTTCTATTGTTTAGAATACGTAATAATAAATTTTGAGGAATGTTTAACCGGAAAATGTTAAAAAATCTTAGAAAATTGGTATTAAAAATATTAAATACAGTTGCTTCAATGATATCTTTTCGATATGTAAAGTGATTGTAGCATTTAGAAATGTACTTCTGAAGAATGTATAATCGGAAAATGTTAGAAAATCTTAGAAAATTGGTGTTAAAAATATTAAATACAGTTGCTTGTTGCTTCAATGATTTCAAAAACAAACTCTTAAATTCTGTATGATTTCAAGTGAAAATAATCTGAACCATGGAATGCATGGTATTTAAAATACAAAATTCACGATTATGAACTAATGTTGAAAACATGGGTAACATTAAATATACAGCTAATATTTAATTATAGATTAGAAAATTCTTAAAGTGTATTCAAATTTATTAAATATAGT
This sequence comes from Maratus speculifer, assembly GCA_964019185.1. Classification (NCBI taxonomy): domain Eukaryota; kingdom Metazoa; phylum Arthropoda; class Arachnida; order Araneae; family Salticidae; genus Maratus; species Maratus speculifer. The sequence continues at coordinate 171,008,224 of OZ025296.1, read as the reverse complement.
ATTGAATACAGTGAATAAGTGAAATATGTGAATAAGTATTGATATTTCTATGTTGCTTTTGAAAATACTAGTGTAAAATTATTCAAATTCGTCTTTTCTTTAAAATTGATATTTATTTTTGTTAAATTAATGATACTTGTTAAGTTTTTGTTGTTAAAATTAAAATGTACGTTTAATTCTTCTGTTAGAAATCTATATTTCCAAGTTGCGGTTCAAAAGACTATTGTAAAACTAATCAAATTCGCTTAAAATTCACCTTTTCCCCTTAAAAAATAATATTTTTATTATTTTGTTTAATTAATTATACTGATTATGTCTTTTAAAATTCAAATTTTGGGATATTGCGGTAACTGTTATGAAATTGGAGTGCATAAAATGTCTCTTTTTTTTCTGCCAGACTTCTAAATATACAAGAATGAGAGGTCATTGCTTTGTCCATTTCCCTATCTGAGGAAAAAAATTGGGGGGGGGGGGGTGAAAAGGCATGGTGAGGGACTTCGAAGGAATAAGTTTTGGTTTCAATATGACGTCACAAGAAGCAGGTGTTGTTTTCAAATTTGTGTATGTGTTGAGAATTTATTGAAATGTGTTCGTTTATGCATTAAAATTCTACTTAGTATATAAAAGTGATGAAATTTCCATTTAGAGTAAAAGTTAACCAAATTCGTTTAAGTCGTCTTTTTTCGTTAAAAAATCATTAGTTTCATTTATTAATTGTTCAATTATCGAAATTCTTTGAAGTAACGACTGTTCAAAAACTAAAAAATATGTTTAAATTTCTATTTTAAGTTGTGTATTCTGATTTTATATTAAAAAAAATGAAGAAATCAGTTAAAAATTTAATATTTTCCGTCGTTTTGCTTAATTAATAATGTTCATGAAGGAAATGGTTGTCCAAAACTGGAATGCATGCTTAAATTTCTTTCTATCAAATTGATATTCTGAAGTTTGAGTTGAAAAAATCGTAAGAAATCAGTCTTTTTCTATAAAACTTGATATTTTCCATTGTTTTTTACTTAATTAACGATACTCATTAAGATTATAGCTGTTGAAAAACTAGAATGCATGTTTAACTTTCAACTTGTAAGTCGATACACTGATGTTGCAGTTGATAAAAATCGTAAGAAATCAGTCTTTTTCTATAAAACTTGATATTTTCCATTGTTTTTTACTTAATTATCAATACTCACTAAGGTTATTGTTGTGTAAATTTTAGAGAATGTGTATATTTAATACTTAAATTGCATCAAAGTTAAAGAATAATAGGTAAGATGTAGCTTACCTTCTTTGTCCACGATCGTCCACGTCTTTTCAGATTTACTTTTTTAAATATCCATTTGGAAAATCCATTGAGACTGATAATCCTGGAAAAGCTTGTTAAATTTATATTAATGTGTATGTGTGTTCACTGGGAAATCATCTGAGCAAGTTTTTAAATTAATTAATTTATATATAAATCTTAAAGATAAAAATTAAAAAGAATTACAAACTGGAGCATACATTTTTAGCTCCTTACTGCTTAAACACACAGAGAGAAGTGAAAATAATAGCAAAGAAAAATGATTACATAAAAATAAAAGAAATAAAAGTTATTATAAACATTATCATTAAGTTCTTATTATTTTTGTTTAAAATGAATAAATTTATAAAACTAGTTCTTTGTTTCTGATGAATAGATGATAAAACTATTGCTTCTTTTGACACTTAATTACAAATCAGTTCATCAAATAGATTTATGACGAGTAAATGATGTAAGAGTACTTTAGTAAAAGATTGACAGTCATCATAACAAATAATCAATGTGATTTATGGTGATTATTTTCCTGAAGTATATTAAGTTGATTTATTGTAAATGATTTTCTGAAAGATATTAAGTTTATTTATTGTAAATGATTTTCTGAAAGAGATTAATGTTACTAACATTCCCTCCTTAATCTCTTCAGATTAATCAGCAAGCAAGTTCATAGATATTCTGTGATTTAATAGTTCAGGTTTGGGTACCGGTTTAGTCAAAGCATCCGCTATCATGTGTTTTGATGGGCAGTACTTTAAATCAATTATTCCATCTTCCTTTAATTGTTTTATTGCATGAAAGCGGATATCGATATGTTTCGAGCGTTTTGAAAACTTTTCACTTTCCACCATTTTTATGCAACTTTGATTATCTTCATATAAAACAATTGGTTTTGTCTGAGGTAGACCTAAATCTTCTAAGAGTTTCACTAACCATTGAATTTCTACACTTGCGTTTGAGGCAGAAACATATTCAGCCTCAGCTGATGAAAGAGCTATACATAATTGTTTTCTTGTGCTCCACTGTATTGCATTATTTCCCAAAAGGAAAAGATTACCGCTTGTTGATTTTCTTGTCTTAGTATCCCCACCCCAGTCAGCATCCGCGTAGGCTTTTAGAATCGGCTCAGCTTTGGTGTTTATGTGCAAGTTTAACTGTTTCGTGCAGTTTAAATACCGGATTACTCTTTTAACTGCTATCCAGTCTTTTTCCCGTGGGGATTCATTTCTTCGGCTTAATATATTTACGGCGGCAGAAATATCTGGTCTGGTGACCGATGCGATATAAAGTAGAGTTCCGATAGCTTTTCTATAATTTGTGTTGTTACTTAGTAGATTATCATTGTCTTCTAATCTATTAAAATTGGGTTCCATCGGAGTACCTACTGGTTTGGCTTCTTCTAACTTAAACTTTTTTGCCAATTCTTCTATTTTGGTGTTTTGATTTAATTGATAACCATCTGCTGTTTTCTCTATTTTGATACCCAGATAAAAACTTAGTTCTCCTAGATTCTTTAGCTCATATTCATTGTTGAGTTTTTGTATTATCTCAGTTATTTCGTCATCTTTTCCTGCAATCAATATATCATCAACATAAACAATGATATATGATTTATTTTTTTCTTCATTTCGAATATATAAACATGTATCTGATTTAGATTGTTCAAAGTTTAAATCCTTTAACGATTTTGTTATCTTAGTATGCCATGCTCTGGCTGCTTGTTTTAACCCGTAAATTGATTTATTTAATTTACATACTTTATTTTCTTGATTTGGAATAATATAGCCTTCTGGCTGAGTAATATAAATTTCTTCATCTAAATTTCCATATAGGAAAGTGTTTTTATATCAACGTGTTTTATTTTTAATTTGTGGTAAGCTGCTGCTGCTATGAAGGATCTAATTGTTGTGTATGAAACTACAGGTGAAAAGGTGTCTTCATAGTCTATGCCGTATTTTTGAGAATAGCCTTTGGCAACTAGTCTGGCTTTATATTTCTGTATTTTACCTTTATCGTCATACTTAGTTTTAAAAATCCATCTGGAACCAATTATTTTTCTACCTTGTGGGGGATCTACAAGTGTCCATGTGTTGTTTTTGATATGAGAATCTATCTCTTCTTGGGTGGCATTTAACCAATTTTGTTTTACTTCTGGATTCTCTATATTCATTATGTCGTGAAAATTTTCTGGTTCTTTAATGTTTTCGTGATTAACTATATAAATAAATCGGTCTGGAGGGACACCTTTAGTGGTTCTTTCTGATCGTCTTGGTTCGGGTGTTGATTGTTTGGACTCATTTGGTGTGTCTTCATTATTAGATACTTCGATTTCTATAATGTTTTTAAACTGTGATTTTTCACTTTCGTTAGATGATTTTTCTTTAAAATTTAATTGAGTTTCTACCTTTGGACTCATGTTTTTATTTTCTAGAAACTTTACTGTTCTGGCGATTATTATTTGTTTACCGCTAGTGTAAATACGGTATCCTTTGGAGTAATTGTCGTAGCCGACGAAAATGCCTTCGACTGCCTTGTCATCTAATTTTTGTCTCTTATTTTTATTCACATAAGCAAAGGCTTTACAGCCAAATACTCTAAGGTAATATAAATTAGGTGGTCTATTATTCCAAAGTTCAAATGGAGATTTTTCAGTAGCTTTTGTTGGTAATCGGTTTTGAAGGTGATTTGCTGTACAAATCGCTTCACCCCAGAATTTTTGAGGTAAGTTTGCTTCGCTAAGCATAGCTCTGGTCATTTCAATAAGTGTTCTGTTTTTGCGTTCCGCAACGCCGTTTTGGCTCGGAGAATATGGAACAGTGTGTTGATGTCTGATGCCGTTTTTCTTAAGAAAACTGTCGACTAAATCATTGTCGAACTCCCCTCCGTTGTCCGTTCTGATGCTCTTTGGCTTTTCGCCAAATTTATTACTAACTAGGGCAACATATTCTTTAAGTTTTTCATAAACTTCAGTTTTCTTAGATAATAAATACAGAATTGTAAATCGAGTATAATCATCAATGAATGTTAGGAAATATATTTTTCCGCCTATGGTTGGTGTTTGAAAAGGGCCACATACATCAGAGTGCACTAATGCCAATCGTTTAGTGGCTCTATAATCTGCTAATTTTGGATAGGGTGCATCTGTAAGCTTTGTTTTGATACAAGTTTCACATGTTGTGTTGTGCTTACAATGATTTATTTGTATTCCTTTTGCTAAATGTTTTTCTTCAATTTGTTTGATAGACGCAAAATTTTTATGGCCTAATCTTCTGTGCCACAACTCTACACAATTTTTATTGTTACAACTGTAAGTTTGATTTACATAATTTGTGTTAGCGGTTTCATTTTCTAATTGAATTTCATATAAATTATTTTTCTTATTCTTTCGTGCTTCTAGGCGGGTAATTCCATTGAATGTTAAGTTACATTTGTCATCTTTAAATAAAATCTCGCAGCCATTTTCTGTAGCTTTACTAACGGAGAACAAATTTGTCTCGATCTCTGGTACAAACAAAACATCTTTAAGGGTTATGTTGTGTGTTTCACCGTCTGAGGTTTTGGTTTTTATTTGTGTATTACCCGATCCATAAGAAACTAGTTTGTTACCATTCGCAATAACAACGTTAGTTTTTTCATTTGATTTTAATTCCGTAAATAAACTTTCATCATTTGTTATGTGGCTGGAACTGCCACTATCAACTATCCAAGCTTTGTTATTCCGTGGTTTTATTATGAACGCAAAGTGTTTGTAATCTTGATTACTTTCATACTCATTATCATTTGTATTTTGATCTGAATTTAATTCAACATCATTTCTAACATTTTTCTCATCCTTTTGGAAAACAAGAGAAGAATTGAAATTTTTCTTTTGTTTATAATATGTATTATTTGAAGGATTTGTTTGTTTGTTTTTAATATGCCAACATTCTTTAGTGGAATGATTTTTCATTTTACAATTCGAACAGTACTTTTGACCTTTTTTATATCCTGTATTGTTAAATTTATATCCCGCATTGTTAAATTTTTTCGTAGTCTTGAACGCTTTAGCTGTATTTTCAGACGATTCATTACTATCGCTTCTGCGATTAAATTCATCTATGAGTTTATTTTTTATAAAAATGGAAGTTAATTCCTCTTCATTTCTCGATTCAAGCGCTGTGATAAGAGTGTCGTATGATGCTGGCAATGAGCATAGCAAAAGGGCTGATTTATGGCTATCTTTAATATTTTCTCCAATTGCGGATAATTTATCAACGATTTCTAAAATATTTGTGATATGTTTTACCATATTGCCCCCCTCATTTAATTTCGTGCTGTAAAGCTTTCTAAGTAAATAAAGTTTACTTGATAGATTTGAGCGCTCGTGTATTGATTTAAGTGCATTCCAAGTGTCTCTCGCAGTTTGAATATTCTTCACGTGGACGATCTGACTGTCTTCTATACTTAGGTTAATGACAGCCCTAGCCTTCCGATCCTTTTTGGACCAATCATTAGTAATTGGGGTCGGTGGTGTTTCGGTTATGATCTCAAAAAGATCCTCTTTTATGAGAAGCATCTCCATTTTGAATTTCCAAGAGGAATAATTTGTGGAGTTTAGCTTCTCTATAATCTGTGCATCTTTTACGGATGCCATCTTTATTTATATCACCACCTTTTACTTTTTAAATAAACCCCTTTATTAATTAAATTGTTATACACAAATATTTAATATTTAAAGAAGGCATGATACACATTTTCTCTTATTGTTCTCTAATTTTTTTATTTTTTTATTTTTTGTCAATATTATATATGAGCACATGATCAGTTTCTCATAATCTTTGTTGTGTAAATTTTAGAGAATGTGTATATTTAATACTTAAATTGCATCAAAGTTAAAGAATAATAGGTAAGATGTAGCTTACCTTCTTTGTCCACGATCGTCCACGTCTTTTCAGATTTACTTTTTTAAATATCCATTTGGAAAATCCATTGAGACTGATAATCCTGGAAAAGCTTGTTAAATTTATATTAATGTGTATGTGTGTTCACTGGGAAATCATCTGAGCAAGTTTTTAAATTAATTAATTTATATATAAATCTTAAAGATAAAAATTAAAAAGAATTACAAACTGGAGCATACATTTTTAGCTCCTTACTGCTTAAACACACAGAGAGAAGTGAAAATAATAGCAAAGAAAAATGATTACATAAAAATAAAAGAAATAAAAGTTATTATAAACATTATCATTAAGTTCTTGTTATTTTTGTTTAAAATGAATAAATTTATAAAACTAGTTCTTTGTTTCTGATGAATAGATGATAAAACTATTGCTTCTTTTGACACTTAATTACAAATCAGTTCATCAAATAGATTTATGACGAGTAAATGATATAAGAGTACTTTAGTAAAAGATTGACAGTCATCATAACAAATAATCAATGTGATTTATGGTGATTATTTTCCTGAAGTATATTAAGTTGATTTATTGTAAATGATTTTCTGAAAGATATTAAGTTTATTTATTGTAAATGATTTTCTGAAAGAGATTAATGTTACTAACAGTTATAGCTGTTGAAAAACTGAAATGTACGTTTAAGTTTTCTCACTTAAGTTGATAAAAATCGTAAGAAATCAGTCTTTTTCTATAAAACTGGATATTTTCTATTGTTTTTACTTAATTAACGATACTCATTAAGATGTCTATCAAGCAAAATTCAAATATATGTTTAACTTTCTTGTGTTAAATTGATAATCCCATCATGTAGTTGAAGAAATCTAAATAAAATGGCTAAAAACTGAGATTTTAATTGTTTCGCTTAATTAATAATACTCATTAAAATTACGGTTGTTCAAAATTCAAATATAAATTTAATCTTCATCTTATAGTATGATTCAATGTTGAGATGTGATTGATAATATTTTTTGAATTGGGAAAGTTGTTCACCTCTCTGTTATAATAGAATGTTCCTTTTTTCCGCTAGGAGGCGTTCGTGGAGGGGGATGCATGGTGGGGGCAGGAGAGTGGCGGTGGCACGGTGGGCGCAGGAGGGACCAGGAGGGATGGTGGCGGTGGGACAGCCGCAGGAGGGACTGTGGAGGCACCGCAGGCGGCACGGTGCCGCAGTGCCGCCGCCTCTTGAGCTTAAACTCTTATTTTCCTACTACTCCTATAATTTATGTCACGTAGCTAATGCATACTGTTCTAGTGCACACTTAATGGGGGACAGCCAAAAATTGTTTTATCGATTTTGGTGAAAATGCTGTCGTTGCATAGATATCATTGTGAGAAGTAAAAAACTCAATGGAACTACCCATCTGAAATGAGCCGTTTTTGAGATATCCAACAATTTATGTCACTTAATGCAGTTTTCCAGCAGTATGCATTAGCAATGTGACACAAATTGTCGGATATCTCGAAAACGTCTCATTTCTGACGGGTGATTTCATTGAGTTTTTTAATCCTCACGATGATTTCTTTTCAACGATATCACTTTCGTTAAAATCGAGACTAAATTTTTTTGCAGTTCCCCATTAAGTGTGCACTATCTACATGACATAAATTGTCGGATATCTCGAAAACGGCTGATTTGCGACGGGTAGTTCCAGTGAGTTTTTTACTGCTCGCAATAAGATCTTACTTTGGTCAAAATCAGTGACTTACACTTCTTGCAGTTCCCTAGTCAGTAGAACCTTCATTTATTCATTCGCTGTCTTTCATGTGGTCAGTCTTCAGAAGATCTTCTAGAGGTCGTAAGTTTAGAGTTTAAAGCGTAAGTTTAGTCAAAAAGATGCTTTAAAAGCGCAAATTCCGTAAAAAAAAAAAAAAAAAAAAAAAAAAAAAAAAAAAAAAAAAAGCAGCGAAAAAAAATGCGAATTTTGTGAAAAAGCTTTTGAAAAAAAAAACCCGCAAATTTTAATAAAGAATTTTTAAAAAATGTGAATTTTGTCAAATAATCGAATAGAAACGCGAATTTCGTCCAATGAAAGCTGAAAAAAAAAGCGAATTGCGTCTAACGAAAGCTGAAGATCCAAATTTCATCAAGAGGTCTCGGGGAAAAAAAACGTGAATTTCGACAGAATATTGTGAATAAAACACATATTCCATCAAAAGGCCGCGAAAAAAAACGCGAATTTCGTCAAAGTTCCACAGAAAAAACGCAAATTTGCCCCCCCCCCAAAAAAAATACCCGTAAATTTTTACGAAGGATCTCGAAAAAAACACTAATTTTGTCTAAAAGTCGTGAGAAAAACGCAAATTTCAACAATAAATTGCGGAAAAAATATGAATTTCGTCAAAAGGGCCGCAGAAGAAACAAGAACCTCATTTAAAAAAACGCGAAATTCATTAAAAAGTTCCTGAAAACGCGAATTTCGTGAAGAATGATGCGGAAAAAACGAAAATTTCGTCAAAAAGCTCCGGAAAAACGCAAATTTCGAGGAAAGATAACTATGACACACAAGAAAATGCGAAATTTGTTGAAGGGCCGTGGAGAAAATGCGAATTTCGTCCAAGGACCATGGAAAAAAAATACGAATTTCTACAAAGAATTGCGAAAAAACACGTATTCAGCCAAAGGGCTGAGCAGGAAAAGCGAATTTCGTCAAAGGGTCGTGATAAAAACTAATTTTATCAAATGGTCGTGGGGAAAACGCAGAGGTCTTTTAAGAAAACAGCACATTTCTTCTATCTCATACATTTTAAAACTTCCAAATTCACTATCACAGTGTCAAATTTAAACGATAACTTATGCCCATCATGAGGATTCAAGAAGCATAGTTTCATCGAAGTGTTGCAGTTTAAAAGAAAATATTAGCATTGCATTTTCTAAACAAAATGTTGAATTTCGGCTCACATCCTCTTTAATGTCTGCAACCAAAATTTGAAATTCCAAGGGCATAAAAGCGACACCCTTTGGGTAGTATACACTCGATCCTAATAAGGATTTATTTATGTAATAGTGCAACAGAATATGAAGTTTTATTAAATTCCATGCATAAGTTTTGAGATATAGCTATCACTAATATTGTAAAAAATACAGTGCAGTCTAATATATATAATTTACACGAAGACCTAATATCTAATCAGTAACAGCTTATGTCAATGTCTAACAGAATATTAAGTTTGATGAAATTACGTTTATTAATTCTTGAAATAGCCTTGCTAACATCGTGAAAAAAAGTGTTGAATTCAGTGAGGGGTACCGAAGGACATCCCTTCCCCGAAGCACTGAATGGTACCCCAGTTAATTTTTAGATGCTTAATGGACTAAAATCCAATCCCTCACCCCCTGCCACACATACCAAAATTCTAGAATGTCCCTCTCCAGATCCGCAAAAATCTCTCCCGAAGAAAAATGGTATGAATTAAATACCGCTTAAAAAAGCAGCATAGCAGCTTAACCTGTCATCTAGACACACGGCAGTGTGTCAGTCAAGTTCACAAAGTAAAAGGCGACACACCGGCCGTGGGTTACCCGAACCATTTCGAGCCGCTTTTGACCCCTCAATAACTTAAATTCTATTTGACCTACACACTTGCAATTTTTCATATCATGTAAGTAAGACCATCTTCTAATTTCCGAATCCTAAATTTTTTTAAAAAAATCTTTTACCGTTCACGAGAAATTGACGTCTGAAAACCACTGTTTTTACCACTGACTCGCTCATAGAAATATTTGACTACTTCCAGGTGACTTAGGAAGTTGAAATTTGGTGTAGAGGTACGTTATTGGATTTATAAATAGGAAAAAATCAGAAATCACCATTAATTAAACATTAATAGTTGGTTAGAGGATAATTTATTGGATTACAATGGAAGTTTATGAGAATTTCACAAAATACAAGAAATAGTGCCAAGTTGGCGTCACTTTTGGCGAGTATCAGGGCTAATCTCTGAAACTACCGAACCGATTAAGTAATGGTACCAAAATGATGATATTCACCCCGGTTCAAACATAGGCTATATCTTATGTCTGTGCCACTAACCAAAACAGGGTTCTAAAACTTTCTAAAAATGTGATTTTTGCTTTACTGAAGGGCCTAGAAGCACAAAATTTGGCATGTTAATTATTTATAAGATATAAATGATCACTAATGACATTTGCTAAAAAATATCAAATTTAAATGGGTGAAAATCCGCGGAGAGCGTTCTAAAAAAGTTCGAAATACCAATTTTAAAATAGTGCTCTCGATTATACGTTTATACGCGTATACGTATAATACGTATTATACGAAATACGGATCAACTATACGTATAATACGGCATCGGCGGTTATACGTATTGCTCAAAACAACATATACGGTACATCGTGTATACGGATCTTATCCAAGCGGTTAAACGTATAAACGTTTAAACGTTTTTCATTCAAGATATGAAATTTGATGTTTCAGTGCTTTTCTGCGGATTACAGACATTGAGAAATATCCGGTAGAGTATCCCCATCGCGATTCTCCGTTTAAAAAACTACGATGCGTTTACTTAACTACTACTTGTTATGCAGGTACCTAAAAAATCTGAATACGTTTCTCAGTTTAAATTTTGGTTTCTTTCCTAAAAAACTAAGTTATTTATTATAAATTGTCTTACATTAGTTGTGGATAGAATCAAACTAATCTTTGGAAGAGCTGTGGCTCAGTACTTAGTTTTTTTATATTTTCTTGTATCTTAACAAGAAGAAAATAATGGATTCGAGAAATCTTTCGACTGGTTAACACTTTTTAAGGGTAAGATAGTCCGAAAAATATGTTTTTACAAAATATCTGTCTGTGACTTTGTCTATATGTGGCATGAATTTTGTTCCACCAGTTGCACAGAATGAGTTTTCAGCAATATCATCATCACATAACAGGCAGTAGGCTCTGTCATTCTTTTTCTCAGCGTACCACCACACCCAGCTTTTTCTATTAATTTCTAATTGTAATCTAAGCAGAACTGCGTCTATAAATGCTCGTTCTTCTACACTACGAGATACTTATACTAAGTGTCTGCGTCACGTGACAGAATGGTTTTATTTTTCACCATATATAAATTGTCTTACCGCGGAGGAATTTTAAAATAATTTACATATTTGGTAATTTTTATTAGTTTCTTTTTTAAATAATTTAATTATTTTGTCCTCCCAGAATATTTTATGACTTATTTAATGAAAATTAGAAGAAACATAATTAAACATTGAGTATGTTTAGAGTAACTTACCGGTCACTTACCGAAGTGACCAATGTTACCAACCGATTGTAAGGTAGTATGAAATGAAAATCAAGGCGAATTGTGACGTCAGCTACAGTTCAACAGGATAGTTTTCATTGGTGCCACATTTCGGTTTCATACTGCCCTACAATCGATAGGTAACATGGGTCACTTCGGTAAATTGCACTGAACATGTGCGTTGATTAAAATATTTATAAAGGGAAATACCAAGATCTTGGTTGGAATCCAGATAGTAGATATTTCACTGTTAGTGAAGCGAGATTAGCCAATCAGGAGTCTGATCTTTTGTGAACTTTTTGCAAACTGTTTTAAAAAATATACGCTTTTCATTGCTTGATCTCGTATGTATAAGACATACTATCAGGGCCGTAGCTAGAAGTGAACCATAGGGGGGGGGGGGGGGGCTCGAGAGAATGTAGGGGGGGCTCATAATTTTTTTTTCTCTTTCTGACGCAGAAAGATAAATTAATAACTATTCACATTGTAGGTATTATGTTTCTAATTAAACTGTTGTACTAACTTCATTTTATGCTAAGAAAAGTATAGGATGATGAAAATTTTGATTGTATAACTGGTGCAAAATGAAACATCATGTTAACTTTATATGTACATATAAGAAGAGGGAGTGTTGAAACACTTATTTTAAATACGATTTAGTAACTCTGCAAAACTGTGAAAGGGTCTCAAAACTAAATTAGATTTTTGAACAGAATTTCATTTGGATTTTCGGAACAGAAATTAATTGAGTGACCTTGGAATCTTTTTCAGGGGGGGGCGCTCAAAATATTCTGGGGGGGCTGAGCCGCTCATAGCGCCCCCTTAGCTGCGGGCCTGCATACTATGCGGATTTCTGTCGTAACGCTACCGATTTCCAAATTATTCTCCATTCAGCGACATAAGACTGGTGAAGTCCGCTATTTAAATTAGATACGATACGGCGAATATACGTATACATTAAATATACGTATTCTTAAATATACGTTTAGTTGATACGCCTTATACGTATCCGGATACGTTTAAACGTATATTCGAAAGTATCCGTATAGCAGAAAAACGTATTATACGGATATGCGTATATCGTTTAATCGTATACCTGCTATACGTATCCTATCGCGAGCACTATTTTAAAACAATCTCAGCAAACAACAAACCGATCTTAAAAGTAATGATATCAAAATGATGATGACAGTCTTTGCTCCAACATAGGATATATCTTATGTCGATTACACTAACCCCAAGGAAGTAAAAGCGCAAAAAACATTCTAAAAATGCGATGTCTGTATATTAAGGGACTGGGACGGGAAACATAAAGTTTGGCATTTGAGAGTTTATGGGAATTTCGCGAAATATCAGAAATAGTGCCAAATTGGCGACACTTTTGGCGAGTATCGGGGCTAATCTCTGAAACCACCGAACCGATTTCAAAATTAATGATACCAAAATGATGGTATTCGCCCCGGTTCAAACATAGGCTATATTTTATGCGTATACCATTAACCAAAAGAGGGTGAAGAAGCAAAAAACATTCTAAAAATGCAACTTTTGTGTTACTGAAGGACCTAGAACTATAAGATTCGGCATGTTAATTATTCATAAGATATAAATGATCTCTAAGGGCATTTGATAAAAAATACGGAATTCAAAAGGTGTGATAATGTGCGAAAAACGTTCTAAAAATGTTCTAAATTGGGATTTTTAAGCCATTTCAGCAAACAACAAACTGATTTTAAAAGTAATGATATCAAAATGATGGTGATAGTCCTTGTTCCAATATAGGCTATATCTTATGTCGATTCCACTAATTCAAAAAGGGTAAAAGAGCAAAAAGCGTTCTAAAAATGCGATGTCTGTATGTTAAGGGCCTAAAATCATAAAATTTGACATGTTCATTAATTATAAGATATAAATGATCACTAAGAACATTTGTTTACAAATTTTAAAAGGGGTAAAAATGCGCGAAAAGCGTTCTAAAAACTTTCTAAATAGCAATATTTAAGCAATCTTGGGTAGTTAGCGAACCGATTTAAAGAAAAAAAAGATGCCAAAATGATGGCGACAGTCCTTGCTCTAACGAAATTATTGGATAAATTACTAGATTACAATGGGAATCTATGGGAATTTGGCAAAATACCAGAAATAGCGCCATGTTAGCATGACTTTTGGTGCGTAATTTTTGTCGTCAATATAGCGATATTTCGCCAAGTTGGCTACAAACGTTTTTGGTCGACGAAATAATTAAGTAGTACCCAATCACGTAAAAGAAACATCCTTATTACTGGAATTTAAAGGAACATAAGCAGTCCTAATGTTAAATTTTTAAATTTGACTGAGAAAAACAGTGAATAAATGCAGGAAAAAGCTGAAAGATTAATTAACATTAAATAAAACTAATTTAACTAATTTAACCTATTTATTTCAAAAAGGAAACAAATACCTACTTATTTGACAAAAAATAATGATATCCTATCAAAAACATGAATGTGAAAAAATGCCAAGTTTGTTAAAGGTTTCGCTCATAAAAGAAGTGATTTGACAAAAAATATGATATCCTGTCAAAAACATGAATGTGAAAGAATGCCAAGTTCTTTAAAGGTTTCGCTAATAAAAGAAGTGAAATCTAACTTCAAACCAAGTTCGTTCGGAGCTCCTTAAATCTTAACTCCTGTCATGCATAATATTATTCAATTGCTTAAAATGATATGTTACTTGATTGGGCCTTAGCCTGATTGGGCTTGATAGAGACAGAAGACCAAACAGATTACTAAGGAATAACATTTAAGCGTTCGATCCAGTTTTTCTAGGTTAAGGTAAATGGTAAAAATGGTTTCAAAAAAGTTCGAATCTAAAAGTTGGAAAGGAACAGAAAAGGTTCAAAATTACGATGTATATGGTAGAGTTAGTGCTAGAAACATGATATCTGGCATGGTTGTTAATAGAGATGGGACGAATATTCGGCCACTATTCGGTCCTTTTGCCGAATACTCGGCCAGCCGAATATTGTAAGATATTTTAACAAATAAATTCAAAATAAGAATTTTTTTTATTTTTTTAATTTTTAATTTTTTATTTTTTTGCCATTTTTAAAAAATTTAATCTTTTTCTGACACATTTATGAAGTCATTTTCATTTAAAATTACACAAAATTTACAGTTATTTGGATACTAAAAATCACAGCATTTCTGTATTTCCTATAAAAGTTAAGGATCTTTTAGAAAATGTTGTCCAAATTAGAGATTAAACTTACCTTGGAGATTCAACTGTCAGGAAAATGACTGTTAAAGAATGTTACATTACAACTAGCAAGTGAAGTAACTTCTTTACATTTTAATAGAAATAATTTACCATCTGAAAGACAATTTGATGTGTCTTAAAAAAAAAAAAAAAGAAAAGAAAAAAAATTGGAAATTTTTATAATTTTTTTGCACTAAAATAAATTTTTTAAATTCAAAATAAATTTAAGTAGTACAATTTAAGAATAATGAATGAATTCTTATTTTAGGTAAAATGTTTAGGAATTATTCCTGTAGTTAAAATTATGCTATTATAATATAGATGTAATAAAAGATGTTTAATTAGCATGAAATATTATAAGAACAAGAAATACATAAAGTTATAAAAATTGTAAAAAAGATTAATAATTTTTTTTTCTATTTTAAATAATATATGTGTGTGTACACTACATATATTGGGTGAGTGCAAAAGTTCGTGCGGAGTTTGAGAGTAAAAGTTACACAGTGATTAGTCAAACAGAGTTCTTTATTCAATCAATGATATATACCTTATCGTTTTCTATAAATCTGTTTCCATTGTTCTTGTTGCATACGGATGCTCCGATCATAAAAATTGCGCGGTTTAGATTCGAAGAACGAAGACACGACTTTTTTTCCCAACAAATTTTTTCAACACTTATCTGAACATTATCGGTGATCAGTTTTGACAGCCGATTCGGTTATTAAGGATGAAAGTGGTTTCAATGAATGATGCCATCCAGTGTGTATGTGGTCACTTATATAGTACGTTAAAAAAAAAAAAAAAAAAAAAAAAAAAAAAAAATCTATTAGACTGGGAGGTGGTCGCACAAACAATCACCTCATCGTGTTCGCGGATGAAAATTTAGGATTAGTTAAATTTCGATTCGCATATTGAAATGCAATCGGTCTGCCAAGTCGTATCATGGTGAAAAACACGTAAAAATCTGATTTTAACGGCTGACTTATAGGTTTAACATTATGCTTTCCTGCTGCAGGAAACTGATCTTTCAGGGTTTTAAGTAAAATTATCGCCATTTAATTGAATTACTTCGTTTAATGGAATCTGATTCAACAAAGCGGCGGATTCCGAAATACGACAAAACGTTTAAATATTAAGTTTGGTTTTGAATTATATAAGTGGCAATTATACCTATCTTTCTTGGCTGTGGGTAGGTTTTTAACCCCTCCCTTTGGCTGCGTCACTGCCAACGTTTAACTGAATGTAAAATTTGATGAAAATTCCTGCATTAGTTTTTAAGATAGAGCTATTTCATAAGTAGGGGAAAATGCAGCATAGCAGCTCCACCCGCCGGTAGATTTACAACAAAACATAATCATCAATTTACGGCAACGTCAAACGGAATCTGAAGTATGGTAAAAATTGGTACATCAGTTCTTGAGGTAGCAATGTTGCAGTAATCATAAAACATAGCAGGGCCACATGTTGAGCGATTTTCACCCAAAAGTAATCAGCTCCAATTTATATGAAAGTTTAACTGGATTTTAAATTTCAACATATTCCAAGCATTAGTTATTTAAATATAGCCCCCACGAAATTTTTGTCCGAGACAAAAACAGACAGACAGACAATTTATAAAAGTAATCAAATCGCATTCGTATTCGAGACAAGACCTTCAAAAACGATAAATCCTTTAAAGACGACAAATCCTTCTTCCTTCTTTTTTTTACAAAAAGAAAGTAAACTAGTCAGATGTGACAATCCCAAAACTTTCTTCTATCTCATACATGTTAATACTTCCTGAAAAATGCGGCAGAGTAGCGCCAGCGGTACGGTGATTTACACCAAAATCTAATCAACAACAACTTATGTCAACTTCTAACTGAATCCAACTTTTTGATGAAAATATGTGCATTAGTTTTTAAAATAAAGCAATCGCGGAAATCTCAAAATAGAAAAAAAAAACTGCAAAACAGCACTTCCTGTTAGGTGAGGTACACAAAAAACTAATCAGGATCAATTTTTATCAGGTACTATCTGATTCTGAATTTTGATCAAAATCCATGCATTAGTTCGTGAGATACAGCTATTGCGAAATCATGAAAAATGCAGCATATCAGTGCCACCTGTAGTGCAATTTACACTAAAAACTAAACTACACTAATCTATATCAGTGATTTACTGAATCTGAAATTTGATGAAAAATCATGAATTCTTGAGGTAGAGCTATTGCGATAGTCATGAATAATTCAGTATAGCAGCGCCACCTCATGAACGATTTCCACCAAAAGGTAATCAGTATCAATTATATCAAGGAATAAATTAATCTGAATTTTCATGAAAGTGCGTCATGAAAGTTCCTGAGATAGAGCTAATGTGGAAGTTGAGGAAAACGTAGCATAGCAGCGTCATCTGAGAAGCGATATGCACTAAAATGTAAACAACGTCAATTCATGTCAAGACCTAACTGAATCTGAAGTTTTATGAAAATCTGTGCATTAGTTATTGAGATATAGCTGTTGCGTAAGTTGCAAACAAATGCCGCATGGCAGCGCTATCTGTAGAGCGATATACATCCAAAAACTAATCAGATTCAGTTTATATTCTCTCAGTCT
Organism: Maratus speculifer; assembly: GCA_964019185.1. NCBI lineage: Eukaryota > Metazoa > Arthropoda > Arachnida > Araneae > Salticidae > Maratus > Maratus speculifer. The sequence goes on along the minus strand of OZ025296.1, from coordinate 170,990,918 downwards.
ATATCAGGCCGGTCCCGACCCTTAATTTTTACTGAAGGTTCTGGTTGGGCCAAGCTCGGAACTTACTTTTTCCTGAAGGATCGGACCTGGACTGATTTCATTTTTCATAGTCATGGGCCATGAATATTTATTCAATCCCGGTTTTGCAACAAGCCTGTATGAAAATTACTGTCGCCGAGAGGCCAGGTCCAAAAAGTTTTGCAGAAAATGCATGTATTTTAAAATTGACTTTATTCAACAATTAAATATTTTTTTCTTTTTAAAGAATTGTAGATTTCTAAGTTCATTAAATTATAGTAAAATGTATAAAAAAGAATTTGCGTATAATGGAATCTTATTTTAAATTGAAAAATGCGTTCATCCATGGAAAATACATACAATAATACAAGAGAAAAAAATGTAATACATTTTGTACCTGCTATGAATGAAATATGGCTATAACATATTTTTTTTTTCTTTCCTATGCGATTCCGTTTAAAAAGATTTTACTGTTTACCATTTTTTAGACTTTGTCTCCATTACATGGAATATGGATTGATAATATTAATGATAACTGAAACATTTACATACAACAAACAGGGGTTGGTTAAAATCATAAATATCGCAGCCTACGGCACTTCTATTATGCCAAGCCAGGCCAGTAAATACCTTTTACGGGCCGCGGTCTCGGGTCGAAATTTTAACTTTTATAACGGACCAAGCCAGGCAAATATTTTTTCGCACGAACTGAGCCGAATTTTCTTTTCTATAAGTTAGGCCCGACCCGAGCTTGAAAATTTCAACCTATTCAAAATTCTAGTCTCTATAAGGAACAAGAAAACATTTAATTCGTCAGATTGGGTCAATTATTCAATAATCCTTATTCACAAACTAAGTAATCGAATGATGTTATTAATTATTTTGGGGGTAAAGGCAATGTACCTTTGAGAAAATACTGTTAAAGATAGCATTTTAAAACTAATTTCCTGTTCAAAAACCTGTTGCCACAAAGGAGAATAATATGAGGCCATAACAAGGCTCTTATATGTTAACAAGTAATTTGCGAAAAATGGAAAACGCTATTGGATTCTAAATCGCTTCAATCGTCAGGCTTTTGAATTTTCAGCTTTTACAGTTAAAAGTTACACAGAAAATGTGTCAAAGTTTCGCGTTGCTGAGCAGTAAATTTGAGAACTTATGGCATATTTCCAAAGACTAGATTAATAGAAGTTCATTATCATTTTAATATTTTTACAAAACATATTACCTGCACTGTACATCCTGAAAACAATTAAGTTCAGTTCCGGCCCAGCTGGACTTTGTTGGAAAAAAATTCAAGCCTGATTTCAACACTGCACAAGTCTGTTGAAAAAACAGCTCAGATTACATGTCATATGACGATCTCTATGGTGGACGGACATGCTACATGTATTGATGTTGTCAAAATAGCATCGGTTCGTTATGAACATTTTTACTTATTCTCGCGATAATCATATTCATTGAAAATAGCTGATATTTTTTCAGTTGTTTCATTTTATATTTTTATATTTGGGCCGGTAGGCCCACTATTTATTTTATTATTATTATTTTTTAATCGGTCCGACAGGCTTGTTTAATGTTTTTGTCGCCCAGATTTTATTTATCGGCCTGGCCCGTTGATAGAAATGCCTTAATTCTGCCGGCTCGGTCCGATTGAAAATTTGTCTTCATTTCGCAGAGCGGAGTACGGGCCCGTGCAAGCGTCTATCCTGTACCCTAATATATGAAAACGTGGACGACTGCGACCTTTCTTTTGGAGGAAAATAAACTTGATGACACTTCTGGACTACAATCCTGCAAGTTGTGAAATCATATTTCAAAATCTACACCGTGATTTTCGGTTACTAACCTTTGCTTTATTTAATGATGGACCTTTCCATGGTTAAATAACTATTCGAAAACTCTAGTATGTATTTTTGGAAAAAAAAATACTGTTAAAGATACTGTTAAAGAAATACTGTTAAAGATTAACCACTGGAAAATATATTGTTAAATAAAGCGATGATTAGTACTCAAAATTTTTGATATTTGGAAAAAAAGAAAAACGATGGCTACAGGATTCTGCAATCTGGATGAAAGCAATGAGGCATTGCTTTGTATTATAGAAACTGAAATAGTATTTCTATTGACCTTTAATTATCATAAGAATTTTGCAAATTATAGGAAGAGTGCTAAGGAAAGTAAATTTACTCTAATATTTTAATGATCTAAGAATTTTAAAAAGACTTTTTTAGCGTACTTTTTCCTATTGGAACTTTTTAATAGTGAAATATGAATTCAGCATTTTATGGATAAAGTCATAGTAAGGAAAACAAAAATGCTTCTTCCTTTTCAATATACCTGACGCGCAAAATTAATTACTTTCAGATTATAACAGAAATTGAATTTCTCATTTTTAACTGAGTGATAATCAATCTAAATTATGTTAAAGAAACCAAGGCTTCGAGTGATACGCAAATCCTCACAGAAAGTTTTTTCCCCCTAAAATTTGCGCCAAACCGCGATCCGAGAAATAAAGAATTCCATTTTTAACTTTTTCTAGACCGCTAATTTCGTCAAAAAATGGAAAAACCGCGGTCAAAAAAATCGCAAAAAACACAAGTGAATTTTGTCCAAAAAAAAAAAAAAAAAAAAAAAAAAAAAATCGCGAAAGACATGAGTTTTATCAAAAGATCTTTAAAGACATGTGAATTTTGCAAAAAAAAATCGTTAATTTCATCAAAAACCAAAGAAAATGTCAAAAGATTGCAACGAAAAAAAAAAAGCCAATTTGGGAGGGGCGCAAACTTCCCCCCCCCACAAACTTTGTCAAAAGATCGCGAAAAAAACCGCAATTTTTGACAAAATAGTGTGATGGACAAATATCGTCGAAAGATTGCGAAAAATACACCAACGCCGCCAAAAGATCGCGGAAAAACTAATTTCATCTAAAGATCGCTAGTTTCATAAAAAAAAAAAAAAAAAAAAAAAAAGCGAACAAAACGAAATCTAAGAATTAAAAAAAAAAAAAATCTTACATTTCTTGAAAAGATCGCAAAGAAGCACACTGTCAAAAGATCGCCAAAAAATCCCCGCAAACTTCGCCAAAAGATCGCGAAAAAACTTGCGAATTTTGCCCAAATTGCAAAAAACACGCGAATTTCATCCAAATATCGCGAAATACAAGCAAATTTCGCCAAATGATTCTAAAAAATATGTGTATTAAGTCAAAAGATTGCAATACAAACTCAAATTTTGTCAAAAGATCGTAAAAAACATTCGAATTTTGGTAAAAGATCACAAAAAACACATTTTGGTAAGAGATCGTGAAATCGCGCAAATTTCGTCAAATGATTGCGAAAAATATGCTATTTTATGAAATGGTCGCTGAGATTGTGTTTATTTGGCGATTTGCTGAAATAGATTCCTAAAGGTTTCTTTTTATACAAAATATATCATCTTTAGTCACTTAGTAAAACTCCCCATTTCTACTATAAAAGTTGAGAGTCCTGTATGAAGTATTATGCTTTTCTTTGATTAGTTAAAATGACTACTCTAAATGTTTTTAAAAGCCTTTTTTTTTTTGTCTTCCGACTATTAATTTTTTATTATTACAATCTGTACTCAATTGTTTCGAAAGTCCAGATAACAAAATATGGGGAGAAATTTAATCCGAGACAAAAGTCTCAAATGTCAAAATATTTTCAAGATAGCAATAATATTTTTTAGGAGATAATAAGCATTAGAATTTCAATCTGCTACCAAATTAGATTTCACTGCTACAAAATCTATTTTTGCTGCTCAAAAATGGCTTTAGTTCGATTTCATCCCTTAGAGATAAACTTTTAAAAAGATTGAAACCCTAAACAGCACCACAATGGCGGATCTGAGGGGGGGGGGGCGATCGCCCCCACCCCTTGAGCCCAATAAAGGATCTGCAGAACGACATTAGATGCCCACACGGAAAAGGTGTTGGTCCTAAACTCGAGACGGGCGCGACCCGACTCGGGTCGCGCCAACTTTAATTTATTATATTGGGACTGGGTCATGTCTTCACACTTTCACAAATGGGTCGGGTCGGGACTTATTTTTTTCTACAGAGCTGGATCGAGCCACACTGTTTTTGCCAGGTCGGATCTGGCGTACACTTCCTTTCTACTAGAGATATACCCGGGCCAAAATTCTCAAGCTATTTTTGAAACCTATTTCAAACCTATTTTTGACACTTTATTTGAATTCCTTGGATTGAGACCGCCTGGAAAAGTCTTTTTGTACACTTTTATTAATTTATTAAAGAGATACATTGAATAAACAGAGACCTATTACAGGATTTTTTTCTCTACTCAAAACAATTTTTAAATCATAAAAACTTAATTCACATTAAAAAATTAGGAATTATGAGCTGCATTAATTTTTGCATACAACAAACCATAATCATTAAAAACCATAATGTGTAAGTTTATAGATCATTTAAATTTTGTTCTTTATTATTTTTTAATTTAAAATTAGTTCTTGAGATAGAAGCAGGCAATTCATTAATCTAAAAAAAAATTTCTCTATCAAGAAATTTGTGGAAGTAAAATCCTAACAACTTACCAGAATCACTTTATAGGATTTTCTTTAATGGAAAATAAGTTTATTTTTAATTTTAAATTCCTGTTTAATTTTACTAGTGGCTAATTAAACATTTTCTGGACTTTTTTTGTGCAAGATCTTCATTTTATTTTCCAGAATTTAGGAATCAAGACCAAATTAATGTTTTATAACTAATAATATTTAAGAAAATTATATAAACTATAGGAATTCAATTAGGGTGTCAAAAATGAATGTTACCATTTGAAAAATTAAAATTCATGCATTGTATGTAGACAATCTCCAAAGCAAAATTTATTAATATCTTAAAAGTAGTTATTCCCAATCGATTGGTTTCCATGTCTTTTTTATATGGTCATTTGCAGGAGATTTGGTAGTGGTGATCACTTTTTTTTTTAATATGAATAAAATAAAACTTTGGCTTTGATGTTGGTTATCTTTTAGAAGCTAATCTGTATTCATTTTTTTGGAGCTTTTAGATATTACATTATTCTATTTAAAAAGCAGCTTAACATTGATGAACACTGATGATTTAATGAAACTTTAAACATTCACAAGGAATAAGGAAAGAGCAGCTGGTGCCACTGTTGGTCAAATTGCTATGGAAAAGTAAGAAAACCTCTATCCATTCTTTATGACACCTACTGTACATATGAGTTTGAGCAATTTAATTGCTCTATTTATTAGATTCTGTGACTGGCCTGCTATGTCACCAAAGCTATTTCTTCACTGATCGATATGTCAGGAAGTAGTGGTAGAAAGATTGGTTGTTGGAAGTGCTTTAGTATATATCTAGACACAGAGATATAACGGGTCATCTATAAATGATGTCGTACTTGGAGGTTTGCGGGGGAGGGAATTCATGACAGTTTATGACAAGGGGTGGAAGGGAGTAGGAAGAAATGTGACACGCATTTTGGTTAAAATAAAAACATTAAAAATCCCCAGATTAAATATTGAAGTTATTTTGAAATTAAAGTATTTTGTGTTCATAAAGTAAAGCTACAATTTAAAGGCAAATATACTATTAAAATAACTCCATTTAAAATTCTAAAAAACTATTGCTTTCAATTGCTTTTTCATATTAATATTGTATTTCTATAGTATATAATTTTAACTTTTGCTATGAACCTAAATCTTATTTCACATAAAATAAGTATACAAATCATTTTTAGTGTTATTCTCAAAAAAGTCATTAAAACACAGTTAATGTTTACAAATAAAATTTGAAACATGATCTATAACATAGTGTTTTGTTTCTGAACTGCAAGTACTACTTGTATATGTAATACAGACAGACATGTGATAAGGATGTGTGTGTGTGTGTGTTTGTGTTGGAAAGGGGGAGGGTGGGGTACGATGAAGATGTACTTTCTGACAAAAGGTGAGCCAAAAATACTGAAAAAATGCAATATCATATGGACAATCCCCAAGACATTTTTATGCTTAGTGCTATATGAATGTTAATTTTGTCAAGTCAGATACAAACAAGCAAATAAAATTAAAGAGTTTAAATTTTTGCATTTAAAAAAAATTTAAGTCTGCCCTTTTTCCCCCCGTATCCTAGTCTAATCCTGGGTACACATGACTGAAACTTCTTAAAATTAATTTGCCCAAATTCAAGATGAGAAAGGAATCTCAGTCATCCTACAAATAACACTAAAACTTCCACATGAATCAATTCGAAAACACCAAGTTGCCACTATAGTGCTAGAAAAAAAAAGACCACAAAAAAGCTATGTTTGCGGGGAAGGGGGGAATAGCATTTCAAAATTATACATAGAGTTATACAAGTTTTGTTATTTGTTTTATATTACAATGCTATATTTTTAAAAAATAAGGAAGAATTTTTAGATAATACAATTTGGTGGTGAAAAGTTTAGGGTCACTATATTTAAAATCACAGTTACACATATAAATGATTGCGATTGTCTGTACATTAATTTAAACTATTTTTGTTTCCGTTTAACATTGACTTTCAAAAGACTTTTTGGGAAGGATTTAATTAGAATTTTACATAAAAAAATTGTTTCTATATTTCCAAAAACGGCTGCTTTCAGTTCAACAATCGAATCTGACTGCTTTATTTCGGCATAAATTTGATGTACCAAGATTTCCTACAGGATTTATGTCAGGACTTTTAGATGGAAAGCCTAAAGTTTTGATGTTCATGTGAACACAAGCATTTTCGTAAAGCAATGCCAAATACTGATCCACAAATTCATTATTAAATGGAACAAAATCACCAAAAATAGCTTGATAGTCAAAGAAGTTTAATCTTTGCCTCAGTGAAAATTAAACTTTTTTTTTTCTTTTGCATTGTCTAACCCAAATCATGATTGATCTACCACCTTGTACGTGTTTTGTAATCAAATATGGCTCAATTGGTAAAATTTAGCTAGTAATATCTTAAATTATCTGTATCATCGAGAATAAATATATTTCCATTACTACAAACCAATTTGTGGCATAAATTGAATTTTAAGGCTTTGGAAGATATTGATTTTACTCTTTCATCAATGAGATGTTTTTATAGTTTTGGCTTGACTTAACATAATTCACACATTCAGCACTTTTAAACACACTGCTAAAAGTTTTGGACCTTACTAAGAGTTCTAGAGCAGACGTCTTTTGTAGAAAAATAAGGGCAATTGTTTACCACTATTCAAATAACATTAAATTTACACCATGTTGAGTTTTTAATAACAATTTGCTTCATTTATTTCTAACAATTCTTTGGATCATAAAGAAAACAGTGCACAACAGTTTAAAATTTACTTTTAGGGTAAGTTGTCTTTCTGTAAAACTGCAATTTAAAAAAGCCCCTATTCTATACCCTAATACTTTTTCCCTTTTCAGCCTCAGATTTCCAAAAAATCACATATACAGCAGCAGTTGCAAATATTAAAGCTTCAAATCTAATGACTACTAACCTACAGAAATCATTAGAGATAAATCCTGCATAAAATATTACAGTGATGTTTTCCAGTGATCTTTTGACATCCATAAAAAGAACTCAATTTAAACTTTTTAGCCCAACACAGTATATTTCAATTGCAATTTTTAATGTTTGAAGAAAATTATCCAATTCAGAATTCTCTAGATAAGTTGGATCAACACAAACCCCTAGCAATAGTGAAAATCCAACTCTAACTATAAACAATTAAATGTTAGTGTGTCGATTACATCGTAAGCAATTGAATAATTTTTTCCCACAAGCATTTAATAAAATTCATTATTGTTTACAATTTGTTTTTATGCAGTTGATAAAATTCCCTCAGTCTCCTCCCCCCTCCCCCCTGAACAAAGTTCGCATTTGTTTTCAACGACCTTTTGACAATTAAAGTCTTTAATAATTTTCAACATAGTTAAAAAGTGACTTTGGTTTGTTTGCTCTCCAACTTGCATAAATATACTGGAATTTACATGCAATTGATATACAGTATAACCACAATTTAACATAACCTGTATTTAATTTTCCTCATATAACATTTTTTAATAATCCTAATTATTTTTCTACATTTGAGATGTTAAAAATGGCAGATTCAACATTATTTTGAAATATTACCTGAATGTCTTCAATATAAGAAACTCAAAATCTACCCACATTAGCCGAAAATTGCATACAAAAAGAAAAAAAAAAATCTTTATCTGGGCAAATCTTATCTCCCTTCTCTTAGTCTTTTCTTACCAACTGCAGGTGCAATATATGAAATCTTTGCTATGTTCCATTTGTTTCAATTCTTTTATCAAAATGGATTACACTTTCTTTATTAGAATGTGGCCAATAGCATTCATTAGAGATTTTTTGTTAGCTCTGCTTTAAAATATAATTAAAAAAAAGATTTTTTTTGCTAAAAAACTGAAATCAGGAAAGCTAACACTTAAGAGGAAGTAACACTTTAGCAACCATCATTAGAAAGAGAATATTCAGGATAACAAAATATCTTATTCATAAAACTAGATGTGGCAGTTTAAAATTGCAGAAAACTTAAAATTACAAAATTTATGTTGTGTAACTTTTTAAAGTGGAAGATAAAACAAATTTTGCTTTTCTTTGTTAACTCTGTTAGACTTGATAAAATTTCCAAATAAAGGACAAAAAAAAGAAAAAAAAAATTGTTTTTGATTATCTGTTTGAACAAGAAAAACCTCGCACAGGCATATTCACAATTGATATCACTGCCATTTTACAATTTTTCTTTATAATTGGACATTCATCCATTATTCTGAATTGCATGGATTTCTGGCCCAGACTCCCTCATTGCTTATGAAGTCTCTGAGGAGTTCTAACTACAGACATTGATTTGAATGCATGAGAGTTTATCATGCCAACTCTGAATATGTTCATGCTGCCATGAAAGATAAGTTCTTTCCATCGTACAGTTGTAGTTTTATTAAAAGTAAAATTCAAGACTGATTTGTAAAATTATTTATTAGCAAAAGCTTTCACAAAAATAGAAGTTAACAAACCAAAATTGGAACATGAGTACTTGACATTCTGCAACAAATTACATGATCAGCTTCTGAAAATAAAGAAAAAAATATACATGAAAAATACATTTAAAATACATGAAAGAAAAGAAAAATTGAGGTGCAAGCATATGTTTTTAAAGCTTTATTCAAAATATGGTTTCTTTTCTGACAAATTGTGAAATTTTAGATTTATTACAACATTAATTTCAATTCATTTTTTACATTGTCATTGTAACCAAGATAATGTAAATTGCAGCATACCATGCTATAATATTTTTTCTAACATTATGAAGGAAAAATAGAAACTATTTGATGCAATCTAAAAGAACCAATAAATATTTATATATATATACAGTGTCTCACATAAGTGATGGGACACTTGTGCTTTACAAAAGGAAACTAATCAAATAAATTAAAAAAACATGGACACATTTTTTTGTGGGTGTGTTTCATACTTAAATTTAGTAAAGATTATTACATAACATATATTTTGTCAAAATATTAAAATATTAATTTAATAAAAATACAAATGTTTAGAACGGAGCAAAAAATAGCTCACATAAGTGATGGGACACCATTATGTATGCAACAAAAATCGTCTGAAATAAGCAATAAAAATATTTTTGGGGGTTTTATTTTTACTTAAAAGCAATTGGCAATAATTTATAAAATCGTCTGCAGTATTTCTCTCCAGTTCATTTTGGAATTTTTGTGTTTTTTAGCTCTGTGTAGCCATGAATGCTAAACGAAAAGAAACTTCGCCTGAAATTCGAAAATTAGTTATTAATTTGCATATTGAACGTGGAAAATCTATAAGAAAAACTGCTGAAACAGTTAACTTGAGTCGTTCAACAGTTTTCAATATCATTAAACGATATAAAAAGAATCATATGATTCAAGATAAAAGAAGACCTGGCCGACCATCAAAGCTATCCAATGGAATAAAGCGAATTATCGTTCGAAATATTAAAAAAAATCCAAGAAATAGTGCTTCAAAAGTTGCTGCTGATTTACAAGCATTATATGGAATAATTGTTAATCCTGAGACTATTAGAAGGGTAATTAGGGTAGGAAGGGTAGCCAAGAAAAAATTCTTCGTAAGTGAAAAGAATAGAAAACTCAGACTAGCTTTCCCAAAATCCAACATAAATAAGAATTCTGATTACTGGAATAAAGTTACATTTGCTGATGAGAGTAAATTTAATATATTTGGTTCTGACGGTAGAATCTTGGTGTGGAGAAAACCCAGGGAAGAATTTCGCAAACAGAACTTGGTACCAACAGTAAAACATGGTGGAGGAGGAGTTATGGTATGGTGGTGTATGTCGTCTGCTGGAGTTGCTAATCTTGTTTTTATTGACAGTATAATGGATCAGTACAAGTATATTGATATCTTTCTTAAAGCAAAATTTGAAATCTTTAGCACGAAAATTGAACCTTCATAACGATTTTAAATTCTACCAGGACAATGACCCCAAGCACACTGCTCTGAAGGTTAGACTCTGGCTGCTATATAACTGTCTTGAAATAATAAAAACACCATCACAATCTCCAGACTGAAATCCCATAGAGAATATTTGGCAAGAATTGGAATCAAGAATTCGCAAACACACCATTTCTTCAAAACAACAACTAAAATCGGTGCTTCAAGAAGAATGGGGTAAAATCACTCCAGAAATCACAAAAAATTAGTCGAATCCATCCCAAAAAGATTAAATCACGTTTTAAAAGTAAAAGAAAATCCAACAAAATATTAAAACCTTTTAAAAAGTAAAATTTTTGGATAAATATTTGATGGAAAAGTAAGTGTCCCATCACTTATGTGAGCCATTTTTTGCTCCGTTCTGAATAATTGTATTTTTACTAAATTAATATTTTAATATTTTGACAAAATGTATGTTATGTAATAATTGTTACTAACTTTAAATGTGAAACACACCCAAAAAATTTTTGCACATGTTTATTTATTTTATTGCAGTTTCTTTTTATAAAACACAAGTGTCCCATCACTTTTGTGATCGAAAACGGTTGATGATGATACATATATTTCCCAGAGGGCAACAAAGTTTCAGACTGGTTGCAACACATTTATAAGTTTATAACTAAAATATAAAGAGTTTAACAATGCAATATTCCAAATTTGCAAATGCCTAAAATCCACACATCTTTACAGCAAACAATAAAACTTTTCTTTTCAGATGTAGGGGATAAAATTAAAGTAATTATACAGTTTATTTTATCCTGTACATATTTAAATATGCAAGTCTTAATATGACTGAACTCATGTTTTTCCACGAAAAGAGTTCATATTTAGCTTTTTAAAAACTCAAGATATTGCTGATGTTTGTGACATGGCATGCAATCAAATGGCATTCAAGAGGTCACAGTGGCATAGATAGGATGGGTGACACCCGGGGCAGTTTTAAATGGAGTCGCCTCTACCCACTATGGTATCATCCTCCCCCCCCCCCCCCTCCAAAAAATTATATTTTTTTCTTTCAAGTACAGTTTTATATTACAAATAAAATTAAAAATTTTTTTGGAGAATTTAAGAAATTTATACTAAAGAAATATTTTTAAAAATAAAATTAATAATAATAAGAAAATAAATATTTTATTGTTTATTTTTGATGCTCTATACTTTAATAAATATATTTGGACATATCCTTTGATAAACAAAGAATTTATTTGAACTAAAGTATAATGGAATAAATTGAGATTTAAGATTCAAAATATTTAAATAAACTAGCCAGATTTGCCAATTCAAAATCTTTTCTGCCTCATACCTGTTAACACTGCAAAATTTGGCTCATTAAGAGTAGTGGAAAGTACACAAAGGTATATACCACATACCATTTGGATTTCATTAAAGAGCTCCACATACCCTCTGTTTCCAAAATAAAGTTACAGCATACACACTCTAACCATGAAGTTTGCGACTTAACTGTGTACTCTCTAATTTTATGACTATCGCTGGGTCATTACAGTTAGTGACAAAATTAAGTGACAACCTAGGCCCATCATGAAGATTTTAAATGTATAGGTTCGTTGAACTGTGTGCATTAAAAAGGAAGATGGCAATTTTCAAACAAATCATTACATTTCGACATCCACTCTTAGATGTCTGAAATTAAAATTTACAAAACAGCATAAGAGTGCCACATATTGGACCTGTAGCAGCACGTGCCAATCTTCACTGGCGGGGCCGGTTTTCATAACAAATGGTAAAGTTTTAATGTATAACTATTTTTTGTTCAAACAGGAAAACATTTATTTAACAATAAAAGGAAAAATTTTACTTTTGGAAATAAATTATTTTTTCAAGTAATCGATATTAGTTTCAAATTATAATTTTTAACACACCATTAATTTCCATTATTAACATTGAACATACTCTGATTAATCATTATTTATTTAATTGAAAAACAAATATACAAGCCATGCAAAATAGTAAATAATCTCACAATGTTACAGAAAAATATAAACTTTACTTGCAGACATTGAAACTATTCAGAAATTAAAAATTAGTACATTAAATAAAATTTCGGTATGATTAAGGATGAGCAAATCTTATGCTTATATTGAACTCAATTGCCATATTATTTACATCCAATTTACTCTGGAAACAGACTCAAAATTGAATGTTTTTAAAAGTGTTACGATAGATTAAAGATACTGAAATATTCAAATCTGTTCACATATGATTTAAAAAGGATAGAATTTCTAAATTAGAGGAAATCATGATCTTGAAAACTAACCTTGGAATGGTATAAATTTTGCTATGGCAATTGTTTCTTTTATGCATCCTTGATTTCCATGACGGCTTTTACGATATGATTTAAACTAATTCCAAACATGTCCAGTAAGGCAGCTGATGGTCCACTGCGAGGAATTCCAGTGACAGCGAGCCGTTTTAAAACTGTATTACGGCAGCAACTAACAGCAGCAGAAACAGCTTCACCGATACCACCTAAAATAAAATGGCAATGTTATAAGTTAATATAAGTGGTGCTTTTAATGTTGCTATTTTAACATTTCTATAATAAGGCATTAGCATGAAAAAAAGATTTAACACAGTAGACACCACCCTCAAATTTGTACAGCTTGGTACCAGAGGTTGTGTGGATTTCTGGTCATTACTTTGTAATTAGAATGAGTAATGCAATCAAAATTATAATGAATGCTTGTAATATAGTAAAATATTTGAATAATTATGTAAAGTATTAAACTAAAATGGTAAAGAAAAGGATTTTAAAATGTTTAAATTATTTAACCCTTTCGCGCGTGGTGGTCACAAAAAAGGACACCAACTTTAATAATTTCTAAAAAAAAAAAATTAGCATTAGAACTCAATAAATAGATGGAAAAGTAGCAATTCGTTTCCTTTAACTACCCTAGATGGCAGCACGACAGAAAACAGCTTCCTTTCTGGGTTTAATTTCGCATTTAAAAATGCGTAATTTTTAGACTCAAATACGAAAATTTTTTTGAGTTCTTAAAGATTACAATTTTATCAAAATCAGTCGACCATTTCCCTCTAATATCCTTGAAGTATCAATTCATAATTTTGTATTAAATTCAAATTCATTTTTCAACTTATCTAAAGCAACATTCCTTTAGGTGGTCACTTTTGGGGACACCACCCACCTAGAGTTTCGGTTTTGAAAGCGGCGTGCGAAGTGCGTAATTTGATACATCTTCCTTCTGCAGAGAAGCAGGCGATACTTGATACCATTTTAGAGGGTGTTTTATTTATTTGTCTTGGGGTCGTGGGAGTTCAAGGGGTTCTTTTCCCTTGTTTGCAGCTGGAAAACAGTTCGCATTCTATTTCTGATATTCATGCTAGACTGTCGCTAATATTTGATGCTCTGCTGAGAATTTTGAGATTTTTTCTGTATATATTTATTTTCATATAGCAGTAATATTTTTATTTAAATTTAATTTTATACTGATTTTATTTAACTGTAATTAGTGAAAGTATATGTAACTGTAATTAGTGAAAGATAAAAAATGGCAAGGAGATTTCTGAGTGCAGATGAAGCTCTGTTGCTGTTGAACGAGCTTCCTTCAGATGATGAATCTATCATTTCATCTCAGAGTTCTTCTGATGAAGAAGTATTTCCCCAATCTGATTTGAGAGATACCCAAGATGTCGATATCGTCCCTAGTGACTCCGATGAGGAAGATGTTGATATCAACGCCCCTGGCCCCTCGCAGATCCCCGAAGTGAATTGGGTGAAGAAGGGGAAAGCGAGAACGGATGTTCCCAAATTCACGGAGGTTTCAGGACCCTCGGAGGAGATATTGGATCTCGACGACCATTCCCCATTGTCGTTGTTTTTGGCACTTTTTTCCATAACACTCATGGAAAATATAGTGTTTCAAACGAATTTATATTCGACACAAGAAGGAAAGCAGTTTACTGCTGTCACATTCAAAGAGCTGTGCCGTTTCATAGCAATCAACTTGGCAATGGGGATAAAAAAGATGCCCAGCTACAAGGACTATTGGTCTTCATCAGAAGTTCTCCATGATAATTATATATCGAAAGCGATGAATGTCAAGAGATTTGCCTGGATTCTGAGCCATCTCCATCTAAATGACAATTCACTTCAGCCGAAACGAGGAGATCCCTTATTCGTCAAATTGTACAAGTTGCGCCCACTTTTGACACATTTTGCAGAAAGATTTGTCGGTTTTTCGTCCTTCTGAATACCAAGCCATTGACGAATCCATGGTCAAATTCAAGGGACGTAGTTCGTTGCGGCAATACATGCCAAAGAAACCAATAAAACGCGGATATAAAATATGGATGAGGTGCGACCAAAGTGGGTTTGTGTGCCAGTTTGAGATATATACTGGTAAAGTGGATCAACTGGTGGAAAGAAACCTTGGCGAAAGGGTTGTAAAAAATCTGTGTGAAAATTTGTATGGAAGAAATCACAAGGTTTTCATGGACAACTATTTCTCATCATACAATTTGTACAAATTTCTGGAAACGAAAGCTATTTTTGCTTGCGGAACTGTAAATATGTCCCGTAAACAAATGCCAAAAAACTTGTGCTCTGATAAAGCATTGAAAAGGGGGGAATATGATTGGGCAGTCAGCAATGACAATATTGTGTGCGTGAAGTGGAAGGACTGCCGATGTGTGCACATTCTCTCAACGATGGAAAACGCCACAACTCAGTGCAACGTTGAGAGACGGGAGAAAGACGGTCAAAGAAACAAATACCATGTCCACAAGCAGTTGTTAACTACAACAAAAATATGGGGTTTGTGGACCACTTTGACCACTTGAAAAGCCTTTACGAAATCGACAGAAAAAGCCAAAAGTGGTGGCATAGGCTGTTTTTCCATTTCGTAGATGTATGTGTGACAAACGCATACATTTTACATAAAGAATTACCTGAATCTTGTAGAAGCACTGATGTGAAAACACTCAAAGTCTTCAGAAAAGAAGTAATTACACATCTGATGCTGTTGGGTGCAGAAACATCAGTGCCGAAGCGCCGCAGCGCATCAAAAGTCCCAGTGACAATAAAAAAGCACAAACCATCTGTGTCAGAGGAAACCAGATATAAAAACGTGGAACATATGCCCATCAGGTGTGCCCAGCGTAGATGTGCACTGTGCAGCACAAAAAAGAATGTGCACAAAACACTCACAATGTGCAAAACGTGTAATGTACCATTATGTGTGAAGCAAAAGGGCACTACTAGCTGTTTTGAACAATTTCATTCAAAATAACACGAAATTTTTTTATTATTATCCATTATAAAATTTTGTATTTTGTATAAAATCTTTGTATTTGCATTTTTAGTTTATACTATTTTTAAATTTTGAATTTTAGTCGATATTTGTATTATTAGATTTAGTTTAGAATAACTTTTGCAATACATACTTTTGTAGTTTGTTTAAATTTTTGTATTTCGTACAAAGTTTTTGCATCTTGTTTTTGCATTTTAAATTTTTTAAACGATTTAAATCTTTTAGCATAAATAAAAATTTTTATAAACTTAAAATAGTCATACTTAATGTTATTATCTTAAGAAATTTACGCAATCATCGCTGGAGATTTTCTTACGAATCGACTGCTCTAGACGCGCGGTGTCCCCAAAAGTGGACACCTCCCCCAGCGGAACGAGGGAAGTTAAAAAAATTTTTGACTGTAAAATCTATGTCTAGACAACCAACTAATCCCATCCATAGTAATTTTTCATTATTTTTCTAAAATTTTTATAACCCGCGCCGGAAAGGGTTAAAGCAATGTCAAGTAAATAATGGATAATTAAATAAGCTTAAAGATGAGATACATTTTCTTTCAATTATTAAAAAAAAACTCTCATAAGTAGAGATACAATGAATAATGGTTTAACTGAATATCAATTATTCGGCCTAGTTCAGTCTGAATATTAGGCTTATTCGGCCATCGAATAATGAACTCATTTTTGTCTAAAAACAAAATATGGGATGCACTATATGCACAATCCTTGTTTATTTTCGCAATTAAAATACATTTTTTGTTAAATTATTTATATTCAAATTTAATTTTTTTAAGCATTGCTTTATTCTGATAAAACATTTGACTATGTTTGGCCAAAATATCAGATCAATAAAAAATCTCCCCCCCCCCCCCCAAAAAAAAAAACCTGTCAGTTACAGTCCAGTGATGCTGGCTGCACTTGAAAAATCCTGGGTCCTTAGGATACAGAACTTCTAAAATTCTCTGTCCCTTTTTTAGAAAAGCGGGTCCCTACTAGGGCTGGGCGATATACCGTAATATCGTTATATATCGATATTTCTTTAAGACCGCGGTAACGATATTGAGATTTCAATCCTTCCGATATATCGTTTCAAACGGTATTTCATCCTACTTTCGGAATTACGGAGTTACGGAATTTCGAATCTACCTCTGTCGGCGCAAAAGTTGTTTACTTTTGCAAATGTTCGCGCTGTAATCGGCACTTGCGTGATACTTTCGGTTTTGAGCCGGTGTCGCGCACACACCGGAATATGGGCGAACAGTCTACTTTTTGCGCTGGTGTCGCGCACACACCGGAATATGGGCGAACCGTCTACTTTTTGCGCTGGTGTCGCGCACATACCGGAATATGGGCGAACCATCTACTTTTTGCGCTGGTGTCGCGCACATACCGGAGTATGGGCGAACAGTATACTATTCTGATGTACCGCTTTATTTATCGGAGTTCGTTCGAGAATCGAAGTTGAAACACTCGTTCGAGGATAGGACATTTCCGATACAATCACTTGTTGACTCCATATCGATGGCTGACTATTGTTTTCATGTGAGCTTGTGTACAGCTATTGCTGCCGGAATGCAGAATTGATTGACATATTTTCAAGAATGTGAGCACAATTAATCGATATTTCTTGTATGTTTGTTTTTCATTTATTAATAGCATTAATAAAAAATTATATTAAATCACATATTTTACATTTTTTATTAATAACATTAATAATTTACATGTATGGTAATTCTATTATGTCATTTATTTTAAGCAGAAATTTTACTTAAAGCGGAAGTTTTTCTTTTTTCATTGTGATTCACCTTAGTTTTAGAGTTTAATGGATACTAATATTTTTACCCGTTTTGCGTGCGGGTTTTAAACCCCCCCCCCCCCCCCCCCCAAAAAAAAAAAAAAAAAAAAAATTGAAAATCTTTCTCAAATTAGGAAGGAAAATACTTTTTATTTTGAAAGATCGCTAAAACTCTATGGATGGTGTCTTTCTGCTTGGCAAAACATATTACCCATCCATAGCAGATGACAATATGATTATTGTATAAACAAGTTTCGATTTCGCTGAGTTCGATAAACAAAAACAAACAATGGATAGTTTCCTACGTTTTCTTTGAGGTTCTTCAGTACTGGACACTTGTAAAAGATGCTCAAATTTTGTAATAACTTATTATATGTTAATAAAAATTTGTCGCACAGCCTAATTTACTATTATTGCAAATTGCTGAAAATTTGAAAAAAATCGGCAAATTAACTTAGGAGTTATGAATTTTTTTCCCTTTTAATGGTAAAGAATTAAAGGTTTTGTTTTTCTCCCCCCCCCCTCTTTTCGTTTGTATGTGCCGTTGAATGTGTTTTACGCGCACTTAAACAACTGAAACTAGTAGATACTTTCACAAAACCCTTTTTATAAGTAAGAAAAAAAAAAAAAAAAAAAAAAAACGAACAGTTTATTTTTTATAAAAGAATGAGGATAGTTTTGATTTTGAATATCATGGCTCCTTTTTATTTCAAGAGTTCACTAATGCAAAAACATCCGCTCAATGTCAATCTTATTTTTTTTTATACCTCGTTTGCATTTCCATATTTTTGTTTATTTATTTATTTATTTTTTGTTTTTGTTTTTGCATTGCACATCTGAGGTTGATCTCTTTCAATAAAAGCCGCTTTTTAATATTTCTTTTCAAGTTTTTTTTTTCTTTACTGGAATACTTTCATTTTTGAAACTGGTTTCGAAAGTAAAAGCATCCTAGAAAAATATCTGTAAACAAAATCGAAAAAGGTAAAAGATCATTATAGAGATTAATTCAGCATTATTATTTAAAGAAGAAAAAAAAAACGGTAGTTAGCGAAACGTCCTGATTCGGGACTTTGTACTCTATTAAAGAAATTTCATGTTTTCTTAAAATTATTTGATTATTCTAATGCTTTCATTTGTATTCTGACTAATAATAGAATTATTTATTATAAAACCGAAAAGAAGGTGTTCCTTACTGCCTAAAATTGCAGATATGCAATTTTTTTTTTTGTATTGTAATAAAAAAATTCTAAGTTTATAGGTAATTAAAGTATTTTCTTTCAATATATCTAATGTCTATTTGTTGTCTTACATACATTTTGTTGTTTCATTTTAATGATTTATAATGTTTAACTTTCTAAGAGTTTTCAATAACACATATTTTAGATCAGATTTGCAGGTAAAGGGTTTGCATATTTTGAATCAATACATAAAAATTAAAATTTATGTTCCTTGGAACATGTTAAAATATTGATATTTTTGTTTTTTCCTGATAATTAACACAGACACACACACACACACACATATATATATACTATTATGTGTTTGTAGTATTTTATACAGAGGACAGTTGCATTTATGATGGAGTGACATTTGGATTGAAATATATCGATATATCGAAAATTATCGATATTTGGTCAGCGATATATCACGATATAAAAATTCTGATATCGCCCAGCCCTAGTCCCTACTAATAATAAGTCATATTTTTAGATGCAAAAATTGAACTTGTTCACTAGCAAAACAAGTTGGAAATTGCACTTGAAGCATAGCAAATTAGGTGCGTTCGTACGATAATGAAGTTTTAAAAATATTACTTTCATATATCAATCTCATAAAACTGTAAATAGTAAATTACAATTAAAACGCTCATCAAACAATGTTCTCCCTATACCATTATGCAATGGAATACTTTTGTGTGGCCTTGTAAATCAATAACAAATGTTCTTTGCACCACAAATTATGTATGATGTATATTATAATATGTACTTTATAGTTGCATTTAAATTTTATTAAGTTCGCATGGGTGTAACACGATTAAAGTGTATTTGAAACATTTTTTCCCTTTGACTGTAATGTAACGGAATACTTTTGATTGTCCCTGTAATTGATCTATGCATCCGATTTTCATAAAATTTGAAATATCTCGACAAAATTATGTAATAATTATGTATTTTAAATTTCAAACGTATAGAATATATTTGAAACTTTTTCCCCATTGACCATAATGTAATTGAATACTTTTGATTGTCCCTGTAAATGATCTATGCATCCGACTTTCATAACATTTGAAATGACTCGACAAAATTACGCAATAATTATCTGTTTTAAATTTCAAACGATTAAAATGCATTTGAAACTTTTTTCCCCATTGACCGTAATGTAACGGAATCCTTTTGATTGTCCCTGTAATTGATCTATCCATCCGATTTTCATAAAATTTGAAATGACTCGACAAAATTATGTAATAATTATGTTTTTTAAATTTCAAACGTATAGAATATATTTGAAACTTTTTCCCCATTGACCATAATGTAATTGAATACTTTTGATTGCCCCTGTAATTGATCTATGCACACGATTATCAAAAAATTTGAAATAACTCGACAGAATTATGTAATAATTGCATATTTTAAATTTCAAACGATTAAAATGCATTTGAAACTTTTTCCCCATTGACCGTAATGTAATGGAATACTTTTGATTGCCCCTGTAATTGATCTATGCATCCGATTTTCATAAAATTTGAAATGACTCGACAAAATTATGTAATAATTATGTATTTTAAATTTCAAACGATTCGGTTGGGTAGTTTTTGCGTTGTTATATGCGGACGGACAGACGGACGGACAGACTGAACGACCACTATAGGTGCTACGTATTATATAATTACGAACGCACCTAAAAAGGAAATGCAATAATTGTTTTAATAAATAATTAAAACCAATATTAATTTAAAAAAACTATTGTGAATTTTCTTTAAAAATAAATGTGCAATATGCAAATTTAATTATAAAATAATGCTTATTTAAGTGTAGAAGATAACAAGTATCACTATTGTTTGCATTTCTTTTAGAAAGGGGCAAAAACTGTTTTAATAATAAAGACATTTTTGCTGAAAAAAACTTTAATAAAGGATATTTTTTGTTTAATGAATGGGTGCTTTCAGGCGTCTCATTTACTCAGAAAGATTTGGAGCAGCATAAAAACAGATTTTGAAGCAGGAAAATTCCTTTTTGGAGCAGCAAAAAACAATTCTGAAGCAGAAAAATTCACTCCTGACATTAACTTTTTTTCATAAACTTTTGACGAAATATGCTGCTTTTTTTTTTTATAGATCTTTTGACCAAATCTACTGTTTTATTGAGAGTTTTTTTGACAAAATGTACCTTTTTTCGAAATTTTTGGAGGAAATTTGTATTTTTCGCAATTGTCACAAGAAATTGCCGTTTTATCGGGATTTTGTGACGAAATTAGCCTTTTTTCACGAATCTTTTGACAAAATTTGACGGAACTTAGTCATCATTTCGTGATTTTTTAAAACGAAATTTGTCATTTTTGCGAGATACTTTGACGAAATTACACATCCCGTGGGACACGTAAGAGCTATTTTTTGTGTAATTTACACGCTATAACGCGTCATCGCTGTAGTCTAAACTACATTTTAGTATTATGCACGTTGCTAAATTTTTAAAAAGACAAATTTTTAAAAAAAGTAGTAGAAAACAAATTTAAATTTCAGATGGAAAAAAAATCTTAATATCAAGAAAAATCACTGATAGAAAGGAATATCCACTAAAATGACTTTATAAAGCTCCCAACAGGGTTCATACAGAGTTGGGAAGAAAATATCCAAGGAGTACAGAAAAAATTCAAGAAGTCCAAAATCTTTTAAGGACTTGCCACTTTTGTTATTTATGTGGCATGCACTTGCACCATTTGGAGAGAAGAACATTTCAAACAAATTTTTCTCTATCAGAATCTAATTATATTGGTGCTGAAATTGCACAGAATTGACAACCTTAGTGATTCTGTAAGTTAAAAAAAAACAAAAAAAAAAAAAACAAAACAAAAAAAAAAAACCCACAATCAACTTTTTTATGCAGTGACCAATGGTCATATACACAGAGATCAGTCAAACTCAAAACATATCTTTAAAAAAATTTCAAAAGGTAAAAGAAAAAAAAAATAAAGGTTAATGCAACATACACGAAAAAATATAACTTTGAATTTATTCTTTTAGGGCAGCAATAAGGTAAAGTGTCCTAAAGCTGATATCTAACAAATATTTAAAGCAATTTTCTAAAATAATTTAGAATGAGTTTTTCTTTCTTCTTAAATCAAAGATATCTTAGATTTGGAAAATTAATAATACTTTAAATATTTGTTTTACATAAAGATGCCAGCTTTAAAAACTGTATTGTGGGTGTCAGCTTTAAGGGCACTTTATGTTAATCATTTTCTTTGAAGGTGAATGTAGTCCATGACATACATAGAGGAGAAAAAAAAAAAAAAAAAAAGCATTATTAATATCCTTGTAAGATACTAGTCCCCATGATCATCTACACTTTTGAAATTAGAAGCTTAAGGTGTCTGGATTTTTCTTTTCACTTTTCTTTCCCTTATGGCCATGAAAAGTAAATCACATTGGTGTATATTAGTATGATCCCAATCAATCACTGCTGTGCTTCTGATGAATGATGTGCATAAAGGGTTTAACGTGCAATTTACAATGACTTTTTTCCCCCAGGAGCAATATTGCTCGCGTGAAAAACCGCAATACAATTTAAGGAATATTTTGTTTATCTAAGTAGTTTCTAAGGAGACTAAAGAGTTTGTATGAACCCTGTCCCAATCAACAAACGAACAAAAAAAAACTTTCTTTAGCAATACCAGCAGTTATGTACTACTATAATTTATGGAAAAAAAATGTCGCGCCGTTTACAAGTTTAAAAATTCCGAAAGGCAGCGTTTACGAAAATTTTGAGCAAAATATTCAGTGTTTCAATTTTTTTTTTTTTTCTCCCCTTTCTGTGATTGCGATGCTGCTGATCGTAAATCAAATGAATGCAAAACATCATGAATCATCCTTTTCCAAGGAATATGATGAATGCAGGTAAATTGGGAGGGACAATAGAAGCTTGTGCTTCTATTGCACTGTGCTGTAGAAATATAGTATTGAAAAGCCTTTATTTTTATTTTTTTCTGTTGAAATTTTTCTTTTGTTGGTACAGTTTTAGTTCAGTAACAAATCACTCATAAATCCATTTGAAAAGGAAATATTTTGTTAATGTCATTAATTGTTTCAACTTTTATTAGAACAATCTCTAATTAGAGGAGGATTTTAAAATTCATTTTCTTATGATTTGCAGCAGATTTTTGTACATCTTTATTATTTATTAAATAATTTAGGGAGATGAGAGCAAACTTTAAATTCTCTGTTATAATGACCCCTGATAGTGCAGAATTTCGAAACTTATTTTTACAACTATAAAATAAAAAGTATGAAAGAAAATAAATGTTATACATTAATATATTTTATCAAACTTTTCAAATTACTCTACTTGTGCAGTTGAAATCATCTACATTAAAAATATCTGTTATTTCTAAACTTAATATTTTTAGATTATATATTTAATAGATTCATTATCGGCTGTTGGGCTGAGAAACAAAAATTGAAGGGTGCCAAATTCTTTCTGGAATCTTTTTTTTTTTTCTTTTTTTTTTCTTTAGATCCACCAAAAGTTTTTCTTCCATCGAAAGTTATTAAATGCTTCACTTAAACATTGATTAGCTAGTTAATAAAGTTATCAGCAACATGTATTCAAATATATGTATCTTAAAATACCGAAAAACAGTATTTTCCCATCCTGCTTTCCTGAAAATATAAAAAACTGACAAAAATGAGAAACCTGCTTATAAATGGATTTTTCGATAAAATTTTCTTAATACTTATGAACATTCATGTCTATTAACATAAATTGGTAAGCATTAAAGCACATTCCACAAATATTTAAAATTAAAAAAAAATCCAGGAATGTGAAAATTTTTTCAATAAGTAACACAAAGAGAAATTATTCAATTTTTTTTTTTTTAATCATAAAAAGAAATTTATGAACGTATCAAATTCTTGTTATTTAAATGAAGGAAATAAAAATTGTTAAGCAGCAAAACAAAAAAGAAAGAAACAAGCAAAGCATGCTTTCTTATTAAAACTATCATCTGATAATTTGCAGATTTTGTTCAAATTTTTAGCAGGTCGCAGTGTCTTATAAAAAGGTTCTCTAAAGCAATTTTTGGTGGCAAACTTAGAATTTATTTTTGAAAAATTAAATTTATTCAAAATTGGGAGCAACAGTATTGTGGGGATTTTACAGTATGTATTTAATGTAAAAAGACAACGTATCAAAAAAGTTTCAGGAAAAAAAAATTCCAGAATTGGAAGCTCTAGAAAATCTATTCTACACTATAAATATTTTAATCTTACTTATTTTTAGACAATTAGTTATTTTAATATTTTATTTAGTTTAATAATTTAGTTTTTCAGTTGTATTTGAGATATTTTGGTATGTTATTGACTCCTTAAATAGGGCAAAATAACTTTGTGTTGTTTATGACAGGTATGGCAATTATGCAGATTTTTTTTCAAATCAATGTTAATTTCTGAGGGTGTGGTGTTTTTTCCCTTAAATTATGGCATTAAGATGTGTGTATAATGAATGTTTTCAGATTTAGAGAAAAGAAATATCTGCAAGGAAAATAAATTACAAAGATACTGACTATGTAATATCTTGGATACTGTATTGTGTACTGTTTCAATTTAATAGATAAGTATATTGTTACTATAACATTTTAAAATAATCTCAAAACTTTGAAAGTACTAGACAATATAAATTTGAAGTTTCAGATGTAAGTAGATCTAAATTAAATAGTAAAGTAAAACATTCATATACTATTTAAAAAGAACTTGGTACTTGCATTTCTTTTATTGTTTAATAAGAAATAGTAACACCCTTAAAAATAACTTTAATCATATTTAACTTTTAACAACATTTTACAAAAATAAGTATTGTAGCATATGACTTAAAATTAGAATATCCTTGTATTGCTCTATTACAAAAAAATTTAAATATTAAATTTAAAATAAAAAAAAATTAAAAATAAATAAAATTTTAAAAATAAACTTAAATAGATTTAAAAACAAAATCTATTTAAGAGATTATGTTAGCTTATTACAGATACTTTTTGTACTTATTGATACAGCATAAAAATTTTCACATGATAAAAATGAGTAAGATAAAACCCATTCAGGGTATAAATGTTAAGGAAAAAAAGGCTTAATTTCAAAATTTTTTTACTAAACATGAAAATAAATTGTCAAATTAAACTTTTAATGTGTAAATATAAAAAATATTCAGCCTTGACCAAATAATGCATTTGATATTCGGCAAATAAGCCGATTATTCGGTCATGGTCAAATAATCGTTGCACCCCTACTCATAAAGGTACCCTATTAATTCGCATTAAATGCAAGGTAAGAAAATTATTTCAGTCTTTGCTAGACTCAAATTGTAAAAGTTTCATTAATGCATAAAACACAGACTCCTTCAAACTCAATCCTAAAATCCATAAATGCTTAACATTCAAGTCAGATGTAAAGATAAAATTACAGAATTTTATATCATTTATGTATTTTAATAACTAATTCTCAACAACATGACTGAATGCTTGATCTTTCAATAAGAAAGTAAAAATTTATTTCTGAAAAATACCAAGCTATTGCTAATATCACTGATAATCTGAATCTTTTTACTATTATTATATATTATGTTACATTATGTTATTATACTATTAAATATTTATGTACTAATCAAGTTTTTCTAATTATCAAGACAGGCTAAACCTGAAATAAAACTTCCTTACTTTATGATTTTGATGCAAATTGATAGGATACCTTTACGAGATACCTTTTATTGAATAATTCAAGTGGAATGTAGTTTTATGCATATTTAATTTTACATGAACTATTCACTTGACCTTGCTTTTTTTTTTTTTTAAATATCTCTCTGTGATTACCATTTTAGTTAATTGCTTAATTATTTTAACATTTTACTGTATGACAAGCATTACAATTTTGACTGCTTTGTTGCATTCAAATTACTGTTTAAAAATGTAAATAAAGCAGTGATCAGAAATCTGCAAAACTTCTGATACCCAGCTGAGTGGATTTGAGGGAGCCTACTGTATATTTGGCAAAAAAGATTTCGATTACCAACAATGAGCAATGTATTTTTCAGAAATAAATTTATACTTCTAGTTCAGTCATTATTGAGAATTACATATTGAAATACATGTGAAATGATATGTCTGAGAAATTTCATCCTTACATCTGAACTGAAAGTTTTATTGTTTACATCTATGGTGATGTATGGATTTCAAAGTTGTAAGTTTGAGGGAGTCTACTGTATTAAAAAAGCACTTTAAACTGCAATTTCAAGAGTGTTTAAAAAAAAAAAAGGTGAAATGTTTATCAAATAGGAATATTTATTAATAAAAAAATATATATCACTTTTTCTTATCCAGATTTTTCTCATACCTGGATTATTCTAGTCCACAATAGTTTGGGGGTGTCTATTGTATTTGAAAATATTGAAAAATAAAAAAGAAGGTGCATACTGAATAGTTTCCCAAACCAGTAAACAGAATAATAGCCAATGCAATTTCCAAATACTTTAGAATAATAACAAAGTTTATTTTACTTATAAGTAAATTCACAAACCTAAAGAACTTAAGTATAAAATTTACCTTCAGGATAATGATCTTCAACTGTGATTATTCTTCCACCACATTCTTTGGCCTGAGTTCTAATAGTGTCAACGTCCAATGGTTTAACAGTAAAGACATCAATGATACAAATATTTATTCCCTGCTTCTCTAGAGTCTCTGCTGCTTTTAAAGCTTCATATAATGTAACACCAGCACTTACTACCATGGCGACATCATTAGCAGATTTTTTAATGACCTTGGAAAAGAAGAGAAATACATAAACAGTTTTCAAGCATCAGAAAACAATATTTAGGATATAAACAACTAAGCTTTGGCTTTTAATTAACAGCTAACATTTTACTAAGTAAACTTGATGTATGCATCATGCAAAAAATGTACCTATACAGCTATTAACTCTAAATTATTCACAACAGTGGACAATTATAAGAACAATGATTACATAAAAATCTTTTTTCTATTTTAGTTTTACAACATCTGGATAACACATCTCTTCAAACTAATTTTCAGAACTGACAATCTGGTTTATATATATATATAAACCCCCAAAAATTTCTGTTCATTTTATCAATAAATAGAAATTTTAGTTTAATAGATAGACTAAAAATAAAAAGTAAAAAAGCAATTCTTTAATAATTTATTATTCTTTATTTCTCATATATAGCACATAACTAGTTACAAAAACAAGCTCAGGTGGAGAAGATTACAGTGATCTTTTAGACCAAATTATGATCCAGATATTTGAATTATCTTTTCTGTATAGTTCACCTTCTAACATATTAGTTTAAAAATGAAATAAAATGGAGACAAAGAAAAATTTAGATTTTGTTGTGTACCCAAAATTACCCACTTAGCTATTCACCCTCCAACCAAATTAAAATGACAAGTGGATTAAATAAGCAAAGTAATAAGACACTACAAAAGTTTTTTTCCTTGAATCTAATCCACTTAATATGAAAATTTAAATGATTTTTTATGTATATATAAACAAAAAACAGTTATTTTTACTCTAAAATACAATGATAAGTGCCCTAAATAAAAATATTGCTAGTTTATTTACAGATGAATGTCCAACTACAAACATGAAAGTTTAAGGCACTGCAACAAGTGCTTTTTTATTGATTTAATAATAAAAAAAAAATTCAATACACTTAGCAATTTGTAAAGAAATTATATGGCTTTTCAATTATCAATGGATTTAAGTTATGCACTATGAAAAATGTTTTTACACTTTATTATTTCTTACTACGGCTGAAAAGTAAAGCAATTCTTATTTATTAAAGACTTCTTTCTCCTCTTATAACTTTTTCCATGGCTAGCCAAAATGGATGAATTTAAGTATTTTTCAATTCAATGCTCATAATTTGAAACACTATTATAAAAAAATTAACAGATGCAAGCTTGAGGATAATTTTAATTCCTTCATATAAATGGAGCATGAAAGGATTTAACATTAAATGAAAATAAAAACTTTCAGTGCTGTAATAAAGAGGAGGACTTGCCAAAAACCTAAAATTAAATTGATTCTCCGATTATACATAAAGGATTTTCTTAATCTTTAACATAAGCTGGAATAAAAGTCTCAATTATATTTAAGAGAAATTTATTTAAAATGTCGGATTTTAAAGGAGATTAGCAAAATAAAATTCTTTGTACTTGAATAAAGACAAAATTTTTCATCTGTGTATACATGGTTTGTTGATATATATGCCAATGGATATGTATCACTATATATAACCAGACATTTTCAAAATAATGATTTTTGATGTTTTCACATACTCCATTTTTAAAAAGATCAAAATTGATTTGATACTTTCAATTTATTTTCAAAATATATTGTCTACATTTGATATTTTCAAAATATATCTGTGCAAGATTTGATATTTGCAGTCAAAATAAGTATAAATAAAAATTTCAACTGTTATTGACTGCATCATTTTGTACATACAAAACTTCCCAGCCTTAGAAGAAAAATACCTTTTTCAAGATTAAAAACCTTTCAAGTTTAGTTTCAAACATAGAACTAATTATGTGGAACCATAATTCAGAAAGAACCATTAGAAAGATTAAAATGTCCAATTTAAATTAGGTACAGTGAAACCTCGCTGTGCAACCACCTCTATCACATGACCAAATGACATTTATTATCTGTTACGCTCACTATTAAATTTACCTCCATTCAGAGACCATCCCAGTGACCATCAGTGACCTCTCCTCTCTCCATCAGTGACCAATTTCTTTGAAGAAAACAATTGTTTTTTCCTGGTTGCTTGAAGGTTTTATTAGAAAAATAATTCTGGAGAGCACATATTCATCAAACTTCGAAATTAAGTTGGATTTATTATTCTGGTAATTACCAACTATTTAAACAGCTTTTTGTCATTTAGGCACTGAATTTAACTCTGATGAATTAAGAATGACTGTCAATAAATTCTCCTGCCCTATTCTGACAGGATATCCTCAAAGAAATAAAGTAATACAATTGTCATTATTAATGCACATCCAAAAAATTTGTTTTATAGAATTTTTTAAGGACTGAAATAAAAGTCTCAAAAGATAAAAATGTAAAATCAAAGCAAACGTCAATGTATTTCTCCTTATAAACTCTGCAGTAATTAACATATGCAATTAATTTTGGCTTTTATACTTTAATTTTTATATTGTCCCCCCCCAATGTGAAAAATAAATTTTAATAACATTAATTATGACTAAAATTTAACATTCTTTTTCAACAATTAAAATCAAGATTTAAACATGCCTCCAGTAAAAGACCACCTCTCAGAGTAACGAATTTTTATTGGAATGGAACATTGTCATTTTAGGGAGGTTTACTGTGTACTTAAGTTTTATTAAAAAAAATCTTTTCCCATTTTGGTTTAGTTGAATTTAAACTGTGCAGCATGTTAGGAAATACAAAATAAAACAAGCTTTTATTTTAATTGAAAATTTTTAACATAAATGCATAATTATTTTGTAATTAAAATTTTGTTCTATAAAAAATGAGATTTTTATTATTTAAACTTCTACAGAGATTTTTAACAAATGCATAAAGCAAGCTGTTTCTGTTTTCAATTAGTTGATCTACACTTGTTCTAAATGGGAAATGAAAAAAAAGAAAAATTTATTTTAAGAATAATGTTTACATTTTCACGTCAAGTGCAGTATGTTAGTTTAATTTACATTATGTGTGGAGAATATTACTAACAGTAATTTGGCTATTTTGAAAATATCTGATATGCACAGGAAATATTGAATATATCAAAATATTGAATGTTTAATATTTTAGAAAATATATTTATGTGCCTTGTGTGTAGATTGAAAAAGACTTCAAAGTAATCAACATTTCCTAAAATATTAGATGACAGAACAATCAAAATATTTTATTAAGGATCCTTACCCCCCCCCCCCCCCTCCCAAGTGAGCTTCACAGCAAAATGATGCATTTCACCAAGATAAGCTATTTAAAGTATGTCTAGAAAAGCTTACCTTGGCTTTTCCAATAGCAAATGCTTCATCATTCGCATATATAACAGGTGTATTGGGCCTTGATGTTCGAATAAAGCAAATTCCTTGAGTGTTAGCTGCTAACTCGCATGCACGTTCTGTTGCAACAGCATCACTTGGATAAAATACTGTACTACCTGGTAACGCACGGAACATAGCAATGTCTTCTAAACCCATTTGAGATGGGCCATCTTCTCCTAATAAATTAAAATAAAATGTAAAAATTTCCGAAAATTAATAACAATGTGAAGAAATATTGAATTTGATATTGATCATACACCATTTCTAAGTAAGACTTTCTCTGTCAAACCAATTTTTAAATCTTGGAGAGAAAAAAGTTATGTTTACAAAATCAGTTTTAATTTGCACATGCAGTCACTATAGTGTACGAAAATTTTGTAATATTGATCCAAGAGTTGTCATTTGATGTTTCTTATTTTTAGTATAGTTATTCAGTTATAGAATGTTCTCATCCGAATGTCTTTTACAAAAGATAAGATTGCAATATATTGGAATTTGAATCTTACAAGAGGCAACTGATGATTGAATACAGTAGAGTGCCAATTATCTGGATCAGTCAAGAATGAGGCTGATCCAGTTATGAAAAATTAAAATAACTGTACTTCCATATTTAAAAAAAAAAAATATGACAATGTTTTTTTAGATAACTTTACATTTTTCTCAGGTTTAGGATTTGTAGTTGTAGTAGTGCACATTTTAGCCTATTACAAGCGATATGTTTAGAAGACATTTCTTTTAACTTTAAAATTTTATTTTCTACAAAATTGGTATTAAGTTATACATAAAAATACACACAAATTATTACATGTTATTGAACTAATTTTTATGCTTCAGTTTTCTTTAATGTACAAAAAACACACTTTGCAAAGATAACATAATTTGAAGATACATAGCACATTATCCTTCCTCTTCTCCAACACTATCTTATATATATATATTAATTTTTACCTGGCCCACATGCTTCTTACGTAATAAACAAATTATTTTGTAGGAATTTTAAAAATGTTACCCCTATCAATTTTAACTGCAAAAAGTTAGAGGCTAGGATTAAAAAAAAAAAAAAAAAAAAAAAAAAAAAAAAGATTGATTCAGTTGTTGCATTACCTTTAATAGTTATAAGTTTCTTGAATATATGTATTATTGTTTAAAAGGTTTTTAATATAGATAGTGGCACCAACTTATATGGGCTTGTGGGGCCTAAGCCCACCCAATAATTTTGAATCATAGAGTACCCAATTTTCATTGTTTTAGTTATTTATACCATTCATTTTATTATTCTTCATTTTTCTCTTAAGAATACAATTTATTTTGCCAATGACCATGTGTTTTAATTCTCTGACTAACCCATAAATCCCAAATGACTGAAATATTTTTGCTTCCGTGTTTAACTTTCTTCTGATTCAAATTGTAGTCATGTTCATGATATCATGACATTACAATAAATATAAGTGTCTTTGCGAGGAAAAAAAAAAGACGCATGAGATTACAATTTAATAAAATATCAACTTTATTAAAACATGTAGCTTGACTTAAAATTGTCATCTTTCACCATCTGTCAATCCTTCAAAGAAAAACTAACTGGTCATACCCTCTTTAAAATATTTTTGAGCCCACCCAATATTTTTCAAAAGTTGACGTTACTGAATACAGCTATTACTGTTAAAGATACCATAACTATTTTAAAAGTGAGGAATAAGAAAAAGTTTATTTCCATCAAAATTTTATAAAGTTAGATTATGTTTTATATTTACTTCAAATGCATTTATGTATATTTATATACACACATCAAGCTTAAAGATATCATATAAGGGAAGATGGGGAAACTTGAGCCACTTTAAAAATTTTAATTTAAAATTTTTTATAATTTCTTAGAGCAAAATAAAGTATTGATGAAAATTTGATATTTTTTTCTTCAACTGAAAACCACTTTCAATTAATTTTGAACTATGTTTCTGTGTCTAATAAATTTTTACTTTTTGTTTTACATCGTGGCTCAAGTATCCCCATGAAGGGGATACTTGAGCCAGTGCGGAAAAATACCTACAAAAGTTTTTTTCGCTCTATTTGTGCACAAATATTTTACAGAATGATAGATGATACATAAAATCCTTCAAAACCAATTGAGAAAACAAAACTAGTAATACGATGATTTTTTGTTGTTATAACTGGTTGCTGAAGGATGGTAGCAACATAGATTGTAGCATCATCCTCAGTTGGAGGGGCCATTTAAATTTGGAATCTGCAATTCTTCAAGCAAATTTCATTTTCAAAATAAGCACTCATCTAACAAATCCTTTTACAGTTTTCATTGCGGCATATTTTACTAGCAACCAATCATCAATAGAAGGTTTTCTGTTCATATCAACACCACTATTGACAGAATTTTCATCTAATGATATTGTCAAACTCATGATTTTAATTGAGTAGCTGTCTGAATCTGAACCAGATGTATCATTCCACTCTTTCAAACACTTTTTTGATTTCACAGGAAAAGATTTTGTCTTCACCTTTGGCTACATGCAGGTAAGTTTGAACTGTGATTTTTGTTGCTTTTATTTTTTGTGTGCTTTTTTTTACCAATTCTTCTTTGATTTTCTTAGTTTAAAAAAAGTTACAGTAACAGAGGTTATGATTTCAATATAAAATATTAATCTTAATATATTATATTTAAAAAATAAAAATTTTAATACATTGGACAATAACTAATTAAAGTGTTAGAGATTATGACATGTAAAACTGTTTAAAAACCTTATTTTAATGTAATAAAAGTTGAATTGAAAACTATGTTTACATTTATCTAAACAGGCTATTTTGCTAGTCAAAATGAAAAATAAAATTGATATTTTCATTAAAAAATATACATTTTTAAACCTTTTTTTAAAGTTTTTTTTTAAGAAAAAAATAAAAAATATTCTTTTTTCCCCAGAAAACAAATCTATTAGTGAATATAAGGATGTATTTTTATTTTTTGTTTGTTTCATCCATGTCTAATTTCCTAGTGGAGATAGTTGAGCCATGGCTCAAGTTCATATCCCCATTCTCACTGGCTCAAGTATCCCTATTACCACTATTTTTGTTAATCAGAGTTTTACTAAGTAAAGCATGCAGCTATTTGAACTAGTTTAGGTTCAAAATACAATTGAAATTATACTTATTAAATTTATGTATATTGTTGCAACTTTAAACAATGATTACAAAAAAATATAAAAAACATGCACCTAAATATTTACTTCAGACAGGGAAAAAACAACTATTAATCACCATACTTTCAAAATGGTACCAAGGTATGCGATTTCTTTTTAACATGTTCAGAACTATAAATATGTTACTGTATTACCAGTTTTAGAAAGAAAAATTAACCAACTGCAGAGATAATAAGGGTGGCTCAAGTATCCCCACTCTCCCCTACATTTAAATAATATTGACTATATATCAAACTGAAAGAACACAATTCATCTCTTAGTAAGTAACTGTGGAGTTTAGTACAGCAAATATACTTAAAATTTATTAAAATTTATTAGATTACTTAAGACATACCTATAGAAACACCACAATGGGAACCACAACATTTGATATTAGCTCCAGATATAGCACCCATTCGAAGCTGATCAAATGCTCGTGTATAAAAGGTTGCAAAAGTACTGGTAAAAGGAACAGTCCGACCCCTTGTAGAGCAACCAACAGCAACTCCAATAAGATTTTGCTCAGCAATAAAACATTCAATGAAACGATCAGGATATGCTTTTCTGAATTTATCAGAAAAGGTTGAATTTTTAGTATCAGCATCTAAGGCTATGACTCGTTTACTATTAGCACCAAGTTTCACTAATGCTGTTCCATATGCAAGTCTTGTAGCCACCTATGAAGAAAAGTATGCTGACTAGACTAATAAAATTTTAAATTAAACAGAATAAAATTAATCAGAAAAGTATGTGAATACTAGTGTAAAAGCCCATCTTAAGATGGTGGATAAAAATTGTGTTTTTCAATTAAAATTTAAAAATAATTGACAATATGGAAGCTTGAGATGAGCAAAATTTGGCTAATTTATGTTCTAATAAACATACTATTAACATCAATACTTCTAGATGAACCAGACTTTTTGGCTAATACAACATAGCAAAATTAAGGATTCTTAATAAAACAAAATTTAACAACTATGCAATAAAACCATGTAATTTAAAAAACACTTTGAAATTTTATTTTTATGGTTTACCCCCCCCCCCCCCCAAATAAAAAAATGTATATTAATAAAAAGGATAAATTTTAAATAAATAAAACAGTCAGTGTTTTAAATCTGTCAAAACTAAGCAAAAAGATGAAAGCTATTTTTATTAAAGGATAAATTTTATAAAAGCTTTAGTGTTTCGTAACCTTAACTTTTTTTATATATAATTTTCTTATATATCTAATACCCATTTTTAAAAGCAGTGCAGATTAATTTTAAAAGCTGTACTTAATGCTTTAATTTATCTAACAAAAATAATTGTTTATTTTATTTATTTTTTCACAAACGACACTAACTTTGCCTGATTCGATCTTAAGTGAGGCACCATAATCCTAATCTAAGGGAGGGCATTGTTAAAATTTTCTTCCCACCTATTGGTTTTATTTATTTATTTTTTTTTTTCTTCTTCCCTGTGTACCTGCAGTTGACAGGCTGATGTCACATATATATGCAGGGATAGAAGATGTTTAGATGATATCTAGTTCCATGGTTTAAGTTTTTTTTGTTTAATGAATGACTTCCAAAAATGAAAATTCCCTACCACAGATCTTGTTTTACACTTTACAGTTGTTAAAAACATTTCAGAAATTGAGTTTTAAGCTGTGCTAATCATAAATCTTTGAAACTTTATTTTGAATCTTTTATAGAAAATTGTTTAACAGAAGGTGTTTCAGGTAGAAAAAGATTTTATTTAGGCAGATTAAGTTGTCATATCCATCTCGAAATTAAGCCTAATGTGGCTCTGATCGATCGTATAATGTCTTAAAATTGATGTTTGTACCATATCTATTTTGGACATTGTATTTTATTATAAAAAATGAGGTTCACAGCGAAAGTGGGTCAAGTTCACTTTTTGTTCATGCTGAATTTAGATATATTGTTTCTAACAGAACCAAAACATTTCTATGTTGAAAATGTGAGCAACAAATAGCACAAGCCTCCTAGGATTCTAAATGAAATGTACAGTAATTCACTAACTTTAGCACCAAATATATCTGAAAAAAATTAGGCTTTAGATATGATTCCGAACAAGTCATATGTACACATACATGCAATATCTGCTTTTGCTCCATTGTATCAAAATCTAAATAAAAATTACTTCATTTTTACACCCTCTTCAGATAAGATAATATTCAAAGAAATTAATGTGTTTTAAAAAAAGCAATACTAAAAAGATAAAAATATTTTTTTTCTTTTTTCAATAAACAAACTACACAAGGTTATTTAAACAAGTCATTTATAAATAAAAGTGGATTTCAGCAATTTTTGCTAAAATTTGACAAAAAGAAAAAAACTTTAGCAAAAGTTTGCAATACTTGAAATGCAAAAGTTTGAAATTATGCTGTAATTATTAAAATATCCGCAGTATAATTATTTAACTTTGATTTAAAAAACAGGCAGTATGTAACAATGTTAAAGCATGCAGCTTTTTTGGAGGAGGATTTTAAAAATAATTTTACAAGTATGACAGTTTCAAAAAAATGTTACAAATTGATCTTGGCAGTACAATTAATGTATGCTTTTCATTCCCAATATAAAATTAGGATTAATAGAAAGTTAAAAATTTCCCAAAACAAAAAGGGAGAAAAAAGTTAAATTTGCATATTCTTACCATCTCGCCCAAAGAATATTTAGGTGGTTCAGACAAAGAAATTGGTGTAGTATCTACAGGAGCCACATCACTTGAAGGTGGATATGTAATTTGAGGAGCAGGTTTATTGTTCATAATACTACTTGCCAAACTCTTTAAATATTCATCTGCCTTGGCACCAAGTGGCTTTCCATGCCAATTTTCAGCATCTTCAATACCTGAAATGAATAAATTTAAAAAACATCACAGCTGCTAATTTCCCACTAAAATATATATTGTATAAAACATTATGAAAATAGAAATGATGAATTAGTTCTGTCAATAGGTGACATTGCCTCTTTAAATTTTAGATTAATTTTGCAGATTATCATTGTTTTTATTACTTAATCATAAATTTGTAGGTAACCCCCTTTAATTAAAAGCAAATTTCATCAATTTTGTTTCCACTCAAGTGTTAGTCTCCAATACATACACTTTACTTTTAGGTTTTTAATTCTTGCATGCACTGCATTTTTCTCCCGATTACAAATCACCATATTTGAGCATCTTTCCCATTTGTTCCCTCATGATAAGTTCAAGCATCACCGATTGATGTCATGCATGGCATGTCTTCTCTGAAAGGTTATTTTTTGCTGCTTATGTTGCAGTTTGAATTTTTTCTAATCAATCAGCCTTCCCCAGTTGACTTATCGTCAATGACAAATTTAGATCATGAAAGGGCAGATGAAGATTGACATGCTCTGCAAACAATTTAATCAATTCAGCCGCTTGACTTATGAAGTATAGTGAATTCTGTAATCTATGAAGTATATAATTTAAGAAATATACTAAAACAATATTTCCTACATAAATTCTCACCTTGCAAGCCTTTTCCTTTGTAGGTTTTTGCTATAATTGCAGTTGGTTTCCCTTTAACATTCTGTGCAGTATCAAGTGCCTTGAGAATTTCTTCAATATTATGGCCATCAATCACAACAGCATTGAATCTGAGAATAAAGCAATGAAAACTAAATGCAGCAGGGATAAAATAGCAAATATTTACAGGAAAAAAATGAACAAAGCTTTACTTTTAAAAGAGAAAAAATATCCATTTATACAAATATTTTGTTAAAGTAAGAGAATAAAGAATTTTGTTCTAGAGTTAAATCAGATTCTTAAGAGATTTGCAATTTTACTACTCTTGTCACATTACAATAAAAATTATAAAAACTGATTTTATGTAGTGTATCAAAGAACTAAATGTAGGTCAGATGCAGCTAATTTTTTGAAAACTTGTCTTTTAAGGGGATAGTTTACTTTTAATGATTTTATTTATTTTTAAAATTTGGTTCAAATGATACTCATTGCATTTCAATGTTCAACTAAAAGTACATTTTACAAAAAATAAAAAAAATTAACTACGTATTTAAAGTTTAAGTTTAAGAAAATTTGAATCTTTTAAGTCCTTATTACATGTTTAAACTAATAGACATTCAACAATTAAACAAAAGAAATTTACCCAGAGATCCAAACACATTGAATTATAAAATATTCTTGAATAAATATAATTTAAAAAATATAAACAGTATAAAGATCTCTGTTAAATATTTTTTTATAAAAAATAAGGATTACTTATTAATGAGTCTGTAAAATAATATCGGGATAGATAATTTCTCAGCAGTAAAAAATTTTCAACTGTTTATGAAAAAAAAGGAGCTCTAAATTTTTTTTAGAGCTTTTGGATTACTTAAATGCTGGATAATAGAGCTTTTACTGTATAACAGATTCAACATTTCAGTTTATTCTTCAGAATAACCATGGTGTATCTTGAGTTCTTTTATTTCAAAATTTCAGGAGTTTCAATTTGGTTTCTCTGAATTCTACTCGCACATTAAATACCTTGTTTTAATATAAACACATCCAATACAGCTGTATAAAAATCAGTCAAAGTAGATCTTGTAATTTTTAAGCATTTCCTTTAACAAACTAATTCCAAGTTTACATTGGCCCCATGTAAGGTTCATTAATAAGGTAAAATTGGGTTGTTTCCTTACCCCTTGTAAATTTTAATTCTATGAACAAGTCTCCTTTCTCCTCATAATGCAAAAAGTTTATACATCATTTATGAGGTTTATCAACCATGTACATTTTTATATGGCGCCTTCCCTGGCTCACGTCTGTTCCTCAATTGATAGTTATTCATCAATAGATAAACATTTTTGGTTCATATAATGCACTATAGGTCTAATTTTATAAAGTTTTATCAGGGGCAGAATTGAGCATATGATTATTTAGAATGTCATTTAAATGCAATCTTCTACGAAATTATTCGTTCTGAGACAGTGTTTTACTAATTCCAGTAATGTCATTCCAAAGATGAAACCTAAGCAGGTGGAGTCAAAGAGCTTACAATACTTATGAGAAATAAATTTATAAATATCTAACTAGAGCAGTCAATCAGCATGTTTAGGATTTTATAGGATGCTATATGGATTTTCACCTTTTATTTCATCAGTTAAAAAACTAAAAAATTTATCTAGTGAATACAGCTTTAAAACCTATGGAGAAATCTAAAAAATCCTTTAAAAAAAATAATCGAATTGTTAGGGAAAAAACTTAATTTTCTTCTAAAAAATATTTCTGACTCCTTTATATTTGAATATCTTTTTTGCGTAGTTGTTTAGAATACTTTAATATCTCAAAATTTACATTTTGTTAGTTACATTGTTTTATATCAAGATGCTAGATTTTTAGAAAGACCAATTCATATCTGCTATCATGGAAAAGAGACTTATTTTGTCTCGAAACTTAAGGCATAAAACAAAGGCTTGCATATTAACAGTTAAAAGATTGATCTGTGTAATGGTTAATATAGTTTTTTTTAAAATATCTATTCTAGCATATTTGAAAAAATAAAATTTAAAAATTACCCAAATGCTTCAAGTCTTTTCTGATAAATCTCTACTTGATGCTGAAACATGGTTGGCTCACTCTGACCCAAGCGATTCACATCAAAAATAGCAACCAAGTTATCCAACTTGTAATGCCCAGCAAAAGATAAGGCTTCCCAAACAGATCCTTCTGCAGATTCACCATCACCAAGGACACAGTATACCCTATAACTAGAAGAAGAAAAACACATTTTTTAAAGTTAAATTTTTTCTCCCAATAGTAAAATGTACATAAAAACTTCAAGTAGGCAAAACCAAAAATAAAAGTATATTTAAAATGACACCTAGCTTTTAAAATGCATGCCCCCTTCCACTTCCCTTCAAAATTTGATAGATTTTTGCTTTTAAAATAGCAGATACGAGCAAAATTATGAATCTTATGGAAGAGTTAAATCAAGTGATTAGGGGGGATTAAGAGACATTTTCAATAAAAGAATAAAACATTAATAGAATATACAATTAACAATTACAAAGCTATCTATGTAAGCAAGATATTGATTATGCAAGCTATATTAAAATTTTCTTTATGAGACTATATGCAGATTAAATATTAGAAAAGTACCATTGTTATAAATTTACCAAGCTGAAATGAAAAACATAATTAAATACACATAAGTTAGCATTATCTTCTAAATTTCAAAATTATGATAGAGTTTATGTATGGTCAATTAAAATAAAGAAAATTTGCATTCTTCATAAGTTTAGAAAATGAACTTCTGCAAATTCAAATATCCCTGGTATATGATATGGTATGACAAATATGAAACTTAAGGTGATATTTGTTGTCATTTTGCCACTGGTGGGACCCGGTGTAAATTGGATGATGAAAGCCCTAGACAGGAAACATTGGAAAAATCTGGGGGAGACCTACATCCAGCAGTGGACCGAAAGTGGTTGTTTATAATGATACATAAATTTTGATCAAATATTCAATATATTTCGCCAAATACATTGAGATAATATCTCGCAGGGAATCAATTCTAATTTTAGCTGAAATTATCTCAAAATGTAAACATATTTTTGAATATAACTTATCTCTCAAATATGTATTTTTAAAGATTTTTCTGAAAAATCAAATTCTAAGCAGTTTTATTTTTAGAAAAACTTGCATAACTTTTTTTAAAATTTAATTGACAGGGATAATGGAAATGTACCCAAAACAGATATTCAGGAGATAAAAGTGCATTATAGCCATTTTGGAGCAGTAAAATCCATTGAGAGTAAAAATGGCTGAACTTTTATGTTAGGCGGTTCAAATAATGCCAATGGTATTTTCCAATGGTATTTTATATTTTGGATGTCTAAATTAGAATTAGTGCTTTAATGTTGAAATAAAATGTTTTTGTATGTGTTAGACACAGATGTCATACGCATCACATTGGCACGATTTTTTTCTGATGCTGATTCGGCAAAAACTTCATTTTCAAATACCAGTTTTTATATATTTTTTAAAACAATTTTCTGTTATTTTAAAGAGGAAATAAAAATAAAAAAACTTTAGTTAGTAATCAAAACAAAACTATTTACATATCTTTTTAAAAAAGAAAAAAGTAAACAGTTTATTAAGAAAAACTACAATAGCCAGATTACCATGCGAGGCATAAAATCGCCATTTTGTTGTACTCTCTCAAATGTGGTACGTACATGACAGCTGTGCCAAAGTGTGGTACAATTCTGGATCCAAAAAGCGAGATACATTGCTAAAATATATAAACCTGATGAAAATTAATTTTTGTTTATGTATGCAATTATATGTGTATACAAACATTTTATTTATACACACAAATTTTTTTAATGTATAAATTACTTCTGTTTCTAATATAAAATAAATAAATGGCTTCTACATATTAAATTGTATTCACATGTGAAAAAAGTGCTTATGTATATGAAACAGTAAATAGGTTGCCAGAAAATATGTTGTCAAATTTTATTTCCCACCTAGCACCTTTTCGTCAAGTATCTATACTAAAAAAAGTACCTTTCTATATTTAATTATTGTATTTTAAATAAGATGAAAGAAAGACGTGTAACTTAAATATCAGATATCTGTTTTTTAAATTTATGTGTTTTAATAAAATTCATATTTTTTAAAAGTCAATAAATATTAGCTTTATATTATAAATGCCAATGGAAACCTATTTTACGATTGAACCATCTGCACACAGCTAGCAAAATAGCCGTCTGGCTTCTGAAAGTGAAGTGGGTAGCCCAGAACTGTTGATGATAGTTACATGACTTAAGCTTTTATTATATAGATTAGAAGATTTGCACACAAAAAATGAAAAAAAAAAAAGTGAACAATTTAAGAAAAGTTGATTACTATGTCATAACTTTTCTATAGCAAGATTTCCACATGAAAACTGAAAAAAAATAGCATGACAGATTTTTTTTAAAGCAAATACCATATATAACATACCATATTATATTGAAATATAATCCACGAAAGGCAGGTGAATATGTAACATGTGAGCTCATGAAAACAATGAAACATGATAAAAAACAGACTATGAAAATATTAGCACATTTTAAAGTTTTTTGATTTTGTTTCGATCATTTTTAAATCTATTCCAAGTATATGTGTGTGTGTGTGCGCATATACACTATATTGCCATTGATTATGGGACACTTGCGATTTTAGACATTTTACTAAATATCTAGAAAAATACATGAGGAATCATCTCGAAACTCTTAGTGTATAAATATAATAGTATAAGTCATACATCTCCGTGAAGATTTTTTACTGAAACACCATAGGGGACCGTCAACAAATTAAAAAAGAATGAATATCTTTTGAATAACCCTGTCAAAACTAATGTAGCAAAAGCGCTCAAACTCTAGATTATGATTGAATGCCTTATTGTAATACACTGCGTTCATTTTTATGAAAATAGCATGCACACTCGCAGAGAAATTAAGGTTTTTATAAAAATGGTCCCAAATTTTTCCAAGTTTTTCCATTATAATTTTCAGAGTTCTTAATATAAAATAATAATTTTTTCAGAAAATATGTCAAACAACATTGCACGCAGTACCCTGTAATCAGAATTAAAAAATAATAAAAATTGTATGAAAAATGAGTAGGTTTACTAAATAATTTTTTACTGCGCATGCGTCAAAGATATCAAAATTTCATTTGCATATTATGTTAGCTAAATGTATAGAGCAACTTTTGTAAAAGTCTCAAAATCATAGCTTGAAAATTCTGAAAGTAATCGTCTATAGAAAAAGGACAAAATCCGTTGTTTCCAAAATGAAGCAAAAAAATGAGGGATTTTATCCAAATGCAGTAGTACATCCCATATTGTGTATTCTATATTGACACTAATCAATGAATATATGGATACAACCCCTCTTGTTTTTGCTTCATTTTGAGAATAACGGATTTTCGACTTATTTAATTGACGATTATTGTCAGAATTTTCAAGTTATGATTTTGTGACTTTCACAAAAGTTGCTCTATACATTTAGCTAATATAATATGCAAATGAAATTTTGATATCGTTGACGCATGCGCAGTAAAAAATTATTTAGTAAACCAACTCATTTTTTATAAAATTTTCGTTATTTTTTAATTCTGATTACAGGGTACTGTGTGCAATGTTGTTTGTCATATTTTCTGAAACAAATAATATTTTATATTAAGAACTCTGAAAATTATAAGGAAAAAACTTGGAAAAATTTGGGATCATTTTTATAAAAACCTTAATTACTCTGCGAGTATGCATGTTATTTGCATAAAAATGAACAAGGCTTATTACAATAAGGCATTCAATCACAATCTAGAGTTTGAGCGCTTTTGCTACATTAGTTTTGACAGGGTTATTCAAAAGATATTCATTCTTTTTTAATTTGTTGACGGTCCCCTTTGGAGTTTCAGGAAAAAATCTTCAGGGAGATGTATGACTTATACTATTATATTTATACACTAAGAGTTTCGAGATGATTCCTCATGTATTTTTCTAGATATTTAGTAAAATGTCTAAAATCGCAAGTGTCCCATAATCAATGGCAATATAGTGTATATAAGAATTCTCACAAAAAGTTTAGGTCCCTAGAGCTCATTTGAGTTTATCTTTAACTGGGTTTATCTCTAATCTTGATTTAGTTTTTGCTAGTGAAGTTTGTACCTTATTCAAAATCTACCTTCAGCTGTAGACCAAGCCAGTAAGGATCTTTCTTTTTAAAACAGAATAAATTAAATGTTTCGAGAAACCAAGGGATTTGGACAAAAGTTGACAAGTTCAGCTCACAAGTGATAGAGTAATACAAGGTTCAAATAAATTAGACTTTACAAAAGGTTGTTCCAAAATATCAAATTTGATAGAAATGAAATTGCAATCCAATGTATCACACCAAAAACAAAGTAAATTGATTATATTTAAAAAACTTTCAGATTGTATACTTGGTATACAAGTAACATGCAAATTATAAAATTACATAAACAGATCAAAACAAATGAAGATCATAATTTTATAAAAAATTTACATATTATATGGGAAAAAATTATTACCCAGCCTTATCAAAATGCTTGCCGGTATAAGCCATACCAGCAGCACAACTTAAGCCTTGACCCAATGAACCAGTAGCAACATCAACAAATGACAGGCGCTGAAAGAAAAAAGTAAACCATGAAAGCTTGACAACCATACTGTATTTTAACAGACAACACTTAAATCATACTTGAAATGGATTAAGAGTACATATGAAGAAAAATAAGTGCCTCTACCTTTCTCCCCCCTTCAATAAGCTTTTTTAAAATTCCCTTCACTTAAATATATTGCTAAACACAGTAACAAACATACTTAATTTAGAACAAAAATATTAATACAGAAATATTTTCAAGTAGACAAGTACCAACTAAAATAAAAATGACTATACCAAGATATAAAACAAAAAGGCAACAATTAAAGTCTCAAAACTCATTTTTTGCACATGTAGAAGCTAACAGCAAAAACTAAAGATTAGTCAACTGGAATACTAGTTATTACTAGCACTGGGCCGATGTAGGAATTTCTTAAATCGATTTATCACCCATTCTACATCGCGATTTAGCCCTAAATCGCGATTTAGCGATTTTACCTTTAGACTATGAAAGCCAGTTTTTTTTATAGAGACAGTATACAGTATTTATTACCCCCCCCCCCACCTTTATCCTTTCTTGTGCTATATATATAGTTATTTCGCATCATTAAATAGTATATCTTGGGGGGAAAATAATCCAAGAGCTGAGCATGCAACAGAAATTGAATTTTGAAGATACTGAAATGTCCTTGAAATTCATTTGCATGTGCATCCAGTGTGAAAAAAGAAATAAATTATTTGAAATGCATGTGGGATCAAAGCTGATGAATATATTTTCCAGAATAAAGCTATATTTCTTGAAAAAAAAAAAAAAATCAAACTGAATATACTAAAAGCACATGGCAAAAAACCCCCGCAATATTGAAAATACAAAAATGTCATCGAAATCTGCTTGCATCCAATAGAAAAAAGAATTAACCAGTTCTCTAATTAGGTATAATCAATGTAGATATGCATATTTTGATGAAAAAAACTGTATTTCACTTGGCGATCAATAATTATTTTAAGTCGTCACTTGGCAAGTGATGACTAGAGTGGCGATTGATGACCAGCAAATCACTTGAAATGCATGTGGAATCAAAGCTGATAAATATATTTTGCCAAAATAAAACTGTATTTCTTAAAAAAATAATCCAACTGAACAC
This sequence comes from Maratus speculifer, assembly GCA_964019185.1. NCBI lineage: Eukaryota > Metazoa > Arthropoda > Arachnida > Araneae > Salticidae > Maratus > Maratus speculifer. The sequence goes on along the minus strand of OZ025296.1, from coordinate 170,946,509 downwards.
GATAAAAGAACTCGCAAAAAACCGAAATATTGAAAATACAGTTATGTCATTGAAATCTGTTTGCATCCAGTAGGAAAAAGAAATAACCACTTTTTTAATTAGATGTAATCAATGTAAAGATGCATGTTTCCATGAAAAAAACTACATTTCATTTGGCGACTAAAAATAGATTTTTTAATCGCTACTTGGTGAGTGACGACTAAGGTGGCGATCGATGTCCAATAAATTTACTTGAAATGCATGAGAAATCAAACCTGATGAATTAATATATTTTCCAAAATAAAACTTTTATTTCTTGGAAAAATAATTCCAACTGACCACACTAAAAGAACATGACAAAAAACAAAAATATTGAAAACCCAGCAGCAAAAATTTTTTCTGCAGTCTGCAACACAAGTAAAAACTTTAAAAAACAGTCTGCAGACCAATCCCTCGCATTACATTATATGCACTCAAACCTCCTAAGTATTTGTGATAGACAAAAGAAAAGTATATTTTTAAATGAAGTTGTCTTTGTTCTCAGAATTTTTAACACCTCATACATTGTCCAAAAGAGGGGTGGGGGAGTCCCCTTTGACGAAACCCGCTGTTTTTTTTTTCGCGATCTCTTGAAGAATTTTGCCGTTTTTTCGCGATCTGCTGAAGAAATTTGCCGTTTTTTCGCGATCTCCTGAAGAAATTTGCCGTTTTTTCGCGATCTCCTGAAGAAATTTGCCGTTTTTTCGCGATCTCCTGAAGAAATTTGCCGTTTTTTCGCGATCTCCTGAAAAAATTTGCCGTTTTTTCGCGACCTTTTGAAGAAATTTGCCGTTTTTTCGTGATTTTTTTTACGAAATTTGCAGTTTTTCGCGATTTTTTGAAGAAATTCGTCGTTATTCCGTGATCTTTTACGAAAATTGCCGTTTTTACGCGATCTTTTGAAGAAATTGGCCGTTTTTTTCGTGATTTTTTGTCGAAATTTGCCGTTTTTCGCGATTTTTTGTCGAAATTTGCCTTTTTTTTGTAATTTATTCATAAAATTTGTCGTTTTTTCGTGATCTTTTGAAGAAGTTTGCCTTTTTTCGTGATTTTTTTAACGAAATTTACCGTTTTTTCACGATCTTTGAACGAAATTCGCGTGTTTTTCGCGATATATGACGAAATTGATTTTTTTCTCAAAGACTATCGAAATTCGCGATGCATTTTATGTCCGAAATTTTGGAATTAGGACAGAATTTTTTTAACTTTTGCTAAATTTTTAAAAGTTAAAAAATAGTTTGTCGCAGCGTTGCGCCGATTCTGCTCCCGTTATTTAAAATACAGCTAAATTATTGAAATCTGTTTGCATCCAGTAGGGAAAAGAAATAACCACTTTTCTAATCAAATGTAATCAATGTAGAGATGCGTATTTCCATAAAAAAATCTGCATTTCACTTGGCGATCGAAAAAAAAAAAAAATTATCGCCAGTTTTATATCTTTAATTACCGCATGGCAAGTGTCGGCCGCTAATTTTTATTGTATTAAATCAAATCCTGCTACATCGATTTAACACATAGGGGGCGCTATGGGCGGCTCAGCCCACCTAAAATATTTTGACCCCCCCCCCCCCCCTGAAAAAGATTCCAAGGTCACTCAATGAATTTCTGTTCCAAAAATCCAAATGAAATTCTGTTCAAAAATCTAATTTAGTTTTGAGACCCTTTCACAGTTTTGCAGAATTACTAAATTGTATCATAGATACAATTTAAATACATAAGCGTTTCAGCACTCCCTCATCCTATTTGTACATATGAAGCTAACATAATGTTTAATTTTTCACCAGTTATAGACTCAAAATTTTCATCATCATGTACTTTTTAGCATAAATGAAGTTATTACAACAGTTTAATGTGAAACATAGTATCTACAATGTGAATATGCACTAATTTTTCTTTCTGTGTCAAAGGAAGATAAAAAACAAATAAGCACCCCTACATTTTCTCGAGCCCCCCCCCCGGCAACCTATTATTCACTTCTAGCTACGGTCCTGTCCTGACCTGCTAAATCGATTTAACACAAACTTGCTCTGTTTTCCCTAAATCGTATTTTTCTTACATCGCTTTTTTCCTAAATCGGAAAGCATTGAGGCAAGGCTACATCGTTTCGCTACATCGCGATTTAAGAACTGGCTAAATCGCGACGTCCGATGTATCTAGTGAAAACCAATAGTTAAATCGGATTTCCGATGTAAGCGTTAAATCAAGGCTACATCGTTTCGGTACATCGCGACGTTCGATGTATCTATTCAAGACCAATAGTTAAATCGGATTTCCGATGTAAGCGTTAAGACGATTTAAGGCTCAGACCTGCAAATTTGAATTTTAACTTTAAACTTGCTCCTCCCCCCCCCCCCCCCAGGCATAAATAGTGAATTAATAAAAAAAAAAACGTTTTTTGGATTTTAATTGATAAATAAATGCAATGTTGAATTCAGACACTTTTCTCCGAGAGGTATTTCTGTGGCTCCGAGGGGGGGGGGGAGAGAAATTGCACATTTTCACTATTAAAAACAGAATTTCCGGGGGAGGGACCCCCTTAATAAATGTGTTAGTAATACACTACACACATCACATGCAGTTGACATCTATGCTAGCAGTAGCGTATGTAGACTTATTTCAGAGGGAGCTGAGTTACAGCATACATTTCTGAGAGGGTAGCGCTGTGCAGAAGGGCGGGAGGGGGGGGGGGGACGAAGGGAGCGGTCGCCCCGGCGCGGGAATTTAGGAGGCGCCAAATTTATACTACCAACGTAATAATACAGTTGGCATCTATACTGGTGAGTGTATTTCGAATCATTAAACAGTATTACCTTGGGAAAAAAATAATCAAAGAGCTAAGCATGCAACAGAAGTCGAAAATTGAAGGTACTGAAATGCCCTTGAAATCCATTTCATCCAGTGTGAAAAAAGGAATAAGTTATTTGAAATGCACGTAGAATCAAAGCTGATAAATATATTTTCCAGAATAAAGCTATATTTTTTGAAAAAATAATCAAACTGAATATACTAAAAGCACATGGCAAAAAACCCCCGCAATATTGAAAATACAAAAACGTCATCGAAATCTGCTTGCATCCAATAGAAAAAAGAATTAACCAGTTCTCTAATTAGACGTAATCAATGTAGATATGCATATTTTGATGAAAAAAACTGTATTTCACTTGGCGATCAGTAATTATTATTTTAAGTCGCCACTTGGCGAGTGATGACTAGAGTGGCGATCGATGACCAATAAATTACTTGAAATGCATATGGAATCAAATCTGATGAATATATTTTGCAAAATAAAACTATTTCTTGAAAAAAACATCCAACTGAAATAGATAAAAGAATATGGCAAAGAAAACGAAATATTGAAAATACAGCCATGTCATTGAAATCTGTTTGCATCCAGTAGGAAAAAGAAATAACCACTTTTCTAATTAGATGTAATTAATGTAGAGATGCATATTTCCATGAAAAAACTGCATTTTACTTGGCGATTGAAAATAGATCTATTAAATCGCCACTTGGCGAGTGACGACTAGGATGGTGATCGATAGCCAACAAATTACTTGAAATGCGTGTGGAATCAATGCCGATGAATATATTTTTGCAAAATGTAACTGCATTTCTCGAAAAAATAATCAAACTGAACACAGTAAAAGAACTCTGCAAAAAACCAAAATATTGAAAATACAGCTATGTCATTGAAATCTGTTTGCATCCAGTAGGAAAAAGAAGAAAACACTTTTCTAATTAGATGTAATCAATGTAGAGATCCATACTTCTATGAAAAAAACAGCATTTCACTGGGCGACCGAAAATGGATTTTTTTAATCGCCACTTGGCAAATGACGACAAGGGTGGCAAACGAAGGAAATTTTTTAATTGCCACTTTTACATTTTTAATATCCACATGGCAAGTGACCGCTGCTAATTTTAAATCAAATCCTACTATTTCAATTTAACACCAGCTTTCAATGTTTTTCCTAAATAGACTTTTTCTTAAATCGAAAACATTGATGTTTGTGATGTGTGTTTAAATCGGATCCTCTAAATCGATTTAACACCAACTTGCTCTGTTTTCCCTAAATCATATTTTTCTTACATCACCTTTTTCCTAAATCGGAAAGCATTGAGGCTTGCAAAGTTTGCTTAAATCGATTTAACACTAGTTTGACATGCAAGCAGTATATACACCAAAGTAGATAACTCAATTTTCTAATGTTAACTCTGAATCATTATTTGAAATCGATTTAAAACCAATGGCTAAATCACGATTTAAGACTGACTAAATCCCGGTGTAAGACAATGGCTAAATCGCGATGTAAGGCGATGGCTAAATCGCGATGTAAGGCGATGGCTAAGTCGCGATGTATAGCAATGGCTAAATCGCGATTTCCGATGTATCGATTTAAGAAACTGACTAAATCGCGATTTCCGATGTAAGCTTTAAATCGATTTAAGAGATAAATCGATTTAAGGCCCAGGCCTAGTTATTACATATAGAATCTTTGCAGTGCATTAATTGACACACATTTTACAGATGCTTACAGTTTGCATTAATGCAGAAATTTTAGCATTCATTATTAGCATATGCCACATTAATAAAATTCTTTCTGTTATCTAAAATGTCATTAACTCTTAATTTTACTGTCTCTAAATATTTACCAGATTTGCACATTTCTTAGAATTAAATGATTAGGGCTTGCTTTACCAATTTGATAAAATTCAATAGCCAGCAAAAGAAAAAAAAATCCCAGTCACGGATAAAAAATATCCCTCATCCATCACAGATTTTCAAAAAAGTTTTTTTTTTTTTTTTTTTTTCTGAATTGAGAAAAAACAAGCAGTTTAGATTGTTAACTGTTTAGAATAATACATAAACTGAAAGATTATATAAACCAAGTTTTCTAAAAATACTTAAAATTATATATTTGAAAAAACAGGGAAATACTATAAAGACTGAATTAACATGCATGTTTAGAAAATGTCAATAGCTTCAAATGCCCAGATAGTTGAGTGCTACAAAGTTTACATCTTGAACTTATGAAATTAGAAGTATTTTTTAAAAACTTTATTATTTTATTTAACACAGAAAGATAAAGATACACAACTACACAAAATTTTCCTTGCTTTTATTTACTATATTTCTTGAATAATTATATATTTTATTTTATGATAATAGCTATCCGACTTGGTAATTTTACAGTTTAACAGTTTTAAAATTCTAAAATTGTTTTGATTTTTCTACATAAGCCTGGTCCTGAGAGTGTTAGGTAAACAATCAACTATACTTAATTTAAAAAAATAAACCTTCATTAATATACAAGTTTTAAATTGGTCATTAAAATTAGACATTATAAACCAATTTGGAACTGAAAAAACTTACAGGTGTAGGATGCCCTTCAAGATCACAGTCAATTTTTCTCAATTTTAACATATCTTCTTCAGGAAACAAACCAGCCTCAGCCCAGGCAGCATACAAAATAGGAGCAGCATGACCCTTTTGAGAAGAAAAACAAGTATGTGACTCATTCATTTATATACTGTAAGTTAAGTACTTACAGGTTTTATTTAACAGCAAAAATATAATTACAAATTTAATTTTTTTTCTCCAAAATTAACCTCATACTATATTAATTTCTTTTTAACAATATCCCGTACTTATTTCAACTTATTAAATTAAAATCCTGTTACTAGATCCAATCTATTAATCTTTATAGAAGCGATATAAATCCTTAATTCGCCTTAAAAGACATTTATTCCAATATGCGTAAATTTAAAAATGCCTCTAAATTAAAAATATTCATATTTAAACTTTATTTCTTAAAATTCCCAATAAAACTCATTTTCCCCCCTGTTTTTATCAATTAAGAAAGTCTTATTAAATTTATTCCAAACCATACCTTTCAAAAATATTCTATTTTTTTTTCTTTCAACATTTGATATTTATTGCATATCAATAAATTCATTTTTCTTTTTGTCTTAAAATTAATCGTCTGTAATTGAATGTCATCTGCAGAATATTCGAATTGTGATTTCAATTATAAATTAGTTAAATAATAATCTTTTAAAATAAAAATTATCTGAAAAGATTTGAGAATATGTTATGTTAATCTCGACGCTGGATATGAATTCTGTTTATATGGGAAAATCATGGTTAGAGACTATAGAATGTTCTGGAATCTATTGGTTTTAGATCAAGTGAGGAAGCCGAGAGATGGTGATAGATATTCTTTCCTTTTTCTTCTGATGATTCGGTTAAGACAACTTGCAGAAATAATGTTTTTATGATAGAATATTCCTTTTTTCTTTTTTTCGACAATTCGGTTCAAGACGGCTTGCAAAAGAGCTTTTCCCACTCTATATGACTACAGTTTAATGAATCTTCTACATTTATTTTTTCCTCACTTGCCATGAAGATGCTTCAAAACAGGGAAACCGATGATGATGCTTCTGGCTCTTAACTTCAAAATATCATAAAGAAAAAATTTATATATATGTGACATTTCCTTTCTATTATGCTAAATTACTGGTATTTTACTAATTTCTTATACTTTAATAATATCTATCATTAATCCTATTAAATTCTCTTTCAATTATTTATTATCTTAATTATATAGCTTTTATTTTATTCCTAAATTGCATCATCATTTTTTATTAATTTCTATTATTTAGTGTGAATTCTAATGTTTGTCAAAAATCAATTTTTTTTACTCATTTTATGCAGAGATCTTTCACACAGTAGGATTTTTTTTTAGCCCTTATGGCCTTTTTGACAGAACTTTCTGAAATTACTCTCACTGGACTTTCATACATGACATTGTTTTTCATTGGTCAGATGCATACAGCATCATGATTTGTATTGCAAGGCTGATCAAAAAGCAGCTATGCTCGAAGAGAATTTAATTTTCCACTTGCTAACATCCTATGTTTTTTCTGGTAGTTCTCTAATGACAACAGCTTTCTCCCTCCTCACTTCAATTTCTTTTAATACCAACTATGATTTGTAACATCACGACTTGAGCTTTATAATGATGCTGGGGAATGTTTTGAATGATTTTTTTTTTTTTTTTTTTTTTTTTTTTTTGCTAATAAAGTATAAGAGCTAAAGAAGACGTTTATTTTTTTTTTTTTTACATGGAGAGCCAAATTTATTCTACTGCCTATGTGGCCACTTGACGATTCGCACCAACATCGGCAAAGTGTCAGTGTTCATTGAAGATGAATTCACACATGACTGAAAGGAATTATAATGCATTTGATTAAATGTTTACACACCCTATATGCTACAATGCAACATATATATAAAATACAGTTTCACATTAATGTTACACTGATATGCACTGAACATTTGCTATTACTACAAATTGTATATATTATATATCTATGAGAATGTGTTTAAAAGCTCACAATCCAGGAAAGAAAATTTTTGTAGGCCAAGTTTTGTTCCCATATTCCTCATATAAGGAGAATTTACAAAGAAAACCAAGATTTTACAGTGCCAGCAATACACAATAAAACTAATTTTGTGACAGATTGTTTTTTTGTGCAGGTTTACAAATATTAACTGAACAGTAAAAGTTTTTTTTTTTCTTTTCTTATGGATAACGAGAATTTTGAAACTCTTATCCTCATAAGGTTTTAAAATATAAATTTACAGCTGTTCCAGGAGTTGAAGATTGTAATTTTGATCTAAACTCAAAGAGATCCAATTTTTAAAAAATTGCAAATGTTTATGAAATTAGAAAAAAGCCACTAGTTGAAGGTAAAACTAATTTAAACAGGATGTTTTCTTTAAATTTAGAAATACTTTCATAGATATTAATATATATATATATACATAAAAATACAGTAGAATATCTACATAATTGTAGATATTAAAAAAAATATATATATATAATACAGTAAAATATCTATAATGCAAACCTAAAAACACAAGGTTGTGTGTTATACAGAATTTTGCATTATGTGGATCACATTTCACACATTAAATTTACTGCATAAAATAGATAAATATGATATCAAAATACACTGGAGTATCTTTATACTACATTTCTTATCCAGATTATAAATTTTTGTATTATATTTATATAGATCATTCTGCATGTTGTTCAATATACTTTTTTAAAAATATTCAAATATACCTGAACCAAAATCATTTATTATATTATTCCTTTTCAAACATATTGCAATAGTAATTTTTTTCACCAAAAAGTTTTAAATTAAAAAGATAAAAAATTGTACTAATGCATTAAAATTCAGTTTTCTACAGAGTAAAAATTTTTTTACAATCTGAGAATTCAGATTTTTTACTGCAAAATTCATTGTTTACATCTGAGAAGTTGTATGTTAGAGAATAGAGATGTGTTAAACATCTACTGTATTGTGAAAAGTGATAACGTTGCATATTTCATTTGCATCATCACAGACTCTAATCTGCACAGCTTGGGACCAGAGCTTATATGGATTTTAGAGTTTTACAGATTGCTGGTCATGGCTTTGTTTACATTTTTAAAATAATTTGAATATAATAGTGCAATTAAAACTATGATGAATGCTTGTAATACAGTTAAATATCTAAATAATTAAGTAAAAAAACTAAAGTGAAAATAAGTAAATAAAATAATGTATTAATGTATAATTATACACAAAGGAGATTCCTTTTCCTTTAATTTACATCAAAATCATAAAAGGAAGGTTTAGCAAGAATTAACCAAAAAAGCTTGCGATTACCAGTGATAGCAGCGATATCTTTCTCAGAAATCAATTTATACTTCCTTCATGAAAAACCATTCAGTCATTAACTAGAATTACATATTAAAGTACATACAGAATAATTTTAAACTAAAGAATATGGTAATTTTTCCTTTACTTCTTTTGAACTGTATTTCTAATATCTACGATACTGTTTATGTGCAGATGATGTGCAGATTTTGGCAAGTCTACTGTATTATAAGAAATGCATACAAATTTTGTATTTTATCTTTTGATGGATATGATTTGTATAAGACTGCTTTGAAATTTCCAAAATGAAACATTTATATATATATATATATATATATATATATACACACACACACACACAGTGGTTGAGATATTTAATTCTTAAATTACCTTTATTTTTAAAAGTAACAAAACCTTTATTTCTGTGTGTATCTATGATAAACGTGATTTGTAAGGCCACTTATTGAACTAGGTATGATTATCAGTTATTGGCATATCCATGGTTTTTACCCTTGCTTGGCAACCAAGTGCAAAATAAAAGTTATTAATCTTCACAAAATTATCAATCTAACATTGTGATAAGACTTATGAAATACATTAAAGAGATGATCTTTTTCCATAATTCAAATTGAATGTATAAAAGTAGAAAAAATGAAAGTGATAACCAATGAGACTTATGACAGCCTTCTTGAAATGACAATCATTTATAATTTAATTCCTTAATAATCAAATATTTTAAAAAAAAAACTGTTTTAGTTATAAAATATTGCAATTGATTACATTAGTAATTTATTACTGTATTATTAAGAATTTATTATTACTTTTAGATTTAATATGTTATAATATTGCAATAACAGCATGTGGTAAGTATGTTATTTTTTTAGTTTATTTAACTGGGGATCTTCATGGAAAAAGTTCAGCTCTCATGACTGTGCAACAAACATGCCTTTTAAAGAAAAGCTTTCTTTGGTTATTAAAAAGATTTTCTTTTGAAGCAACTCATTAAGATTATGAAGATGCAAAGTAGGGATGCAACAGATACTGATTTTGCCGGATATCTGATACCCGATCGGATATCCGATACTGAATATGTTTTTAGTTATGGTGAATGTTTGCTTATTTCTTTATGCAATGCCATCTCAAATAATAAATTGCAAACATGTTTCATACACCATTGCAACCTTTAAACGTATTGGAATATAATTTACAGAAACCATATATCTTTGACTATCAGGGCTTGAAATTCAGGTTTTCCCAGGCAGAGAGAGTTCCTCATAACATTTGTAAATGCAGGGGTGTTAAACTATATGAGAAGGAAGAAATTAAAAAAAAAAACCTATTATTTTTTACATGTCATTTAAATATTTAATTTATACGAGCATGACAAAATTCCATTAAAATAATTTAAATCAACAACTCAAGATAATTATTCAAAATGTCTATTTTAATTAAAACAAACGAAAAGAATCAAGCCTTATATATATCATATCTATTTTTCAATTTTCATTCAGTGTTATGAAAATTAATAATTGAGTTGGTAAATGAATATTTTAATTTAGATTTTATTCGATTTTGTGTGGTTTAGAATCTTTTGTAAGTTACATTTTTATTTTATTTTTTTTTTTTTTTTTTTTTTTTTTTTGTAAAATTTGATAGGCATTCATTTTTAATTTATTTGCAAGAATAATACATTTAGATGATTGTATTGTCAATATCCTGCGGCGATTGCATACCACTTAGTGGAATTATCGTCAATACTGTAATTTCTGACATTTTAGCTAATTGAATTATGTTCTTCTATGCAATGGAATTTTAAACCCATATGAAATTCTGAAAAGGGAGATCAGTTCTGAAAAAGATTCTGAAAAAAGAATCAGTAGGTTTCTTCTATTCCATGAGAAATGGTTTATTTAAAAAGGTCATATCCTAATTTCTGTGAAGTATGCACATAAACTATTTATTGTTTCTAAATGTGTTTCCTTAAAGTTTACCCTTTTTTTTCAATCATTTGGAAAGCGGTTGATGTTATCGGTTAAGAATGGACCTTGTGATGCCTGCATTTTATTTTGTTTATTATTGGTCCCCATGACATATGTAGTATGTGACTCTTATTACATGAGTCATGTTTTGATCATCATAAAAATAATGTTTTTACTGATTTTCATTAACTCAATGGGAAACATTTAAACATCTTGCTTTGGACAATGGATGTCCTCATTTTATTTATTTATTTATTATTATTTTTTTACGAAATTCTTTAAATTTAGAAGAATTTTTGTTTGAATAGGAAATCAAAATGTCATTTTAATAAAGAAGAAAATAAAAAGTTACAAAATAGGCAGATGCAAATTATCAAATATTGAAAAAAAAAAAAAAATCCAAACAGAAATATTGTATGAAAGTTTATCTTTTAAATGAAAAAAGAAGTATGATTATCAAGCCCAATGATTACAAAATGTGCCATGATTTCGAAAAATGAAAAAAAATCTAATGCTAAACCATTGATTGTAAAAAAAAATTTTTTTTTTTTTTTTTTTTTTTTTTTTTTTTCCCCCCCCCCAAATGTGCAACACAAGATCTAATCTCATTTTGTTTAATGCCGATTCCAGGCTAATTAGATAGAGCTCAGACTCTAGTGACCATTACTGCCCTTTTAGAAATTTCTTGTTTCGGCAAAAGAGACAAAATAAATTAGAAAAAGAAATTCACAAAATATGGAAATTGGCCATAGAAAAAATATCACTGATTTTGTCCACCATGGCAAAAATAAATTTTTAAAAATAGTCAATCGGTCTGAAAAAATTTGAAGTTTGAGGTGTGAAGTTTAGGCAATGGGAAAATATAGTGAAATTCAAGAAAATAATTATTAATTTCAGCAGAATGTCACTAAAACAAAAAGGGAAATTTTCCAATCAGTCGCAGAATAAAATAGCTAAATTTGTCACATTCAGTTGAGAGAAAAAAATTTGAAATTTGGCAATCGGTCTCAAGAAAAAAGTTGCAAAAGTTTGCGAGGCAAGAAAATTGTGAGAAAAGTTACAAAGTTTTTCAATCAAATGCAAAAAACAAATCATGAATTTTGTATAATTGCTGTAAGAGAAAACAGATTTGCCAATTGATAACGGAAAATATCACAAAAATAGTCAATCAGTCCTGAGATTTGATTGCCATTTAACAAAAGAAAAAAAATTCAAAAAGGGATTTTTTTTTGGAAACAGGAATGTCTTGGCCATAAGATTTTTTAAGGAATGAATCCAGCCATCCCATGCCAAAATTCAAGCCCTGTATGTGTATATTAATAATATTGAATAAAAAATGTACTTCAAACATTTAAATATTCTGCTTATTTGTCAATGAAACGCTGATAATGGCTAATAATTACAATGAAATGCTGATAATTGCTAATAATTTGTACAATGAAATGCAGATAATTTATAGAACAAATTTTACACATTTATCAATATGTTTATTTTATAATTGTAAAGTAATTTCACAAAGAAATACATAGCTTCCATTTATAATGTAAATATAAAAAGCCTTATGAATATACCAATGGTTGAAGAGTTATTTCCAAACATGGGTTTACTTAATGATTTTTTTCATGTTTTAATTATTTAATACTGTTTTACCTTAAGCTACATTTAATTTTACTTTAAGTTAAATCACTTTCAAATTTATAAGCCAAAAAAAAAAACTTTTAAATATTTATAATGAAATCATGAAAATAACTAGTTGGATGCACCAATCCCAAAACTCTCTTCTATTCCATATACCTGAATGTTTCAAAAAATATTTAAAAATACAGTCGAGTCTCTATATAACGAAATCCAGCGTTTAGTCAAAAAATTCGTTGAATAGAAAACGGCAAAAAATTTTGTACTTTATAAGAAAGCATTATGCTTATCCCAAAGGAGTTTTTATGCAGATACAGTAGAAGATAACACTAGCATAGATGACGTTTAGTAACAATTCTTCATTCAAATGATCTCTCACAGCAAAAAATATTCCAAGTCGCCACAAACAAACTAAAAGTAATGAGAGTTAGTTTAGATAGATGAAAACCTGCTGAAAAAAAAACAACCTTTTCTGCAATTGCCCCCTCACCCGTTCCTTATTGCTGACTTACTCTCCAAACCAAGAAATAAACACCATTTTCAAGACGATAATGGAATAGTTTTATCTTTTAGGATGCTTTGCGATTATTGCAAATCGTTCCAATAGCAAGCAAATGTTTCACTCTTTTCCAAGAACGCAAGCTCACCTTGGCTAAAACAAAGTCCAGTATAACCATGCAAAAATAATTTTTTTTTTTTTTTTTTTTGGGGGGGGGGGGGGAGGGAGGGGTTGAATGCTTTATTTTTTTAGACATAAGGAATAAGGTAGAGGATGCTTAGCTATGACTTATAAACGAGAAATCAATGAAAAAAAATTTACTTAACAAATAATTTGAAGCGTTTTCAGATTTCATAAAAGATATAAAAGAACATTTTTGAAAAAATTTGTTAAATGGAGATGTATGTTTCGCTATATATAGATTATTTTTAATGTAATCATGAAAAAAATTGACCGTTCCTACAAAAAATTCGTTAAATAGAGAAATTTGCTGGATAGAGTTTCGTTGTAGAGAGAATCAACTGTATTAATACTACTTCAATATTGTTAGTTCAGTACTATACCAAGTTTTATTTTCATCTAGAATTTTTGCTGCAGTCAGTTAATTTGATTAAGAATGAGTTAATCTCGATCATGATATTTATTAAAATCAATATTCTTTTCTGTTCTGCTATACATCAGTTGTTTGCGAATAGCCAATTTTAGAAAGATAAGAAGTTCGCATCGCTGCACGAACTGCGAATTCTCTGTAAGGATTATGAAAAATCAAAATTATTTTACAAATAACATTATTAAAGTACCATCTTTGGGCAAACTATTTTCAAATTGAAGGAAGACCAGACAGACATTCTCAGAAATGTATCCAAAGAAATTTGGTTCAATTCTATGCATAACTTCATACAGTATTTGATGGTAGAACAATGAAAATGGCACAAAAATTGCAATTACAGCACCGCCTTACAGCAAAATGTTTCCATATTGAAGAACCTGCTGGTTACAGTCAAAAATATGCACAAAATATTTGGATCATTCTATGCATAACTTCATACACTTTTTGATAGTATGATGGCGACACTGGGACAGATAGATGTTTTGAATAAACATGTTTTTGGGGATATTTGATCCCTAAAACATGCAAATTTGTCAAAAAAAATTGATTACAATAATTTTTTCTTTGAAAGATAGAAGAAAATAAAAATAGGTTTGTTTAGTTGTGTAACTTAAAAACCAATTAACTCATTGTTTAAATTAAAAGAAAAAAAGAAAATTAGTAAAATCACAGTTTAATAAACAACTTCAAATTTTATGAAGATAGAAAACCAACGTTTAGAAATGCATGTAAGGTAGCAAACAGCTGTTTCGAATCTATTGCCATTTGCTCACGTAATAGGCATATAAGACTGTGCTTCCCTGTCACTTTGCTCAGCTTAGCTTTTTCTAGCATGCTAAGTCTTATACTGATGAAGAATCTCGATAGTAGATTAGAAATGGCTGTTTTCTATTCTTTTCATGCATTATTTGTGCATTTCTCAATGTCTGTTTTTTATCTTTATACATTTTTGCACAAAAGTTTCATTTGCTATTTTGACTTCAAATTTTGTTTTACAATCTGAAAGTAGATACAATTTTCTAAAAGATGTAAATGTAAACTTTTAAATTTGTTACAGAGTTTAAATAGTTGGAAAGCTGGCAATTCTTTAAACTTTTGAGAATTACCTTTCTTCATCGATAGGGAACTTACAATAATATTTCATCTTTTGCATTATAAACAAAAGTTTTTCGCATTGTTTGGGATCAATTATTAATATATATTTGGTTTGTTGCATTCTGCCGGATATCCGATAGAGAAGTCAGATATCCAGTGATTGTGATTTGGATATTGAAAAATCAGCCGGATATGACGGATATCCATTGCATCCCTAATGCAAAGGATTTAATTTATGGACATAACTACCAAAGTAAGGTGTTTCATTTAACAATATTATATTATTATGCCATTATATGCGGCTGGATAGCATTATCACTCTTATCTGAAAAGCAGAAAGAAAAACTTTATAAGAACAATGTTTTAATAATTTTGTCCAATACTTTGACTTTTTTTCACTTCATTTATACAGCACTTGAAAATTACATAACTGATAAAAGGCCATTAAATCATAACTCTGCATAAAACATTGTTTAAATCTTAAAAAAAGAGTCATTTTCTTGCATAAATTAATACTATGACTTCATGAAAGATTAAGAAAAAAAAAATATTTAAGAAATTGAAATAAGTAAAACATTTCAAACTCTTCCCAAAAGACTATTTTAAATATATCAACTATCTATCATTTTCTTCTAGGCAATTCCTTAATACAAATTTTTGCAAACTGAAATTTTCAGGCCCAGACCAGACTTTTCAAAAATCAATATAGTTTTAGATTAGACATATAACCCACTTTGTATCTTTTAACTGCTATGTTGCTCAATTAACATTATCACAGAATTAAAAATCTTTCAAAAGAATAAGATTTTTCTTAAAAAATTATTTTAAATTCCGGAACTGGTTAGAACTGGTTCTGAAATTGAAACTATAATATAAAAAATATATAACCAAAATCGAAAAGGTAAAAACTAGCCAGGTTGTAGATCTTCGGCTATCCTATGGGAAAAAAAAAAAAAAAAAAAGTAAAAACATTAAATATTGTCTGGGTCTTTTTGAATGACATCTTCAGAAATCTACACACCCTGTAAATGCTATGTCATCTCAAACACTAGTTTTATTAGCCATTTTTTTAAAAGCTTATACTAGTTTTAACACCTTAAAAAAAAAAAAAAAAAAAGACTAAGACAATATTCAAATATGTTAAAAGGTAGATATAAATTTCTTCTACTTAATTAGTATGCTCTCTAAACTTACTCATGCTTGGGCCAAACCTAGGTCCAAGTCGATAATTTTGCTAAATATTAAATTTAAGCAGGACAAGCTGTTTCTCTTAACACGAGTATGCAAAAAGCAAAATTATCGACGAGTTATGTAAAAATAATTTATGTATATAATTCTTTCGACAGATTTTATTCATCACTGAAATAAAAGTATTCATAGGCATTGCAATAAAGATGAAAATAAGGAATTTTGCTTAGTGGCCACTGGCCGGTAGGTTGATTTTTTTTTTAGTAACCATATATTGGCTAGTGAGAATAATTTCTTTAGTAGCCAGTAAGTATGTCACTGAATATTTAATTAGAAGAACGATATATATGAGCTATATATACGATGAATGATGATATGAGCTATATGAACGATATATATGAACTTTTATATATGAGCTTAGAATAAATAAATAATATATGAACTAAAAAAAAAAATATTTTAATTTGTATTGTTTGGAATAAACATGAGATACTAATTTTCAATCTTTTTAAAATTAAGTTAACAGCAAAGTTATATGTAACATGCATATTAGTTAGCTACATAAGTTCAACTATGCTTGCTTAAGCACTTTTGTAGCTAATGACATTAAATAAACCCCTACCCTCTTTTTTATAATTATTTGTGTAGAATTGTACTGTGATAAAAAAAAAAAAAAAAAAATGTTTATTCAAGGACTAGCATAATTGATTAAAAATATAAAAACAAATTCACAACAGATTTTCTAAAAAATAAAGGGGTGGGGGAGTGGTTTCTCCACAATCCTTTGACATATTGTGCATTTTTTCCTTTTTTGAGATCTTTTGACAAAATTTGCATTCGTTTGCACAACTTTTTAATGAAAATCACATTCGTAAGCATGACTTTTTGACAGTATTTGTGTTCGTTATCGTGATGTTTTGACGAATTTTTGCTTTTTTCATGTGTTTCTTTGATAAAATTCGCGTTTTTTGCTATCGTTTTTACGTTTTTCAACGAAAACAGTGTTTATTATATCGATTTTTTGACGATAATCGCGCTAGTTATCGCGAATTTTGGCAGCATTCGCATCTGTTATCGTGATTTTTTTTTTTTATGGTTTTCGTGTTCGTTATCGCGATTTTTTGACGGTATTCATTGTTTTTCGCTTGTTTCTTTGATACAATTCGCGTTTTTTGTGTTCGTTTTTACGTTTTTTGACGAAAATAGCATTTATTATATCTATTTTTTTTACGATAATCGCGATATTTTTATGATTTCTGCACCCGTTATCACGATTTTTTGACGGTATTCACTTTTTCGCGTGTTTCTTTGATACAATTGGCGTTTTTTTGCGTTTGTATTTACGTTTTTTGACGAAAATAGCGTTTATTATATCGATCTTTTGACGATAATCGAGATATTTTTACGGTTTTCGTGTTTGTTATTGCGATTTTTTGATGGTATTCACTTTTTTCGCTTGTTTCTTTGACACAATTTACGTTTTTTGCGTTAGTTTTTACATTTTATGACAAAATTTGTGTTTTTTCCAATTTAGAGACGATAAGTGCATATTTTGAGATTTCCTAATGATATTGTCGGTTTTTTCGCGATCTTTTGACGATGTTTGGGTTCTTTTTGCGATCTTTTGATGATGTCTTTTCGAGATACTTACACAAGATTCATGTTTTTCCGCGATTTTTCTCACGAAATTTGGGTTTTTCTTACGATTTTTTGACTAAATTTGCAGGGTTTTTTTCAGCGCTTCTTTGACAAAATACCTTTTGGAAAATCCTGCATTTGGCCGGTACTTTCCACTTTTTTAGTCGCCAGTTTTTCACATTTAGTCGCCGAGTGGCGAGTGCTTATTTTCATCTTTACATTGCAAATAAACGGAATTGATCTTTATTCAATATATTTTACTCAGAAGAAAAGGAGGGGGAGAAAGCTTCCTTTCAAGATATTCAAAACATTTTCTATATTAACATAATCCTTTTCATTCAGGGTTTTTTTTTTTTTTTTAAATAAAAATAAAAAATCTATTTTTTTTTATTTAAATCAGTTTTTTTAAAATCTCACACAATATAAATTATACATACAAATGCATGCGTGTTATAAGTATTATCAATATATATTAATATTATACAATTTAAATAAATGATTCAGAGATAAAATTTTAGGCTATGGAAAAAACTTTATTACACAAAATGCCTGGAAAAGTATAAATCAGATGCCAAAAATCAATTCAACCTTCAGTAATTTAGTTAAAAATAACTTCAGCACATAAAGATTTTAAACAAATTTGAAAGTTAATTGTAAATTAAGTTTTTAACTTTTCTGTTGTTAAAGTGCTGGTACAGAAAAACTAGATTAACAACTTTATGAATCCATTTCTACTTTTCAAATGCACCAAACCAAAGGCAGTAAATATTTGTTCCACTGAAGTAGATTTAGCTATTGCAGTAAAAAGTTAGTTGATCATGAATTCTATAAGTTTTTGAGTATCAGACTTTTCAATAACTAACAAATACCTTAGCTTCCACCATATGACATTAATAAGTTGGTGTAGGTAGTGGAATTGCGAATAAATTAATTATGCCATTAGATTGTACATTGCGTTTTGAAAAGTACGTTGCAATAACCCCTTCGTTCTTTGCAGTAAGCAGTTGAAACAAAAAAGAACATGAAAAATCTTGCTTCAAACTAGTGTGCTTTGGAATAAAAGAAGAAAACACTATGATCTATAAATCCAAACTTTATTGTCTTCTTTAGGAAGAAAGATGTCTTTTCCCAGATTTCCCGGATCGATGTAACAATTCTCCATATTAAAAGGATTTTTCTTGAGCATAATTTCTCATAGCCATAAGGAGCAGCATAAAATTTATTAAACTAATCCTTCTTGGATTTGAACTTTAAATTAAAAAAACGTTTATAATACTATAGATAATCCAGGAACTTGAAATGTTGACAGCGAACTTTTTAATTCATCATTAAGCCATCATTAGCCATTCATCATAAGCACGGTGGTCGCCGATTGAGTAACCGGGCTCCACGGCCCTGCACTCCTTAAAAAAATTAAGTCATGACAGCAGTAACACCAAACACATTCAGATTTAAATGAATGAAATTTTTAATATCTAGAAATTAATGGGGTGGACAAATGTAAACGAAGGTAAAATTTATATATATTGATCAAATTTAAAAAGTTGGTGGAACACCAGAAACAAATCAAAACCCTTAAAACAAAATAAGCAATCTCCAATTCGTCGAGAAAGAAAAAACACTCAGACATCGGCGAAAAGCACCGCGATGGATAGAAATCTTAAATATCAACCGAGCATGCACATTGTATCGCCGCACGCCAAAAGATGCATCACGAAAAATTAACTTTACATGCTTGCTCCAAAAGTGATGGCTGGCGAAAACAGAACCAAGTACATGTGCATCCAAAGAACCCGTAATGAAAAATGTAAGATGAAAGATTTCATCTTGCACACCATTCTAAAAAAGCTCAGATCTACTATGTTAGATTCAAACAAAAAATCACTGAATGGTTCAAACTTTAATAGGCATCAAAAAAGTTTAACACAATGTAAAGTCATACAGTTTTATCTCAACTAGCAGAAGTTTTACTAAATACCAATAACTAAGTATACCAATATTTAATATATGTCTGCTTAGATTTCCTTACTGTTGCAAAATTATTTTGAAAGCATTTTTTCCCAAACTTTACGTTGCATTTTACTTATTGACAAAGATTAACTTTATCTTTCTAAAAGCTGATTATCTGTATTATATAAAATTAAATTACATTAATAAGTACATTAATATTAGGGATGCACCGAATAGTGATTTTGGCCGAATACCGAATATTCGGCAAGCCGAATAGTAATTGTTCGGCCTAATACCGAATATTCGGCTTTCTAAATACTTTTTATATTTAAAAGTTTAAAAGGTATTAAAATTTTACTTTTTAAAACAATTTGACATAATATTTAATAAAAGAAACTTGCATTTTGATAAACAAGAGCTTTTTATAAGAACATTTAGTACTGAAAAAAAATCTGCCTTGAGTTATTTAAGAAGCACAATTGAGACTTTTTTTATTAATAAAATTTTAAATTTCATGGTTTCTTCTATGAATTAAAACAAACATTTTAAAATCAGAGAAATAATTTACTCTCATAATTGTCCTTTTTAAATAACTCACGGCAGATTTTGTTCAATATAAAGTACAAATACTTGCAACGTAATTCTGAATAAAGGAATGTCTAGCTCATAGTTCTTTTCTTATGAATGGCATTTTTCACCCTTCCCATCAGCCATCATATCCATATTTTACAGAAATCAAAGCATGCGAGTTGAAAATACAGTTGTGGTATCTTATTTATTGTTAATGGAACAATCGAAAACACAAGTTTGACCTAGAGTGAGATGAAATACAATGTACTTCTCTAACCCCGTAAGTTGATTATGATTATGGTTTCATGAAGAAAAATTGTCTGCGTTGATAGACTATTATTAATCTCAAAAGTTTTTCTTTCTTGTTTAAGGACTTATTTGGGAAAAGCAAGAAACAGATTATTTACTAAACAAAATTTAGGAACTTGCATGTGCACTCATCATTTATTCCTAAGGAGAATCCTAATAAATCACCATTTTAATCCTTCTCATGGTTAATTTTCTTAAGTTAAACTTTACAAACAGCAAATAAATAATGTAAAAACATTCTATTTTATTTAAATAGGATTTTCTTTTAGGAATTATTTTAAATATATTTATAAATTGACAGTTAAAAGTAGAAATTGGGAAAAGTTTAAAAATGTGTTTTAAAAGGCTTCGTGTTTTAAAAATATTGGATTCGGCTGAATACTTTGATATTTGGCCAAACCGAATATTCGGCAGGCCGAATAGTTTCATATTCGGCCAAGCCAAATATTCAGCTTAACTGAATAGTTTAATATTCAGCCTAACCGAATATTCGGTAACATGGCCAAATACCAAATAGATACCAAATATTTGGTGCATCCCTAATTAATATGTTTACATCTTAAATTTATTGAAAAATATCTGTAAAGAAAAACAGATTTAAATCAATGAACCCTGTTTTCATTTTTTGAACCTCTGCAGCAATTTATATAAGCAATAATGAAAATTACCTTTGAAAGAACAAATCTGTCATTTGAAGGGTCTCTGGGTAAGGATGCTTTAAATCTCATTGTGTCAAAAAACAAGACAGACATGATTTCTGCCATGGAACAACATGATGTTGGATGCCTAAAATTTAAGTAAAAGATTAATTTTTTTTTTAAAGAAATACAGTAAAATTTAATAACTTGAATCAACAGTAAGATGTTTAACCCCTTAACGTGCAGTATTGCCGGGTCAGCAACACCTAAAGTTCCCCCTGTTTAGAGACACAAAAACTCCGGGAATATTTCAAAAACTACTCTAATGGCTACTTTAAATCTTTCTTATGAGTTCTAGATGGCAGCACCACAGAGATCAAACTCTATAGCTTTTAAATAATAGGTAAAATGTTTTACTGTAATACACGCTTCACAGCAATGCTCTTCTCACTGCGCTTATCAATGCTTTACTTATGGGAGGTTACCACTTCGGCAACAGCTGTATAATTAAAATGGTTAGTGCAATCTTTACAAAACAATACCTGTGTATTCCTCTAGGCCTAAATAGATTGCCTAATTTTTTTTTTTTCTTTAAATTCCAACTTTAAAGACTAGTGCGCCAGAAAGGGTTAAGGTTCCTGTCCCAGCTATCGAAAACACTCGTGAGCTAATGCTATTCCTATGGGAAAGTTATTTTCTAATAACTTGTTTGCATTTTGAAATAATTTTTTTTTTTTTTTTAATTGGATAGGCGAGGTCCCTCTCCACATTGCTCTTTTTTTTTTTTTTTTTTTTTTTTTTACTTTTCAATTTTGATTGCAGATTTTTTTGTAAAGTCAGTTTCATCTTAAAAAATATTTTTAACCAAAATCTAAAAAGTAAAAAAAGAGTGACGTGAAAAAGACTTCAGCTATCAAATGCAAAACAATTTTAAAATGTCAGAATGCAAATGAGTTATTGGAAAATAACCTCATCAGAGGAATAGTATTAACTCACAAGTGTCTTTGCGTGCAAGGGAAGGAGCCTTAGGGGGATGCTTCACTCAAATGAAAAGATCCATTTGCTAATGCTAATCCTATGGAAGAAATTTATAAATATATCTCTGATGCATTTTAATATTTTTAAACGATTCTTTTTGCATTGGATAGCTGAGATTGATCCGAATACAGGCCATTTTTTACTTTTTCGATTTTGTTTACAGCTATTTTTTTATGAGGGTGATTTCGTTTTCCAAACCTGTTTTGAAAATGAAAGCATTTTCGTAAAAAATATCTGTACACGAAAACAAAAAAGTAAAAAATGGCCTGCATTCAGATCCATCTCAGCTATCCAATGCAAAAAGAATCATTTAAAAATATTAAAATGCAACCAAGATATCTTTATAAATTTCTTCCATAGGATTAGCATTAACGAACGGATCTTTTTATTTGAATGACGTGGCCCCTTAACATCGAAATCACCATTTTTATAAGTGCAGTAAAAAAATTGGTGCTAGAGAGGCAGCCTGGTTGTCATTTAAG
This sequence comes from Maratus speculifer, assembly GCA_964019185.1. Classification (NCBI taxonomy): domain Eukaryota; kingdom Metazoa; phylum Arthropoda; class Arachnida; order Araneae; family Salticidae; genus Maratus; species Maratus speculifer. The sequence goes on along the minus strand of OZ025296.1, from coordinate 170,924,148 downwards.
ACAAAAACTTATTGAAGGCATATTTAAGAAAAAAGGTTTATTAACCTTTCTATAAAAAAAATCTGGAAATTCAAAATTAGGAAAGGAAGAAGAAAATCACTTATTACAAAGGCTGAATCAAGACTAACATTAAGTGAACCTTAAAAGAAAAGAAACAAGTTCAAAAAAGTTGCTCATCTCGACCGTTTTAATCTATCATAATATAAAGCACTGTTTCATTAAAGTTTCATTAAAATCTATTACTTGATTCCACAGTCTAAAATCATTAGTTTCATGTTATAATAATCCCTCCACATAGTGAATCAAGATTATGTAGGTTGAAGAGTAAAGATGTCAACAAGTTTATTATATACACATTTACCTAAGCCATGCAAATTCCATTTATATTACTATTTTACGTGTCATTCATACATGAATGACATCTAAGCTACATACACATTACTACAATTCTGGTTTTAAAAAATATATATATCCAAGACTTTTCCAGTTTTCCCCTGACTTTTAATAAAAATTCAGCATAAATATTGTCAAAACCCTCCACAATGGACAACTTTAAATAAATGCTAAAAAAAATGTATGAGCTATAAAAATTGCCTGATTTTTAATCAGTCATTTTTCATATTATGTTATTAGTTTCCATAAATTTCATAAAATGTCTTTGTTCATCATAATCAAGATTCTGAACAAAAAATAGTACATCAAAAATTCCCTGACATTTCTTTGACTTTGTCTAAATTTTTGAATTCCTTGACTTTTTCTTGCTTTTCTCTGGTCTATAGAATAAAACAAACCCTGCATGCATGTGATATGAAAAAAAAAAAGTTTGTCATGTACATAGAGATGTAAATTTTCCTGAAAAATTTAAATGACAGAAAACTATTTCCCCTGGAATTTAAGACAGTGACACTCAAGAGACATGAACTACAAAGTGCAACAATACAAATAGAAAAATGCGAGGAATTTGAAGAACGCACACAGACATAAGCTTCTACTGCGATTCATATGACAATTTAAAGGCAAAGTGTAACCAAGAGAGAAAGTATAATTTTGAACATAATTATATGTAGTTAAACATTAATTTTTTTCATAGCGTCGTGCTTTTCCAATGTTAACTCTACATGTTTTGCATTACAACAATACTATATGTGATAGAGAAATGCAGGTCATTTTTGAATTAGGTTGTACAAAATGTAATCTGAATTTGTGAATTAGAAATTATTACACAGTAGACTCCCTCAAATCCCCACAGCTTGGGACCAGAGGTTTTGCAGATTTCTGGTCATTGCTTTGTTTACATTTTTTAAAAAGTAATTTGAATGTAACTAATAATGAAATCAAAAGCATAATGAATGCTTACAATATGCTACAATATTAAAATAAGTAATAAGCTAAAATAATAAATATTTAGATAGTTTTTAAAATGATAAAAATACTAAAAGAAAAGGTTAAATTAATAATCAATAATCATAATGTACAATTAAATATTCATTATAAAGATGAAATATGTTTTTCCTAAATTATTCAATGAAACTTGCCCCATAAAGATACATTACTAATTCACATCAAGATCATAAAATAATGAAGATTTATTTCAGGTTTAGCCCAACTTAATAACTAAAAAAAGCTTGATTAATACATAAATATATTTGGAAAGATTGCGATTACCAATGATATCAGCAATATCTTTATTTTTTCAGTAATAAATTATTCTTTCTTCATGAAAAAACACGAATTCGATAAACTTAACAAAAGTTATAAATTAAAAAATGCATTTAATTGATATAGAACTAAAAAAGTCAAATTTTGCACTTACATCTGAACTGAGTGTTTCATTGTTTACATCTGTAAAATATGTGCGGATTTTAGGAGTGTGGATTTGAGGGAGTCTGCTGTATTTAGGTTCCTATTTAGACATTTCTAATAAGGTTCCTTCATACATATTTACTATTTGATAAAATTCAGCTGTTATAGAATTTTTTTCCCCCTTCCCTCCCTTTCAACTATTGTATTTGTGAAAGATTCAATTTAGAGACTGGAAAAAAAAAATTCAGAAATGTCTTTTTTCAAAGAAAATTTGGGAAAGGTCTTGTGTTTCAAAATAGAAATAAATGTGAAGGATCCTTTCAAGTCTTTAACATGTTTTTCAATCATCTGTTTAAAATCTGATGTCTGCTTAGAAGTCAAATTTGCCACATTTATGTTTTCATGTACGACACTTAACATAAAAAAAAGTATCAGAATGTAGCTATTAAAAAACTAAAGACAGTTTACATGAAATTTCAATTTTTCCAATTTGAAAAAGCTAAAAAACAAGCCTTCAGGAGGAAAAAGTTTTCCTAATTTTTCTGAACATTCCCACCTCTACTATGTACCGTAAAATCCCATTAATCCACCCTTCCCGATCAAATGCCCCCCCCCCCCCCCCACCAATTTATAAAAAATTTGAAATTTTCAAAAAATCCCAAGAAAGCACCCTCCCTCCCCATTCTCAAAGACAAATGAGAATGGGATGAATCATGAAGAAATGAATGAATCATGAATCTGATTAAATGTGCATTTTTGAGATTTTTTAACTAATTTCATGCTTTTTTTTTTCAAATTTCTCTTTTTTTCTGCATTTTTTTCGACAGAATTTACTTTTTTTTTTGAAAAACCCAAGTTTTTTCAAGTATTGCTTTAAGTATCAAAATTCACGATTTATTCCTGCAAATTTTGTGAAACGATCGTGGAAAAATCCCGTGTAAATGCCCCCCTCTAATTATTTTATGATTTTTCATAACAATTGGGGAGGTGGATTAACGGTATTTTATGGTAAAGAAAAAAAAATAGTAAAAAATAAGTGGTAGCTTTGTATAGTCATAACTTCACAATATATATTGGTTGCTTGGCAATTCCAGGGGTGCAGAATATGTAAAATCAGGTGATCTAGGATCAGGGGAAATTTTGGCCATCAAGAGAAATTTTGCACAAAAATATACAATTGATTTTGATTTACAATGAATTACATAATCACTCAAGACAAAAATTTCCACGACAATTAGAAAGATCCGTATGGCGACTTTTACAAAGTTGATCTCAGAATCTCTTATATTATGCTAACATATGTAGCACAAAAATCCCGATTTTTTGTTAATTGTTTAATGGCAACATCCAAATGAATCGCATCTTATGGGTTACTGAGCAAAAGTCCTTTGGTAAGACTTAGGCTGTGGTAAATTGGATTTATTTATGTTTTGTTCCTTCACTGCAATTATGGAGCTTCAAATATTTTTATTTAAAAAAATATATAAAAGTCATGAATTTTAAACTTTTAAACTTCAAATTAAAGTTATGTATTATAAATGAAATAAGTGAAAGAATTATTAGATTTATTACCAGCGCCGGGCTAGCAAAAAAAATACCAAGTTCTTGATCTATCAGCACAGATGTCATATATGCACCACAACGGTAGGTTATTTTTCTGATGGCAATTCGGCGAAAACTTTGTTTTCAAATACCAGTTACATAAATATTTTTAAACTAATTTCTGTGATTTTAAAAAGGAAATAATTTTTAAAAAGTTTAGTTAATAATAAAAGAATAAAACAATTTATATCATTTAAAAAAGAAAATAAAAGCACACAGTTTATTAACAAATAAAAAACAATAGCTGCATTACCATACGAGGCATGTATAATTGCTATTTTGTAGCAATCACTCCAATGTAGTGTGTATATCATAGGTTCCCAACGGGGGCGGTACCGCCCCCCCAGTGGGCGCTGGAGCTTTCCAGGGGGGCGGTAGCGAATCCAGAGAAAAATGGGGGGCGTTAGGAGAGTCAAAGGGGGCGGTGATGGGGTAACTATCTATTCAAAAGTAACAGAGAAAAAGGTTGATCTCCTCTGGATTGCCCAGTCCGTGACAAAAACTAATTGCACTTTTAAATGGAATTCTATACAGACGAGCGTAGTTCTGAGCTGTGTGTGTGTGTGGGGGGGGGGGGATTGAATTTATTTTAGTAATGTCAAAAGAGTCGCCGTGAACACAAAGATCTAAAATTCCGGAGAACAAAATTTTATTATATCAGGCTAAAAACATTGTTATTGCAGTTCTTTTATGGATGTCAAAATATCACTGCGAAACACGAAAAATTGCAAATAACTCGCATTAAAAATCATTATGAATTCAAAAATTGTGGAGTACAAAATTCGCGATAATTGGCTGGATAAAAGTTTTAAACAGATTTGTTTTATTAACCTGCATTGCGAAAAATTCTAAAGTATGAAGACACATGCCTGAACAGAGATTTTTAAACAAATCCGTGATTTGAATAAGTTCAAGAAATTAGTTTATTCTTTGTGAAAGTGATAAAAATCATTATATTTATAAATTTGTTCAAAAAAATTATTTAAACTTACATTAAAAAAAAATTTCATATTTCAAAATATCTTAATCGAAGAAGAAATGCCGGCAGTACAATATTGAGTTTGAAATATGGATCTACGCACTCTCCTACCAACCAATCGTTACCTATGTGGCTGAATCCATGTCGATTCAGGCAGGGGGGGGGTTACCTTCATAGTCTCAGAAGTTCTTTGATTGAACATATGTTAAAATTCAGAAAAAAATAAAATTCCCGTAATTTTTGGTTTTTCCCAAAAAAATTTCTGGACCGAGATATAGGATGCCAAAGATGGCATCCCGAGCACCTTTTCCCGTTTGCGATTTTTGAAAAAAAGTTTAAAGTGCTCTATCTCTGAAACGATGCAAGATATCTCGTTGCAGTTTATTTTATTTTAAAGATAATATTTTTCTGCTTAAAAAGATATACTCCATTTTCAAATATGTATTTAATTATTTTAAAAACAGCCTTCTAAAAAAAATTTTTTTTAATCAAAAAAATTTTTTTTCTCAAAAATGCCAATCTCAAAAATTTTGATTTTTTTACTGTTAGTCAATACCATTGAGGACTACCTTCACTGTTAAGAAGAACTTCCACTTTTGAGTTTAACAAGTTTTAGAATCATTTCAAGAATTTAGAGAATTTTACAGGAACTGCATATCAAAAGTTCCAATAAAAGTCGCTCCATTTTTGTTTATTTGTATCATATGTAGCCTATTATATATTCTAAACAAATTAGAAATCACACGTCAAACATGGTAAATGAGGTGCATTCATACTATGACTAGTTTTATAAATATTTAGATCTTGGTGCAATAAGTATTACACTCTTGTGAAAACTGGCATGAATACAAAACTTATGTTTCTATATATTAAATTCAGTAATACAGAAGTAATATGAATCCATCTTAAAAAGAATGTATCACCAGCGCAACCAAGAATCATTACCTATCATGGGATATGTTTGAATTAATTATGCATGATAGGATTTGACAGGATGAATAAAATATTTATGAGTGTCTTTTTTTCAAAGTTTTAATTTGACTTTCATAACATTTGACAACCTTTTTCACAACATTTGTTGCTTTTTTATTTTAAGGTAACATTTTTTTGTTTGAAATGATATATTCAATTTTGTAAAAATGTATTCATATTTTCTGATGCAGCCTTTTGATTTTTTTTTAATTAAAAGAAATCGAAAATGCCAATCCTAAATTTATTTAATTATTTATTTATTTTTTTGCTGTTGATTAATAAATACCATTGAGTACTTACTGCCTTCCTTATTTCGGAAAACTTCCATTTTTGATTTTGACAAGTTATCGAAAAACATGTAAAATTTTGCCATATATTTTACCAGTTCCTGTATGACAAACACATACTGGTCTCAGGAAATCAAAATCTTAGTCTTGTTTGACATAGGATTTTTTTCTTAATAAGCATAAGAAACTGACAGCTTTAAAAATAGCTTACAAAAGAAAAAAAAACATGCAGTAAAGTTTACAAAATATATATATAAGTTTCAAAACATATTACTACCAGTGTGCTCTGCTTAGAACTGAAATTAGAAATTCATAGACTTTATAATTTGTTGAACAGTATCTATCTTCCTTTAATATTTAGTGATGCCTTCCTGTTTAACTAATAGGGTCTGGGGCTTCCATAATCCTTAAAACATTGTGAATAGAAAGTGAACACTGGTGGTGATGTTGCTGTCTTGCAGGTGGAAATCTATACCCAACAGCCAATCCAAATGGGAGCATAAAGTTAACGACAATTTCATAAACAACTGATATCATTTACCTTTGCAATCCACCACTCACAGTAATATACACAGGCAACAAAAATTACTTTTTATAAATTGTGAATCTGAACATTTTGCAACTGTTTCAGAAATCTTGGTTGGACAAATGAAATTTCTTCTTGCTTGCTGTTCAAAGTTTGTGCAATATAGGTACTATGATAGTAATAGATGAATATACCCATCACCATGATATTAATGGATGATTGTTCATTCTATTAAATTCTATCATACATAATTAAATATCCCAAGATAGGTAATGATTCTAGGTTGCCCTGGTGATTACGTTCTTTTTAAGATGGATTCATATTACTTCCCTATTACTGAATTTAATATATAGAAACATAATAAATTTTGTATTCATGCCAGTTTTCACAAGAGTGTAATACTTATTGCACCATGATCTAAATATTTATAAAATTAGTCATAGTATGAATGCACCTCATTTACCATGTTTGACGTGCAAGTTCTAACTTGTTTAGGATATGTAATAGGCTACATATGATACAAATAAACAAAAATTAAGAGACTTTTATTGGAACTTTTGACATGCAGTTCCTGTAAAATTCTCTAAATTCTTGAAATGATTCTAAAACTTGTTAAACTCAAAAGTGGAAGTTCTCCTTTACAGTGAAGTTAGTACTCAATGGTATTGACTAACAGTAAAAAAATCAAAATTTTTAAGATTGGCATTTTTGAGAAAAAAATTATTTTTGATTAAAAAAATTTTTTTTTAGATGGCTGCTGTAAAAATTGTTAAATACATATTTCAAAATAGAGTATATCTTTTTAAGCAGAAAAATATTATCTTTAAAATAAAATAAACTGCAACGAGATATCTTGCATCATTTCAGAGATAGAGCAATTTAAACTTTTTTTCGAAAATCGCAAACGGGAAAAGGTGCTCGGGATGCCATCTTTGGCACCCTGTATCTCGGTCCAGAAATTTTTTTGGGGAAAACCAAAAATTACAGGAATTTTATTTTTTCCTGAATTTTAACATATGTTCAATCAAAGAACTTCTGAGACTATGAAGGTAAGATTTTTTCTTTGGCTGCCTGAATTGACATAGACTATGCCATGTGCTTAATTTGCCAAAAAAAAAAAAAAAAAAAAAAAAAAAAAAAAAAATGAAATGAAATGAAATTGTAAAGCCTTTAAGGCTACAAGAGCATTTGAATAAATGCGTGCTGATAGAAAAGACAAAGATGCGTCTTATTTTTCAAAGATCGGAAAAGAAAGCTTTAAAGCAGTACTATATCAAACCTTTTACAGTCGTCTTCTAAACAAGAGGACATTCCAAAGGCATTGAAATATAATTATGCTATTACTTAAAGACCTGCAAATTTTCCATTCTACTCGATCTATTAGCGTTAAAAAATAACAAAAACTCATAAAAGAACAAAACAACTATCCAGAGTGATTATTTGCTAAAAATTTGGAAATTGATACAGAGGGAGTCGATATCTAATACCTAAAGTTAGTCAAAGAGAAATAAATTCATTTTCATAGTATTTTCCCACTTGCTACTGATGTTGCTCCAGCTACGACGGTACATCAGAAGGGTTTCATTAACGCATTTCAAACAAGCAGTACTAAATGTGCTTTTTGCACATTCCGTTACGCATCATCAGCATTTGGTTTCAAAAATTTGCAATGAACGCCTAATTACGTCGCTTCGTTATATTTTTAGAACAGTCAATAAGAATATAAACTATTTATTAAATGACAGGGTATTTAGACAGCTTTATAGTGAAAATCATTTCACAACAAAGCAAAACAATTGTTTCACTTTGTAGTGCTGTGACGAATTTACGATCCTCTTTGTTCAAAATCCATTAATTGGAAGATCTGAATTTTGATTGATTATTTTTTGATTTAGTCTTTGAACCTATATTAGTTACGGTACAGTGCAGTTGCCATCATCACTTTGCGTCAAACTTGCAAATTATTACATTCAATCGCTGGCTCCCATAGAAGTTGTCTCTGAAAAGATATTTGTCTGAATCATTTTTCGATACATTTGATTCAGTATACACTTGACTGAAAACAGAAATGGAAAATTATGGAAAAACCTGATAACATTAAAAAATGACATCGATTATTTAACAGACATGTTTAGAATCTTTAATTAAATCAATTTAAACATTCTAAATATTTATAATAAGACATAAGATGATTCCAAGATAATGAGTTGAATTTAATTAAAAGAAAAATCCTCATAGTAGCTTATGTGGTTAAACTTCTTTTGCTCAAACAAAATCTAAGTAGAGGAAAATACAGCCACTTTGCCACATTATTCGCAGTCTGTGAAAACAGGAATATTTACTTATTTACTGTTAGCACTTGAATTTTCTTAATGAAATTTTCTCAGAGCTTTTTTCTCAGAAATTTTCTCAAAGATATTTATACAAAATATGTCAAGTTTGTTTTTAGATCTTTTCCCAAATGATACAGCAATATCACCATATTTGGAAGAGGAAATCGTAGAACTCACAGCAAACGAGAATTAAAAGTGAAATTCAGAATTGGACAACAAGAATTCTAATTTTAAAAGCCACTATAGCTCTCTAATCCAAATTGTGAGCAACAGTACATACAATTTTTTTTCTTCATCAGGTTTGGCTGAGAGTGCGTTCCGTGCAGTAGCTAATTTACTGTCCAAGAAAAGGAACAGACTTCGTTGAACCTGACAATTTGTGACTGATGTTAAAGAGATGGGAATCCAACATGAAAAAATTGTTAAAACTATCAGCCTCAACCATTTCATTATTTTTTTAGAAAATTTGGATTGATTTTGTGTTTATTTCTCAATTTTTAGTAAACAATTTTTTGCTACATTTGATAATCGTTTTATATAACCTCTATTTTATGATTTTTAATGGATAGATAGACAGATAAACTATAGATAATATGCTTACAATACTTTATATACTAACATTATATAATTACAATATAATAACAATACTTTAACATTATGTATAATTAGGTATTATGGGAGAGGGGGGCGTTGGCATTTTTTTCTCTTGTAAAGGGGGCGGTGGTCCAGAAAAGGTTGGGAATCTATGGTGTATATGATATCTGTGTATTTCTCTAGCAAAATCTTCTAATTTGGCAAAAAATTGAGCAATTAAAATTATTTATGAATAAAAGCAATACGATTTAATGCTTAGTACACATTCAAGGAAGGCCAAACTGGTCACCAAGGGTGGCTAGTAATATATACTCGCACATATATTGAGAAAGTTTGGGAAAAAAAAAAAAAAAATACCTAAAGGTAATACAGAATTTATGCAAGCCTATAAATAACATATCGTAAAAGTTTGGGGAAATTTTTATATGGATTGGGGGAAATGTTAGGAGTAAAAACATTTTCTGCACCCCTGGGCAATTCATCCTCAGGTTGGCTGCTATAAGGAAACAAATATAAAATTTTCATTTACCTACGGCCTAAGTATGAAACATTACTATAACTTAGATAATTAAACTGAACAGAGTTAAAAAGATTTAATTTGCATATTTGCCTATTTTGCCAGTTGCTATAACAGGTCTTCCAAACATGATTTATCAATGTTAAAAATTTTTATAAATATGCTCCATAACTCAAGATTTGATAAATTTTTAAACAGACAGCATTACAGTAAAAAAAGGTTACAGAATCTCTTCAGAATGAAAAATATATAACAGATTTAAACATTTCTGTTCAAAATGTAAATAACAGATTTTCTCTAAATTTTTTTGGGGGGAAGGGGAGGGGAATTTTATTTTAGAAGAGGGTAAATTAATTACTTAGACAGGTAAAATAAAGAAATAAATCACTTATCAAAAACTAAATTAATTTGCAAAAAATAAAATAAATGGATAAAAGGGTATTTAAATATATAATTACTATTTTCCAGAGCGTTATACAAGACAATAGTTATTGCATATTGAACTAAATATTTATAAAATTCATTTAATAAAACTAGTTATCGACTAATATTTGCACTCCAGGTGGTGTGGCCAAGATTGTATTTTGGAAGGGAGGGAGGGGGGAGAGGGCCATAGCTAAAGGGTGCTATGAACATGGACAGCCCCCCCCCCCCCCTGGAAAAGATTCCAAGGTCACTCATTGAATTTCTATTTCGAAAATACAAAAGGAAATTCTGTTCCAAGATTGAATTTAGTTTTGAGGCCCTTTCACTATTTTGCAGAAATATCAAATTGTATCTAAAATAAGCATTTCAACATTCGTTCATCTTATTTTCACATATGAAGCAAATATGACTTAATTTGTGACATGTTATACATTCAAATTTTTATCATCCTTTTCTTTTCTTAGCATAAAATAAAGTTATGACAATTTAATAAGAAACATACTATCTACAATGTGATTATTCACTAATTTATCTTTCTGCATCAGAAAAAGAAAAACTATGAGCCTCTCCCCCCCCCCCCTATTGTTCACTTCTAGCAACAGCCCTGGGCGGGAGGGGTGAAGACCCAGCAGGGAAGACCTTAAGAGGAACTATGTAAATCCCATTAGGTATTTATGATGGAAGGATCCAGTTTCCAATTCCCCTTTTCTTCTTTCCATACATATGGATGTGCTTCTACTAGATGTCTAAATGATTAACATGTTTTCAGTTTCTACCATCACATTAGATTTATGTATCTGAAAAATTCTGACAGTGCTGGCTGTTTATTCATGGTTTAAAAAATTCAAATCCTCACCCTTCCCTTCCTTGGAGCTACAAAAGTGCTTCAAGACAGGTTATCACTTTGTTATTACAAGGAATTTTAGTTGCATACAATTTTTCCAAGAAAGCTAGTTTCAGCTTTATTTTACTTATATGAAGCTTTAAGATACATTTTACTCGTATCATAATACTAATGTTTGGGAAAAAGAAAAACCTAATTTGATTTATTCCTCCACCTCAAGCTTTATCCAATACATATGAACTTAGAAAATATTGCAAATGCATACTTAAAAACAATTTTGCATAAAAACTTTATGGAGAAAAAAAAAAATCTTTAAGTTAAGATACATGAACGGTTTTTTCAAAACCTATACACATTCGTATCCACTTGTGAAAAAGATTAATTCATAAACATGCGTATCCCGACCATCATTTAAGGAAATTGTTTGCTGAAGGTCAAATGCAAAACAAGGTCGTGATCAATGAATTATTGAAATTAATGCAGCACAACTAAATAATTCAATAACAGAAAATTTTCTCGAATACGAAACTTATAAAAACAAGCAAATAGATCTATCTAGAGATAATAAACTCCCAAAACTATTACTCTGTTTTTGGTTTAGAAATCTGACGATTTGTTTTCCCTAAAATTAGCTATCAATATTTCACAAGAAGAGTTTGTTTGAAGTAAGTCATCTCAACATAGAAAAGTATATTTCTGCCTTTTCATTAATCCTTTTAAATTGACTAAATACCTGCTACGAAATAAAAAGGCAAAAGCTCACCCGGAGTTACTGGCATTTGTAGCTCTGATACTATGTATACGGAGTTTATTTGCAATGTCTTGCAAATCCTGCGCTGATTTTCTTCCTGTTTTATCTCCCATTGTAAAATTTTACAGGAATATTGGCACTCAAAAATTAATAAACACCACGTAAACCTGTCACTTGTTTGTTGCCGGTATCGGTGCGACTGCTCGACAGTTGAACAACTAGCACATGTGATATGTGAAAGTGAAACAGCCAGAAAGGATAATTTAAAGAATGGTACGGACGGGTGATTGTAACCAATCAGATGTGTGAAGTTTCTTTGACGTCATATTTTAATGTCCAATGACAAATGCCGTCGCTATTACTATTTCTTCTTTAAAAGCTCGTAAAAACTTTTTAAGGAGTTATTTATTTATTTTTTATGTTTAAAAAAAAATCTGAATTTTATAACAACAATTAAGGACCGATCGAAACAGGTTTTAAGACCAATAATACCGAATTACGGTAATTTTCCTATTTTCGGCAAAAAATAAAAACGAATATGTCCATGTCCAAAAAGAATTTTGTTGGGGGGAGAGGCGCCAAATTATAACTTTTCCCAGGGCGCAGTTTTTTCTTCGCACACCCCTGAATGATGCCCTAAAAATATAACAACTTGGAATTCAGTTTCAGATACTAAATACTAAATCTATTAATTCTGGCACTTGCTATTTTGACAATTTTTCTGCGAGACGTTCTTTCCGAAAATAAAAGTTGTAAAATTCAAGTAAAAACATTTTGTCAAATAAGTCCAATTAAACTTGCATTCTTTATAAAATAGTTAAAGTGTGAAATTGATATAAATTATTTGTCCTTTTAGATGAGATAACAGAAATAGTATTTTTAAAATGAATCTTTAAAATATAGCACCAAATATTACTCATATTTTTTAATGCTAATAATAATAATTAGATAATAAGACGGCTCACCCCCCCCCCTTAAAATATTTTGAGCCTTCACTGGAAAAGATTCCAAGATTACCAAATGAATTTATGTTCCGAAAATTCAAAAAAGAAATTCGGTTCAAAAATCTAATTTAGTTTTTAGGCCTTTTCATAGTTTTGCAAAATTACTAAAATGTAACTAAAATAAGCGTTCCAACACTCGCTCATCCTACTTGCACATATAAAACTAACATGATACTTAATTTTGAACTAGTTATGCACTAAACATTTTCATCATCATATATTTTTCTTAGCATAAAATGAAGTTATTACAACATTTTAATAATAAATATAATATCTACAACGTGAATATGCTCTAATTTATCTTTTTGTGTCAGAGAGAGAGCGCAAAAAAAATATGACCCCCCCCCCTCCCCCATTGTTCACTTCTAGCTATGACCCTGCCACCCCCTTTTCTAAGAAAGTGTTGAAATGACGTCTCTGCTTTAAAATTTTATCTTCGGAGCCCAAGATGACATTTTCGATTGATGAATGAAATTCCAAAAATTTATATTGCCCTCAATTGAGGACGATGCGTATTGAGAGGTAATAATGTTGAGGGGTAAAGTTGTATCGAGTCCTAACCAGGGCCGTAGCTAAGGAAGCACTATGGGCGGCTCAGCCCTTCCTGAAATATTTGAGCCCCCCCCCCCCCTGGAAAAGATTCCAAAGTCACTCAAGGAATTTCTGTTCCGAAATTTCAAATGAAATTCTGTTTAAAAACCTAGTGAAGTTTTGAGACCCTTTTATAGTTTTGCAGAATTACTAAATTGCATCTAAAATAAGTATTTCAACGCTCCCTGATCCTATTTGTACAAATGAAGCTAACATGATGTTTAATTTTGTGCCAATTATACTCTCAAAACTCATTTTCATATACTTTTCCTAGCATAAAATGAAGTTATTGCAACAATTTAATAAGAAACACAGTATCTACAATGTAATTATGCATTAATTTATCTTTCTGCGTCAGACAGAAAAAAAAAATTGAGCTTCTTCTACAATTTTTTGACCCCCCCCCCCCCCTATTGTTCACTTCTAGCTACGGCCCTGATCCTAACATGTAAAAGATCCCCGTAAGGGACCAATTTTGTATTAAGAAGCCTCTTCATCTTCACTCACTTGAAGACAGCTGCTCTGTAATGTTAAACCAATGCGCAGGTTGCTTCTAATTAAGGTAGTTTATCTTTGGGAACCGGTTTCGAAACTGAAAGTTTATTTAAAAAAATTAGCAATCAAAATAAAAAAAACACAAAATAATCATATTAAAGATAGAATTCAGTTATTTTATGCAAAAAAAAAAAAAAAAAAAAAAAGTTTAAAAATATTTAAATATAAACGAGAAATTCGGAAACAACCTGCCCATTGGTTTAACATTACGGAACAAGTGTTTTCAAGTGAGAGTTCCCCTAAGCAGGGACTTTGGCGGCCCTGGGCCGGGCGAAATATATTTTGACGGCCCTTTATTTCTGAAATTTTTTAAACGGATTTAAAATGTTATAAATTGAACAAGATGTATAACGAAAGTGAAATTTGCAAGAACTTTTTAACACAAAAAGTTGTAAACAAGAGGTCATAAAAATTATCTCAACACAAAATTGCACATCAGTATTTATAATGAAAATTTTGTTTTACCATGACAATTTTCAGTTCATCTGAATTTATAGGTTTTAGTATCATAAATCGTACCTTATTTATACCTGTATTATAAAAAGGTAAAGTTTGTTTATTTATAGGGGCTAATCTCCGGAAGTACCAAACCGATTTCAAAAGTATTGATACCAAAATGATGGTGTTTGCCCCGATTCAAACATAGGCTATTAAAAAAAAAAAAAAAAAAAAAAAAAAAGATTTAAAAAATTAGTCAGATGAGGCAATCTAAAAACTTTCTTTTATCTCATGCATGTTAATACTTCCCAAAAAATGCAGCATAGCAGCGCCACCGGTTAGGTAGTTTAAACCAAAATCTAATCAGCAACAACTTAAGTCAACTTTAACATATAATAACTGTATCTGAAGTTTGATGTAGATCCGTGCATTAGCTTAGAATAGAGCTAGGGATGCACCGAATAGTGATTTTGACCGAATACCGAATACTCGGCTGACAGCTAAACCGAATACCGAATATTCGGCTAGCCGAATAGTAATTGTTGGGCCAAATACCGAATATTCGGCTTTCCAAATACTTTTTATATTTTAAAGTTTAAAGGTATTAAAATGTTACTTTTTAAAACAATTTTACATAATATTTAATAAGAGAAACTTATATTTTGATAAACAAGAGCTTTTTATAAGAACATCCAGTATTGAAAAAAATCTTTTTTTATTTTATTTAAGAAGCATAATTATGAGACTTTTTCAATTAGTAAAATTTTAAATTTCATTTCTTCTGTGAATTGAAACAAACATTTTCAAATCAAAGAGAAATAATGAAAAAATAGTTGAAGAAAAACTGTACAGTCTCATATTTGTTCTTTTTAAATAACTCAAGGCAGATTTTTTTCAATATAAAGTATAAATACTTTCAACTTAATTCTGAATAAAGGAATGTCTAGCTGATAGTTCCTTTCTACTGATTAGTGGCATTTTCCATCCTTCCCATCATATCATATTTTACAGAAATCAAAGCATGTGAGTTGAAAATATAGTTATGGTATCTTATTTATTGTTAATGCAACAAACGAAAACACAAGTTTGACCTAGAGTGAGATTGAGATGAAATACAAAGCATTTATGATCCAATAAGTTGATTATGATTATGGTTTCATAAACAAAAAATTGTCTGCCGTACTAATTTACTAATCTCAAAAGTTTTCCTTTCTTGTTTAAGGACTTTTGGGAAAAGCAAGAAACAGATTATTTACTAAATAGAATTTAGGAACTTGCATCTGAACTCGCATCATTTATTTCTAAGGAGAATCCTAATAAACCATAATTTTAATTCTTCTCATGGTTAATTTTCTTAAGTTAAACTTTACAAACTGCAAATAAATAATGTAAAAACATTCCATATTATTTAAATATGATTTTATTTCTAAATATTTTAAATATAATAATAAATTGACAGTTAAAAGCAGAATTGTGAAAAGTTTTTTAAAATGTGTTTTAAAAAGCTTTATTAAGTATTGGATTCGGCCGAATACTTTGATATTCGGCCAAACCGAATATTCGGCAGGCCGAATAGTTTCATATTCAGCCAAGCCGAATATTCGGTAACATGGTCGAATAGGCCGAATACCGAATAGATACCGAAAATTCGGTACATCCCTAAATAGAGCTATTGCAAAATCTAAAACAAATCGGCATATCAGAGCCACATGTTGGGTGATGTATATCAAAAACTAACCAGGATCAATTTTTTACCAGGTACTAACTGAATCTGAAGTTTGATAAAAATCCATGCATTAATTCTTGAGATACATTTATTGCGAAATTCTGAAAAATGCAGCATAGTAGTTGAATCTGATTCAATTTGAAATGGTGGCATTGATTCAAATAAGCGGCAATTAACATTATGTTCTAAATTCTAAATAAAAAACTGATTCGATTATACAGTGTTTCGAATAAATGGTGGTTTACGTAATTTCTTTTGGTAGGAGGCCCGTATTTTTGATATGCCCAGGGGTGCGTGAAATCTGTCCCCAACACTGATTACATAGATTTTTCTGACCCACCGTGGAGCAAAATACGTCTTATTTGGCAATCACCGTAGTTAATTTTTTTTTTTTTTTTTTTGAGGGAGTAGGGGTTTACGATATCCCCAACAGGAAGGCCAAATTCTTGAAACATATACATATTAAAAATCCCTGCCGGCTTGGCCTATAGGCGGAGGTAGATTTCGAAGAGTGCTCATTTCAACAACAAAAAATAAAATAGATTAGAGATAAACCCAGTTTAACAACTTTATTTGGCCGCTTTTGAAAATTTTTTAATTTCATTTTTTTGCAAGAACTTTTTTTATCAGAATCATCTTAAGCGAAATTCGTCACAAATGCCCATTTTGAAATGTATTCTGACTTTATTAAAAAAATGACCAATACAGTACATTATATGGTTCCTAAATAACAAAAAACCGTCAATTGAATGCGTTTGAGAGCAAAATTGAATTTTAAAATGAGTCATAAAATAACCTTTTTGTTACTTGAATACATCCTTAATACTTTAATCATGATCGCTTCGGGAAATTTTGTGCGAAGTGCCCACTTTGACAGAATTTTTAAAAATATATTCAGCTTTTATAAAAAAAAAAATGATCAATACGGCACATTATATAGTTCCTAAATAAGAGAACCTGTTAAGTGGATGCGTTTGAGAGCAAAACTGAAATTAAAAACGAGTCAGAAAAAACGCAATTTGTTATTTGAATACAATTTTGCAATCACGATCACTTCGGGAAGTTCTATTCAAAATACCCTTTTTGGCAGCCTTTTTTAAAAGTACATTCTGTCTTTATCAAAAAACTGGCCAATGCGTCACATTACATAGTTCCTAAATAAGAGGATCTGCCATTTGGGTGCGTTTAAAAACAAAAATGAATTTAAAAATGAGTCAGAATATAAGCAGTTTGGATTTGGGGGGTTTTCTCCAACTCCTATTTCGTTTAATTTATTTTTGCTATAAGAATTGGTGCTATGAAAAACTTGCCAATATAAAAGTTGTAGATATTCTTGAAAAGATGTAAAATAAATTTAATTAGATTTGATAGTTTAAGAATTGACAAAGCTGTAAATTTTTGTCTTCCCCCTCCCCCTTTTTGTTTTCGTTTTTAATTTTTTTCATCGTTAAGAAATAGTCCTATCAAAAACTTGTAAATACAAAAGTTTTAGTTAATTTTGAGAACATTTATAAAAAATTTAGTTGGATTTGATATTTTAAGAATTGACGGAGTTATGAATTTTTTTCTCCCCAAAACCCTGTTTTTTTTCGCCCCTTGAGCCCATTTTTAACTTTATCAAAAATCTGTCATGCATAAACTTTTGGCCCATTTTTTAGAAGTAATATAAACTTTAAACTGATGCCTCCTATTTCGTCCTCTTTGGTCCGATTTTGCCCATTAACGAACTTGGCCGAGATTTTGGCCCCTTTAATTTTATGTACCAGTTTGTTGGAGACTGGTGCAGAAATATAGAAGTTATCGTATCCATAAAAAAGTGATATCTATATCTATACATATATAAACTTTTTTACTGGTGGTAGTTTTGGGGTCTAGGGGTCATGATCGATGTAGATCTGCAAAAAATTTTTAGAAATTCCAACATTGGTGCGAATGCAATAGGTAGTATTTCATACGAAATCTACCTAAAAGTATTCATTTGGCTGAAGTACGAGCTCGGTGAAATTTTATTTCGTTAAATCCGGGCTGGGTTTAATTTTTATGTTAAGAATCCAATTGACCTAGGTTAAATTTCATGTTTTGAAAAGTTGGACAGGCTTGATGTTAATTTTTCTCGGGACAAGTCCAGGTCATTTTTTTTTTCTTTGTCGATTCAGATCTCACAGGGACTACATTTTATATTCTTTCCAGACTGTATTAAATGGAAATCAGCTCCCCCTCCCCCACGAGTAACATAGTAGTTATATTATTTTTTTATTATCTCACAGACTATTAAAACCTGAGAGCTTATCTGTACACCCGTTCTGTATGCATGTAACGCGATATCTCATGATAAAAGCATCCGATTTACTTCAAATTTTAGTGTAGGTTTATTTTGATAAGGCGCTTCCCTGATTAGTTTTGGGAGTTCATTTGATAAATGTAAGTGCTGGAAGAGGGGCTAACCCTCCCCCCTTAATATATATAAATAGGGTTTTAATACAGAATTATCAGATTTCATTCAATATTTAGATATAGGATCATTCAGATGAGGCGCCTGCATGGTTAGTTTGGGAAGCTCATTGGATAAATTTAAGAGGAGAGGGGAACGGATGCTAATTTCGAAGGGCATTATTCCTTGAAAAAGTAGGGCTGCAATGTACAATTAGTATGCATAGCCCGAGAGCTCAATGCCATCAGTTTAACTGAGGAATAGTCTTTTTATTTTATTAGTGGAGGGAAGGTAAAACTGCATTTATTTGTTTGTTTGCTTTTCAAAAAGGATGTTGTTATTCATATGAAAGATCATTTAACAGAACACTTAGAATGATTGGTTTTTCTTTTAAAAACTAACACATTAAGAAGTTTTCAATGAATTTGAGTAACATCTTAGATATTTAGATGTTTAAGCAGGCCGGAAACTTTAAATAAAAATAGATTTTTTTTTTTTTTTAATGAGGGTTTTTTTCTTTTTTTAATGTGTAATTTTTTGTCTTCATCATTTTCCTTGAGGTTGACTAAGCTGAATGCTAAAAATAGTTAGTTAACAAAGAATAGATTTACTTGACGAAAAAAATTCTTTTCTTATCTTAAATTATTTCAAGTTATTTGTGATAAATAAATTTTACTTTCTTTCTAAAAAAATCACAGAAAAAGAAAATATAATTAAGGTTCAAAGTTCATGGAGTTCAAAGTTCATGGTCGCCCCTTACCCTATGAATTAAGAGTCGTGAGCAGGTCGGGTTATATGCAACCAACCCGATCTCGCAAATTCTATTTAAAGTCAACCAGCAATTCGTTCTGAATCCGACAAATGATATTTCGCTGACCACTCGAAACCAGAAATGAAAAATAATGATCAAAAATTCAATATTATGAAAAATATCCCATTTCAAATATCCATTTCCTTTCTTCGAAAAATGAATATGTTAAAAGTCATTCATGTACATAATTTTTCATCTAAAACACTATTTTGAGCTTGCATTTGAAAAATCGGGTTAATTCGAATCCGATCCACAACAAATAAAAGCTAGTCGTTGGGGACCACCGCAATACTTACCCATGATGGATATATGCATAATATAAAATATTAAAATAAAACATATGTAAACTATTTATAAAATGCATCGAAATTCCAAAATACAATTCAATATTTAAATATTTATAATACATAGTAATACTCTATTAATGAATTGCTGACGAACCAATTTCGACAAGTTATATAAAACGCCAAACTAAAGAAACATCCTTATAACTCCAAAATTAATTTTCATATTAACTAACGGTTTACTGCGTCTGATGAAGCGTCTCATATCCAATTAAAATATATTTTTGAATCGAAATTTGAATGGAATACGTCATGAAAAATCGAAGAATTCGGAAAATAGGATTACTCATATCTCATCAGGGCCGTAGCTAAGGGGGCGCTATGGGCTAGAGGTCTGCACGGGCCGGAATTTCCAGGCCCGGGCCCGTTTTTGGCCCGTTACAATTTCTACGATTTCTAAAAAATTCAGATTTTTTTTTCATATAATTAAGATTTAAAAAAAAATACGGCACACATATCTATGGAATGATTTTACAGTATATTTTACAGGAAATACACATTAGCAACATTAGTGATTACTAAGATTCTTAGACTTTCAACAATCAAATAAAGATTCATCAAAAAATTAATATGGCTTAGAATTAAAGAAAAAAGAAAGAAAGTTAAAAACATCGTAACTTTTGAAGCTGTTTAATAAAAGAAGATTTATAAAAAAAATTCTATATCATTTTATTAAAGATTTTAAATCCAAATTCATTCGTTAACTCAAATATGCGCCATCCTGATACATTTCTAAATTCATTTTTTTTTTCCTCAGAAACACACAGCAGGTATCTTTATTCAGAAACTGTATAATCAAGTGACATTATCCGTTTTTTGATACAAGCAATTTAAGAATACTGAAAGGAAATAAATTATTGTTATAGTTAGGATTTTCAATAGAATTTCAGGAAGCGATAGCATGGGAAGGGAGAAAAACCTGCAACCATTTGAGAAACTATTGTATCTGAACAAATTTATGCAAGTATTTTATTCATCAAAATGAAAAATGCTATTCGATTCCAAATGCCTTCAATAGTCAGGCTTATCACTTTTATATTTTTTCAATTAAAAATTAATTTGAAAATGTGTCAAACTTTCGCGTTATTGAGAAATTAATTTAAAAACCACTAAGAAATATATATCCAAAGATTAATCTAACATAAGTTCTTTATCGCTGTTAATAATTTTACAAATCATGTTGTCTGCCCTACAGATCTTGAGAACAATTAAGTCTTGTTCCGGTCCGGCAAGTCTATATGTAGAAAAATATTGCAAGCTTGATCTCGGCCCGGTATGAGTCAGCTAAAAAAAATATTAAAACGGGTTACACACAACTTAACTGTCCGATGTCGATCTCACACTGTACAAGTTACATTTTTATATTGATGCTATTATACTAGTACGGCTCGTGACGCACATTTATATTTATTCTCGTTAAAACCATATGCGTTGAAAATAGATCATATTTTATCGTTTCTGCTTAAATCTTCAGAACGGGTCGGCAATTTTTTTGCCGTCCCGGCCCGGCCCGTTTATTTTGTTTGTCGGCCCGGCCCGTTAAAAAATTTGAAACGATTCCGCCGGGCCGGGTACGGGCCACGGGCCAAGCCCGGGCCCGTGCAGACCTCTACTATGGGCGGCTCAGCCCCCCCCCCCCTCCCCTGAAAAAGTTTCCAAGGTCATTTAATGGATTTCTTCTTCGAAGATTCAAATGAAATTCTGTTTAAAAAACTAATTTAGTTTTGAGACCCTTTCACAGTTTTGCAGAATTACTAAATTGCATCTAAAATAAATAATTCAACATTCAATCATCCTATTTATACATATGAAGCTAACATGATGTTTAACTTTGCACCAGTTATATACTCAAATTTTTCATCATATATTTTCTTAGTATAAAATGAAGTTATTACAACAGTTTAATAAGAAACATAATACCTACAATGTGAATATACACTAATTCATCTTTCTGCATCAGAGAGAGAAAAAAAATTATCACAACTTTATTTTATTGTCTTTTACATCCACTCCTTAGAATAAAAAAAATAAAATAAATCGAAAATTTTGATGTACCTTTCATCAGAACGAATATTTCGAAAGTCCGAAAAAAATAGTTCCGGATAATCGAGGTTACCGATATTCAATAGGCTTCTTTCGATTATTATATACTAAGTACACACCAAATTTCAAGTCTCTATTTCAATTTGTTTGGGAGATAGAGCGTTTACATACACAGACACACAGTGACAGACAGACGGCAAAATTTCTTTTCCAAAAATATGTTTTTAGAATCTCCAGTGTCTAAAACGTGTAAATCCGCTTTTTTTTTTTTTTTTTTTTTTTTTTTTTTTTTTTTCGATTTTTAAAACGATTGCAAGATTCATCCATACTACGTATGATAGCATCAGGAGCCGATCGAGTGTGAATAAATTCGATTACCAAACCCGATGCATGCCATACTGGCATATTCAGGGGTAAGGCTGAGGACTGTAACCCCCTTCGAAATTTGTAAAAAATATCAATTTAATTGCAAAATTTTAGCAAAATATAATGAAATCTGCTAGGATGAAATTCAAAGGAACCAAAAAAGTATTTCGTTTTAGACAGATTTCCATCTTAGAATGTGTGTTATTTCAGAGAGACTATGAAATGACCATTGCAGGCATGTTTCTATTAAACGAGGGTAATTCGGAAAGTAACCTCCGTTTATGAATTAAAAAAAAATAATGAAAGGAAACATGTTTTATTACTTACATATGAAAAACACGTTCTTCAGCTACTTCTCAACATAATTGCCGTATTAATTAAAACAATTATAGTAACGGTAAATCAGCTTTGAAATTCCATCGTCACAGACTTTTGCCGCCGGCCTATTCAACTGCGATTATTTTAAAATTCAATTCGCACCACTCTTTCAATCCAAAGAATTTTAACATATTTTTCTATATAATTTTCTGATAAATGTACTACCAAAAATGTTTAAAAAAATAGTGGGTCAAGTAAAATATTACGAGAGCAATTCGGAATTTGTCAGTATGAATAAAAGAATATGTTAAAATTCTTTGGATTGAAAGAGTGGTGCCAGTTGAATTTAAAAATAATCGCAGTTGAATAGGCCGGCGGCAGGAGTCTGTGACGATGGAATTTCAAAGCTGATTTACCTTTATGATAATTGTTTTAATTACCGTATTTTCGGGTGTATAGTCCACGGCTTATAAAAGAAAAAAACCTTCCAAAAAGCCGCTGCGGCTTATACACAGAGCGGGTTATATAAAGATTTTTTTTTTAATTGGAAATCGTGATAGTTTTTCTACAACTTTTAAACCTCAAAAAATTTGAAAAACACATCAAAATTTGTAAATTTTTTTCGCTATGCCGTGAAATTTAGAGAGTTCTCCCATGTTTGTAAAGGCTTTTTTTTTTTACTGCTTAAATACAGTTATTTCTGGGTTTGGAAGAACTGTCGCAACTATCGCCAAGTATTGCACTGATAGATCTATAATAGCTACCGTATATACTAGCGAATAGGTCGTGAAATTTTAGACAAAAAAAGAACATCAAAGTGGGGGGTCGACTTATACGCGAGACCTAAAAAAATCTATAAATAAAATATCAGAAAATAATTTGCTAGCGAATCGGTGCTGCAGTACCCCATTGTGTTTGTAGAGTACAAAATCCAAAATCCGGAACCCTACCAACCTCGACGATTCTGAATTTAAGATCATTTAAGATTAAGTTTATTTTCCGAGGAAGTTTCCAAGGAATCGTTCCTTTTCGGAGTTGGTACCCTACCCTGTTGCAAAGAACAAAAAAAAGTATGTGATTTATGTCAATTCGGAATGATTCAGAGCATTCAGTCTTTTTGGAAACAATTCCGAAGAGTCGTTCCTTTATAGAGTCCTTTCATTTCGGAACGAGTTCAAGGAATCGAACTTTTCCGGAGTCGTTTCATTTCAGATAGAGTCCGAGGAATCGTTCTTTTTCGGAGTTGGTGCATTTCGGACCGATTCCGAGGATTCGATCCTTTTGGGAACCAATGACCTAAGATACGTATACATATTATGTCCAAAATTTTGAATTTATCACCGATTTTTTTTTTTTTTTTTTTTAATTTTCGAAAAAATTCAGAAAAAATATCACGCTTGTTTGAAAAAAAAAAAATGCGCGAAGACGCCGCATTGCTTGAAATTTTATCTTAAAACACGTAAACGCTGCGGCGTTTCTTCCGAAAATTACGTTACTGAAAATCTAAATTTTTTAGCCGAATTACTGTAGGTATTATGCATCACGAAAAAAATTATTAAATTTGTGTTAAAATTATGACTAATGGCTTCTAATTTCGAACCCTGATCGAAATATACGTTTGTAAACGGTGTATAGCCCGCGGACTATACACCGATGCATCTCCGCGGGTTATACACGAACTTTTTTACTGCACTGCTCGATTTAGGGGTGCGGGCTATACACCCGAAAATACGGTAATATGGCAATTATGATGAGAAGTAGCTGAAGAATGTGTCTTTCATACGTGAGTAATAAAACATGTGTCCTTTCATTAGATTTTTTTAAATTCATAAACGGTCGTTACTTTCCGAATTACCCTCATACATAGCTGCTTTTTACTGCTTAAAACATATGTGGTGATTAAAAACATTATTAATTTTTGTTATTTTAAAAAATATTAATCAAGTTTTACAGTTGCTATTTATCAGTTGAAAATCTGTGATTCAAGGTAACGTATAGATTGAGACATCTCACTAAAAACTTCAAAATCTTGAACATTTCTTTTTTTTTTTTTTTTTTTTTTTTTTTTCTTATATACTTGGTACGTTATTGGATTCTTATTCAGCTCGTTACAGCACTTTGATGTGTTATTTTACCTCCATAGAATGACTAAATATTGACATTTATAATTGTTAAGACGAAAAACCTGCCTAAAATGAACATTTTCCCATTCTTATGCGAAATGCATCGCATATTAGCAGGCTTGATTGTATAATCGATGCAGTACTTGCCATGATAAAAACCTGTTTAAAGTGGAATTTTCCCCATTCCTTGTGATTTTTCACTTAGAAACTTTTACTATATCTCAGTCTCTCCTCCCTCCTCCTCCCAATATAATAAGCTAGTATACCATTGCTTTAACATCTATACTCTGTATTCGAATTCGAATTAAACTGGAGCAGCCAGCACAGCAGATTCTAAGGTCCTAACTACAGGAAAATGCTCTAAGTTCCATTTCGATTATTCTTAACTTTTTATTTATTTTGATTAATTATTTTCTTCCTTACTGGGGAAATCTCTTTGAATTAAAATAAAAACTCTTGTTTTTCCTCTCATCATTATACTGAAACGGGAAAGAGAATGGAAAGAAGTACATGAGCAGAGAATTTTCTTTTTCCTTGGATAATGTCATCAACTGTCACTGTCAGGATAAGTGAACTGATGAGAGCAGCTGGTCTAAGAAGAACAAAAGCTTACAAAGAAGAGACAAAAATCAAATAAGGAAATTTTTTAAAGAAATGATTACATGTTAAAACTACGATATAATTTATTTTTTATTTATTTATTTTATTTTATTTTTTTATTTTTTTTTTTACGCTATTTAGAGCTAGCTCTCTGTAGCTAATTCTAATAACCGGAACTACTTTAAAATTTATAATGGGACTAATGAAACCAAGATAAAAAAAATTCCGAAAAAAAAAAAATATATATATAGTTCCAATCACCAGTAAGGGCTATTTCATGTACATGTTATACTCGGCCATCGAATAAGTACAAAGAATGCAACATGTGGTGCAAGAGAACGGTGCTCACATTTGGATATGGTCGAATTCCTCATCGGAAAAGTGAATATGATGAATAAAACATGACATTTTATGAAAATTATTAATTTTGGCTGTTTCTGATGTTTTCTTTCCATGTACGGTGCCAAATCGGCATGATTGGAACTATTTACTTATTTTTTATTGGAATCTTTTTTTTCCCATGGTTTTATTAGTCCATTTATAAAAATTTTTGGCATTCCAGTTATTAGAATGAGCTACCGGCGGCTCTAAACAACATCAGTTAAAAAAAAAAAAAAAAAAAAAAAAAAAAAAAAAAAAACACCCTGTATTGCTCAGATTATTTTTGAAGCAAGGCATAGTTCAAGGCATTTATACTCATTTTTAAAAACAATATGCTAGATTTTTAAAGCTAGGTAGACAAGACATTCTGTATTTTATTTGTATCTTTAAACCGTCACTCCGCATATTAAATAAATTTCTTGTTCCGACCAGATATAAGAAAATAATTTTAGACGATAACAATAAACCATGATTGGATATACAGGAAATCCTATTAAACTATCCGTTTCGACTCACAATCATAGACGTGTTGTGGAAGATAAAATACCTTTTCTTAAAATATTTTTAAAAAAGAAATGAAGAAAATTACTCATAAAAACACACTCAACCTCCCCCCCCCCCTCTTGGGGGGAAGAGGCATCCAAGCGTGACATCATTTATGGACGGTCCCTAAGGAATTTCTTTCAGTCGCTCTTTTCAGTCGGAACTGAGTATAAGCAACACGTCCTATAAAGGGACGTGTTGCCTTATAGGACCTTATAGGCACCTTATAGGACGTGTTGGTATAAGGCAGAAGGGGATAGAAGATACGGAGGCTATAATCACAGGCTGGAATATCATATGGAACGGTGGGCGTGGGGCGTGTCGACAGACGTGTGTCGGGCTGTCAGGTGAGGACCAAAATAGCTGTCACCTTTGGATTAAATAGGATTAGCGCATTGGATTGAATTTGTAAGGAGTATGTAAGGGGCATCCATTTTGTGGCCTGGTGGAATTATACAGGGTGTATCTAAACTACTGGGCAAAACTTTAAGAGGTGATAGACAAATAATATTAAATGGGAAACTAAGGTTCCCAAACGACTTCCGAAGGAGATAGGCGCCATCAAAGTTTAGTGTCCGAAATTTGAAATGATTATAAAAAACGGAAAATTTGGTCTATTCATTTGCGGTTTTCACAATAGCTATTCTTTATGTCAGTATTGTCTTGAAAATAAATTATAAAGATAAATTTCAAAAAATGCCGATAGAGGGCGTTTTAGACTTTGGAGTAACGAACAACTATTTTTTACCATTATTTTTTGCATCTCATTAAATTTTTTTAGAAGTTTAGACATAAACTTAAATTTTGAGCTCAAAATTTGTGGTTAAGAAGCGCAAACTGAATTGTGTTTGTTACATCATATTAAATAATTAAAAGAAATAAATAAATTAAAATAAAAATTATTTCCGTTTTTTAAAATTTAAATTAAAATATTCCTCTTCAAAATTTCATTTAGCAAATAGAACGATCTTTCATAAATTTAATTACTTAAGTTTTAAGTCCTTTTATACATCCTTCGAAAATAGTTGCTTTTTCATAATAACAATTTATTTACTTTCATAATGTTTTTACTTTATTTCTAAAATCCGTTACATTTAACAGTATTTCAATTCTCAGTCTTATCAGTTCAAATAACGATCTTTTAAAATTAAAAGTTTTATATAATATAAATTCTAGATATCATCTATTTCTCACTTTTTAATTTAATAATAAAAATAATAAATCGATCTTATAACGTAATCTTTAATATAAAAATTTTAAACATTTCGCTATACTTGACGTGCACCATTTTTTTTCTTTGTTTTATTTTGCAAGAAATAAAATATTTTTTATTTCCGATTTTTTTTAATACTATCTATATTCAATAGATAGATAAAATTTTTCTGGTTATTTTGACATAAGTAACTTCTAAAACAACCATATATTTGCTGAAATATGTTATTTTGTATGTTGTAATGTTTTTATATTTTGAATATTCCCGCTGTAAATCGGTCCGCCATGACAGTGAAAAAATGTGTTCTTCCCTTCAAAATAGACGCCATTTTTCGTCATGTGTAGGTCAGTGGTGTTGAGGATGAATCATCATAGAATTTTCGAGAAAACGCGGGAAACGTGTACGATCAGGATCGTCTCTGATTGGCTAAGCCGAGGCTGATTTGCGAGGCTAGCGTCTGGTAAACTCATCATTTTTTTTCCACTCGGACACTCCTGCTATGTAGCCGCTGCTGTGTTTCTCCCTCGCTCGGGAATTTTTCCCGTAGCGTTGGGGCAGAGAGATGAAAAGACGCCGGTGATGAAGGCCACTTAATTTTTGGAGCCTGAAATCTCATCAAAAAAAATCCTTTTTCGTGCTGATGATGTTTATATAGAAGATCAGGAACAGTCAACAATCGTCAACCTTCCTTTCTGATGGTGTTCACTACAGCATCTTCTTTATTCAAATATTTTTTGATCCTGATACGATTCATTAACATCCCCTTCTATTAGAGTCTACTACAGCATCATCTTTATTCAAATTTTCTTCGATCCTGATACGGTGGAAATACTGCAGCAGCCACCTTAATGTGAATAGAAATATCTCTATTGTCCATGCAACAACATCGCCTACCTCCAATGTTCTTCGTTCTAGAAGAATAAGGACACTCAGCAATCACTACCGCAGCTGTTATTCTCCGTCAGCAAGATTGTCTAATTAATCTACAATATTCTGGACTTCATCCAATTTTATCATGAACAGTTATTTAAACGATTACGGACCTATCAATCTGAACAATAGTTAAATTCATTCTTTATGTACTTTATTAATCAGGACTCAATTTTTTTTTTTAGAATAGAAATGAAGTAAAATTAATTTACAATATAATGTTTAGAATGCAACGTTTCGTATTCATATATACAAAATAATAAAATAATTTGATGTGCATAGCTGTGTGTTTACTGATTTATTCACAAGATGGGTGAGTCCTTTCCTTTTATTTTATTTTAATTTATTTTTTATCATCAGTGGTATTCAGTGTTTTATTTTTTTGATAAATTAAATTTTTCTTATTTTTAATTAATTTTAATTTTTTTTATTTTTTTTTTTATTTATCCACTATGCGATTCGGCCGATTACGTGTGCGCTTTGGATGTTGGAATTTTTGATGCTCCGGTGTCAACTTTATGCAAATTATCCTTAAATTTGAAACATTTTAACAGTTTTGCATTGAATTTTTCGGCATCCAGAACCCACATGTAACATTTTGGTGCCCTGACATTAGCGATCTTGCTTGGGGTACTTTGCTAATTTTAGTATTTTTTTTCCTTTTCTTTCATAGCTAAATTTTCAATAAATAAAGATGATTTAATAAATTTTATGCACTATTTTTTTTTTTTTTTTTTTTATGGTTCATGTGCTGACTTTGATTATATATATATATATTTTTTGTGTTAAAAATGCAAGTACTTTAGTAATTTTATTTATTTACTGTGTATTTATTTATTTTTGGGGGATATAGTCATGCAAATGAAAGAAAAATTTTTTTTTCCTATGTATTCTTTAAAAAATTTTTTAATTTGAATACATTTTAGGGATATATATATATTTTTCATTGATCATATTTTTATGCATATTTTTTTTGGGGTTCACTCTCATATGAATATTTAGGTGCTTATTTTCATTTTTAATTTTATGAGTTTTAGTGTATTTTGATATATTTTATCTTTTTTTTCTTTTACAAATTTTGAAATACATATATTTTTTATTATTTACATTGGTATTTTGATTAGTTTTCCTTTCTTTTTCCCTTGAAATTTTAATTTTTTGAATTTACCAGGGAATTAGCAATGTCTAATCAGATACTTTTAAATTCCTTAATTTCTTCCATCCCCACTTTCCATGGAAAAGATGAGGAAAATGTAGATTTTTTCATAAAAAATGTTTCTGATGTGTGCAATCTTGAGGCCTGGCCGGACCACATCAGAATCATAGTTTTGCGTCTTTTGTGCAGGGACAGAGCTTTAGAATATCTTTCTGGGGATTCAGAGGTTGTAAATGAAGAAACTTTTGAGGGGGTAGTAAGACTTTTTAGAAGAAAATTTACCAAAGCTGATAACTTTCAATCCGCTTCTAGTGATTTTCAGAAAATTTCTCAGAAACCTAAACAAAATGTAAAAAACTTAGCTGAGGAAATCAAATCGGTTGTAAATAGGATGATACCCAATGTTGAGGAATTACCACAAATCAATACAGTAAAAGCAAATATGATGTTCAATAAATTGTTAGATGCCTTAAGATCAGATATAAAACTTGAAGTTCTAAAATTTGGTAAGCAAAATTTTGAGGATTTGGTTGCATGTGCTATTGACATCGAAAATGCACTTGATCAACAATCTTTTTCAGTAAACACCTTAAATGCTACACAATCCAGTACTTCTAATAACCAGGAATCTTTAATTACACTATTAATCAAACAACAAAATGACTCCAACAAACTTTTAACAGAAATGGCAGAGCAACTAAAAAAGTTAAAAGAGGAGAAAGCTGCATGCCATATTTGTGGAAAACCACATAATACACGAGATTGCTGGTATTTTCCCTCTGCGAACCAGAATGTTTTTCCTATGCAGAATAATTTTTCAAACCCGCCCCACAATTTTTCAGGTCAGGGTTACAATTTTTCAAGTCCTCATAAAAATTCGCAGAATCAAGATAGATTTTTTGATGGTACAAACAGTAATGCTATGAGTCATAGCAACAGAGGTAGTGATAATGATATTCCGAGATTTCAAAGAGGCAGAGGTAGAGGTAGAAATAATTTTAGACCCTACAATCAGAGACCTAGGCGCAATTTAAACTTTTAAAGGGTTCTGAAGATTTTTCTCAAAAATTCCCTCAATCTCACAGAACCCAATTTAATAAATTTTCGAGTGAGGGTAATGATTCTTTTTTTTATTTTTCTGATTCTAAAAATCTTATGTCTTGTTATGCTGAAGAATCACATCTTCCGATCATTTCAGTTAAATTTCATAAACATAATCTTCAGGCATTGTTAGATACAGGGGCTAATTTATCGTTAATTCAACCTAAAACAATAGAAAAGCTCAAAATCAATAACAAACTTAATTTTTTATCCAGATCTGTTAACATTAAAACTATCAACAATACAAATATCCCATACACTTCGACAGTTCAACTAAATTTCCAAATTCAAAATAAATGGTTTAAAAATGTATTTTTTGTTACTCATAACAATTGGAATTCAAACTATGAAATGATTTTAGGGTATGATTTTTTAAACAGAAACAAACTAATTTTAGATTCAGCAAACTCTAAACTATTAATGGGCAATTTGTCATTTCCTTTTAAAAACAAGAATCCGGATTCTACACAAAATATCAACAACAATAGAGATTTAAATTCTGATAATAATATATTTGATAATTCTTCCACATCTATTACTTCAGATATTGATGAACAAACAGAGGATGATAATTTAAAAAATTTTGTCACACCTTCACATAAAATTATTCTAAGACCGAATCAAGGCAGAATTATTCGTCTAAAAGCACTTCATAAAATTCAGAACTCAGCTAACTATTTATTTTGTCCTTCTACAAATAAATTACCTTTAAATTTAGATTTCAGTCTTCATACTCCAAATGTAAATAATTCTATTTTATTATATGTCTACAACAATAATGATCAAAAAGTAACTCTAAATAAAAACACCAAATTGGGTTATTTGAAATACATTTCTGATGATCAAATTTCTTCTCATGAAAACACTAAAACGTATCAGGTAAATTCTTTGGCTTCTGAGGATATTTTAGAATTAAGAAAGAAAGAGTTAAATGTTAATAATTTCAATCTAGATCACTTACCTGATGCAGATAGGAAAATTCTTCTTAAACTTTTGATGCAAAACTCAGCTGTTTTTTCTTCTTCCTACAAAACTTTGGGTTGTACAGACAAAGTAGTACCTCAATTTAATTTATTGCATGATTTTGCTCTTCAAACCAAACCATACCCTATACCAAAAATTGCAAAAGAATTCGCGCGCAATGAAATTTCTGAACTTCTAAATGCAGGCATAATTGAAAATTCTACATCTAATTATTGTTTTCCTGTTATTTTTGTTAAAAAGAAAAACCTTTCGACTGATGATCCAAATAAACTTAAATTTCGCATGGTAATAGATTACAGACTACTTAATGCAATAACAGAACCTTACAAAATTTGTTTGCCTAAAATTAATGACATAATGCAAAATATTTCAGGGAAAAAATTGTATACAGTGTTAGATCTCAAAGCAGCATTTTTTCAAATTCTTCTTCAAGAAAAAGATAGATCTAAACTGGCTTTTGCAACTGAGTTTGGGAATTTTATGCCAAAACGTTTACCTTTCGGATTAATCAATAGTACCAGTTACTTTCACACCTTAATTAATAATTGTCTGAGTTCATTAAGAGGTAAAAATGTACAGTACTTCCTGGATGATATTATTATTGCTGCGGATTCTGTTGAAGAAATGTTAGTCTGGCTCCAAAAAGTTTTTGATAAGCTTAAAGAATTTAACTTAACTTTAGATCCTGCTAAACTTCAAATATGCAAAGAAGAAATCACATATTTAGGTTTTAAATTAAATAAAAATGGTCACTCTCCCTCCACTGACAATGTAAATAAAATTTATAAATTTCCAGTTCCTACCAATATTAAACAGGTTCAGAGCTATTTAGGCATGATTAACTACTTCAGACATCTAATTTTTGATTTTGCTAAAATTGTTCAGCCTATTGTTAACTTAACAAAAAAGAAGGTTAAATTTGTTTGGAGCAAGGAATGTCAGGAGGCTTTTCTTAAAATTCAAGATATTTTGCTAACTAATCCCACTGTCAAAAATTTTGACGACACTAAAGAAGTTTTTCTGGTTACTGATGCATCTATGGTTGCTATCTGTGGAATTTTAATGCAAAAACATGACAATAAATTTTATCCAATTGAATTTTATTCGAAACAGTTAAACGAAGCAGAATCAAAATATCCTTCAATTAAACGTGAATTTTTTGCTATTTATTCTTCTGTAAAACATTTTTCTGAATACCTGTACGGAAGACAATTCAAAATTTTAACAGATGCCAAAGCTTTAACTTATCATTTAAATTTGGAAAAACAACCCGAGATCATAACTAGATGGCTTTTATTTCTACAAGGTTTTAATTTTAAGGTTGAACATATTCCTGGACTTGTTAATCCTGCTGATTTTTTATCCCGTGTCATTGATCTTCCCAATAACCCTAATTTATATGTAAATGCATTAAATATTTTTATACCAACCAATGATTCTTTAAGCACAGATAATATTTTAAGAGAACAACTAAATGATCAAAAATTAAAAGAAATCAGAGAAAAAATAATCAATAAAACCTGTTCCAATCCTAATTATTCCATCAATCCAGAAAACAACCTTTTAATGTTTGCTAGGAAAAAAGCTAAAAATGTCAATAGATCTCACAAAATTCTAATTCCTAAAACTTTAATAAATAGTTGTATTGCTCTTGGTCATCAAGCTCATTTTGGAATAACAAAGACTGTAGATGCTATTTCTAGACACTATTTTTGGCACGGAATGGTTCAAGATATTCAGAATTTTGTCAATAGTTGTGAGAAATGTCTGCCATATAAAAGTAAACAGACCAATACTAAACCTTCATTCATTTCTAAGTGCGAATTGGCTCCCGGGGAGATGGTTGCGATAGATATTGTGGGTCCGCTCCCCAGGTCACATGATGGAAAATTCTTTATTCTTACCATCGTTGACCACTATTCACGCTTTCTGGAAGCTGTTCCACTTACTAATGCTACTTCTACATCAATTATTAAAGCACTAAATGATTATTTTTCTAGATATGGTCTTCCCAAATTTATTTTGTCTGATAATGCAAAAAATTTTACCTCTGATATTTTCAAATCTTTTCTTAAAAGTCTTAACATAAAACGTAGAAATTCGTCTATTTATTTTCCAAGATCCAACGGTCTTTTAGAACGGATACACAGATCCCTTAAAGAATCTGTTGCAGCATTATCTGATCAAGTTATAGAATGGTCTGACAGATTAAAATTCTTTGTTTTGCACTACAATAACTCTAAGCATTCAGTAACTAACTTCACTCCAGCTAATTTATTTTTCGGCAGAGATTTAAACTTACCTATTGATACTTTTCAACCACCTAAAGAAGTTGAGGAACCTTCAATTTACTTTCAGAAACAAAAAGAACATATTACTGCTACTAGAGAATTGGTCAAACAATTTGAACAAAACTATTTTGCTAAAAATGACAAATTCCTTAGGGGTCGACCAGCTACTACATTCAAAATTGGTGATACTGTATATTTGAAAAATTTTACTCACACATCAGCCTTACATCCAAAAAATTCTGGTCCATATAAAATAATAAGAGCACTAAGAAGTAATAATTATTTAATTAGACATTTAAGTGACACAACTGTCAGAGATATTTCCGTAAATGTCAGTAAATTGATTAGAGCAGGAGATAATTAGTGTGTCTTTTATCAACATATATCATCTCATTCTGATATAGAAATTTATTTATTTTTTGTTTATTTATACCAATCTTCCTACAACTGTAATTCCTTTTTTTTAATTATTTAACTCCTTTTATGTCACATCTACTATACATATAAATATTATGGTAACTATAAAATCATTTTAGAGTGAATTTTCCTTGTCTCGCGGGCGAAACAACCATTGGACTAGATGCATATAATCCTTTGGGGTCTATTCATTCTTCTTTGATAACTCATTCTGCATAAAATCCATTTAAATTTGTTTTATTTTAATATTGTTATGCTACACCCAAACCTTTTTCATTAGTTTCAATATTTAATACCTTAGTATACAATATCAAGTTACCATTATTTTTTTTATTTATTTCACAAATTATTTTCCTGTCAATATATTATCTATATCAAAATTTTGAGTGGTAGTCATTTGGGCATACTAAATTAATGACTTGTTTAGAGTGATAAAATAAATCAGAATATTCAAAAAAAAAAAAAATTCTCTATATAGGATCCTAATAATAATAAAAAATTGATTGAATGAAAATAAAATGCAAATAATAATGAAAAATACAAATATATAAAGTAAAATGTATACAAATATCTCCAATAATGCGCATGCCTACATTGGTACTAGTGGAGATTTTTTTTTGATGAGAATACGATGGAGCAACTGCTCTAAGTGCTTTCTCTTTTTTTTTTAGTCCCAAAAAATTTTAACGAGCACACACGGAAGGTAAATTCGGCATAGCTTGGGGAGATCAGAAACACAAATTTATGCCCTTCCGATAAATCCTTCAAGGTGCAGTTAAGCTATAATTTTAAGGGAAATTTTTTTATTTTTATGAGTGTCCAAAACATAATTTTGATTTTTTTTTTTAAATTTTAACCAATTATTTCATGGGACACAACTACATTCTCTGTGAGATGTACGTAAGTTTTTCTCCTAGAGTTTATGTAGTTATTTAAATTATTTGATGTATATAAAATTATAAAATACAAAATAATACTTATTCCATTTGCAATATGTAAATTAATCACTCTACAAGTTTGCTTACAATTGATGTTTTGATTGAAACAGTTATGTACGGTATTACCAGTATTATGTTGTATCACCATGTGTCTATTTGTCTTGCTATTCTGAATATTTGGATTTTACTGAGATTTATTTGTAAATAGTACATAGTTAATATTGTGCATTATTTTACTATATGTTTAGGGTCAAAGTCTGCACATGATTTATATTTTTTTTTATGTTCTTTTCGTCATCTCTCTTACCGGATAACTCACCCTTCTGTAGGTACGGGGTATATTTCCACTTGTGAATTGTTTCTGTAGCCAATATATACATTGTCAGCATTATATTTGTTTTATGTTCTTGTAATGTTTTGTCCTTGGTTTGATATTGTACTTTGTGGTAATTATTTTGTTTTGTATATATATATATATTGTTTTGGTGTTGCATTCATATTTCAGTATTATTTTCATCAGTGAAATTTTGCTGCATATTATAGTTCCTATTTTGTCTATGCAAAATTTTTTTTTTATAGTTCCTATTTTTGTCTAGGAAGATTTTTTTTTCAAGTTTTCAATTTCTTGTAGGGACCGTTAGCTGAATTTTTTTTTTTCTCATTTTTTTTTTTCCACAGGGGGAAGGTAAATGTTACATCATATTAAATAATTAAAAGAAATAAATAAATTAAAATAAAAATTATTTCCGTTTTTTAAAATTTAAATTAAAATATTCCTCTTCAAAATTTCATTTAGCAAATAGAACGATCTTTCATAAATTTAATTACTTAAGTTTTAAGTCCTTTTATACATCCTTCGAAAATAGTTGCTTTTTCATAATAACAATTTATTTACTTTCATAATGTTTTTACTTTATTTCTAAAATCCGTTACATTTAACAGTATTTCAATTCTCAGTCTTATCAGTTCAAATAACGATCTTTTAAAATTAAAAGTTTTATATAATATAAATTCTAGATATCATCTATTTCTCACTTTTTAATTTAATAATAAAAATAATAAATCGATCTTATAACGTAATCTTTAATATAAAAATTTTAAACATTTCGCTATACTTGACGTGCACCATTTTTTTTCTTTGTTTTATTTTGCAAGAAATAAAATATTTTTTATTTCCGATTTTTTTTAATACTATCTATATTCAATAGATAGATAAAATTTTTCTGGTTATTTTGACATAAGTAACTTCTAAAACAACCATATATTTGCTGAAATATGTTATTTTGTATGTTGTAATGTTTTTATATTTTGAATATTCCCGCTGTAAATCGGTCCGCCATGACAGTGAAAAAATGTGTTCTTCCCTTCAAAATAGACGCCATTTTTCGTCATGTGTAGGTCAGTGGTGTTGAGGATGAATCATCATAGAATTTTCGAGAAAACGCGGGAAACGTGTACGATCAGGATCGTCTCTGATTGGCTAAGCCGAGGCTGATTTGCGAGGCTAGCGTCTGGTAAACTCATCATTTTTTTTCCACTCGGACACTCCTGCTATGTAGCCGCTGCTGTGTTTCTCCCTCGCTCGGGAATTTTTCCCGTAGCGTTGGGGCAGAGAGATGAAAAGACGCCGGTGATGAAGGCCACTTAATTTTTGGAGCCTGAAATCTCATCAAAAAAAATCCTTTTTCGTGCTGATGATGTTTATATAGAAGATCAGGAACAGTCAACAATCGTCAACCTTCCTTTCTGATGGTGTTCACTACAGCATCTTCTTTATTCAAATATTTTTTGATCCTGATACGATTCATTAACATCCCCTTCTATTAGAGTCTACTACAGCATCATCTTTATTCAAATTTTCTTCGATCCTGATACGGTGGAAATACTGCAGCAGCCACCTTAATGTGAATAGAAATATCTCTATTGTCCATGCAACAACATCGCCTACCTCCAATGTTCTTCGTTCTAGAAGAATAAGGACACTCAGCAATCACTACCGCAGCTGTTATTCTCCGTCAGCAAGATTGTCTAATTAATCTACAATATTCTGGACTTCATCCAATTTTATCATGAACAGTTATTTAAACGATTACGGACCTATCAATCTGAACAATAGTTAAATTCATTCTTTATGTACTTTATTAATCAGGACTCAATTTTTTTTTTTAGAATAGAAATGAAGTAAAATTAATTTACAATATAATGTTTAGAATGCAACGTTTCGTATTCATATATACAAAATAATAAAATAATTTGATGTGCATAGCTGTGTGTTTACTGATTTATTCACAAGATGGGTGAGTCCTTTCCTTTTATTTTATTTTAATTTATTTTTTATCATCAGTGGTATTCAGTGTTTTATTTTTTTGATAAATTAAATTTTTCTTATTTTTAATTAATTTTAATTTTTTTTATTTTATTTTTTTATTTATCCACTATGCGATTCGGCCGATTACGTGTGCGCTTTGGATGTTGGAATTTTTGATGCTCCGGTGTCAACTTTATGCAAATTATCCTTAAATTTGAAACATTTTAACAGTTTTGCATTGAATTTTTCGGCATCCAGAACCCACATGTAACAGTGTTCAATGAGAGTGGGTAGATTCAAATTTCAAATGATTATAAAAAACAGAAAAATTGGTCAATTGATTTGCGGTTTTCACTAAAATTATTCTTTATGTCAATATTGTCTTGAAAATAAATTATAGAGATAAGTTTCAAAAAATGTCGATAGAAGGCGCTCTAGATTTTGGAGGTAAAAAATAGTTGTTCGTTTCTCCAAAGTCTAAAGCGCCCTCTATTGGCATTTTTTGAAATTTATCTTCATAATTTATTTTTAAGATAATACTGACATAAAGAATAGTTTTCGTGAAAACCGCAAACTAATCGACCAATTTTTTCATTTTTTTATAATAATTTTAAATTTTGGACCCTAAACTTTGGTGGCGCCAATCTCCTTCGGAAGACGTTTGGGACCCTTAGTTTCCCATCTAATATTGTTTGTCTTGATGTGTACTATCACCCCTTAAAGTTTTGCCTAGTAGTTTAGATACACCCTGTAGAATTTTAAACAGTTTTTCAAGAAAACAAAATGTGACTGTAGTGTGTTTCTCTCTTTTTAATGTTAATAAATGCATTGTGCTAGAAATTGTTAAAGAAAAAAAAAGCACAATCTTATAGAACATGTATTTTTTGACCAATTTACAATAGTTATGTTTCGGGACATTAAAAATATATATTTATTTTGAAAAAAATATATATATATATTTTTAAATAAGTTCAGAGCTGCCAACTTCTACGCCTATTTAAATCGTATAAACATGTTTGGAACCACAAAAATGTTTTAGTAAAATGCGTGCCAAATATATTCAATGTTATGCATCACAGCATATATCAAAAAAATTTCTGTTTTTAACATGTTTATTTGACTCTAAATAGGCGTAGTAGTTGGTAGCCATGTAAGTTACTTCATTTTAAAATTTATATTTTAAAAATTAATATTATAAAAATCCTGTAAATTATATTTTTTCTTTAAATAAATGAAAAAGTTTTGAAATTCGACAAATATTGTTTCGAGTTCAATTTTAAAATACCCCACATAAAAAAAATAATTATAATCATTTAAATTTTTATAAAACAAATTGTGTGAAATTTTAGGATGTGATTTTGATTGCAAATTTTATTTTTAATCATCACAGACGAGGGGAAAAAATCAAAATTCTAACCAATAAACATATTTTTTAAATGTTTCCTGGAACTGTTTAAAGTAACATTATATCTTGAACTACTCGCATTTCGATTTGTGTCTAAAATTCTTTCTTTCCTGTGAATTTAGAAGGGAAATATGATTCAGGACGGAGTTATTTGTTCTATTGAATCAAGGATAAATCCATTACAGTGAAGAAAAGAAATATATTAATGAAATTTTAATTAAAGCAATATATTAATAATTATTATATAATAATAATTATTAATAATATAATAATTATTATTATTATATTTATTACATATTATAATACTTAATAACTTAATTAAATATATTTGATAAAAGTTCTCATCCATAAAGAAACTTAGAAAAATTTCGCGCATAGAAATTTCCGTAAACACTTTGCAGCAATGTTTGATTGTTGCAAAAAAAAAAAAAAAAAAAAAAAAGGTTAACAAATCTTTTTTTGAAAAAGAAAGCTACACTACATAGACATTTTTTTTATTGGATTTTTTTTTTTTTTTTTTTCAAGAACTTTTTAAAAAACGATATGAATTATTGATCTCAAGGAACTTTTTCAGGAGAAGAAAAAATTAACCTTTTTGGCCAGTTTGATTGTATACAGTGATAGTGAAAAGGGTTATTACCCACCGGGTTGGTATTTATTTTTCGAATATATACCTGATATTTGCAGAAGACTAAATTAAATAAATATCCAAAAACTGGCTATTTTCATATTTGATTGTAAAAAATTCATAATATCGAAAAAATTCTTGACAGCTTAAGTTGCAATGCTTCCAATACTATAATATAATTTACTCTGATTACAGAAAAATACCCATATTTTCTCCTACTGAATGAACGTCACTATCTTTTACAATCAACATAATGCGTAAATCCTTGCGAAAATAATAGTGAAAAATAAACTCATGGTAAGAAACTAATATCTCAAAGATCTATCAGATGTTACAGGCATAAAAGATAATAAGTTTATATAACAAATTGTGGCAGTTAGTGAAAAAGTTTATCTTCCTTATAAGCTATATATATATATATATATATATATATATATATATATATATATATATATATTTTAAATAGTGTGTTTTAACTTTTTGACTGTCCCTGTAAATAAACTAATCATGTTAAAAACTTCATTTTCAATAAGAATCGTTCTAGGGTAGACATCAATGACTTCCTAAAATTTCATGGCAATCCGAGTATATTTACTGAAGTTAGAGCGCAGACAAACCGAAAGCATAAGCACTTTAAACTTTGCTGGAAAGTGTTAAAAACCCACTTCTACTTCATCGAGGCAACAAAATGGTTGCTTAAATAGATCCCCTCTTCTAGGCAAATCCACTATTTAAAAGAACGATTAATCTTTCTCCCTCTAATTTTCTTCCTGCGAGGTGGGGGAAATCTGATAAATGACTTTTTTATTGTGTAAATATAATGGCGTGCTAGGCGTTGCAGAATCTCCTTACATACTGAGTATCTTAACGAGGTTTAAAGACCTTTTTTTTTTATCTTCATGGGGGAAAAAATGCTGAATCCAAAAATGCTTATCATATTATGATTCGGACCTCGTTAGGAGTTGTGCAAATATAACGTTATTAACAAAATATATACTTTATACAATACAACATTTTGGTAATTTTGGACCCCCTCCTGCCCTTTCCGATATCAAACGTTATCATCCGACGACCCCCTCCCCCCCCCCGGTAATGATATCGTTATCAAAATTTAAATTTTTTTTCACGTTTAGGAATTTATTTCTTTTGTTTCGAGTGACATACAAAATTAGTTACATTTATTTTTAGCATTTTTCATTGATTCAAACCAAGAGGAATCAATAAAATATCGCTTTATATCAAATAAGACTTAGAAGAAATAGTTACTATTTAAAAGTTTTATAATAGCTTTTTGTTTCGTAATGCATTCGACAGTCATAAGTCTTTTTGTGCTTGCTACGAGCGGAGAAGGGGATGGGAGTAGATAGAAATTCTTATCAACAAAGCAAGTAGACAACCTTTTTTTCCCTTTCTTTTTTATTTATTAGTAAGCGCCAAGCTTCACTTCAAATATATTTCATATATGCTTTCTCGAACTGTGTTTATATATGCTTACACACATGAAGAAGAATAGGAAAGTCAAACTTTTGGGTATTCTACAATTTAGAATTGCATAATTTTATAATAATTTAGTGATTTTATTAATAAGTTTGTATTTTCATAAAAATACATAGCCGGTTAAAAAAAAAATAAAAATAAAAATAACGTAATATTTTTAAACAAAGACCATGTTACAAATAAAAAGAGAAAATTTTGATAGGATCAAAAATTATATCGATATCAAAAGACAACCCCACCCCCTCTTAGAGATATCTTACGATCTTCTGTGCCAGACCCCCCCCCCCTTCCCGCTAAAATGATAACGTTATATATGCACAGTCCCTTACCTCAAATCTAAACTCTGAATTCATTTTTATTCATAAATGTGCAATACTTTAATGTGTTCATATTCGGAAGTTAGGAAATAGTACAGCATTTTTCCTTTTTAATAAAGGAAGAGGATCTTTCAGAAAATTCTGTCAAAGTTAGTGTTTAAAACCAATTTTCGAAATACATCTGCCCGAGAAAGATCATCCTGGGACATCAATCGTTTATGACTCAAGACGTAATACATTTATATAAAAAAAAAAAAAAAAAAAAAAACACTATTTGATTACAAATTACTTCAGTACTTATCTCAGCAGATAGCATACTTTCACGTTTAAAGCAAGTTGGAAATTGCACGTCAAGCGTAGCAAATAAAATGCGTTCGTACTATATCGAAGTTTTAAAAATATTCAGATCTTGGTGTAATCGACAGTACTTCGGGTGCAGTATAATTAATGTCCGAAATCTTTTATGTCCCCCGGCAAATACT
The DNA here is from genome assembly GCA_964019185.1 of Maratus speculifer. Lineage (NCBI taxonomy): Eukaryota > Metazoa > Arthropoda > Arachnida > Araneae > Salticidae > Maratus > Maratus speculifer. The sequence goes on along the minus strand of OZ025296.1, from coordinate 170,882,573 downwards.
ATCTGCTTTCTATTATACAGAAAGTAACATGTAGTAAACCTTAGTAACGTATATCAATTTCATAAAATATTAAATACTTTAATGTAATTAAAACGCGCCTAAACAGTGTTTCCCCTGCACCATTATGTAATGGAACTTTTGCGTGGCCCAATAAATTAATAACAAATATTCTTTGGATCACAGATTGTACAGAATATATATTTTAATATATACTTTATAGATGCATATCAATTTTATTATGTTCGAAAGAGTGTAACATGATTAAAATACACTTGAAACTATTTTTTTTCCTTTGAGCGTAAATGAATGCATTTGATTATCCCTGTCCCTGTAATTAAACTAAACATGTGATTTTCATAAAATTTGAAATAATTAGCCAAAATTATGCAATAATTATATATTTCAAACGATTTGGTTGGGTAGTTTTTTCTCTGTTATATGCGGACAGACAGACGGACAGATTGAACAACGACTATAGGTGCTACGTATTTACATAATTATAAACGCACCTGATGAGTCCGTGAACGAGTCAGAAATTTATTTCTCGTTATTGAGTGGGAGAAATTATTTTTTGAGGTCCCCTTTAAATAGAAGATCCAATTTGGTTGCTCAATAGGCAAAGGGGGTGCGAAATTTTTACTGACACGTGATAACGTCTTAGTAGAAAATAAATACGATCGAACGTGGAGCTTTTAAACATTGTAAACAATCACAGCGATAGCGAATTTTTATCAGCCTCGTTTTATTTTCCGGAAGATTTTTACGATTGTTTGTCGAATGCCTTTCTATACTCATGACCTTCACCTATACACGAATCAAATCCTTGAACTCTGTTATTAAATATTGATTCAGGTTCTCGTCGTGAGTGAGATAAGTAAAAGCGCGAAATAAGTAGGATCGATAATTATACTTTGATTTCGTCATTACTGGTTTACCTACTGTCCTGGCGAAAGGTGTAAAAAAAGCTAATAAATCTAAGCTCAGACATTTTAACTTGAATATTTCCAAAGAGCTTTTGCCTTTGCTGACATGCAGCAATTACCGTTATCAGGGCCAGACTAATACTCTGCCAAACCGTGCCCCAGCACGGAGTAAAAAAAAAATCGAAGGGCTCAAATTTGCCAATTTAAAAATAATTATAATAATAAAAAGAGAGAAATAAAGAGAGAGCCCAAATTTTTTATATCCTGTACATGAACTAAAATATGTTAGTTCTTCTGTAATTTTGGCCATTGCAAGGATTTAAAAACCATTTTAGAATGGAGAATTATCGGTTATAAACAGCCTGGAACTTTGTGATGAAATAGTAGTGAATCACCTTTTGGAAATTTCGAAATTGATTACAAAAATGAATTTTGCCTAACGTTGCTCTGAAATTTTTTACTATATCTTACAGTAATTATTGCATCAGAGTAACGTAGTTTTTTTAAAAACTAAAAATAATCAAAGACCACTTGCAAACAACGTCGTCTTAAACAGAATTGACAAACTCAGATACTTTAGTAATTTGGTATGAACTCAATAACAGTTTAGATTTTCTAAAATTAATAAAAGAATGAGTTTTTTTTTTCTTTTGAATGTTTGTTAAAAAAAATGTTAAAATGATCAGTTATCCTTATTTTTAATACTTACTATGGAGGGACGCATATTATTACTTTTGCACGGAGTGGTTTACAGACTAAATTCGGCTCTGCCGTTATACACTGGTTTCCAAAAATTAAGGAAAAGTCACAAAAATAGCGATAATTCAAAATATTACATGTAGATTTTAATGAAACTCAGCCACAATATACAACGCATTGTAAGGTATAAAATAACATGAAAAGAAATTACCAGACAATTATGGTGTTTCAAAAATTAGCATAATTATAAAATTTACAAAATCAGTTTGCCAGTTTAGTATAGGAAAAGTACCTTTAATATGCCGTATGATCACCCCTAATAGCAAGGGCGCCCATATGATGAATTTTAGGGGGGGGCTGAGGAAAATCTCAACTTCCTCAAAGCTATCACATATTTTTGTAAATGTTTAAGGCACTTGGCGTTTTTTTAGCGATTTTTGAGTTTTCCCCTCCGATTTTTTGATGAAATATGCGTTTTTCGCGATCCTTTTAAGAAATATGTGCTTTTTTCTACGAATTTTTCATGAAATTTATGTATTTTTCCCAATTTTTTGACAAAAATTGCTTTTTTTGCAATTTTGTGATGAAATTTGCGATTTTTTCGTGACTTTTGAACAAAATTAGTTTTTTTCGCGATACTTTGGTGATATTTGTGTTTTTTCCACGATTTTCGGTTTTTTCTATGCTTTTTGAACGAATTCAGCGATCTTTTTTGCGATTCTTTGACAAAATTAGAGATCTTCTTGCGATTCTTCGACGGAATTTGTGTTTTTTCAAAAATTGTTTGATGAAATGTGCACTTCTCTCGCTCTTATTTGACAACATTTGCGATTATCTGCATTTCTTTGACAAAATAAGCCCTTTTCCTGTGATCCTTGATCAAAATTCGCGTTTTTTTTTGTGATCATCACTGGCATGAGTGTACTAAATGACCTTTCTGCAGTGAAATTTTTTGGCGGAAATGGGGAAAGCAGCTTCTGCGATTAGATCATTTACCATGACATTCTTACCAATTCTTGCTTTTCCACAAACCAAGCCATATTCTTGCTTCCAAATCCAAATTCTCAATTTTATAAAACTGAGATAATTCCTTGATTTCTTTTGGAAAAACTTTTTTAAATATTTTCTATCAGATAAGAATGAAGTAAAATCACTTTGAATGACGTTTCATTTCGATTTATAAACCTTGACACGGGATATAATCAAAGAGTTTAAAAATGGATAAAAAATTGTTCTCTTTAATATTCTAGAGGAGAGGCCATATGACGGTTCCAACACGGACATTATCTAGAAAACGATTTGCACATTTTGATATTGATTCCTAAAATTGCAATTTTCTATTAGCTCCATGAGAAAAGTACTGAAAAATTATTCTGATTTTATCTGTGCAAAAGAAAACTCTCAAGAAGTTACTATCAGTGCTAATAAACTGAAACCAAATGTTAATCTACAGAATGTAATTTATTTACAACTGGTTCTAGATAAAAAGAATGTGCAGAAACTATTTTGAGACATACAATAATCAAATGAAAAAAGAATGAAAAACGAAAAAGAAAAGAAAGAAAAAGCAAATTTGAGCACTAGCAATTTGGCGAATCTAATCGCTTGTTTACTCGCCAAATGAAGAATTTAGTCTTAATTTGGCGCAATGGCGAGTGACAGCGAGAACACTGATTGTATGGATATGTAGATTTTGTTCATGGTGAAGCTCACATTTGTATACAGGGTATCACAAAAAGATAGTCACAACTTTAAGAAAAAGTGCTAATAAGATAATTGTTTAAAAAAAAGGTAGATTGGTTGACAGAAGTATGATTTTGCAACCTTTTTCTTTGATTATCTCCGTACATAACATAAAATGGCTAAAAGATAATGTTCCAAATGGGTCATAATTAACGATTTTAACTTGCCATTCTAGAACGAAAATGTTAACAAAGAATTTGTTTTGAAAACAATAGGATACTAAGTGGTTATAATAAAACATTAATTATGTCTAATTTAGTTTGTTTTTCGCATAGATGAATGGGGTACTGGAAGCAAAGAGAGGAAGGAGAACCACTCTTACCTTCCTAATGTTTGAAAATGTATGAAATTTGATCACCTTTTCGAATTTTAATAATTTGGCACTCTTTAGTGAAAATCCTAATTACTGACATGGGGAGCCCCTAATGAGGGGGCCCCTGGGGCAATTGCCTCGCAAGCTTCTGCATAAGTCGGGCCCTGGTTACAATCTGACACATTAAGGGTTCTAATCTTTATTAGATTCAGGAAAAGGAATTTTCCAATTAAAAAATAGCATAGTATCAATATAGTATAGCATAGTATAAAAAATAGTATCATTAACATCCTATTGTTAAATCTGTGTCTAATTTCTCAGCGGTTTATTCCCGCAAAATCTGTTTTACCAATGCAAATGAAATGGGTCACGTCTGTAATGAAATCCTTCCTTATGCAAAAAAAGTATTACACTTTAGTAGGTAAAAAGCACACAGTAACACTTGCTAAAATAAAAATTGTATAAAATACAATTTGTTTCCTATCTTATGTTTTTCCTCTTTTTAAAAAGCAAACTATTCGAGAGGACTAATTCAAATCTTACCAAAATCGAATCTGTTTACATCAGAATCTATCTTTAAAAGAAATAAAATTCATGTTTATGAGAAAATAAATTCGACATAATTATATCTCCTTAAACAGAAAACTGTTTAAAGCGGAAATTTCTTACGATGCCTTTTTTACAGGATCAAGTTAGAATTTGATATCTTACAACTGATTTATATTTTAAAAAAGTACGACAAAACCAAAATCTAGGGGGGGGGCTCAAGCCCCACCTTGCCCCCCCCCCCCATATGGGCGCCCATGCCTAATAGCAATATAGCACATACAGCGACGTGTCATACTGTCAATTATGCGGTAGATGAGTTCGCTGGGAAGTAAGAGCCATTGCTCTTCCAAAGCAGTTGTAAGCGTGGCACGGGACAGAGGAGGGGGATTGAGTCTAGGGGACATTTAGGGACATGTCTCCCTAAAGCCTCCCAAACATGCTCGATGGGATTTAAGTCGGTGATCGAGCTGGCCATTCCATGCGCTGAATTCTCTGGTGCTGAAGATAATCTTCCACGATGCGTGCCCTGTGCGGTCTAGCGTTGTCGTCCTGTAACAGGAAATCATTACCTATTGCACCGGCATAAGGTCGCACATAAGTATCAAGGATGTCATCTCTATAGACGTGAGCATTCATGGTTCCTTGTGGAAAGACATGGAGGTCTGTGCGTCCACCCAAAGAGGTAGCACCCCAAACGCAGACACTGCCTCTGCCTCCTCCGTATGAATCTCTTTCACGAATGTTTGATGGATTATAGCGTGTTTCCTGTTCTCTCTAAATAAAACAACACCTACTGTCGCTTTGGAGGTTAAATCGGGACTCATCCGTGAAGAAAACATGCCTCCATTGATCAACCTTCTAGTGGACATGTTGACGTGCCCACATCAAACGTTCCCTCCGGTGACGTAAGGTGAGCATACAAATTGCTGGTCGTCTCGCGTAAAGTCCACCTTCGTGAAGCCTTCTACACACAGTAGACATTGACACCAACCTTCCAGTGGCTGCAGCAAGGCAGGATCTAAGGTGAGTTGGGGTTGCGGTTCTATTCCTTCGTACACATAACCGCAAATATCGGTCATCGGCGCTTGTCGAAACCATTGGTCGTCCTTAGCTGAACTTTCTTGAACCCGAACCAGTGGTTTGAAATTGTTGACAAATCCTATGAACCACCGAAGGACTCACATTTAGTCATCTAGCCACCTCTGCCTGACTTTGTCCTACCCCCAGTCTCCCAATAGCTCTAAATCGCAGTTCTGCGGGCAAATGATGCCTCGAGGCCATTGTAATGAATTGACTATCCTAGATTTATAATATCACTATCACAGCGACAACTGCAGCCTTAGTCTCTAACGTGCATTTTTAAGTGCCTCACGGATGAAACAATGCGATTGCAGGGCCACTAATTTACATTTGGTATTTTTATTCAGCATCTTTTATTTAACAATATATGCAAATTTCATACGGATTGCTTTCTTTTTGAACGAGTTATCGCTATTTTTGTGATTTTTCCTTAATTTTTGGAAACCAGTGTATTAGTTGTCTAGGTAGGACGTATACAGGATTTTCGTTAGAGAGGACCCACTGGATGCAGACACACTTTCTTTTATTAACTTAGATAATTGTTCCGAAAAGTAAATGTCACGTCGTTTTTTATATTAAAAAAGAAATAAAAATCATACGCCAAGCATAGGTTATGAAACACTTTCGTAATACTGTAACGGGACATCACGCGTTTGAGAAGGTGGAGAGAGACATCTCAAGTAAACAATTTAGAGACACAAACTGAAAGAATTCTTTCAGAAATAACCATCTATAGATAGCAATGTGTCCAAACTTTTCCTAGCCCAGTATAATAATTTATTTATAAACTATATCGTTGCAAAATTCTCCCTGTCTGTCCGCTGTCCCTGTTTGCATATCTTTTCCCGAGACATGGATTTATCTCTAGCGGAAGCCAAGAAGAAAATGAAAAGAAAATAAATTAAAAAATCTGGAATATAAGTAATTCCATTAAAAATAGAAAAAAATTATCCCAAATACATAGGAATGACTTCTCGTAAACTTAAAGATTGTATTAAAGTTCATTTGAGAGATTTGAAGTATAATCGGCTAACAACAGCCCTATCAAGACAATCAGAAGCAGAATATACAAATTCATTTTGAAGAAGCAAAAATGATATACTCTTAAAGAGTTATCATGAATTAATGTATGAATATCATGAATATCTGTAAATCAATAGAAATTATTAATCAAGAAAATACTGTTTGAAATGACATTTACCTTACAACATACCACGAATTTTGTTCAGCTTAACTTAAAGAATCATGAAATAAGTTTACATCCATATTTTATTTTCTCAATGTTTTGTAGATCTAAAAATTGACTTTCATTCCTTTCGACACAAACAATGTGAAATTTGAAAAATAAGATGTTAATAACAGCATTTTTTTGCATTCGCTGACGAAAGTTGTGTTTATAGCTGAAAGTACTAAGAAGAAATTAAAGTAATTTAACATCTCTTTAAATATTTTTTGCCATCTTTTAAGTATATTGTATATAATTTTAAGTTTATACTAAATATAATTCAGCTGGGAAATGCATAACACAATAATAATAATAATAAAACTAAACTAAACTAACTATAAAATAACTAAACAACTAAATAACTAAAAAAATAAAACTTAAAACTACATAGCAAAATTGGAAACGCATTTCTAGTCTTTACCGCTCATAGATAGACTTGTAACCGAAATTTTTGAATGGCCCTGTAAATGAATGGTAACTGTTATGCTTGTCATATTCAATCCCAAAGTATCTTCTACAGTAAATCTGTTTATAAATTTCCTTATGTTTCAAATAACGTGACTTCATTAAAATAAGTTGCATTTTTTTTTTTTTTCTTCCGAAGACCATTATCGAGCCAGTGGCGCAGCCAAGGGGGTGGTTTTGGAGTTAAAACCCCTCCCAGAGCTAAGAAAGATCGGTATAATTGCCGCTTATATGAATCAAAACAAAATTTAATGTTTAAACGTTCGGATTCTATCACTTTATTGAATGAGATTCCATTTAATAAAGTGATTAGATTAAATAGCAAAAATTTTACTTAAAACTGAAAGTGCATATTAGATGGATTAGTCAAGTAAAAATTGATTATTTGAACTAAATCACTTTTCTGAGACGTATTATGCTAAAAGAATGATGATTTCCTGCCACACAAATACTCTTTCAGCTTAAGTGTCATACAGTGAATATTCTAATTAGTACTGATTCTATTGACCCGGGAGAACTCACTATGAAAATTTCTCTCCCGGTGCCCAATTCTTTTCTTTTACTTTATAGTCACTTAATATTAAATTTTTTGTTTGGCTTAGTATTTTTATTCAAAAAAGAGATAAAGTAATCGAAATCACATTTTAAAATTTTATTAAAATGAAAAATAGTCTTAAAAAGGATACGATGGAGAAAGAAAATCTCATGCGCGAGTTCTCGCGGGGGCGATTCAAATAGCCGGCAAACATCTTTATCAGAAACTCAAAACCTTCCTAACCAAATTCTGGCTGCGTCACTGTATCGAGCCATATTTAACCTGCGGCCCAGCAGGACTTTATGTCTGGCTCGATGATTAATTAATTGAGATGCACATGAAAAGTATTTATGTTTTTCTGCATTGTTTTTTATATTTTTATGGAAAGATAATTTATGTTACAGGGCAGATTTTTTAAAAGTCGTTTCCTAATGTCAAAAGTTCTTTTTGCATGTAGTCCTATTTGTTCTACAGTGGTGTAAACATTTATTAATCTTCAACAATAATCAAACATCATTCCAAATTACATTTGCACTTAAAATTTCTACTATATATACATTTTTTTTCATTGAGCACAACATGGATTTATTAGAGAAAATCTCCTTAGAAATCTTGCATTGTAATAATACTACGTCTCATATTTATTATATAGCTAATACTACTTTTTAGGGTTGAACTTTTATCTCGAAAAAAAAAATGGCATCAAAAATATTTTACAGTACTAATTCTAAATAGCAAACTTCGTGGGATATTTATACAGCATTTGAAATAGAAATTTGCAACGAAGTTTACTGTGGAGAGAGTGATGTTAATTTTTTTTTTTTGGTTATAACATTTCTTCCGCAACAAATGTTTAACCCAAGTGATAATATTAACTTTTTCATATTGCATTGTTAGACTACATATGTCATTTTAATTGTTTGTTTTTTTCTTCAAGAGTGTTGCGGTTAGCCTGAAGTCTAAAATTTATGTTTGTGGCTCGTCTAAAGTCTGAAACTTATGCTTATGGCTCGGGAGAAAAAAAAGTTTGAGTATGGTTGGCATTATCTAAACGAATTTTGCGTGTGACCCTGTAAATAAATGATAAATGCTCCATATTTTACAGGCGTTTTTAGTGCACCTCAAAAAATACATATAATTTCATTATGTCTGAAACTGTATAACCAGGACCGTAACTATAAACTTGGGGGCCCCGGGGCAAACGAGTGAGGCCCCTCCCGCCCGGGGCAAATTAAAACTTTGCCGCGGGCGCAGTTTTTTTTCCGCACGTCGCTATTTAATCGTGCACAGTATGATAAGCCTAAAAAAAATAAAATATGGATTTTGATTTTTTTTTCGTTTTTTTTATGTATTTATTATTTGATAAAAAAGAAGGATTTTCTAGAATTTTTTTAAATGCTTTTTATATTATTCAACCGATCAGAAACCCATATTTTCTTCCCTGTACTCGCTTTTGTGGGATCGGCAAACATGCAACCGCGACATGACACATTTGGTTCCAGAGTCCGATCAAGCTGAAGTTGGGCCTCTTACCTACCCATTTTAGGCGACACTTTCAGAAAAAAAAAAATACTTGATGAGTTGACAAAGTTGTTTGGTAAAAAGTGCCTAGGTTAAAAGCTTCTAAAAATTTTATTGAGTCATTCAGAATATTTATATTTTAAGTTTTACATTTTATAAAACAATATTATTTGAAAAATATTTGATTAAGGAAAAAATCAGCCACATAATTTGTGGGCCCCTGAAATAGTTAGGCTCATAGCCGAGGCGCTGGAGGCCCGTGCATTATTCAGGCCCGGTCCGATTCGACATTCTGCTGTCTGCTCTAGAACTACTTTTGCATGCGAAGCGCATGGAGTATACCAACGGATCCGCAGAAAAATTTATTCAAGCACTTTGATTTATTATTATTAATTTTTAGCTAGGTGCTGGGCATTTTAAAGGAAGTTAGACGAGAAACTAAAATCAATAGTTTTTTAAACCACCAGTTTGGGGCCCCTCAGGCTTGGGGGCCCCGGGGCAGTGTCCCGGCGGTAGTTACGGCCCTATGTATAACATCATTAAAACACACGCTGCAAAAGTTATGTCCCCATAAGACAATAATGTAATGGAATTCTTTTGAGTGTCCCCACAGGTGCCCAGAGAGGGATTTGGTGACGCAAAATGCGTCATACAGTTTATTTTTTGGGGGGGAAAATTTGAGAAAAAGTAAATTTTTTTTGAGGGGGGGGGATTTTAAAATTCTTAATATTTCCTTTTTTTACTGTTAAAAAAAATTTTTTTTTTTTTTTTGATTTTTTTAATATCACTTAATTTTTTTTCAACATTTACAATTGATTACAAATGATATTCTGTTTAGGGGAGGCGGTGTCAATGTTAAAGTTTGAAGATTTTTCTGGGGGAAGGGGGGGATTTGCGTCATTGGGTTTGGGGGGGGGGGGTGGCCACCACTGAAGTAAACTATAATTGCTATACACAGCATTTTCAATACTGAACATAACACAGTAAACGTCAATAACGTGTATATATTAGAAATCAATCCGAGTACATTTACAAGAGTTAAAGAACGGATATAAGATAGGCAGACAAACCAAAGTCATAAACAGATTTCAAGTGGAAAGTGTTAAAAATGAATCACTATTTTAGACAATGGGACCGCTGATTATTTCTTCTGCGCACATAAACATTCTTATGATTTGACATTCTTCAGATAGACGAATGCCTTATCATTCGTAAAGACAAATAAATCACTAACTAAATAAATAAAATACTAAAAAGATTTCCTTCGATTTTATCACCCTATCTATCTTCTTATCAAAAGAGTATTTATTCTAATTGATTTACCCGAAAAAAAAAAAAAAAAAAAAGTCCAAAATTAAAATTTTATTTGATGCTCTTCATAACTTGACAAGATTTTTCAGAAATTCGATGTAACTGAAAGGTACCTTTTTTTTTTTCGAACAATTATTGATTTTAAAAAAGTCACCAAACAAAAAGATATGATTTAATAAAAAACTTTTTTAAAAAATCAGGAAACGGAGCGCTGTTTATAGGATCTAAAGGGCTCGATATGAATACACTCACGAACCAGAACTTTATTTCAAAATTATTGCTGGCTAAAAACGTTTTAGAATTATAATAAATATATACAGGGTGTTTCTAAACTCATGGTACAAACTTTAAGGGGTGATAGTATACATCAAGACAAACAATATTAAATGGGAAACTAAGAGTCCCAAACGTCTTCCAAAGGAGATAGGCGCCATTAAAGTTTAGGGTCCAAAAATTCAAATGATTATAAAACACAGAAAAATTGGTCGATTCGTTTGCGGTTTTCACTAAAACTATTCTTTATGTCAGTATTGTCTTGAAAATAAATTATAAAGATACATTTCAAAAAATGCCTATAGAGGACGCTTTAGACTTTGGAGTAACGAACAACTATTTTTTACCGTCATTTTTTGCATCTCTTTAAATTTTTTTAGAAGCTTAGACATAAACTTAAATTTTGAGCTCAAAATCTAAATTGTTGGGAGTGGTTAAGTAGCGCAAACTGAACTGTGGGGGGGGGGGGGGGAGGTTCAAATTTGAAATGATTATTAAAAACGGAAAAATTGGTCAATTAATTTGCGATTTTCACTAAAATTATTCTTTAGGTCAGTATTATCTAGAAAATAAATTATAAAGATAAAATTAAAAAAATGCCGATAGAGGGCGTTTTAGACTTTGGAGTAACGTACAACTATTTTTTGACCGTTATTTTTTTCATCTCATAAATTTTTTTAGAAGCTTAGACATAAACTTAAATTTTGAGATGAAAATCTGAATCGTTGGGAGTGGTTAAGTAGCGCAAACTGAACTGTGTTCAACGGGGATGGAGAGGTTCAAATTTCAAATGATTATACAAAACGGAAAAATTGGTCGATTCGTTTGCGGTTTTCTCTAAAACCATTCTTTATGTCAGTATTTCCTTGAAAATAAATTTTAAAGATAAATTAAAAAAAATTCCGTTAGGGGGCGCCTTAAACTTTAGAGTAACCAACAACTATTTTTAACCTTTTTATTTTGTATCTAATTAAAGGCTTGCAAAAGCTTAGATTTAAATTTTTAGCTCAAATTCTGAATCGATGGGAGAGGTTAAGAAGCGCAAACTGAACTGTGTTCAGGAGTTGAAATGTTACCCTCCCCACCCCTCGAACACAGTTCAAATTTCTGCTACTTAATTACTCACAACGATGCAGATTTTGAGCTCAAAATTTAAGTTTGAACTTTTACAAGCATTTAATTAGATACAAAAAATAACGGTTAAAAATAGTTGTTGGTTAATCTAAAGTCGTCCTCTGACGAAATTTTTTGAAATTTATCTTTAAAATTTATTTTCAAGGAAATATTGATATAAAGAATAGTTTTAGCGAAAACCGGCCAATTTTTCCGTTTTTTATAATCATTTGAAATTTGAACCTCCCCAGCCCCATTGAACCAAGGCCATCTTGATAATAAAGCTCTGATTGAACAGTTTGCGCTACTTAATCACTCCCAACGATTTAGATTTTGAGCTCAAAATTTAAGTTTATGTCTAAGCTTCTAAAAAATTTTTAATGAGATGCAAAAATTAACGGTAAAAAATAGTTGTTTGTTACTCCAAATTCTAAAGCGCCCTCTATCGGCATTTTTTGAAATTTATCTTTATAATTTATTTTCAAGACAATACTGACATAAAGAATAGTTTTAGTGAAAACCGCAAACGAATCGAGAAATTTTTCTGATTTTTATAATCATTTGAATATTTGAACCCTAAACTTTAATGGCACCTATCCTTTTCGGAAGACGTTTGGGACCCTTAGTTTCCTATTTAATATTGTTTGTCTTGACGTATACTATCACCTCTTAAAGTTTGTACCATGAGTTTAGAAATACCCTGTATATAACCACACAAAAATAATTTAAACTACTTGGGTGTGCCAATCCCAAAACTTTCTTCTGTCTCACACATCTTCAAAAAGTAGTTACAAATACTAATACTTTAATATTATCAGTTCAATACTACACAAATTTTGATTTTCATCTTAAATTTCTGCTTCAGACAATTAATCGGAGTAAAAACGAGTTCGTCTCGAACAAGATATTTATCAAAATCAACAACTGTTACTTATTCTATTGTACATCAATAGAGAGTACAATAAGCTATATACACAAAAGTGTAATAACTTTTGAAAATTGCACGAACTGAAACGATATTTACTATAACTTCATGAACCGGAACAATATTGATCATAATTTCACGAACCGGAAGATCGTGCCGGTTTGCTCCAGTCCATTTCGAGTCCTGCTTAACACACCCTATACCCAATCCTATTCATTAAGTGAAACAATCAAAAAAGACATGTTCCAAGTTTAAAGCATTTTTCTTTATCAGTTCTTGACTTATAACAATTTAAATTCGAAAAATTTTCAAAAAACGCATCAGGAAGAAAAACATATGTCAATTAATCTGAAAAAAATTCATTTAACCTTTAATTGCCGTTGCAGAAAATTGTCACATTACACTGAGAGCGATCTGCGAAAGCATTTGATTGAAAGATGAATAAAAGTCTCGATTAACTCATAAAATACTGTTTTTGCACTAAACTGTTTGTACAGTGCTATTTCTGATAAATTGATGCCCGGATTGGGTTTTTGTAAATGTATATCAGCAGAAATTATTTTTTATTTTTCTAATCCGGTTAAAATTCGATAGAATCTTTTTCGGATTTGAATAGAGTTCAATTCAAATAAAATTTTCAAGTTCTGGTCAAATTGCATTTCGACAGGAAATGTTTTGTCCTGTACACATACCGTGTTATGATTATATGGAATTATTTTTGGGTTCGGATTGGGTTTAAGATAGACTTCAGTTGGGATTTATAGGTTCTTTTAGTGTACATAGATGGAAATTATTTTTTCTTTCTCAGTTCAGGATATGGTTGGATATTTTTATTCCCAACCCTATTCATATATCTTATACTATAATGCGAGCAAAAATTGTGTGTGTGTGTGTGGGTAAATTTTATCTCAAAAACGGCTCTAACGATTTTCGCAAAAATTTGGATTTTACCATTTTCGGGCACGAGAAGACCATTGGGCTAGGTCACATGTTCGAGAAAATTCGATTATTGGGTCATTTCGGGTCATAATGGGTCAGGATCAAGCTATTTAAATCTAGAGAACGGCTGGATCGATTTTAAGGAAATTTTGTATCCAATCGTTTTTTGGCACGAGAAAACAATTGAGCTGGGTCACATGTTCGAAAAATTTTGATTAGTGGGTCATTTTTGGGTCATTGTGGGTCAAGCCATTTTTATTTAAAAAACGGCTCTAACGATTTCGACCAAATTTTATATTTTATCGTTTTGGATTACAAGAAGACCATTGGGTTAGGTTACATGTTCGAGAAAATTCGGTTAGTGGGTCATTTTTGGGGTCATTGTGGGTCATGCTATTTTTATCTTGAGATTTTCTCACGCAATTTTGACTAAAAATTGCATTCTATGGTTTTCGGGCACGAGAAAAACATTGGACTAGGTTACATGTTCGAAAAAAAATTTTAATGGGTCATATTGGGTCATTAAGGGTCTGGGTCAAGCTATTTATATTCAAAGAACCGCAGAATCAATTTCATCAAAATTTTGCCTGTAATAGTTTTTTTGACACGAGAAAGCTAATGGGCTAAGTCACACGATCGAGAGATTTCGACTATAAGAGTCATTTGTGGGTCATGATGGGTCATAATGGGTCATGGTCAAGCTATAGCTAAAGAACAGGTGGATCGATTTTAACGAAATTTTGTATACAACATTTTTTTGGCACGAGAAAACTATTGGGCTAGGTCTCAATTCGAGAAATTTCGATTACTGGGTCATTTTCGGTCATAAAAGGTCTGGGTCAAGCTATTTATATATAAAGTACGACAGTATCAAATTTAATGAAATTTTGTATGTAAGTTTTTTGACACGAGAAAATTAATTGGGCTATGTCACATGTTTGAGAGATTTCGATTATAAGAGTCATTTATGGGTCATGATGGGTCATAACGGGTCATGTCAAGCTATATCTAAAGAACATGTGGATCAGTTTTAACGAAATTTTGCATACAACATTTTTTGGCACGAGAAAATCATTGGGCTAGGTCACATGATCGAGAAATTTCGATTAATGGGTCATTTTGGGTCATAAAGGGTCTGGGTCAAGTTATTTATATTTAAAGAACGGCAGGATCAATTTTAACGAAATTTTGAGTGTAACAATATTTATACACGAGAAACCTAATGGGCTAAGTCACATGTTCGAGAGATTTCTATTATAAGGGTCATTTGTGGGTCATGGTCAAGCTACATCTAAAGAACGGGCGAATCGATTTCAACGAAATTTTGTATACAACATATTTTTGGCACGAGAAAATCATTGGGCTAGGTCACATGTTCGAGAAATTTTGATCAGTGTGTCACTTTTGTGTTATACTAATTTTATCAAGACAATAATCTAGCGCAATCTTGACTAAATTTTATATTCTATCGTTTTCGGCCGCGGGTTAGGTCAGATGTTTGAGAAAATTTGATTAATGAGTCATTTTGGGTCATAATGGGTCAAGGTCAAACTATTTAACCTAAAAATTGGCTCAATCGATTTTATCTAAATTTTGCATCTAACGTTTTTCGGCACGCAAAAATTAATGAGCTAGATCACATTTTCGAGAGATTTCGATTTAATGGTCAATTGTGGGTCATGCTAATTTTATCTAGAAAATTGTTCTCGCCATTTTGAGTATACTTTCTATTATATCGTTTTCGGGAAGGAGAAAACCATTGATCTAGGCCACATTCTCGTAACAATTCAATTAGTGGGTCATTTTAGGTCTTAATGGGTTCGGGTCATTCTAATTATATATAATAACGACTCAATCAATTTTACCTAAATTTTGCATTAAAACGTCTTTTGTCACGAGAAGACTATTGAGCTGAGTTGCATATTAAACAAAATTATATTAGTGGGTCATATCGCTTCATTGCTGAATGCTGTCAAGTTAATTTTACTTAAGAAATGGCTTAAACGATTTTGATTCATTTTATACTCTACTGTTTTTGATTACCTGAAGACCATTGAGCTAAGTCATATGTTTGATCACATTTGATTAGTGGATCATATGGGTAATAAGGGTCAGTATCACGAGACTATGGCAAAATCCAATAAATTGGCGATATTTGACAAAATACTGGCTAAATTTGGCCGAAAAATCCACTATTAAGATTACGAAACCAAAACACGTATTTGGCACCAAATGAAAGAATGTGTCCAAATTTGGATATATCTGGCAAAAAATATAGTCTTTCAGAATGTGAAGAAATTTCTTATACATTCTTAATAGTATTCGAGATGCATTGTTAACTAAAGTGAGTCGAACTAAAAAAGTGATTTGGATTGATGTCCTTTCGTTATAAATTTTAAAATAAAGTAAAATTTATGAACATGTGCATACAAACATACTTTTCTTATTAATTATTTTTGTAAATAATACTATTATTAATAACATGTTTTACAGTAATAATTCAGAGTGACTGATTCAGGGAAAATACTATATCGAGTTGAACACAAAGTTAATTTTGACCGAGTTGAGCTCGGTCACCCCTGCTAGTGTATATTATTTCTGATGATGGCATGGACATACAAGACGCATAACGATGAATGGGGTACATAAAATAATTTTTGAATAGAATTTTGACATAGATACTCGCATTTTATTAAAAAAAGTTTATTTAAAAATTGCAGTTAATTAAAAAAGAATGAAAAGACATGGCAAATAATCTCAAAGATTGCCATACATTTTTTGTACCGAACGGCAAATAAAATCTTCATTCAATACTCCCTTTATCTTTCGTTCTGGCAAGTGGGGCACAAATCCCTTCTGACATGCTTCCCCCTCCCTAGTTTCGACCCTGTTACACATCTTTAAATAAGTTTTTCAGCTTATATTATTATTATATTTTCCATTAAAAATTGTACATATGTTACAAAGAAAATTTAAAAGCACAGAATTTGTAAATTGTAATATTACAATTTTTATCAACACACCTCTTACTTAGACACATTCATCTCTCGAAATTTTCAGGTCATGATTTTCTTCATGTTTTTGCATCAATCTCAATCACAAAAAAAAAAAAAAAAAAAAAAAAAAAAAAAAGAATGCATGTATTTATTAATTATTTTGTTACGTATCTTAAAATAAGTTTCTCAGTTAATATTGTTACTTATTTTATTATTACTTTAAATTACAAATGTTATATACCTTACAAAGGAAATTTAAAAGCACAGAATTTTCTAAATCATTACAATTTTATCATACCCTCCACCCCCCTCCTCCTGAAAATTTTCAGGTCATGCTTTTGGGTCAATCTCAGAAACAGCAAAATGATATTTTAAAAAGCTGATTTCAGTGAAAAAACTGAAAACTATCATGCCTGAGCACAGTCAAACTGATAGAAAGTACTATTATATCAGTAACAGAAAATTATTTTAGGCCAAAACGAAAAAGTATGTACTTTCGACAGGAAAAAGGAAGAGTATGTTCGGAAAACGATAATAAATTTTCCTAGAAGGAAAGGGAAGCATATATTACCGTATATTCAACGAATTTTTTTCACACTAGTATTTCACTATCTTCATATTATATCAAACTCAACATTACAAGGTAATGATAGTATAATGGAGTGTTTATCTTTACCTTGAAATAAAAGCATTGTTATCGGGAAAATAAATAAACAAGAAAAAAAATCATGTATCAAGCATAGATTATGAAACATTTTCTAACACATACAGAAAGATGTAACAAAACTGCACCATTTAATAAGTTAAAATATCTAATTCAACAATGTAGGAGCGCGTTTTCTATTACACAGAAAGTAACTTGTAAGTAAACCTAAGAAGCGTATATCAATTTTCTTATATGTGAAACAGTTTAACATAATTAAAGAAAATCCCTGTCGGCTTGGCCTATAGGCGGAGGTAAATTCCGAAGAGTGCTCATTTCAACAACAAAAAATAAAATATGATTAGAGATAAACGCAGTTTAACAGTTTTTTTTTTAAAATTAATTTCATTTTTCTATATGAACTGGTTTTATCAGAATCATCTTAAGCGAAATTCGGCTCAAATGCCCATATTGACAACTTATTTTGAAATATATTGTGACTTTATTAAAAAATCGACCAATACGGAATATCATGTAGTTCCTAAATAAGAAAAAGCTGTCAATTGAATGCTTTTGAGAGCAAAATTGAATTTAAAAATGAGTCATAAAATACCCAATTTATTATTTAAATACATCCTCAATTCTTTAATCATGATTGCTTCGGGAAATTTTGTGCGAAGTGCCCACTTTGACAGCTTTTTTTTCTTTTTAATTATTTGTATTAAGCTTTTATCAAAACACTGACCAATATGGCACATTATACAGTTTCTAAATAAGAGAACTTGTCAATTGGAGGCGTTTGAGAGCAAAACTAAATTTAAAAATGAGTCAGAAAAAACGCAATTTGTTATTTGAATACAATTTTTCAATCACGATCGCTTCGGGAAATTCTGTTCAAAATATCCATTTTGGCAACCTTTTTTGAAATACATTCTGCCTTTATCAAAAAACTGGCCAATACGTCACGTTATATAGAACCTAAATAAGAGAACCTGTCAATTAGATGCTTTTGAGAGCAAAAACGGATTTAAAAATGAGTCAGAAAAAACGCAATTTGTTTTTTGAATAATTCCTCAATTTTTCAATCACGATCATTTCGGGAAATTCTGTTCAAAATACCCTTTTTGGCAGCCTTTTTTGAAATACATTCTGCCTTTATCAAATAACTGGCCAATACGTCACATTATATAATTCTTAAATAAGAGTATCTGCCATTTGAATGCGTTAAAAATCCCAAATGAATTTAAAAATAAGTCAGAATATTAACAGTTTGGATTTGAGGTTTTTTTCTTCAACTATTTTTCTTTATTTTTGCTAATGATCCTATGAAAATTTTGTCAATATAAAAGTTGTAGATATTATTGAGAAGATGTAAAAAAAAAAAAAAAAAAAATAATAATAATAATAATAATTAATTAGATTCGATAGTTTAAAAATTGACGAATTTATGGATTTTTGTCTTTTTTCACCCCTCCCCCCCACACACACTTTTTGTTTTCGTTTTTAATTTTTTTCATCGGTAAGGAATAGCCCTATTAAAAACTTGTAAATACAAAAGTTTTAAATAATTTTGAGAACATTTAGAAAAAATTTAGTTGGATTTAATATCTTGAGAATTGACGAAGTTATAATTTTTTTCTTCCAAAAACCATGTTTTTTTCGCCCCTTGAGCCTATTTTTAACTTTATGAAAAATCTGTCATACAAAAACTTTTGGCCCATTTTCTAGAAGTAATATGAACTTTAAACTGATTCGATATCTATTTTAATTAAGAAGTTACAGCGTTTTTTCGGTTTTCACACCCCCCCCCCTTGGTCTGATTTTGCCCATTAACGAACTCGACCGAGATTTTATACCCCTTGATTTTATGTATCAATTTGGAGGGGATTGGAGCAGAATTATAGAAGTTATCGCGTCCAGAAGAAAGTGATATATATCCTTCTATAGTAAAAAAAAACTAGCCTTAAAAGGAATGACTCCTGGAATGATGCTGATGTGGAAGATTTCCGGAACTAACGAATCCGGATTGTCCACTCCTTCCATGAGTCGAATAGACCAATCAGGAAAGGACTCCGCCTATGCATCGCCGTGTGGGTTACCATAAAGAGAGGAAAGGTTACCATCGCCAACAATCGCCAAGTTTGTCACCAACTTGGCGATATATCGCCAAATTTGGCGACAAAAATTAGTTGTCAAAAGTGACGCCAACTTGGCAATAACTGTAATATTTCGCCAAATTTTTAATTTCTTTACAACACCAGTCGTTTGATACATCATTTGAGAGGTTTGCAACTGCTTATTTATATAATGGATGTCTTGTGTGTTATCCCCCATTCTGCTTCCAAGGGGGGACACATTTTTAATTTCTTTACAACACCAGTCGTGTTACACAAGATTTGAAAGGTCTGCAACTGCTTATTCATATTATGGATGTCTTGTGTGTCACCCCCACACTCTGCTCTCCCCAGGGGGGGGGGTCACATTTTTAATTTCTTTACAACACCAGTTGTGTGACACATCATTTGAAAGGTCTGCAACTGCTTATTCATATTATGGATGTGTTGTGTGTCATCCTTAACTCTGCCCCCCGGGGAGGGCACATTTTTAATTTCTTTACAACACCAGACGTGTGACACATCATTTGAAAGGTCTGCAACTGCTTATTCATATTATGGATCTCTTGTGTGTCACCCCCCACTCTGCCCCCCGGGGGGCACATTTTTTATTTCGTTACAACACCAGTCGTGTGACACATCATTTGAGAGGTCTGCAGCTGCTTATTCATATTATGGATGTCTTTTGTGTCGCCTCCCACTCTGCCACCCAGGGGGGGCACATTTTTAATTTCTTTACAACACCAGTCGTGTGACACATCATTTGAAAGGTCTGCAACTGCTTATTCATACCATGGGGTATTGGCGAGCGCAGCAAGCAGGGGTAGCCAATAATTTGGAATCGCGAAGTGATTACGCGGGGGGGTTGGCGAGCATAGCGAGCAGGGGGGCGGGGCCCCCCTAGTATTATATATATAAACTATTTTTACTGATGATATTTTTGGAATTAGATCTCTATTACAGCGCCCTCTCTCGGCGTAATATTTCAAAATTAAAGAAGCACCTTTTTGCCAAAGTCAAAAACATACACAAAAAATTTGGTTCAATTTATGCATATCTCCATACACTTTTCGATGGTACAATGGCGACACACGAACAGACAGACATTTTGTAAAAAACATTTGTTTGGAATCTCTCTCTCCTAAAACGCGTAAATCCATCGGAAACAAAAACTTAAAAAAAAAAAAAAAAAAAAAAAAAAATTATTACAATACTTTCTTCTATTGGAGATAAAATAAAGTAAAAATTTTAAAGGTTACAACGATCATAACTTCATATAGCTGTACCAGTTTAAGGGAGGGAGGCGGGGTGTTTACCTTTTTAGGTTAAAATTTTAGTTTTTAATTTTTTTTAATTTTTAATAGAAGACAGGGTCGTACACAAGGGGGCGCTATGGGCGGCTCAGCCTCCCCTAAAATATTGTGAGACCCCTCCCCCCAATGGAAAATATTCCAAGATCACTAAATGAATTTCTGTTCCAAACATTCAAATGAAATTCGGTTCAAAATCTAATTTAATTCTAAGACCCCTTTACAGCTTTGCAGTATTACTAAATTGTATCTAAAATAAGAGTTTCAACACTCTCTCATCCTATTTGTATGTATGAAGCTAACATGATGTTTAATTTTGCACCAGTTATACACTCAAAATTTTCCTCGTCGTTTACTTTTCTTAGCACAAAATAAAGTTATTACGAAACATAGTACCTACAATGTGAATATGCACTAATTTATCTTTCAGCGTCAGAGAGAGAGAGAAAAGAGCCCCCCTTCCCCCCTTATTGTTTGCTTTTGGCTATGGGCCTGATAGAAGAAAATATTGTAATTGAAATTTTTTTCGACTTTCGGTTTTTACAGGACTGACGGTTTAACGCGTTTTAGGGGTAGAGATTATAAAAAAAACATATTTTTAGAAAATGTGTGCACATGGAAAATTTACGTCTCTTATAATTAATTTACCGATTGAAAAATCGTGTCATAAATTAATCTAGTATAATTTCGTATGCAGCGTTTTCTGCAGTTTCCATATTATGATATTGACAAAAAAGTAAAAAATCTGAAAACTGCGCGAGTGACATTTGAACAATACTACTTATGAATTTCAAGCAGAATAAATATTATAATTGCTATTAAAATTTATATATTACATGATAAAAGGGACTATTATATCAAAGTACAAAAACAAAAGTAAAAAACTAAGGGAAAAATATAAAATTTCCCCCCAAAATTTAATTGGTGAAATTTCTTTAAAAATTGAAGAAAAGTCTGAAATTCAGACTAAAGTCTGAAGAATCTCACCCCTGATATATTGACCTTCGTTTTATTCTGTTGAGCTGTTCCATAGTATCATACCAGATTATATGATCGTTGAGGTTATTTGAGTGAAATAGTGCTCCAGTGCTCGTGTTCGGGATGGCTCAGTTGGAAGAGCATTGGCGGCTTCAGCTAATACATCCCTGCGAATCCTGGTCCGGACCTTTTTAAACCCACATGGAAAATTTACGTCTCTTACAAATTTTTTGTGTTTATTTTTGGCTGTGGCAAGTAGGTCCGCCATCAATTTTGAAATATTCTGACGAAAGGGGACGCTGTAATAGCGATTTTTGGGCCATTTTCAATATTGTACCATCGAAAAGTGTATGAAGTTACGCATAGAACGGAACTAGATTTTTATATAAGTGTTTGGCTATGGCTAGTAGATCCTCCCTGAAATTTGAAAGAAAAAAATCCGCCGAAAGGGGCTCTATAATCGCGATATCTGTGTCATTTTCATTATTGTACCATCAAAAAGTGTATGAAGTTATGCATATAACTGAACTAAATTTTTCAGCATAATTATTTTTGGGTATGGCAAGCAGGTCCTCCATGAATTTGAAAACAAATCTGCCTATTGTTCTATTGTCCATCGGCTCGTGCAGAGACGGAAACACGCGTAATGCTAAGTCGGCTATTTGTAAACAGCTGATGATAACAGAATAAGGGAAAACTATTGATTTTAATAGATATCATGATCTGCATTAACTCGTTTTTATTCCAACTGACTGAAGCAGAAATTTAAGATAGAAATCAAAGTTGGTATAGTATCTAAATATAATAAAACGCAGTGTAACGATTCCGATGCGAACTCATTTATTCAAACATGCCTCTTGGCATGTAAACATTAGCTAAAGGAACATTAAAGGGACAACGCTTTCTTGGAATTTAAACATTAGTTAAAGAGACAACACTTGCTATGTATTTAAATATTAGGTAAAGATATATTAAAGAGCCAATTTCCCTGTACCGAATTTATACAAATATAATAAAACGCAGTGTAATGATTCCAGCGCGAACTCATCTGTTCAATCACATTTTTTCGCATTTAAACATTAGTTAAAGGGACATCAAAAAGTTAATTTCCCTGTACCGAATCTATCTCAAGGGCGGATCCAGACCAAAATCCTGGGGGGGGGGGGGGTCACAACTTTTGTCAAATGATTTAATGAAACAATTTTAAAATACAGTAAATCTTGTGAAAACGGAATTACGATAAAAAGTAGCAAATTTCGCCGATCGGGCATGAAAAAAATTGTGAATTTTGTCGATTAGGCGCGGAAAAATCACGAACTTTGTCGATCGGACGCGAAAAATCTCAGATTTCGTTTATCGGGCAAGGAAAAAAAATTAATTTTTTTTTATAATACTTAAAAAAATTGCAAATTTTGTTCATAGGTTGCGGAAAAGTCGCCTGTTTTGTCTGTTTACCGCGCGAAAACAACGCGAATTTCGTTGATCGGGCGCTGAAAAATCGAAAATATCGTCAACTGGACATTGGAAAATCGCCAGTTTTGTCTATCGGCCTTCGAAAAATCTCGAATTTTGTCTGTATGTCTCTGAAAAATCGCAAATTTTGTCGATCGAGCACAAAAAATCGCGAATTTTGTATACCTGGTACAAAAAAATCGAAATTTCGTTAATAGGGCACGGAAAATCCCCAATTTTCTCGATCACTTCGTAAAAAGCGCGAATTTATGCGATCGGGAAGGGGGAAACCGCGAATTTTATTGATTGGGAATAAAAGAATTGTTAATTTCGAGTTGATATGGAACGCAAAAATTGCCAATTTCGTGAATCGGGAAAGAAATTATCGCGAATGACAGTCGATTCTCTTCGTAAAAAGAGCGATTCGGGAGATTGGGCACGAAAAACTCGCGAATTTTGTCGATTCGGAACGAAAAAGTCGCTAATTTCGTTGATAGGGCATGGAAAAATCGAAGACTTTGTCGATGATGAGCGGAAAAATCGAAAATTTTTTTGAGCGGCTGCAGAACAAAAGCGAGTTTCATCAGTTTATCGCGAGAAAAAAAAAAAAAAAAAAAAAAAAAAAAAAAAAATCAGATTTCATCAATTTACGGCAGGGAAAAAAATGCAGATTTCATCAGTCAGTTAAGAATCGAGAATTTTATATTTCGGTGCGGAAAAATGCGTATTTCATGGACAAGAACGGAAAAAGGCTCGAATCTCGTCAATTGAGCACAGAAAAATCCCGAATATGGTCGATCGCTTTCGTAAAAAGCGCTAATCTAGTCGATCGGAATCGAAAAAAATCGCTTTTGGTAGGGCACGGAAAAATTGCGAATTTTGTCGATCGGGAACGAAAAAGTCCCATGGTCGATCAGTTTCATAAAAAGCGCAAATATAGTCGATCGGGAATGAAAAAAAATCGCGAATTACGTTGATACGGCGAACAAAAATTGAGAATTCCATTGATAGGGAAAGAAATTATCGCGAATACGGTCGATCGCCTTCGTAAAAAACACGAATTCGAGCGATCGAGTACAAAAAACTCGCGAATTTTGTTGATGGGATGCGGAAAACCGCTAATTTTGTCGATGATGCGCGGAAAAATAAAAAAAAATCTGAGAGGCTGCGGAACAATCGTGAGTTTCGTCAGTTTATCGGGAGAAAAAAATCACGGATTTCATCAATTTACGGCGGGAAAAAAAGCAGATTTCGTCAGTCAATTAAGAAAAGCGTATTTGACTGACTAAGTTCATGTGCGGAAAAGTTCGCATTTCATCGAACAAGAACGGAAAAATGTGCTAATTTTGTGGATTAGGCCGGGAAAATTGTGAATTTTTTCAACCAAGTGAAGAAAAATCACAAATTTCGCAGACCATTCCTGGAAAAAATCCCAAATTTCGTCGATCACACCCAAAAAAATCGTGAATTTCGTCGATTAGGCATCGAAAAATTGTGAATTTCGTGGATCGGCTTCGCAAAAATCGCGAATTTCACCGATCGGGTGCGAAAAAATTGTGAATTATGTCGATCAGGCGCGGAAAATTCCCGAATTTTCTTGATTAGTTTCGAGAAAAGCGCAAATTCTTTCGATTAGACGTTATTTTGTGTTCTTGTTTTAGCATTTTTTACTTACACTGTGCATCACTCTTTGAAGAGCTCCAGGGGGGGGGTCATGACCCCTCCCCCTTGGATCCGTCACTGATCTATCTAAATATAATAAAACTCAGTGCAACGGTTCTGTCGCGAACGCATCTGTTCAATCACACATCTGCCGATTCAAGCGCTGAAATTCCATCCCCCCCCCCCATTTTGCTAGAGAATTCG